>CM029596.1:84361648-85057336 GCA_017311375.1 Mytilus coruscus | reverse complement strand
TTACATAAGAGCAGAACATTTTCCCCTGTATAATATTATTCCAAATAATTATGATGTCTTGGAAGGTTTTTTTTTTTCAAATGCTTGCTTAGACGCCCAACTGTGACGTTGGAGGACGGCGTCCAGCAAAATAATACAAAAAGCATGAACCGCTAGATTAATTCTTATTTCAATGCTTCTTGGTATATGATAAGGCTTTAGGTAAATATTATGTATGGATGAATAATGCTGTAAAATTAGTTAATGATACATGTACATATAAACCATGGTAAATTCAAAGTCATCTGAAATTGATCATTTTATAAATTATTTGACTCATCCAATTATATTGCCATAGATTGATATGGAAATACGTTTGCTTTTTGTCACAATAATGGCATAGGTACTTGGGGACAGGAACATTTTTTTCAGCCTTCCCCTTTTTTCCAAAATCCGTTTTTTATTTCTTTCAATTTAAACAAATTTCGCGTTTTCTGTGTTATATTTACACAAATATGCTAGAAATAACAAGTATTTGTTATTACTCTCAATTCCTAGTTTACTATTCGCAGCGGTCACTGAAACCGATCTTGATGATACTATTGATTATGAACCACCTCTTGCTTTGAATCCTGAACAGTTTGGCGATTCCTTAAACAATGAAGATGACAGTGAAGAAATGTATGTAGACAAATGTGATGGAAACAGTATAAGTGGGAACGATGAAACATATGCAACAGATGAAGAAAGTTTACCAGAAATTTCAGATATAGACAGCATAGATGACAGAGACTTTGATGTTGATCAGGACTCAGAGGTATATGTTTATATGGTTATGATATGATAATTTTATTAACCAATCATGGTGCCCAAAATTTGAGCTATACAATCAAATGAATTACAAAATAAAGCACAGTAAATGATTAGAACGATAAGAACGATTAAAGTATATGTTAGTAAGGTCATGTTTAAAGCATACACTGTGTCAATATAAATGGTTCATACTTTTGATGTTCCATAACTTTTCAAATAAATTTAAATTAATTCAATAATACAAAACACAAATGAAACCAAAGCAATAATCAAAATTCATTAAACGAGATGGAGCTGATAGCCAAAAAAAAAAAAAAAGAAAGAAAATAAAAACATGAATCTTCTAAACACTGCTTTCAATAACATAAACTAAGCATAAGGAACAGAACCAAAATGTGATTGTTTGAGTTGCCTTTGCTATTTGACGAGTATGTAGATTCAACACAAGTTGATCAAATATTTACAAATTATGTTTTTATTAGGATGGATCATTGTTGGACAACCTACTTGATGAAGTGGAATTGCTACAAATACATGATATTCAAGGATTTAACGATGAGAACGACCTGGATTGCTTTCATGTTTTAAATGAAACTCAGGATGATGAGCTTCAGTCTTCAGGTGACAACACAGATATAATTCAGACTACACAGCTTACATCAGATGAAACTAATGAAGCAGCACAAACATCCCTGTTAGAAGATCTTGGATTCATACAGTACACACCGCCTTCATTGTTAACCCGCCACCCCACCTGCTACAGGTCGGGATGACGATCTTGTTAACATCCGCAAAGTTTTGGATGATATACTGATAAAATCTGAGCACTCTGATGAAAGCTGTGTACGGTTCAATAAGATATCATTTGGACCTGATAATAAAATTGGCAATATATTGCTCAAGCTTATTGCTCAAAACAAGAAATACAAAATATATTTGCCTAAGTTTCCATTACTCCACTTACGGAAATCAAAAATAAACAATGTATGCAGTGCATACAGTAAAGCTGGCATTCTTCATGTACTAAAATATATGAGAGATGATGACTATAAAGAATGGAAAAAACTAATTTCTGAAGACCACTGTAAATTCAGAAATTATTGCGATGTTTTTAAAATCGCAATAATAAATGTACGCAATAATTTCTGAATTTACAGCCATATTGAACTAGCAACACGGTACATTAAGAGGTTGTCACTAGCATTTCATATTGCCTTTATGTGTAGATATTTACAAACGTTAGATAGTGATGAAAGTAAAATAGTATGTAAACTGCTTGCAAGTGGAAGAATGCAAGAAACTGAGTTTGAAAGTGGTTATGATGCATTTATTGAAGCAGGATGTAAAGGAAATGCAACATTTTGTCTTCACAAAGAGATGATGGATCATTTTGATGAAATTGCTGCTATTGCTTTAGCTGAACTACTAGGAGGTGAAGACGGGTATTGTCTCTTGCTTTCAGCAGTTAAAAATTCTCTACCTCTAGCTTTTTTTAATTGAGCATCATCTTACGCTGCCTACTGTGTGAATTTATTGTACAATCATTTTGTGTCAGGACCATTTTACCAGAATATAAAATGTTCGCTCTTTACCACTCCTCATTAGGGTAGCATTGTAAATATTGCTTTGGATGCCCAGCGGGAAATGGATCATAAAGATGTCATTAAAAGCTTCCGCTCTGGGTCAACGATGTCATCCATTTTACCAAGAATGTCTCTAATAGATACTTTAAATCAAGCATCTAATTGCAGTAAAAGGAGTCTCGTCATGTCAGATGCTGGACAAGATGACCAAAAGGTTGATGAAAGAAAGATCCTTGGTATATCACTAAACAAAACAGATGTAACATATATAACACGAATTGCTACACTTATTCTTAGACAAGATGGACTTTCAATTAAACAAGATGACATACCTTACAATGTTTATTCTAACCCTAAAAGTCAGCTTCCTATTTCAATACTTGATAGGCATACTTTAGATGTGGGAAATATTTAATACAAAAGTACCTTTGTACAAGTGGACTGTTTCAATGTAGTAAAATGACACTCCATCCATGCAAGATCTTACTGGTCCTAAGCAAATACTACAAAAGTTAAAAGTTCAAAAGGTGTCACAATCAAGAGAATATCTTCTGCTAACAAACAGACTGCAAAATCAGAGAAAGAACGAATTGAACAAAAGCGGGGGCAGCCGTTAAAGAGAGACTAAGAAAATTGACTGCATAAGTTCAGAAATGAATGCATGTCAAGCAATTTTGAAACCAGACTGTTCCAAACCAAAAGTTCTCAAGTCAACCGGTATACAGAAAGCCATAATACAGCTAACGGCAAAGTCACTATGCATGTTGGATGGACAATGTTTTACCCGATTCCATGCGATCAGAGGTTAAACTAGCAACAGTGGAATTCGCTGGAGTCAAGTTTAAGGCAAAAGTATTTAGTGGGGATGACTATCTGGATTTTGTAAAGAACTATGTAATTCAGAAAACTATTAACCAGATGCCAAACATTTCAAGGATGGTAATATGCGAGGAAAAATATCATTTTACCCCCGATGACTTCAAAGCAGCAACTAGGGCACAGAGAACATCTTCTGCTAATGTTGGCATATCTCATTTAAAAACAGTGGATGAAATGATATCTGCCAATAGATTTGATAAAGCATCACTGGTTTCAACTGCAGAAGGCAAATCATTTATTAGTACATACCTGGCTCGTAGAATAGATGAATTACATTTATACATGGACCTGACTTTAATAATTGACAGTGAATTTTACAGAGAAGATGGATATATAACACCGGTCGAATGTCTTCTAGGAAAAAATGAGGGATTGAAATCAAAAACAAAAATGGTAAACATCAAACAAAGAAAGGGGGAGGCAGAAATGGCTCAGTTAGATTGGCTGCTTGAGTTTGCTGATAAATTAGAACAAGGAGATGGGTGTGCAAGTATTGTCACATCTGCTGACATTGACGCAGTAGTAATTCATTTGTTCACTTTATCCTTTCTCTGGCCTCGATCTCAGGATGGCACATTCAAGAAAGATGTGTATGTTGTTCTTCAAAAAGCAGGATCATTGATGGACATCTATAATATAACCAAAATTATAGAAATCTTTGAAGAAGCTTGGAAAGAAAATATGTTGCAGCAAAAGTAGCTATTGCATTAAGTCTTGGTGGAAATGATTTTTTGCCCAAATTTCATAATATTACACATTCAAAGACCCTAGATGTATTTCTTCAGGAAAAATTCAGAAAATCTCTCATTAATGTGGAAATAATTGGCAGTGCACCAACAGTGAAATTTAATAATGCCGTATATGTTGATTTTGTAAAAAACCTGTACTGTTCAAAGAAGGAAAAAACAGAACAGCTCTCGTTTGAAGTTCGGAAGATAACCATGAAGTATCCATCCAGTAAAAAAGAAGGGAAATTAAAAAATCCACAGCTTTGGATGCCACCTGCTTCTACACTTCTAAAACTTGCTACAAATGTTCAATGTTTAATTGACTATTATTTAACTGCCGGCTACCACAACAAGGATTTGCCTGATTTCATATCTAGAGGTTGTCTGAAAAAAACACAGGCAGGTGAAATAGAATTTGACCTAGGTGAGGAATCAAAAATTTTAAATATTGAAACAATCTGGAAAACATCTGAGAACACTTTTACTGTACCAACTGATCCAATATCGCTAGGAAAACGGAAGTCCACAGAGACTCCCCAGAAAGGACGACGAAGAAAGCAAAAGCCAGTGGCCTCTACACCAAAGAAAAATGACATTCCTTGAAATGAGTATAACAATGTATTCATGCTCTGGTCGATAAACAGAGATCACTGTTTGTATCTCATACTTTAAACATGATTAATTTTTAAGTCACTGTCTATACTAATGACAATAATTTTGTACTATTATGGCTTCTGGTACAGTTAAGGGAAGAAAAAACATTTAAACTTCAAACATTCAGTGTTCAGCTATTTTAAGTAATGATTATCTTGTTTTTTTATATTTTGATATATATGATTGCAATTGCTTTCATTCATTTTAAATTGTTTATTCATGTTTTATAGTTGTATATATATTTTTAATTCCACAGTTGTGACTAAAGTTTTCATTTTTATAGCAAAAAAAGTACTCTCTGTATTTTCATTCATCTTTTTGTAACATTTTCCAAAAGTAAACATGTCTTTTGCATTTTATATCAAATGAGTTTTTTTTTTTTATCATTTCACAATAATATATTAAATTGCATATCATCTGTCACTGATTATATAATCAAGTCCCTATGGATATTGAGGCATATATTTTTCAAAATTTTATTTGCTCGCTCTTTCAAAAATCAGATTGAAATGTCTGTCCCCCCATTCCAACCGAGAGAAGATTACAACAGAAGACACAAAATACAATACAAAACAGATGACCTAATAAACTGCAAGAATTTATGAATAAATGTTTAAATTGTTTGACAATATCCAAAGAACACAAGCTAACTTAAATATCCCGATGTAATACTATCATCTATAACATATGTATAACTCACGCGTAAAACTCGAAGAGGTACATGTACTGGCGTTTCTTATTTTTAGCGTGAAATAACATAACGCTTGCTTGGTAAAACAAATGAGTTGCACTTGAATTGACTACATATAGGTAAAATCTATTCGAGATGTACAACACGTGCGAGAACACATAGAAAATCTTATATTTAAACATGTAAAACTAGCAGAGAGCAGGTTACCTTTACTACATAAATGTTACGTAAATCAGAATAAAACACCACGGGAAACTATTAAAACCTGAAAATATCCTACTATCTGTAATTAATAGAATTAACTTTAAAAGCTGATAGGTATCATTGATGATTTTTTATACAAATTTGATGGAACTTGAAAGATTTAAAGGATGAAATTCGTGGAAGTTTAGACATTTTAATGTGTTAATTATTATCTATCATTTTTATTCTTTTACACTGTAAATTAACATTAATATCTGTCATGACGTTCTTCTGTGATATTTTCCAATTTCATATATTTAAAAAGTTGACGTATTATGTTTTTGCTGCATTAAGATTTCATTTTCATTTTCACGTGGATTTTATTATCTTTGATACACCCAAGATGCATTTCATCTCCTTATGAAAACATTTAAGTAGACTGAGCAGAATTATCCTCGCATCAATCTCCTGGACATACATATTCGAACCTCTACTCTTTCTAACGTTAGGCTTCTTTAATCAATTGATATTACCTGTGAAATGTTGGTAAAAGAAGTGTATTCGTCAATGAGACAGCAACCTATTGGCACTCATCAATTTTCACGAACAAATCAACTATGGTCAAATGATGCATTGATTCTTACCACACGTTGCATGTGAGAAAAATCACATTCAGGTGTAACAATAAATTGTTTTATATTATTTTTCGATTAAGCATCTTTCTCTGCGTGGTGAACTTGCAAATAACACACCTGGTCACCTGACCCTCGCCTAGTCGGCAAAGAGTAACCACGTCCACCTAATAACAACAGAGAACTGCGGTTACTGATATAAAAACACGTTAATCTTTTGACTTGATAATCACCAAAAATACACAGAGGCCTGTTGCGTGCAAAACATCTAAGAAAGCAGTTTGGTATGGATTGGTTTGTGTGCTTTTCGTATCTGAGGATTTAAACATAGATCAAAAACTGTCCATTTGGATTTTAGAAAGCATGGACTTTATCTAAAACTGAAAATTGCATATGTATTTTTCTTCATTCATGAAATCAAATCGCTTAAATGCTCAGATAATATGTTTGGGGTTGTATTCAAGAAATTGCAGACTCAGACATCTATATTTTAGTACCGATCATGCTAGAAAAACACCGCAATCCATATTCTATGCGCAGAATTATTTTCACGTCATTTATTACGTCTACTAGAGAATAGAAAAAAAGGAAACAAATACAAAATAGTGTAAAATGGCCTAAAAATAAAAAATAAAACACAGAATAGAGAAATGAATACACATCACCAAATCCAGACGCTGTAATCGTATTCGTTTAAACACAGCGGATAATTAGTAGTTTTATTGTAAGTAAGGGGCTACACCTATTTCAACATATTTTTACAGAACAGAATATTTACGACTTGCATGCAATCGTTCTATATCTTTTCGCTACACATATGATACACTTCGACTCATCGGTATTAGTAAGCACTAAATTGATGTTTTATAGTGAGGATCGGACTATTGTGTACTTATATATCAGTATTTAAATTTATGTTGGCTATCGGACTGTTTACTTTTAAATGAAACACAAAATTGCGTTAGGTATATGTTGCTGATATGAAATCAAAATCTACGGTAGAAAACCATGTCAATAGAGAAAACAAGATTCACTATATCGTTTACAGTTTATCTATAACTTCAATAACTTAAAATACCTTCGGAATTGAATAATAGTAGATCCAGAAAATTTATTGTTAACTAAACCTTGTTTATACAACTGTTATATAACAGTAGTTGATGGGTTGAATGTATCATTTGCTTGGTAAACATGGTAACACGAACTAGACAGTCATGAATTATACATTTTCCAGTTAAATTCTATGACTGTAAAACGTATTTTACAGATAAACTGCTACTTTTTATTTACATTATAGATAACGTTTGGCACGGCTGTGATAAATTAATAGTATCCAGTGTCATTCAGTGTAAGATGTTATTTCCGAACGATTTTAGGTTTTATGCTTTACTGTTTCTGTCATTCTGCCGTCTTGATGTACAGTAATTGTAATTGAAAACGTTGGCGTTAACAACTCTTCAGTAAATTGTCAATTTCTTTTAAAGCTAAACAACATTATGTAATTCAGAAATGTCAGAGAGTGTTTAGATTTCTTCATTTCTGTTAGTTGAAATACAAATTATTATATTTGTTTTGCTGGTCTGTCATTTTCTATAGGATTTATACTAGTCAACAAAAGAAACGATACAAGGCAATGTATTTTACAAATATAATGAAATTGGATACACTGTACCAAGGTAAATAATTGCCCAATTGGTCTAATATTTACAGAGTGTTATTTTCTTATCAAAATCATTGATTGAAGGCAAATACACGAATTTAGTTTTTTGCAATTTTTGTTATTTCAAAAATCGTATTTTTACCCAAAAATTCAAAAATCGATATTAGAACTTAAAACTATAAACGTAAACATGGTCTGCTTAAAATTTTGAATGCCTTTGCAGATATGTGAATTCTTAATTCTCATCTTCGAAATTAAGTGCCGACTTTTGTCATCATTTTCCGCAAAATAAATTTGACCCCTGTGTTCAATAACACGGTATTTTCTCACTTTCCAATTTGGTCAGATTCTTTTAATCATATGCATTTGCTTTGCAAATGAATGTTTTTCATTGGATAATTTAACAGTTTTTCCTATTTATTATATTTTATGATAAATTGGAGTTAAAACTTTGTATCGTTACTTTTGTTGACTAGTATATAAAGTTAATATCTCTACTACCCTGCGAACGATGTTGTGTACCACTGTTCTATGCACTGTAGACGCTCAATTTTGTATTCAGTCGTCCATTATGCTTGGGTATAGGAAAACCAATCCTTTAAATCGCAAGTAATTATGATCGTTTCGAGTAGAGAAACCTAAATCACTCAGCCATAAGAGTCCGAAACATCGAATACACGAGTACAAAACTTTGCGCGAGTTTAAATCATTTCTAATTGTTCTCATTCGTAATAAATATAAAACAACGTAATATAAATAAATATTTCGTGTAGATTGTATATAGCGTCTATATTAAAGTAAGGGGGCGACCATTTTATTTTCTTAGGGGCCAGGACGTTTTGAAATTAATATTCTGGCCTGGTAACAACTAATATAAACATACTGCCCTTGGTTGAAGGTGTTAGGGTATATTAACACATGAGGGAAAAACTTATCACCCAAGACAGAATACAGGAAATACTTGTGAAAAAAAAATCGGAATACGTAGCAATAGATGACTCAGATTTAAAAGGATGTCTGTATATTGCTGAAGATATTGTGTAATCTTCTAGATGTCCTTTCTTATAAATATGCGTTATTGGTGGTTCCCTATTGATGTATAATACCCACAGATTTAGTCCACAACAAGCATGTATAATTGAAGATATTCAAAATGTACAAAAAAGATATGAAAGCGTATAAGCTGGTGTTCGTGTTATTTTTACAAGTTCTAAATAAATAAGAAAATTACTCATGGTTAAGATTATGCAATTTAATAATTTCTTGATATCATCTTGTTGAATACAAGTTCACATAAACATGTGTTACATGATATGTTTGTCAATTGAAATGTTTTATACATTAAAATTGCTAATGACGTTCGTTCTTGTGCATTAAAAGCTCTCGCCTTTTTTAAATGTGTTGCCAGACAAAACAATATCAAGTCACACTAGAACATAAGTAATTTATATCGTAATGACTGCTCTATATATAGATAAAAAAGATGTGGTATGAGTGCCAATGAGACAACACTCCATCCAAGTCACAATTTGTAAAAGTAAACCATTATAGATCCCTACATGCTGACATAAGTTCCTGTATAAAACGGAGAGCAATATAAAAATACGGAGATGTGGTATGATTGCCAATGAGACTACTATTCACCAAAGTTCAAATGAAGTGGATGGAAATTTCTAGGCATATGATTGGTTAAAAGCGTCCGCGTGGAGACCGTGTATATTCCATATCAGGTTAGTAGGGAGGCGGGGCTTATTTCATATACGGTTAGTAGTGGTGTTACGTCCCTTTATAAAAACAAAACGGTACTGCGAAAAAATCTTAAAGGTTTCAACAGACGAAGAAATTGATGATGAAGATTGAAAAAAATTCATAAAACACATTTAAACCTAAGAAGTTGTTATTGTTGGCATCTGTCTTTGTAGGATCAATGGAAGTAGTTTCTTAATGCTAACAGTATTGAAGACTTGCTCATTTTGATAGGTCACTAGTCTAAATTTCACACGTTAAGATAGTCGGTAAGATAAATTCGTTACATAGTGTGCTTGTGACGTAATACGGTATATATGGGGTCAGTAAATTCCATATGGGGATTCGAGCTTCGTTCACATCCCATATGGAATTTACTGACCCCATATATACCGTATTAGGTCACTAGCACACTATGTAACTAATAATATGCAACCGTACGTCCTTCAACAATTAGAAAAACCCATACCGTATAGTCAGCTATAAAGGCAGACATGAACCAAGACAACCACTGAACTACAGGCTCTTTACTTGGGACAGGTACATATAGAATGTGGCGGGGTTAAACTAGTTTGATAGCGCCAAACCCTTAAGAAAGCTTATTCTAGTAAATATAGTCGTTTATTTTTTTTAAATCAGCAATCAAATGTGCCATCAAATCATTACACAATATATTGGCAGTTATACCTAATCTAAATTTTGTATTATCATTTGTATAGACAATATTGTAATGTTACATTTATACATTGTAAAATATAGTTATAAATATGTTTAATGGAGGTATTCAGAAATTGGTTTCCCTTACGGGACCTCACTTTTTGGTGAGTTCATACGTAATTTACAAGGACACTGAAACTGATCGTACAAGGAATATGAAACTGAGTTTAGAAGGACACTAAAACTTACCAAGTTAATTCACAACTAGGAGAGCAGTTGAATTTCTGAAATGTTTCATTTCAGTTTTAATAATATTTTTTGCATTAATCAAGCAATATGATTGGACACAAGTTGTTACAACTTGTATAAGGTCCTCTCCTTACATGTACACTACACAAATACGATGACAGCAAACACATAAATAGTTATATATCTTCAGTTATAGAAAATTTTAAAGACACTTATGTTAACTATTATATCTATTTCACCATTAACTTGATTTAAAATAGAATGTCATCTAGATTCAAATTCATCAGTTGGAAAGAAAAATAAAACACTTACCATTCCAGCTCTCTTAAAATCGACACCAAAAGGATTTCTGTCTCCTCCACCATCAGCACCAATATGTCCGAGGCCTTCCCAAAGACCGGAAGTACACGGATTAGGAGCATTTTTCCCATTTGGAATTAGATATTGGAATTTTTGAAAACTGTTACAATATGCTATTTTTATTACAACTAGTATGAATATTCTGTTCTGAAATAAAGTATTATTGAACAGTCATATTGTCTTTAAATCCAAAATTTAATGCTTGGTATACATATGATGTAGTGTTGCTGAACAAAACTATGAAAATTTTTAAGATATGTGTACATAATTTTGTTTCGCGTGCTTGTTCTTTCGTTTGATTGTTCTGTTTTACTTTTTCCTCGAAAACCTTTCCGGAAGACCCGAATTTTGATTCCCCCCATCACCTTTATGTGCATGTTCCAAGCTAAGAATCCGAAATTTATTGGTTGGCGTTCGTTACTGTCTGCATTTATTGTTCTTATTTTATTGTTTTAGACGTTGATTTTCTCTTTTTGTCATTCCGGTGCCTTTTATCGCTTTACTATACAGTATGGCTTTTGTTCATTCTTGAAAACCGTATAGCGCTCTGCACTAGTTCGCACCATTGTCTTTTGCCCTATGTTGGATATTTGTCTCATTGGCAATCATACGGTATCTCCATCTGTTATTAAGAACACTAGCATGTTAATGGGAATGTAAATACTCTGTTTTGTACTACACCGACACGCTGAGTCGAATTGTGTAAGTATACAAGGTAGCAGTTTGCAGGAAGTTGGAAATACTATTCTGATTTTGATCATCCAGTCTGTATAAAAATAAGGAGATGTGGTATGATTGTCAATGAGACAACTATCCACCAGAGTTCAAATGAAAATGATGTAAGCAATTATAAGCAAAAGAACGGCCTTCAACAATGAAAAAACACATACCGTATAGTCTGCTATAAAAGGCTGCGACATGAAAATATGAAACAATTCAATCGGGAAATTTTACGTCCTAATTTATAACAATTAATTTACGAAAAATAAGTACGACAACCACTGCACTACAGGCTCCTGACTTGGGACAAGCACATATAAAATTTGGCGGGGTTAAACATGTTTGAAGGCGCCATCCCAACCCCTAACCTGGGCCAGTGGTGTAATGGCACAACGGAAGATCAATCTATGTAAAACAACAATCGAAACACAAATATGAGAAACAGCAAAACACGACAACCACTCAATTACATGCTCCTGACTTTGGACAGACACATATAGAATGTAGCGGGGTTAAACATGTTTGAAGGCGCCAACCCACCCCCTAACCTAGCTGGGCCAGTGGTGAAACAGTACAACATATTTACAAACTATAAAAATAAGTTGAAAAGGGCTCAACTCATCAGATTGATACAAAGCAGAAAAACGTCTAACAAAAACACGTTTTTTTAATTCGAAATATAATGTACTTCGTAATTGGCGGAGAAACGAAGAAATTTTAAATTGTTTGGTTTGTTCCGACCATTGAAGTATTACATTCAATATAATACTTTTATGATCGGACCGAGCATCGAAGCACCGACGCGTAAACCTTCACTGAAACCATTGAGCCTGTTGATGTGTAGGCGAATAAGTTTTTTTAAAGAATACATCTACTGGTTAGGGTCATCCATAATTGTCAACCATTTTCCAAAGTGTACAAACATACAGTTTTGATCCCGTATTTACCTCCCTCATAAAGTGTACATCGACCATTTTCAGATTTCAAGACAAGAATGTAATAAAAAGAAGATCCTATCTATTACAATTTAGTTTAATATAGAAATTTGCATTGAAAATAAACTGAAACATATCTGACTGTTTTATTTGATGACATCTGTCTGTGGTGCTTGTGTTTTGTCAGAATAAGAGTATAAAGATACATTTTTGTTGTTTTGTTGGTTTTAATGAATGTGAAAAACAATTCTGAAATAATTTAAAAAAGCGTACGGTAAAATGTTGATCTTTTAATCAAACCTGGCCCCAAGTGTACGAACTTTTGTTATAACTTTGGATAATGGTTGACAATTATGGATGACCCCTTACTAGTAGTAAAGGTATGCTGTTTTGGTGGATGTTAATGTCACTGTAAACGTTGACGCTATCGTGTTCGTACGGAACCATACAAATGTGATGTCATAATTTTTATAATTGAAAATGAGTAACATAAAAATTAAATTTAAACTTTTGAATTTACTGTGAATGAAAAACTAAAAATAAATCAAAAAGAATCTGTCATTTACTATTCCGTAATTATTATAACGCGAATATTAACGTCATTCGTTCCTACAACATATTTTATAACAGACGTATATAATATCAAAATAAAAAAGCGAATGACACCAAAACATACTTTTTGTAATAATACCTAAATCAATCAAACAACCCTCATTAAACCACGATAGGAAAAATTAAAATTAATGTACTATTTGCAATTATGATAAAGAAAAAAAAAAAAGTTTCACAAAATAATCTTAAAATATTAGGAAATTTATAATATACTTTAGTGATTTCTTACCATCATATTTCTCATCATTCCAAAAGATCGTAGCAACAACGTGACCACTGTTCTAGCAAAATTTACGTAATATTTCGGCAACAGTTTATCATCAAAATTTCTTATTTAGCCACTATCGCAATCATCTCATACGATATTGACGGTTCGTAAATATTAACAAATAAATCATCTGTCAGCCTGTGACGTTTCTTATGGCTTTTCTACACAAATTGAATTTTCTCTCTGGTGGAAAAAATCTTATTATAACAAATTGATGTGTTACTGCAAGATTTGAAGCAGCCCAATCAAAGCGGAATTAAGATTGCAATTTAAATTTTGAAAAGACAATTTTAAATTAAAGTTTCAACGTAAATTTGATTGTAGTGCAAGTCTCTGCAAATTGACATGAATAAGGTTGATTTCTGTATTAACATGATTGAAAGAAAGAATAATTGTTAAAGTGGTATAAATTTCTTTCGGGTTTTCGTGATACATGCATTTTATACAATATACCCTATTCTGGATTTCGCTAAGCTTCCTGAGAGGAGAGGAACTCAGTATGGGTTCTATTATATGTATTTTCTAATTACAATATAAGTGCACAAATATCTTAAAGTTAAAATGTTTCAATGCCATATCGATTTCTACATAGCTTGACTTTATTCCTTTAATCGTGCTTATTTTAATGACTTTTGCGAAATACTTTTTTTTTTGTTAAATTTCCTCAGTTTGCTCGACCAGTTAAATTCTGGAACCTCGTCAGGGTTTGTTTCGGTTTCCTTTTTTTTTTTTTTTATTTGTGTTTCCGTTGTGTGATTTTTTTGGAGGGGGGTAGAAGTGAGCGGTTATACCTCTGTTTTTTTTAATGTAAATGTATTGATGATGGTGAACTTTGATGAGTTGTCGATGGACAAAGTCTTAGTAGTTCATATATAGTGATCACTACCCTGCCAATTCCTAGGTTGTAAGTTCCAACTCTGTTCGTTGAAAGATTTGTTCGAATCCGACCTTAATTGGCAACGGTTGCCAGTTTTCCTACCGAAGGTCGGCGCCCCTACTCGGGTTATCTTGTTCCCTCCACTAATATAAACTGACCGCCATGATAAAGTCAAGGGTACTGAAAGTGGCATTCAACACCAACCAACAAACGAATAAACGGATCTGTGATAGTCTTGGTTAAATGTATTCACTGCATCTGGGCGATATAGAGCATGACAAATTCATGTAGACGTCATTATTTTCTTTGCTGTGACGGTGGGGTCCTATCACATTGAAGTATACCACACATCTCTTTTCGGTGCATTACATTTTGCGCACAAAAACCTTTACGTTTGCGCGCAATTTTTCATTATATTTGCGCGCATTCATTTTTACGGTCAACACATGTAAATCATACCCTTTAATTTATGCATTTATCTAATTACAACTACCCCTTCTATTAGTCAAAGTCCCTGTTCACCAAAGAGGAGGTGGGAGTGGGTTTAGAGTAGGATAAGTTCAAGTACTAAGTCCTGGAAATATAAACAGTTGAAAATGTAAAAATCTGAAGAGTAAAAAGTTCCGATTTTACATGTCGGTTCAAGCTGAATATTTGAAGCCCATCGCTTTAACAAAATGAATTCTGCCAACTTCTCCATTCTTGTATTTTCGGAATTGTTCAATCAGATATTCTGTTTACTCTTTCTCACTTCTACTTCTCAACAGTTACGGATTGTGTATCAAGCCTTCTTAGTTTGATAACAGAATATAATCCACTCTGCAATATTTGCAAATACCTTAAGGGGTTACGGGATTTCCAGTGATCGATGAATATATGTTTCAAGGATTCAAGATGAAAAATATATAATTTTTAATTATGAATATGTTAAAATTAACAATATCATAAAAACAACTATCTACATATCAATTATGAATTGTCTTTATATGTACCTGTATTATCTGTAAAATGAATGCGCGCAAATGTGATACAAAGCTGCGCGGAAACGTAAAAACATTATTACCAAATGTGCGGAAATGTAATACGCCCTCTCTATATATGCATAACGAAAAAGTCAGTACAACTGTTGAGTTCGGAATGACGTAGAAGGGAACGACGAACATGGACACTAGATAAACCCCTGCCATTAAGTCGTAAGGGCATTAAACAACAAGAAAAACAAAACACAAACACATCAATTAAATACTGACAAAAGAGAACATTTCACTTTTTCAAGAAAATATGTTGTTAAACTCATAATTAGAATATAATTACTTTCAAGGTGTTGTCAAATATAATGATGATAAGGTACAATGCACAAAACTGCACATGCAGTTAAATACAGGAAGAAGAATGGGCGCTTTTATCCAAGATTATTCATTGATTTCAACATGCTGCCAACAATGTTATATTTATTTCAAAACAAAGTATAAGTCGATAAAATGCTTGTTGTAGCTGTCCAGAGTACTGGCACCAAATCAAACACAGATACGACTAATTAAAAACAAATCAACAAATATCATAATGTCAAAGATATTGGCAAGTTGAACGTATTCGTATAATAGAAAGACTTCTAACAAATAAATAACAATGATGTATTGTGTATATTTGGAAACATATGCATTAATTCCCGAATACAGAGTCTCCAATCGTAGACATGTCCGTACTGAGTAATCATGGTAATAGCATGGCAGACTCCAGATATACGATGAAATCCTCATTACATGTAATAGTTACGACAAAAACTTTAGGTTTCCAGACAAACACAACACAACAAAACATGGTAGTCATAGATGAGGGTGTGGATGGGGGTTTACAGAAAAGAGAATAATGGGCTATTGAAAAATATAAAGAATAGAGAAAAATGGACAAAAAAATAAAGAATAGGGAATAATGAGGTGCTGAAATATAAGGATAGAGAATAATGGACAAAAAGTATACAGAATAGAGAAAAAATGCCTTAAAGAATTAAACAATACAGAAAAGAAGGTCCCCCCTTATCCAGACCCTCATAGATCATGTCACATGATGCATTCACATCCCGAATATCAATCATATAACTTCATTTGTTAGCACCAGTGCGTTTCCTTCATCCTCTACATGTCATTGGGATAGCGAAGATATTCTTGAGTTCTCTCTATCTCTTTCCCTCACTCTCTTAAAGCATACGCTTTGTTTTGCAAATCTTTACAGACTTTTATAATTTTGTACCTTATCTGCGCAATATCGCCTATTCTAGACGATCCTGTACATAGTATTAGTACTAATAATTGATTTTACCAATTAATGTTGGGAGACAGATTACCCCACCCCCCTTTTTTTCTCTCTGAAAGTAAGAAATTCGCCACTGACATATGGTTTAATCAAACGTATACTACCATTTCAATCAGCATGACACGTTCTTATAATAAACATTTTTTAGGAACTGCCATGGTCAAAATGACTTGAGGTGTCATAAACAAAACGCCTTTAACATGACAGACAAATGCAATCCTTGTCTTTGGCGGTGAAATAATATTTTTATTATATTGACATTCCCATTTTCAGATTGCTTAAAGACAGCAACGTCATTATTTATTTGATTGACATTTGAACTAGAAACTTCTTCAGTAAATCTCTTCTGTTTGAGTCTTTCTCTCTAATGTTTATTTGTATTGATTGACAATTTCTTCTTTAGTCAATTTGTGCAATAAACATTGATTTGATTAACGAAATAAGATTCCATCATCAATTGGCAGAACCAATTCATTTTCAGAACGCCTTATCAAGTAATACAACTGTTTCTTCTCAAGTCTTGTATGTATTTAAACAATATTGGAAAACATACGTAGATCTGTAATTTATTTCATACAATTAACTATCTATCATTCGCTGCACTTTTGATGCATAGTCTGTTTCTGTGTTAAGTTTAAATGACATTTTCAAGTTTGAATGTTACAATGTATGCCAAATTGCACAAATAACATTTTCAAGTTTGAATGTTACAGTGTATGCTAAATTGTACAAATGACATTTTCAAGTTTGAATGTTACATTGTATGCTTAACTGCTCGTACTGTGTAAGAAAAAAATTACAAATATACCGAACTCCAAGGAAAATTCAAAACGGAAAGTCCCTTAACAATTGGCAAAAGCTCAAACTCATCAAACGAATGGAAAACAACTGTCATATTTCTGACTTGGTACAGGCATTTTTTGTGTAGAAAATGGTGGATTAAACCTGGTTTCAAAGCTAGCTAAACCTCTCACTTGTATCACAGTCGCATAAAATTCCATTATATTGACAACAATGTGTGAACAAAACAAACAAACATAATAGGTAAAAATGTCAAAAATATGGGTACAGCAGTCCAGTACAGACAAGTCCATTTACAAACGAGGCGATATAATGATAGTTTTGCATAATTGAAAGAAAATGAATTAAACTTTTTACTCGATTCTAATTTAAAATTACTATCAACTTTCAAATTTCATATTTTATTTTCAGTAAGAAATGATTTCAGTGCAACTTAGCGTTAAGCTTGCAAAAATCAATCAATCAATGAAGAAAGTCAGTAGCAGCGATTCCAAACCGTTTGTCTCTTCATCATCTTAAAACTTATTAAAATTTCCCCAAAAAACTTTAATAAATCATATAAACCAAGCACAGTAAAATACAAAAAAAAAAAAAAAAAAAGCGGAA
Source organism: Mytilus coruscus (assembly GCA_017311375.1). Taxonomy (NCBI): domain Eukaryota; kingdom Metazoa; phylum Mollusca; class Bivalvia; order Mytilida; family Mytilidae; genus Mytilus; species Mytilus coruscus. The sequence continues at coordinate 85,039,390 of CM029596.1, read as the reverse complement.
GTATATTGTAAATTTTGGAAAATGTGTTGGAAGTCAAACATATTTATGTTTCATATCTGAATTTTCAAAAAAACAAACTGTTTATATTATGAAAAATATGTGATTTTGCAGATGTTGTCGGCGAAATGTGTACCAATGTATAATTGGGTGACTAATACACACTGTTGTACTTTTAAAATGCCTTTCAATCTGGAAATCCTCAACATTGAATATAGATGATGCATTAGTAAGATTTTGTCGTTGCAGTTAGATTAGCAGATATAATATAAATAAGTTCATTTATCAAGATGGCTTACAACTGATTCTCTTTTGATGGTTATTTCATTATAATGATAATAAAATTGCACTTTAATTTCAGTTCAAAGAAATAGTTACATTATATAGCGACCAGGGTACGATCTCATAAATATATCTACCGTCAAAATCAAACAGCGTAACCTAATTAACCATCGAAGCTTTATCTTTTTTATGCCAAAATTTGATAAAATAATTTTCAAATTGGTAGGCTTTTTTTAAAATTCATGTAGCTTTTGTTCTACATTAAATCTTCGTTTTCATTTTCTCCCGAAATGTAATGTAACTACAAGATAAAAAAGGAGATATGATATGATTGCCAATGAGTCAACTATCCACCCAAGTTCAAATGAAGTGGATGTAAGCAATATAGGCAACCGTACGGCCTTCACCAATGAGAAAAACCCATACCGTATAGTCGGCTATAAAAGGCTCCGACATGAAAAATATGAAACAATTCATTTGAGAAAACTAAGGGCCTATTTTATAACAAAACAATGTACGAAAAACAAATATGACAGACATGAACCAACGACAGGCACTGAACTACTGGCTCTTGACTTGGGACAGGCACATAAGGAATGTGGCGGGGTTAAAATATTTGTGAGCGCTCAGCCCTCACCCTAACCTGGGACAGTGGTGTTACAGCACCACATAAGAACAAACTATAAAATCAGTTGAAAATGGCTCATCAATTCGATACAAAGCAGAAAAAACATCTAACAAAAACACAGACCAGAGGTGGCAGGGTATTTATACATCCCTAACAACAAAAGACACAACGTGCAGATCTGAGAGTACTCACAGTTACTGACAGCTAGTTCAAAGCCAATAACAACTAATAAAAGAAATCATGTATCTAAAACTAATATATCATTCAGTACACTTCCAACATCCTATGAATTTAGTATAAAGATTTCATTAACAGTCGGAGAAACAGATGACCTTGTGCAATGCCAAAATATATATAGGTATCGACAGATTGTAATAACGTGAAAGTGCATATGTGTATAAAAATAATATTAAGTATGGTTTTAATTTACTGATAACAAAATCAATATTTATACCAATACAAACAAAAGATCTAAGTTACAGTGTTGAATTGGTAACCTTTTAAAATAAGATTAATTAACGAAAAATTTCATCAAGATAACGGTAAGTGTTGTTGAATTTATCAATTAAATGAAATTTAGACGGTTCTTTACTGAGTTTGGCCAAAACTATGATTCATAACAATACAGGAACAAGTCTGCTATTAAAGGTGCACAATTGGTGCCAATAGGAATACCTACAATCTGTCAAACTGTATTGCCGAAAAGTATATAAATATTGTCATGGAGGAAATTTATGGCTTTAATCATCTCATCACACCTCCAGTAAGTATGATCTAGCATATTTACCTTTCTCATTTGAGAAAAAGGCTTTATATGAGTTACAACAAATAAATATGTCATCAGATTTATCATACGACCATTTAATTAAATAGGAAACACAATCATTTTAACGTTCTAACTTGAGCTATTGTAACATGTTACGGTTAAAATTATGATTTCCCTATATATTCCATGTTCAATGCATTTTGAATTGAGCGAATATAGTATTACTTCCATGATTTTTTTCAAGAGACTTAAGACTGGGTATATACATTCGTTGTTTATATAATCGTTTGATGTTGACCCAAACAAAATTATTCTTTTTTAAGGCTTAGAAGGCGTTGTCGTGTTAGAGGTATGATATATGTAAAAAAATACAATATATGTTATTCAATACTATAAATGACCTATAATGGGAAAAGCTAAAACTTGTTGAAAAAATACACTGTAAATATTATGTAACAATAAATGTAAATCCACTAACTTAAGTTAAAAATTATAAACAACCACGTCCTTTATATAGACTTGTTTTTGAAAATCTAATACGATCCCCGTTGACACAAACTTAGATTGACCGTCATTGTCCTGGTTTGGTATAGGCATTTTCGGATAACGGGTATCTTAGTAGACCAAATACTCTCTTTTCCAGCCCTACATCTCGTTGGATCATTGTTAACTTGATTTGTTCTCCCCTGAACACGCTTTAAGTATTTTCGATTGGGCGTTAATTAACATCAATCAATTTATCGAATGAAATTAGTGGGTTGCACCAGGTTTTACCTCATGTCAAATCTCTCAATTATATGACAATACATGTAATTTTAGTTTCAATTCATTGTGTATATGTCTCTTGTAATTGTCTCCATGAGGGGTTGTATGTCTCGCAAATTATATATGCATAGCCCTAACGTGCGTGACTGTGTTTTTATACATCCCGCATACATAAACAGACGCTCCTCAGCAATGTTAGTTGACAGGTATTTGTGTATTTAATTTAACATTTCAAATTAGTTCAGACGTGGCTGCGTGTATATACAACCCGCAAAGACAAACCGTTTTAATTATAAAAACGTTTTAACAGCTATAAATCTAGGAGTAGGCAGGGAAATTTACGCGGGTCAAATTTTCTCGTTTCTGTAGGTGTCGCGAATAAAGCGAAAATTAAACACACGCAAAAAAATAACGATGTACGCTATCAATTGAATTTTCAAGCATTACAAGAATATAAAGGATAATCTGTGCAATCGATTGCAACACGAAAATTATTTCTGCGTTTAAGAAGGAACCACAAATTCCAGGCTGAAATAACAGCATTATGCGTGTCAAAATTGATTTGCTTTTACAGATTATTATAACCAAAGACTATAGCGATGGTGTCGTCAAATATATATATATATTCATTATGAGACCAAACATGTAATTGAAGTCGAGCAGGTATTCCTTCACTGTGTATTTTAAAGACCAGTGTCTTGGCTCCAAAAGCCAAAATGTAAGACGATTATTCGTTTTCATTAAATAAAAAAGTTTATTACATATTCGTATTATATATTTTACATCGTATTTTGTCTTGCAAAATTTTGGCAGTATTTGTGAGATTTTGTTTTTACCGTTACAGTCTGCCTTTTGTTCATATTATCCCGCATCTGTGTTTTATCATTGCACTGATGTAATTAATTTTTTTTTAAATATTGCAACTTAATTTCACTTATTTAATGTGTTCCTGCTCTTATCCATTCGATACAACAAAACGTTAGTTTATAAATGCTACCCCTCTATTCATATTTTTCAAGTTTTCCATGTGTCGATAGCGATCATAGGTTTTACGTGAAAGCAAAACAATTACAGCTATGTTAAATTGTATTCCACATACGATAAACCAGGACCAGCTATCAAAATACTAATAAAAGTAAAATGTCGTTTTTAGTCTGTGAAAATGAGATAACTTGCAGCTATTCCCGGCATAATTTTTATTGAATTATTTCATTGTCAATAATACTTTCTTTGTGGTCAAACTTTGTAACATCTTTCATTCTCTTATCACGGTTTTGAATATGTCCCCCCTTTTCCAAATTACAAAGGATTGATCGAATTTTTGAGTGCGTCATTGATAATATAATTTTGTTCTATAACACGAACTTTGCCAATATCATAGACCATGATAGATGTTCTGGGATTTATTACCTAGCTCTAGGCACTGGTATGGCTTCAGTGTATCATGTTACATCAAGTAGCTCTCTAAATGTAATGACCTTGACAATTTAAGATTGTATAGTATCACATCAGACTAGTCGTCAATTTTCCTGTTATATCAAGAGCGTTTATGTGATTAGTTGAAAGTTGTTATTAAAGTCCAGAGGAAAATATTTCATTCAAATTCAGGACAAGAACAAAATAACAATAAATTCAATATGAAGGTTCTGTAAAGTGATGCGACAAAGATGAAGGCTATAAATTTGGATTGCCATTGGAAGATGAAGGCATGTTTGATAGATGTAGTCCGGATAACCATGACGTCTGCTGGGGTATTTTTCTATTTTGATTTTTATAGATCCCTCATCGGCGTCAAGACAACACATTACAATAGCTTTCAAAGCGACATAAGTATTTCGACTAGGATAAAACATGAAATATTGCCTTGCAGCAGACAACCTACAGACCCATAATAGTTGCACAAGGGCTCTTTTATGTGCAGTATGCGCAATACTCTTCCTACACAAGGTATCGGATCAAGAGAGTGGAGACTCAAAAGGTAAATGTATCTCTATCTTTATTTGTCACTGCGTAGGAATTTCGTGTCGAACGATTATCTGTATGATTTAGCATGGTTATTTAATTCAATCCTCCCTTGGCAAATATTCGAAAAGCTATTCTGAACACTTCTGCTCCCACACTGCGTTATAGATAACTCAATATTATCTCCACTGCTTCAAAGGAATTGTTTGTTTTACGTGAAATGTTATAAATAGTAAACTTAAGCCATTTACCTATATCAAAATGTTAAATTAACTTAACTTAAAGTATTACTGAGCCGTTGTCCCATTGCTCTAAGAAGATCTCATGTCTACCTTTATTAGATAAATTCAACCAATGTATTATACAGTTATAATTACCCATGATTGAGTTATTTCTAGGTATTTCTAGTGATAATGTTATATATTTAACTACTAGTATGACTTTTTTGTATGAACTTTAAAAAAAAACAAGTGTACATTGTTAAGACTGTTATACATAAGATATCGGTATAAGTTCTGTTTCAAGATAAAAAAAAATCAGGCGATGTGGTATAATTGCAAATGAGACAACTATTCATTAGAGTTCAAATAGGTGGATATAAGCAATTATAGGTCACCGTATGGTCTTCAATAATGCAAAAAAAAAAAAAAAAAAAAACCCACCATATAGTCAGCTAAAAAAAGCCCACATTAAAAAATATAAAACAATTCAAACGAGAAAGCTTATGTTGTCCTATAAATTATTCTAGCTTCGTTATATGAATTCTGGTGTATATTGTCTCACTGGCAATCATACCACAACTTCTTATTTTTATATTGTTAATTGAATAACGGAGATAAAATTAAGCAAGATGCATAATCCTCATTTTGGAAACTATGGACATTTTTTATTTATTTTTGTTTTGTTTTGGTCATATTGGCGTTTTGTCGACCTGTGTATTGTTGATCATTTTTGCATTTCACAGTATCTACTTATCTATTATAGTTTTTAAGATAATTGGCAAATAAAAAACGAAAATTAGTTTTAAAAATCGTCATTTAAGGGCAACAACTCCTGTAAGAAGTCATCTGATGATTTTGTTGAAAATGAAAAGTAGGTATATATAGACGTTCTGAGCATTTTTTCTTGCTCACAAAAAACAACACATTTTTTATTTTGTTTTGATATACCTAGTCGTGAAACTATTAACACTAGAGGCTAGGATGGAAAATTTTGTCTTGCATTTTTTTAGTTGTAATCTCTGTCCTGCCTTTTTATTTTTCACTCTATTCGGTCCTGCCTTTTTTTTAATTAGTTTATCCTGACTATATTTACATAAATTGTCATCCTGCCTTTTTTTTTACTCAAACTCCTGTCTTGCCGTTTTTTTTCAAATTTCTTCTAGCCCCCTCCCCATAAAAATCAAATGGTAGCTCCCTAACATACATCACATGACGCAGACATACAACACAACTAACTTAAAAAATCAAACAAACGAATAAATCTTACAGACACCAACAAGAAAGTTGTTATAGTTGATAGTGAATTTGACAAAGACACTAACAAAATAGTTGTATATTATTTGTTTGTAAATTTCATCAAAACACATTACTCTGAATGACCTATACTTTTCATGTTTTTCTGTGAAGTTACTTTTAGTAGCAGTTTAAGTGAAAATTATTACATAACATAGTTCCTTGATATAAGCTACTGCCTTATGGAACAAGGCAAATATTGTTGTCTTAAATTAACTTTGTTCTTTCTAAACTGCAGAATCTTTGAATAGAATTGGCTATACTTTTTATTTTGTTATATCAGCTCTTCCACGGTTGCCTTAGTTTTCAGATGCCATGATATTTTGGTTTCAAGCATTACTGAAACACTTTTGAATGCAGGCATAAAAACATGGATATTGTATCAGAGTTCTCAGAATCTTTTTTTCTCTAGTGGTCCTTGAAGAAAATCTGCTAGTTCTCACTATTATTTCTATTGCAGAACACCAAAATTGTCTCGGTCCTTTACAAAATTTTGGTATCCAAAACCTTCAGACTTTTCGAGAACTCTGTTGTATGGTTAAATTTTTAAAATTCCTTTGTGAATTTAAGAACCATATCCTTTGTTTATATCTGTGATTCCATAGCTGAGCTTGACTATATTATTCAGGTTTTTTAGCTCACCTTTCCAAAGGAAATGTGAGCTTTTGCCATCACTTGGCGTCCGCTGTCCGGTGTAAACTATTTCAAACATCTTCTCTCTGAAACTACTGAACCAGTTCCAACCAAACTTAAGCTGAATGATCCGTAGGGTATCTAGAATAAAGGTAAACTAATGCATTTAGAGCAAATCTGACATGAGTAAAAATGTTCATTAGGTCAAGTTCTATCAGCCCTGAAATTTTCAGATGAATCAAACAACCCATTGTTGGGTTGCTGCCACTAAATTGGTAATTTTAAGGAAATTTTGCAGTTTTCGGTTATTATCTTGAATATTATTATAGATAAACTGTAAACAGCAAAAATGTTCAGCAAAGTAAGATCTACAAATAAGTTTTATATGACCAAAATTGTCAATTGACCCCTTAAGGAGTTATTGTCCTTTAAAGAGAATTTTTCACAATTTGTTCATTAGTTTGCTTACTTTAAAAAATCTTCTCCTTTGAAACTGCTGAATCAATTTCAGCCAAACTTGGGCTGAATGAGTTTCAGAGTATCTAGTATAAATTTTGTATTTTATTTCCTTGTACATCAAGAAACATAGCCACTATGGCTAAAATGGAACATAGGGGTAAAATGCATTTTTTTGCTTTTGAAGAAAATATGACAGATACAAAGAACATTTAAATGGCATTTTTAAGCCACTCATTAATATATATTGAAAAGCAAAAATAATCATTGATGAAAGATTTAAGCAAAAAATTACAGGTGAGCAATTCAGGCTCTTGAGAGCCTCTTGTTTTCCATTGTATCAGCTTTCTGGTCTATCTTATATTTAAAATCCTGTCTAGTTTGGCAACAAGTGTCATGTAAGATGATGATTAAGATCTGATGCATTGAAACTGGTTCAGTCATGTACATTGTAATAGGACATATTAGCCAAAACAATAACTTTATGTGACTGAATAAATTATGGGCTGCAAAATGCTGACATAGCAAGCATTATTTCACACAGATTTTTGGGGGGTAATAATTTATATCAAACTAACAAGTTAAGGAAATGTTCTGAACATCTTTCTTTTGACTTAATATATTTATGGATAGTGCATTAAGGCTATCATAATGATGTTGTTGTTGGATAATTGTCTATGTTACATTTTAGGGTGTACATGAATTCTATAATATAAAGTTTGAAAATATATTTAAATATTTCTGTTAATTTTAATTTTTCTGCGTTGAAATACTGGGCACAGTAAAAGATTGTGTCTTCCTCTTCTGTTTATTGTATTTCTGTATGAAAGCTATGCTGAAGTTCAGCAAATGATATTAGAGTGTAGGACCACTTGATTTTTATATCAGCAGGTTTAATACATTTACTTCAAGCTTGCTTTCAGTAACTGTGAGCATTCATTGATACAATATTGTTTATTGTATTTTTTTTTGCTATATTTCATACTAGTATTAAAGAGTGCCTGTCTTGATCTGATTTGTTTTTGTACCTCTTGTTGCTCAACTCGTTAAGATTTAAAGGTGTGAAGAATTGAGATCTACAAAAACTTCTTTAACCCTTCAACATGTGCCCTTTTCAAGTCAGGAACAATGGTTGTCTTTTGTTATATCTTAATTTTTTTGACATTTGGGGAAATTGTTGCTTGACAAATGTTTGGTAGTCTGTTATATTCATTCACATCTTTTTTTAGACTTGGGGTAATTTAATACTTTACTTATTTTACTGACACCAATCTTTTAATAAAGACCTTCTGCTGATCTGGTTTTTCTGTATTGTCAGGTTTGTGTCTTGCTGACCTATACCCAAAATCCCTTTTTTACGAAATATGGACATATGAGGTATGTGACTTTGACCCTAAAGATGAACATACAAATCTTATTTGTTTTCTGATAGGTAAAAAATATCATATATTCAGCTTATCTTTCTTTCCAAGACATTGATAGCAAATATTTACTAGCAAGACCAATTAACAAATCTTTATTCAAAAAGCTACAAACTTTTCCAGAAACCTATTTCTGTGATCATAAATCTAACTCTAAAGTTATAATATGAATGAAATAATTTATTTTCCCACACAGGGTGTAATACTGGTTCATCATACAGTAATTAAAAAGCAGTAGTTTTAATCCTTGTTAATTTTAACAGAGTGTTTGATATATATAAATAGGAAATTAAACAATTTTACATTCATTTCCATCTAATGAGTTAAATACTACAAAAAGTTTTTGCATGTAATTTTATAGGTATAAATTTTCATATTTTCAAGCAGTATTAAAATGAAATTTCATCATAAAACCAAAAAGAATCAATCTAATTAAAATTAAATCTCTGCACTTGCTCTTTCAGCAAAATAAATCTGCCACTGCTTTGCACTCTTTAATGTGATCAAATGCCAATAAAAACAAACTACATTGTATTTCAACATAAGATTATTGATCACTGAAATAATTTTTTGGTAGAGTTTTACAAATAACAAATATGATATCCAAAACAAAATATAATCTAACAAAACATCTGATACATTAATATTATATCAATTAATAAATCTTTTTATATACTGATAAAATTGTCTAAAATACAAAGTACATTGTACTCAGTTAATCCTTCTTTCCTAGACATTGGTACAAAAATGTAACACATTAAAGGAAAACTATTACCAGTAAAACTTTAACAGACAAATATTTGTATTTTTATTCATCTTGGAAAATGTTGCAGTATAGTACTAATTTTCTATAAGACTATATAAGTTCATCATAATAATGTAAAGTGCTTTCCAATTTATTTCTTTGGTACAAGACCAATGTTAATTATGTATTTTGTAATTAAGACAGAGTTTAAAATAGTCATTCATATATATCAACAGGTTAAACACTGAGAGAAAAGCTCATAAAATGATACCCATATGCAAAGTCCATGCTGTGGTTAGGGACACTAAAAAAATATTTGATATAAAATAACAAATTAGGAGGTAAAAAATGGCATAATAATTTCATTTAATTCTGATTAATGGTTTGGGAGGTAAAAAGGATATAAATGTGTAATGACATGTGTACATGATTTTCTAAAGAAAATTGTAAAAATTATTCTGATAAAAAAACAAAAAAGGTGCACAATAGCATCATATAGTTATCAGTTGAATATACAAAAATGAGGACAGAAAGACGAACAAATGTACTACAAAGAATGAACAAATGACTGACTTCACTATACAAAACCATGAGTATAACCACATTATACAGTGATGATGTACATTTTATTCATTATCATCATAATCATTCACACAAAAGACCCTTTCATGTTATTATACAAGCAGACTGATAGGATGTAAGGGATGGAAAAAGCATCATTTTACAACAAAAATGGATAAAAATGTTCAATCAAATTTTACCAGGAAAAAAAAATTCAGTATGCAAATTATTGTAAAGAAATTATTTTTAAAATTTCCTTTTTAAGCCATGTAATATCTGTTTACAAAATCAACTGGTCCTAGAACTAAGACTTGAAAAAATGGACATGTTGTGCTAAGCATACACCTACTAGTACTAGTAGTTCAAGGTACTGTGAATTCATTTATTTTCATGGAGACCAATTTTCTTTGGTTGAGGCAAAAACTTGTATTTTCATGGATATTTGATTTCATGATTTTGTCAAAGTCTGCATACAACCTCATAGAGAATTTGTGCTTCATTGAACTTTAAATTCAGTGTTTACCTTTACCTATGAAATCCACGAAAATTAGTATACAACTCTGATAGATCTGAAAAAGCTCATGTGGTACAACTCATCACTTCTAAGCTACCAGTGTTCTCCCCAGGCCCTTAAAGGACCACAGGCCCACGATGTATATTTTTTTACCGTGGTGGTATCGTTCTTACTGCGATGTATAATTTTTCTCCGTGGTGCTAAAATTTTCAGTTAAAAAATTGTAAATCGGTAAAGTTTTAAACGACTTGTTAAATCTTTTCCGTGCGGTATAAAATCTCAGGTGAAATTTGACCAGTTCAAACCAGTTCAACTTCAGTTGTAAAAATTGTTTACACCACGTGATTGATTTACCTTATGAGGTTAACCTTGTTGATTGTATTTAATCGATGTAATTAACACTTGTAACATCATTCTATTGTGTTTTAATTAAGAGATCATAACTTTATGATCACAGATAACTATTTAATGGTTTCACTCACCACCCAAGGGCTGACCTGTGACAAGTCGGCAAATATACTTTGTACACAAACAGTGTGGACCCGATAGTTTTACACACACCGGCAAAATAAAGTTGGATCTTTACGTATAAATGACAATTATACATTTCTCAATTCTTATATTATAGTATTATATGTCTGATTAAACCATGGCCAAAATTATCTTTAATTATGACATAGTTATTGCATGATAGTCAGGTTTCAAACTGTCATAGTATCTGTTAACAAACATTGTACATATTACATGACCCAGTTAGTTCACGTAGAATATTCAAGTTTATTTACAATTAATTGCAACATATTCTATTTTATAAATAAAATGCAATACTGTACCTTCAAACTTGATATCTATATCCACAATTAATGAATAAAAGAAGTAATCTAGCAAATTTTATCCATAAGCACATGTTAAATCTATTTATATCTACTTCCTGTCATTTAGGCGGGAAAATAGGGAGACTTTGTTGTTGACATTGAATATGGTTACTTGTAGATCTATAGACCTAAAATAAATTTATAGATTTAGGAATTGTAGGAATTCTTTTTAAATGGATCATGACAAATAAAGATTTAGATTTCAGTGCAGTATTAAGTCTGTATCTATGTTTGATTATCACAAAAGACAAGAAAGGTTAATATTTACATGAAATCTATGGCAAAATGTTTTAAAATTTATGAAAAACTTCTTTTATTAAAATTTAAGATAGAAACTGGTTCAAATAATAAAACAATATTTGTGCTTGGTAATTTTATATCTCCTAATGACAAGAATCATTTCACATACAACAACTTTCTTTTAGAAACCAGAAAGTTTTTAATTGAACATTTTAGTCTCCTTTGAATGATATCTTATTTTTATTGATCATGGATTTTATAAAAGATTCAATTACTTTATGAATCCTGTTTTATTCATTTTAAAAAATTATTTAAGTATACATACTGTTGATTGATTTACTGCATTTTTACCAATAATTTTCTGACTCAATGTCTACATAACACAGTACCACAGTATTAAAACAAAACAAGAGAACTGCAGTAACTAGAAAAATAGCTAAGAGACGCGAGGCGACTGATTGAATGAATCATTTCACCAAGCTGTCCACACGCGTTATCCTGGTGCTATCCAAAAATCCTGGGAGAACACTGAGCTACTGACCAAATATTAAGTCATTCTGATCAGTTGTACTGGCAAAATATGTGACAGCAAATGTTTAGATTAAGATTCAACATTTTGAAAAATTCACAGTATTGGCAAACATGAAGTAGGTGTTCAATAGATCCCAAAAGAGCCATCATAAATCATCATTGTCAAATAACTGACTTACAATGAAGTCATTCAGTTCAGAAGTACCTGAGAAAAGTTTGATGGATATATTTGTTGGACTAACAGAGAGACAAAAGTACAGGAGGATGGACAAGGTTACAATGGAAAGTAGCTCCCACTCTTACATTGTCCTAGAGTGGGTTATGATAGCTAGGATTTCAGGTCAGAGGGTCATAGTTTAAGATGAACCGCATGTTAGGAAGGTTTCTTGTAGAAAAACTTCAAAAGGGACAAGTTTATCATGTTTATTTATAAAAGACATGAATAATTAAATAAACTAATGTCTTTTTCTTTGATTTATGGCATCTTTTGATTGTAAAAAGCTTTTCTTGAAGTTTTAATGATTTTCTTTGCATTGATAAGTATTTATTTTCCTTCAGAGAACAAAAATACACAAGGGAGAACTGTAAGCAGAAGGCAGCACAGGAGCTGCTGTCTAGGACACTGTAATAATTACCGGTACATCTTTTTCACTAACATAGAAATGTATAAATAAAGTTATGCACAATATTCTTAAACACAATAGACATAAAAATGAACACAATCACTAAATTTTGATTTAAGCCAGCCTACTTTCATATAAACTTTATGCCTAATAATGCAATAAAGCCACTCAAGTAATCATTCAATGATATTACAAAATGGATACATGTAGAACCCTGACTTCCAACTATGCTAGCTTTGGTATTTTCAGAGAGACATTTTTTTTTTAAAGCTGATAATTCCTGAATTATATATTGTTACTGTCAATAAACGCAACCTGATTATTATAACAACTCCTGAATATTCCTTTATCACCACTTCTGGCACATACCTGGAGACAGCCATAACAAATGACTAGAACACTACAACCATGTATTTGGTGTGATGATCTTGACTTGGTCAAGCACAGATAATTGCACAGTCCTATGGACTTAATCGATGAGTTTCAATATCCAGTGTCTACAGGAATTTCTTGAAGATAACTAACGCAATACATTACAGTTTCTATAATGTCTTCAAATATATGTACTCCTTCTCTGTTGGCTAAATCTGCTAAGTATGCACGTCCTCGAGCGTAGTCTTTCATTCCACATTCAGAAATCTGAAAACAAAATATGGTATAGTAACTCAAGCAATTAAAGATAAGGCATGTTTTTCTTTCTGTCAAAAGAAATCTTTTTCTCCATGACAAAAGAGAAGGTCTGGTAAGGGCTAATATCGGCCTAAAATTCAAAGTACAACTGATGAAAGATTTTTGACATTTTTTAAACACTTAAGTGTCTGCTAGAGTTAATTCAATTAGTTTATGTTAAAGCTTTGAACTGATTTGGTTATTAAAGACGCTCAAATTCAAGCTTAGATATGAAAAATCTATCAAATATGACACAAAATGTAATTTTTCAGATGGTTTTTGTCTAAAATGGAAATGGCCGCATTCGTGTTCAGTCTCAACATTTATATATGTTATGTATTATTATCAAATACAACATATATTTAAATATTAAGACTGAACAAAAGTGTGGGCATTTCCATTTTAGAAAAAAATGTCTTAAATTAGCACAAATGCTAAAATTATGAAGATTTTAGTATTTTTGCAATGAAATGATGATGCTAGTACCTGATGCATTTCCATTGTACTGTCAAAAACTGCCCATATTTATATGTAACTAATGTATTCTACATTCTAATAAATAGCTAAAAGTTTACATTTTCAACAACTTTGTAAATATATTATATTTTGGGGCCAAAAAGGGGCCTTAACAACCATACTCCTTTGCATAGGTAAGATAACTGTTTTGAATTATAAGCATAGCAAAAATAACCCTTTTACTAGTAAATGATGCATGTTGTTGCATGTTGAACAAATTTATTTTCATTCGTTTGTCCTGTGAAAATAGTGGTGGCCACAAGATAAAGTTGCTGCAGTTCAGATTAAGACATAGAAAATATTCTACAACAAAAACACTTTTAAACCATACTTAGTTCAGTAAAATAATACAATTATGTCCTTAATCCAAAGTTAAATCTTGAAAAGTTTATCTTTCCTGTGTCTTGCAGACCTAAGGAAAATAACTTGTTCTTATTTTAATAATTTTGGATACCAAATTTTTAGATAAGGGCCATAATTGTATTAATAAAGGATAAAAGGATAACAGGAGTTACCCAAAAATATCAGATAATACAACAGAACAAACCAACCAACAATTGACTCCGCTAAAAAACTGAAACCGATATTCATGAATACAGAGTACTGTAACTTCATCTGAAACTTTTAACTATCAGCAATAATTAATTAGAGAAAAAATGAAGTAAGAAAATTGATTTTTTAGATGAAACAAGGATCTGAAATTTTAACATATAAATATACATGAAACTATGTGCTGCAATTTTAATACGATTGCATTTTAGGTAGTTTTTAACAATATAGACTATTAATATATGTATATCAGTAAAGTTCCTTTAGATTTGTCTTTTAGCCTTTTATCTTCTTATTAATATAGTTTCCAGCTATTTGTAATGTTATGCACTGTATATAATTCTTTACAAAGAACATTTAATTTAATATAAAGTTAATTTTCAATTGCTTTCATGTTTTCCTTAAAATTATTTCACTTTTTTTATATGTAAATGTTGATTTTGATTTTGCTTCTTCTGTGTAATAACTTCCTTTAAGATAAACACCAAGGACTTTGTCCTTCTGTGTAATAACTTCCTTTAAGATAAACACCAAGGACTTTGTTCTTCTGTGTAATAACTTCCTTTAAGATAAACACCAAGGACTTTGTTCTTCTGTGTAATAACTTCCTTTAAGATAAACACCAAGGACTTTGTCCTTGTAGCAATACAATAGAAATTTTAAGAGATACTTTTTAAAAGAATATATTCACATTGATAACATTTACTTTTAGAATTTAAAATGTCTGTATTGTATCTTTAAAGATCTAAAACTTATTGTAATTTTGATAGTAAAATGCAAATTTTGAAATTAAAATAGAAATATATTCCCATGTAAAGTTTTCAAAGTCAATGAGCCATGACTGAAGGTGCAGGGCCAACTAATATCCATGGAAATAATATATGCCAATACTAATACAACTGCATGCATACTAAATATTATTTCACTTAAGGGTTCCCTTAAACAGACCTAATCACAAATTTTAACATGTAAAATACACAAAATTTCAAAGTCAATAAACCACATCTGAGGGCAGGGCAATATAAACTCCATGCAAATACAGCTACATACCAAATATCCTCCACTTACCATTGGTGACTCATCTTAAACTTTATCTTGTACATGTATATACTGTGATCAAACAAACAAAACACTTTTAAACCATACTTAGTTCAGTAAAAAAACAATTATGTCCTTAATCCAAAGTTAAAATCTTGAAAGTTTATCTTTCCTGTGTCTTGCAGACCTAAGGAAAATAACTTGTTCTTATTTTAATAATTTTGGATACCAAATTTTAGATAAGGGCCATAATTAAATTAATAAAGGATAAAAGGATAACAGGAGTTACCCAAAATATCAGATAATACAACAGAACAAACCAACCAACAATTGTCTCCGCTAAAAACTGAAACCGATATTCACGAATACAGAGTACTGTAACTTCATCTGAAACTTTTATCTATCAGTAATAATTAATTAGAGAAAAAATGAAGTAAGAAAATTGATTTTTTTAGATGAAACAAGGATCTGAAATTTTAACATATAAATATACATGAAACTATGTGCTGCAATTTTAATACGATTGCATTTTAGGTAGTTTTTTAACAATATAGACTATTAATATATGTATATCAGTAAAGTTCCTTTAGATTTGTCTTTTAGCCTTTTATCTTCTTATTAATATAGTTTCCAGCTATTTGTAATGTTATGCACTGTATATAATTCTTTTACAAAGAACATTTAATTTAATATAAAGTTAATTTTCAATTGCTTTCATGTTTTCCTTAAAATTATTTCACTTTTTTTATATGTAAATGTTGATTTTGATTTTGCTTCTTCTGTGTAATAACTTCCTTTAAGATAAACACCAAGGACTTTGTCCTTCTGTGTAATAACTTCCTTTAAGATAAACACCAAGGACTTTGTTCTTCTGTGTAATAACTTCCTTTAAGATAAACACCAAGGACTTTGTTCTTCTGTGTAATAACTTCCTTTAAGATAAACACCAAGGACTTTGTCCTTGTAGCAATACAATAGAAATTTTAAGAGATAATTTTTAAAAGAATATATTCACATTGATAACATTTACTTTTAGAATTTAAAATGTCTGTATTGTATCTTTAAAGATCTAAAACTTATTGTAATTTTGATAGTAAAATGCAAATTTTGAAATTAAAATAGAAATATATTCCCATGTAAAGTTTTCAAAGTCAATGAGCCATGACTGAAGGTGCAGGGCCAACTAATATCCATGGAAATAATATATGCCAATACTAATACAACTGCATGCATACTAAATATTATTTCACTTAAGGGTTCCCTTAAACAGACCTAATCACAAATTTTAACATGTAAAATACACAAAATTTCAAAGTCAATAAACCACATCTGAGGGCAGGGCAATATAAACTCCATGCAAATACAGCTACATACCAAATATCCTCCACTTACCATTGGTGACTCATCTTAAACTTTATCTTGTAAGTACTGTAACTTCATCTGAAACTTTTATCTATCAGTAATAATTAATTAGAAAAAAATGAAGTAAGAAAATTGATTTTTTAGATGAAACAAGGATCTGAAATTTTAACATATAAATATACATGAAACTATGTGCTGCAATTTTAATACGATTGCATTTTAGGTAGTTTTTAACAATATAGACTATTAATATATGTATATCAGTAAAGTTCCTTTAGATTTGTCTTTTAGCCTTTTATCTTCTTATTAATATAGTTTCCAGCTATTTGTAATGTTATGCACTGTATATAATTCTTTTACAAAGAACATTTAATTTAATATAAAGTTAATTTTCAATTGCTTTCATGTTTTCCTTAAAATTATTTCACTTTTTTTTATATGTAAATGTTGATTTTGATTTTGCTTCTTCTGTGTAATAACTTCCTTTAAGATAAACACCAAGGACTTTGTCCTTCTGTGTAATAACTTCCTTTAAGATAAACACCAAGGACTTTGTTCTTCTGTGTAATAACTTCCTTTAAGATAAACACCAAGGACTTTGTTCTTCTGTGTAATAACTTCCTTTAAGATAAACACCAAGGACTTTGTCCTTGTAGCAATAATAGAAATTTTAAGAGATACTTTTTAAAAGAATATATTCACATTGATAACATTTACTTTTAGAATTTAAAATGTCTGTATTGTATCTTTAAAGATCTAAAACTTATTGTAATTTTGATAGTAAAATGCAAATTTTGAAATTAAAATAGAAATATATTCCCATGTAAAGTTTTCAAAGTCAATGAGCCATGACTGAAGGTGCAGGGCCAACTAATATCCATGGAAATAATATATGCCAATACTAATACAACTGCATGCTTACTAAATATTATTTTACTTAAGGGTTCCCCTTAAACAGACCTAATCACAAATTTTAACATGTAAAATACACAAAAATTTCAAAGTCAATGAACCACATCTGAGGGGCAGGGCAATATATATAAACTCCATGCAAATACAGCTACATACCAAATATCCTCCACTTACCATTGGTGACTCATCTTAAACTTATCTTGTACATGTATATACTGTGATCAATATATCCAAAAGTTCTTTTTTCACATTCAATGTAAATTTAGAGAGAAGAGCAAACAGATTTGAATACTCAGCTTAGTAAAAATCACATTGTAAAGAAATTACTCAATAAACATTGCCATATCAATCATTCCTGTCTTCATCTCATCAGCATTTTTATGCTTCCAATTTGAACCTGATCACGCAACGCAATTTAATAAATTTAGTTGTAATACCTTCAAAAATAGCTGTCAATTTTGAATAAAAATGAACATAAAGCTCACTTAAGTAATGAACTAGTTCACATTATACCATACCTTTTCTCCTCCTATCATTGCCCCCTCCTTAATCTGCTGTATACATAGTATAACTTTACATCCTAATCCAACGTAGTAACCAGCCTGACGGAGAAACAAACAAAAATATTAAGAACTGAAACATTGCATCTTAGCTATTCTGGAAAAATGTATGATAGGAATTTAATCCAGGCTTTTTATAGAAAAAAGGATATTATTGCTTCGTGTCATCTATGGTCACTAGTAAGAATGATTGTTACCAAGCCTTAATTTCTCAATTTATCAAAAAAAGAATCAACTCTCTTCAAGATCTAACATCTAAATAAGAACTGACAATATAATCTTATATAAGTTCCATTGAAATGCAGACACTTTATACAATCTGCATTTTTCAATTAGTATACTGAAGGCGACAATTTTCATATTTTTAAAAACATGTAGATAATGTTTCCTGGTGGGAGGTTATAAGATCAAATTCTCCTGGCTGAAACTCTGATTGATGTTTTGTTCTGTAAATTCAGATATTTTTGCATGCATTTATTATTGTAATTTTTAATAAACTGTTATCACAGAGATATGTCTCGCCTTTTTGTAATTTTGATTATGCAAATGTTGAATTTAAAATAGCAATACTTTTACATGTTACATAAGTTATGCAAATATTCAAAGTCATTGAACCATGACTGAGGTACATGGCTAAACAATCTTCATGTAAATGAGATGTGCCAATGCTGATACAACTGCATACCAAATACCATTGACTCATTGTAAGTCTTCCCTTTAAACAAACCTAAACACAAACATTAACTTGTAAACGTTTTAAAGTCAATGAACCATGAAGAGGGGGAGGGCCAATATAATCTCCATGGAAACGATTCTCGCAAATGCTAATAAATTAGCATACCAAATATCATTGACTTAACATTAGCAGTTCATCTTAAACTGATCTAGTCACAAACTAATACATGTAAACTAAGCAAAAGTTTCAAAGTCGATAGACCATGACTGAGGGGGCAGGGCCAAATATTCTTCATGGAAATGAGATGTGCTAATGCTTATACAACTGAATACCAATTAACATTGGCCTACCACTAATGGTTCCCCTTCAACTGACCTAATCACAAACTAATACACGTTAACTTAGCAAAATTTTCAAAGTCAATAGACCATGACTAAGGGGGCAGAGCCAAATAATCTCCATGGAAATGAGATGTGCCAATGCTAATGCAACTGCATACCAAATATGATTGACCTACCACTTGTGGTTCACCATAAACTAGACGTAATCACAAACTTATACATTGTTGACGCCGCTGCCGCCGCCACCGACGCCGGAAACAGCATACCTATGTCTCGCTTTTTGACTCCGTCAACGCGAGACAAAAATTGTGATTTAAATTTTTTGGGTTTCAAGAAATGCTGCATACAAAATCTTTGTTTAATTCTTGCGAAATTTGTAACGTCGCAATTTAGCAAAAATTTCTGAATTTATAATATACATATGCATGTATCTGATATGTTATCTGCCTTTGGCTACTTATCTCATTGACATGTTAGCATCCTTAATATGCATGTAATATTTGCCCCCAGACATTCAGCATCCATGACTCCATCAATCTGAACATTTCACCTAACCTAAACTCTGAATCCATATTAGGCCTAAACAGGGTACTCAGGCTCATGGTATGGTATTTCATATGTACAAACCTCTATCATTGAAGAAAGTGACCTGGTCCTATCTGTTATAACATAAAGTAACAGTCTACATTTCTCTCTAGCTTGCACTTGTATTGGTATCAGTTTCTGGTTATACCCCGATATAAAGGGGTTGACATAGGATATCCCATTTTTCCTAAAATTAAAAAAAAAAAAATAATAAACAATTACTAGGTTTGCCCTTCTCCCCAATGGTTAAACCAGCTAATATTAGTAGGATTATTTCAAATTAGGCCAAAAAAATATATGTCTGTTTAAGGTTACATGCTTAAAAAAATAGGGTAGGTAGGTCGGTATTTCCATTTTATTTTATTTTTCATTTTATTTTTGTGACATAATTTTGTGTCATGCTGTTTCGTCTTGTCGTGGTCTGAGTTGTTCATGGGCCGAGTTTACCTGAATTTTTAATGATTGGATTATTTCCTTTCTTATTGGTTGGAAAAAATGGTGGCAAAGTAGTTATTTCATCACACAGTCGGAATTTCCTTAAAACAGCTATCGTATTCACGATTGTGAACATTGAGATGTATCAGACAATTAATTTATATTATTGGCAACACTAACTTCACTTTTGACACGAGTTCAGTTTATTTTTCACTTTATGACGGAAATAAAATGACTTAGGGTCGGTGCTCAAAAATAGGGACGGTCGGGTAACCGTAAACAGACATATATTTCTTTTGGCCTTATATGGTCGATCACTTTTGGGGATCCAAACTGCTTTGGTATTTAAAAATAAGGTCTTTTATCTTCTCTATTTTACTGTAGTACAATGTATTGTCTATCTTTTATCTTCTCTACTTTATTGTAGTACAATATATTGTCTGTCTTTTATCTTCTCTACTTTATTGTAGTACAATATATTGTCTGTCTTTTATCTTCTCTACTTTATTGTAGTACAATATATTGTCTGTCTTTTATCTTCTCTATTTTACTGTAGTACAATGTATTGTCTGTCTTTTATCTTCTCTATTTTACTGTAGTACAATGTATTGTCTGTCTTTTATCTTCTCTATTTTACTGTAGTACAATGTATTGTCTGTCTTTTATCTTCTCTATTTTACTGTAGTACAATATATTGTCTATCTTTTATCTTCTTTATTTTACTGTAGTACAATATATTGTCTGTCTTTTATCTTCTCTATTTTACTGTAGTACAATATATTGTCTGTCTTTTATCTTCTCTATTTTACTGTAGTACAATGTATTGTCTGTTTTTTATCTTCTCTATTTTACTGTAGTACAATATATTGTCTGTTTTGTCTGTCTTTTATCTTCTCTATTTTACTGTAGTACAATATATTGTCTGTTTTGTCTGTCTTTTATCTTCTCTATTTTACTGTAGTACAATATATTGTCTGTTTTGTCTGTCTTTTATCTTCTCTATTTTACTGTAGTACAGTATATTGTCTGTCTTTTTTCTTCTCTATTTTACTGTAGTACAATGTATTGTCTGTCTTTCTATCTTCTCTATTTTACTGTAGTACAATGTATTGTCTATCTTTCCTCAACTTGTGATTTATTACTCCCTTTGGTTACGATTGGTATCTTTTTTATCTTTTTTAAACTACACAAGGTCTACATGTCTTTTAATGTCATGATTCCTGAGGTAATACATGACAATCTTAATACTGTGGATTCATTTTTATTCATAGTATACCAATTTTCGTGGGTCAAAGCAAACCACGAATTTAATAATTCAACAAAGAATAATTTCGAGAAATGTGTATGGAGTAGGATGTTTATTTCCGGTTATGTTATGCAGTTCTAGTATAGTGTTGACTAGCGATAAACATTGTAACATAACACCTGTTTTAATTGAAAGAAGATACAAGTATTTTGATTAAATCAATAATAAATATATCGAATATCAGTGATAATTTACTTTTAAAAATTGATTAAAACTGTTCATAAATAATAACTGCAAGTTGTTAATTACCGTGTCATAGTTTGGTTTACTGGTGATTAAAAATCAATAGGATTAAGTACGGGGATATTGCCCGAAGGTAATATTGTTTATGACAGGAACATTTATTTTCACACCTTTTACTTATATGACTGTTTATTATATCGTGATTAGAGAAATGAGCTTTCAATCATAGAGTTTTGAATGCCTTATAAAATTCCGACATGAATTTATAAATTGTAAAACAAACAAATAATTAGTTGTCTCTGTCCATTATTGTAATAGAAGTTTTCAATGAACACTTTAACCTAGAATGACCAAGCGAGGATTTTGACAATTCAAAACTTTTTCAATGAATTCCTTCTTTTTTGTTTGTTTTATTATTGATCAAACCCAGGAGGTTATATAATCTCCAAAATCAAAAAGAAATCCACGAATTACGGATCTGATTTTTATTTTTTTTTTTTTTTGTAATCAGCGATCCACGAATTTACGTATACCACGAAACGTCTTTTTTTCTCTATCCACGAAAATTGATACCCACGAAAATAAATGAATCCACAGTACTTGGTATGAAAAAATGTTTGGTGATTAATTCATTCAACTTAATTTCAAGATTCATTTTTACTGTTCTGATCTGATGATTTTCAAATGTTTACTCATGAAGATATCAGAATCAAATTACTCAAATTATTTTTATTTTACAGAAAAAGGTCCTTGTGTTGAAGACCCATTGGTGGCCTTTGGCTGTTTTCTGCTCTTTGGTCTGGTTGTTGTCTCTTTGACACATTCCGTTTCCATTCTCAATTCTATTTACTTAGTTTTTACTTGGTTAACTAAAAGTTAAAACATTTCCAATTCACAGTAAACATCCCTTAAACCTCTTTTTTTTTAAACTTTAAGGTACAAAATACTTATTTATTGAGTGTACTTAGTAATTTGGTTTTTATTTTTTGCAAGTTTTCTAGTGATGAGAATCTAAGAAATTTTTTTATCACGGCCTTACCTGAGAATTGGTATAGCAATCTTATCTCTCCAGTTGGAGTCTCCACAGCTGCCCCCTAAATATACATCCCTGAAGTCTTTTTCTGAATGACAAGGCATGGCACATCTTGAATGACCAGAGAATTCTGTCAATTATGAGTAACAATACACAGAAATGTACATATTTCAGGAAATATTTAAGGCCAAAAAAAAATATATGTCTGTTTACTGTTACCCGACCGACCCTACTTTTGAGCGCCGACCCTAAGTCATTTTATTTCCGTCGTAAAGTGAAAAATAAACTGAACTCGTGTCAAAAGTGAAGTTAATGTTGCCAATAATATAAATCAATCGCC
The DNA here is from genome assembly GCA_017311375.1 of Mytilus coruscus. Lineage (NCBI taxonomy): Eukaryota > Metazoa > Mollusca > Bivalvia > Mytilida > Mytilidae > Mytilus > Mytilus coruscus. Next base: position 85,016,372 of record CM029596.1, on the reverse strand, counting down.
TGATACATCCCAATGTTCACAATCATGAATATGATAGCTGTTTCAAGGAAATTCGAGACTCGTGTGATGAAATAAACACTTTGCCGCCATTTTTTTCCAACCAATAACCAAGGGAAATAATCCAATCATTAAAAATACGGGTAAACTCGGCCCATGATCAACTCGGACCACGACAAGACGAAACCGCATGACTCAAAATCATGTCACAAAAAATAAAATGAAAAAATAAAATAAAATGGAAATACCGACCTACCTACCCTATTTTTTAAAGTATGTAACCTTAAACAGACATATATTTTTTTTTGGCCTAATGTATCTTAATTATTATTTTTTTTCTTCAAATCTAAACCATTAAACTAAAAACTCTGCTCTTCCTAAATGATAGATTATACTATGATCTTTTTGAATAATGTGGATTAATCTACATTAAAAAATGGAAACACTTAAATAAATTTCATACATCCATTAACTAGGTCATTGTCTTGAAATACTGCAAAACACATGTATACAAAGTTTTTACAAACAAACACCAAGACTATAACATGTATCCCAAAATACGTAGCACTTACTGCCAAATATAGTGGATATAAAACTTGTTATCTTCTTCTGTACAGTACCTGTCTGTGATATAACATATGCGTCAGAGAAAACACATCGAGAAGTCTACTTTTCAGCAGCTAACTATCTCCCTTATTTCTATAAAACTCATAACTACTAATGTTAAAATGCAATTGTGGTATAAAGCATTATTTACACACTCTCACTCTTGTACTACTCCTGTATTTTACAATGACATAAGGTAAGTTATGACAGTAATTCCCATATTATGTTACTCAGTCTTTAGTTTTCTATGTTGTTATGTTGTGTTTTGTGTACTGTTGTTTGTCCTTATGTCGTTAATTTGTGTTTTTGCCATAGCATTGTTAGTTTGTTTTATGACTTATGAGTTTGAATATCCCTATGGTATCTTTTGCCTCTCTATTATAGCCTGTAATTTGTTGAAATGACCCCCTCCCACCCTTAACACCCCAAACAACAAACTAGAGGCTCTCAAGAGCCTGTGTCGCTCACCTGTATTTACTGATGCTTTGGAAATTATGTAAAATAAGGTTAAAATCATAATTAATAGTATTAGATATTAGATATTATAATGATATCTAAGATAATAACAAAAACTGCAAAAAATTTCTGTAAAATTACTAACTATGGGCAGCAACCCAACAACATGTTGTCGGATTCGTCTGAAAATTTCAGGGCAGATAAATCTAAATCTGATGAACATTTTGCCCTGTCAGATTTGCTCAAAATGCTTCAGTTTCAGACAATGAGAGATATAAACCAAAACTGCATTTTACCCCATGTTCTATTTTTAACCAAGTCGGCCATGATGGTTGGAAGCGGGGTCATCAGACAAATTTTTTAAACTAGATACCCTTATAATGATTATGGCCAAGTATGGCTAAATTTGTCTCAGTAGTTTCAGAGAAGAAGATTTTTGTAGAAGATTACAAAAATTTACGAAAAATTGTTAAAAATTGACTATAAAGGGCAATAACTCCTAAAGGGGTCGACTGACAATTTTGGTCATGACGACTTATTTGTAGATCTTACTTTGCTGAACATTATTGCTGTTTACAGTTTATCTCTATCTATAATAATATTCAAGATAATAACCAAAAACGGCAAAATTTCCTTAAAATTACCAATTCAGGGGCAGCAACCCAACAACAGGTTGTCAGATTTGTCTGAAAATTTCAAGGCAGATAGATCTTGACCTGATAATCAGTTTACCATGTCAGATTTACTCTAAATGCTTTGGTTTCAGAGATAAAAGCCAAAATCTACATTTTACCCTATGTTCTATTTTTAGCCATGGCGGCCATCTTGGTTGGTTGGCAGGGTCATCGGACACATTTTTAAACTAGGTACCCTAATGATGATTATGGCCAAGTTTGGTTAAATTTGGCCCAGTGGTTTCAGAGGAGAAGATTTTTGTAAAAAGCTAACGACGACGGAGACGGCACGACGACGAGGGACGCCAAGTGATGAGAAAAGCTCACTTGGCCCTTCGGCCAGGTGAGCTAAAAAGGTGTCAGACCTCAATGAACAGGTAGTCACTTCAGACCACACCATTGCTTAGGGTTGTCTTTTTCTTTCAATGATATCTGAATTATTGGTCCCTGAATAAGGAATTAAAACATAAATCTCCTCCTTTTCCATTAGACAGACAACAATGTAGAAATAGAATCCCCTCTCTGTTTTGTTGGTAAATCATTTGGGTAAAATGTCTTTTTATTCTTTTACAGTTTTTTTGTTTGTGATGTGCTGTTGTTTCATTGGCATGCACCCAATCACTCATTTTTAATTATGTACCTGAACTTGACTTTCTACCATTATACAACAGAACTCCTCAAAGTAATATTTAGAATGTTTGTCTTTTTTCTTTAACCATTTACTATCCAGATCTTTTCCTGTACAACTTTTATAAGCCAGCTTCAACTGTAAAAGAAAAAAAATGTAAAATGTGTGTGTGATACATACATGTAAGTATGATCTGATATTCAATTAATCACCTAATTATATTATTTGTTTCACTCTCTTTTTTCATTGATTAATGTACAATTCTGATTTATACAGTATAAAAAGGCCTCACAATAACCATAATATAATTCTGTACAAAACAATCTTATACTCATCTTCGCTAGTCCCTTCCTCTCCACCCTTGGTGGATTAAGATAGAATTTCAGATCAACAAGGTAATGATTTCCATTGGTCGCAGTTGTAACTGGCTGCATCCAATCAAAAACCACCTTTAAGATGACCAAGTGTAAATGTAGAAAATGTAAATAAACAATTGATACGTGCTGATTGTGCAACATGTCTTTACCCCCAAAACATACAATGACATTTAGTGACAATTTTAAAGCTCTTAATCAACTAATAGAAGTTCTTGGGTATGTTTCTTGTGCAAATGTTGGAATGTCAACATATATTTTCGGTTCCAGCTTTACAAAATTTCAAAATACTAGACGCAACCATTTTTACACCTCCACACTGAAGAGAGTTCAAGTGCTGCCATTGGTCTAGAGTGATGTAGTAGGAATGGGCGTGACTTTTATCAAACGGTAGATGGTGCAACATTGTTATCACAAATGTTGGCTTAATCTGCCAAGGGTGGAGAGGAAGGGACTGGATGGTAACCCTTGGCTACCGAAGATGTCTTATACTTAATCGTTTATTTATATGGAATCAAAGGAAATTTATCAATACCTGACTATCATTCTATACACCCAATATAGTTGACCTATTACTTACAGTATCTGAGAAATGTACCTTATCACTAAAAATTGATGTACACCAATCAACAATGAAAACGAGGTCAAGGTCAGATGAACCCTGTCAGATGGACATGTACACTCTTACAATTATTATTTACACCAAAAATAGAAGACCTTTTACTAATAGTACTTGAGAAACGGACACAATTAACAAAACTTGACATCAAAAATGAACCATGATGTAAAATGTATACCTTCAGAGAAATGATATATCAAATATACTTGTCCTACTACTCATGATAACTGATAAAAGTCAAATGATAACAAGTTTTTTTAAGTGGTCATTGAACCATGAACAAGGACAACAGACATATGCCAGACCATAAACCTCAGACCATAAGGCATCTATATAACAGATATGGAATACTTCTGATATTTTAATCTTTATAGTATTTCAAAGAGCTAACATACCCATGTCTCATATTCATTCACATTTGTCAAAGGCAAGACAACATTCACACTGAGATAAATACTATTCCCTACTTGTCTGAACTGTGATGAAGTTGAAAATTCACAATCAAGTGCCAATCTGCCTAAGAATCAGGCAGTGGTGAAAACATGACAAACAATAACCCCTCAAGTTTACATTAATTTAAGTTTAAAATGTATAATGGTGCACAAATATAATATTCATTTCCTTTTCCTGTTCTGGTATTTCAAGATATAATTTGGTTGAAATGCACTAGAAATTACCAAATAAGGGGAGCTAACTCTGTAATTTGCTATTCATTCTAACAAACATGCATTTAGAGATTTTTTGAATAACCAGACATGCAGAAATGAAAGACTATTTCTAACTCAGGATGAAGGTAACTTCATAATAGGGTGGTTAGGTCGGTGGATTTTTTTCGGTCATGTTTTGAAATTCTTCTGAATTGTCTGATTCTTACAAAGACTGGTACTTAATACTAATCTAAAGCATACTTCTTGAGGAGTCAGTTGTTGATCATCTACTGTAGTAAAACTAGCACTGTCCATGGAGTTAAAGGCTTCTCTCATTTGTCTGAAAAACAATTACTGTAAATTCAGAAATTATTGCTGGCATTTAATATTGCGATTTTTGAAGAATGGGCAAAATGTGAGATTGATTATTGTGATTTCGGGAAAATCTGTATACAGATAAAAGTATCAGATATCAGAATGCGAGTTCTTATTATTGCGATACTCACCGAGTCACATTAATCGCATTGATAAAAACCTTGCAATAATTTCTGAATTTACAGTATATTTACTTGCATTTCAGATAATGAAATTTTAAATTGCTATTTCAGATCCTAAAAGGTTCTTTTATAATTATTTTCAGAAAAGGGGAAATAATTTTTAAATTATTTTGAGGTTGGAAAAAAATAATAATTTGAAGTCTATACAATATTTTGGTTTTTGCATGTGCCCCTATCAAAGCAAAAGAAAATTTTAATTTAACTGAGCATGCAAATTAGTTTCCCATAAATTTTACAAAATTAAGTTTTATATTTTAACAGCATAATAACAACATATCAAGAATGCACATATTGTCTTTACTTTTTCCATGTTGTTATGTTGCTGCCTATTCCATATAAAAATAAGAAGATGTGGTATGATTGCCATTGAGAAAACTCTCCACAAGAGACCAAATGACACTGAAGTTAGCAACTATAGGTCACCATACAGCTTTCAACACTGAGCGAACCTGTACTGCATAGCAAGCTATAAAAGGCCTGGAAATGACAAATGTAAAACAAGAAAACTAAAAGCCTGATTTAGGTACAAAGCAATGAAAGAAAAACAAATATGATATACATATTCTATAACCCTTATTATTTTAACATCATCATTAGTTTGCTTACTTGTTCCATCAATAAATTTCAATATTTTCAGTGATAACATTGTTAAAAGTAACTTAAGCTAAAACTGAATGTCTGAGAACTTTTTATCTAAATACATATATGTAGTTTATGTGTAGAATAGAGAATGGAAATGGGGAAGGTGTCAAAGTGTACATAGATCTAGAACATTTTGTGCAAAATTTCTTAATAAATTAAATACAATTCCTGAAAAATACACAATCTTACTTATCTATATTCAATTATCATAAATATGTAAAGTATACAGCTACAGGAGAATTCTGCATTAGTGAAATCATATTTTTTTGGATAAAATAATTATTTTCAAATTAAGTCTCAAATATCTTACAATAATGTTTCCCCAACAGGAATATGTCCATGAATTACAGGTTGAGCACCATGCTGTAAGTCTAAGTCTTGGACTCTCAGACCCTGCAAAACACAACACATTTATTGACAACAAAATACCTTTAATAAATTCTATACATATAATGAATGAAGCAACTTGACTGGAAGATACTGCACTTACTATTAGATAGATTAAGTAATTTACATCAGACACAGACTTTACAATGGAAGAGGCAGTGATCCAGGGTTGAGGAAAGAAGGCAAAATTGTCATAAATGGTATCAATTTTGATGGTTTTATGCCCCAAAAAAATTCAAATCAAAAGGGGTGTATGTGTAGGCCCTCTACACATCATTTGAATCGGCCACAAAATGTTCACCTTCAAAATAAATATATAGGTTCAAAGTCTGTTATTTATATGGGCCCTATATCAAGTTTTGTATAATATTTTGGAAGCTTAAACAAATATTCAGTCTATAACTGTAAGTCTATTCCCTATATCAAGTTTTGTATAATATTTTGGAGGCTTAAACAAATATTCAGTCTATAACTGTAAGTCTATTGTTCAGATTTGTTGTATAATGCTCTATCCATTTACTAATGGATACCAAATGTTGACCACAGACTCTGTCCTGAACATTATTAAAAGGAATATTCAATATTCCATTTCAGTTTTTTTTTAAATTGTTCTTAAAAAACAAAGAGTATAAATGGGTCAGAAAATATAAAGATAAATATAATATAAATTATAATACTATACGGTAAAATAAATATTCCTACTTGCGATGATATTAATAATGTTTTACCTGATTCAGGACAATTTCTGTACATTTCAAAGCTGTATCTATATCAGTAAATACTGGAACAGAATTCCTCTCAACCAGATCTTCTAATATCTTACGTCCTCTGCATAAATCACACTTTTCCCTATAAGGTCAAAGTCATTTAAAGTAAACAAACAGAAATGGTCAATTACTAATGCAAACAAGAATGTGTCAATAGTAAACGGATGCCCCACTCGCACTATCATTTTCTATGTTCAGTGGACCATGAAATTGGGGTCAAAACTCTTATATGGACGGACGAACGAACGGACACACAGACCGAAAAACATAATGCCCCTCTACTATCATAGGTGGGGCATAAAAAACAAAATTCGCAGTTCCTTGATTTCATGCCTGCTTGGATATTTATGCATGTAATTATAGAAATACTTTTAAATTACACATTAATAATCACATTTCTAAACCAATCTTTCATATAAAATGAAAATCTTATCTACAAAAAAAATGAAAAGTTTTTAAGAAAAGCTATGCAATTCTGCTTACTTTTGTTGTAGTTTGCCACTGATGCAATATGGGAGAGAATTTCTTGCTAACAAACCCCTTCCCCTCCCTCCTGGGACTGCCTATATACAAAGACTTACTGTTCAGTAAATACTCGTTTACATTCTGTATCATTGTCTTCTATCTCTGTCAGCACTAGTATTACTTGTTTCTTGCTAGCTGTAAAAAGAAAAAAATGTAAAAATATTCTCAGGATCTATCAACCTTTGAAAATGTAAAAATTTTGGAAATAACAAAAACATCTGGTCAAAAAGCAAACAATATTTGTTCTGGCTGAAGTTACATTTTCAAAGAGCAAAATTGCCCTTTGAATAGTTCAGATATGTTAACTATGTACATAAAATCTTAACAAAAATTATTTTGGCTACATAATAATGTAATTGAATTTGTCTTTGGTGGATAAATGTTGCCTTGGCAATAATACCTCATCTCTTTATCTTATATTGATTGATTGATTGAGGTGTTCCTAATTAAAGGAAGTTCATACATAGAAGAAAAAGCCATCAAGTTGTCTCCCTTACTTTTCTATTTACCTTCACCTTACATCTCCTTTTATTTATACATACCGACTAGGTATCCTACTTCAATCATAGATGATATTCCTCTTGTTTCCTTGTCTATCACAAAGAACATGATGTCAGCATTCTGAAATATAATGAAATATAAATAGTATGATTAAAATGAGAAGCAAGGTTGTCATCAATGAGACACAATTAATAATAATGAACAAGTTAAGGTTATCATAACCTTTTGGCTAATATGGCTGTATTTACACCACATATTTTACTCTGAGTAAAGACAAACCTGTGCACCTGGAAAAGTTTTAAGGCATGGCAGGAACTAGATAATTAAATTTTTAATGCATTTTATGTTTCAGAAAATTATAAACTTTTCTGGATTTTGCTATTCATTTTTTTTCATTCCTGCAGAAAGTGCCAAAATAAACTAAGTTGGGAAAGAGGTTTGAGAAGCTCCCCTCATACAATAAACGTTGTGAGTAGTATTAATTTAAATGGACACTAGATGAACAATAGACATCTGCAAACAATAGGTGATTTAAACTGTGTAACTGAGTGGACAGTATCAAATGAAACTCATGTGTTTGTTTATTTTGCTATCTTCTGCAGACTGGAAAAAAATGCACATCAAAATCCAGATGTTGTTAATTTTCTGAAACATAGACTACATATAACTTTATATATCTAGGTCCTGCCATGCCTTAAAACTTTCCTAGATGCATCCGTTTGTCTGTATTCATAGTAGATTTTGTGATGTAAACAGGGCCATATTTTTCAATTCCTTTTGATGAACCTTAATGTACAACCAACAGGGTTAAAAGGATTAAAAACACCAAATCTTCCAAAATTGAAACAATTAAAGGTTAAAAAAAAGAGTGTTTATTCTTACCTCTTTGGCTTGTGCTTCAAGTTCAAGTAGTTCTGGTCTCCAGTTTTGAACCTGCTGAAGGAAAAAATAAATAATGGAAACTGAAAGTTTCATTCAATTCAAATGAGTATAAACATAGAACAGTTGTAGAAGTGAGAAAAAAAACTGACTGAACTATTTGGAAGCCTTGTAGAATTGTATAGAGTCAAAATATAGATTATCACGATCTAGTCGGCCTTTGTATCATACAGGAGTTCAGGGTTGTTGCCATTTTAAAGTGGAGGTTGAAAAAGTTGTATCATGTGACCTTTTCTATGCATCTGCCATGTCTTTTTTTCTCATTTTTTAATGAAAATTTTTCTAAAATGAAACATACTGTTGCTTTAACATTACACTTTGAATTTCCCTAAAAATTGCCTAATTTGGACTAAGATTTTGGATAATTTTTATCTACATTAATATCCATAGATATAAAGATTTTAACATCCTTCAGTACCTTTGTAAACCCTTTAGTTTTGCCTCAGGGTGTACTGGAGTACCTCAGAGTGTTAAAAAATCTCCATATCTACAGATATGAACGTAGATAGCTTATTAGGGCCCCGCCAAATGGTGGGTCGCCCTATAGTGATCAGTCTGTCCGTCCATCTGTCCGTCTGTAACAAATTGTGTCTGCTCTATATCTAGAGAACCGTTATGATTTCATACTTTATACTTGACATGTATATTAACCAACACCAGAGGGAGTGTCATAATGTTTGTACAACTTCTTAGGTCAAAGGTCAAGGTCAAAAACTTTGGTTTCAGTTGACAACCCCATGTCCTATGGTAAAGATCGTGTCCCCTCTATATCTTGAGAACCATTATGATTTTAAAGTTTATACTTGACATGTATATTAACCAACACCAGAGGGTGTTATAATGTATGTACAACTTCCTAGGTCAAGGTCAAGGTCAAAAACTTTGGTTTTCAGTTGACAACCCCATGTCCTATGGTAAAGATCGTGTCCGCTCTATATCTAGAGAACCGTTATGATTTCAATGTTTATACTTGACATGTACATTAACCAACACCAGGTCAAAAACTTTGGTTTCAGATGACAACCCCATGTCCCATGGTAAGGATACAAAATTTTTACCACACGTTATTCACAGCTGGGCCCACAGAGATGGCTCCCATCTCAATGTCTAGTTATCTCAGTCGTTCTTGAATGGCAACATAATGTAAAATCAAGAGAGAGCAGGTTCTCCAGAAGGGTGTAAAAATGTAAAACAAGAGTATTCTACGGCGGTCTTAAGGTATGACATGATTTAAAACAAGCAGTAAACTCTTATACTCCAAAAGGGAAAAATTATGTTGTTATAATGTACAGACATGTACTTAATATTTTACTTACAGGATTATAAAATGTTATACCATGTGACTTTAGAAATGGAATAGCCAGCTCCTGTCTCCATGTTGTAGGGTTACATGAGCCTCCAAGGAAAACTGAAACAAATTAAAGTAGTCAAACTGTATTAATGTATTGTATAATCTGATGTTACAGGAAAATTTGATATTTACAGCTGTTGGTCTATCTGCTATAGTATGCCTTGAGACTTAAAACAGTGCCTGTTTTAAGCATATCTGCAATATTCATTTAAAGAATAGCTTACATCCTTCCTTATTGGGGAAAGCGAGATTAACTTCATTATAAGAGGTCAACTAATATAAAGATGAAAACCTTGTCATTCCTCAACTTTTAAAGCTTAAGAGGGAAAACTGAAAAGAGTTTGCTATATTGAAAATATCCTTAAAGGATTCTGCAGATCCCTGTGTCTTGGGTGCAACTACTGCTGCCTGTGTTTAAGTGTAATTTTGACTACCAAAACATCTTTGTCAATTCATCAGCAAATACAAAAAAAAAATTGCGCTGAGTGCTTTTTCTTGATAACCAAGAAGCTTCAATCTAAGTGGTGTTAAATTCCATGAAGTTTTTAAATTTTCAAATCTTAAAAGTGCTGACTGTACCTAAATGTTGCCTTAAAAAAACCCTGTCTTTCTAATTAATTCTTTCAAGTGTACATTCATAAATTCTATTATTATTGCAACAATATATAGACACTGTCATATTTTCACTTAAAGTGCATAATTTTGTTTTGTCAAGAAAATAAGGTTTTAAGGGTTTTCTGTTAAAATGATGGGCTGATGAATATCTGTCTGCAGAGGTATACAATAATTCAGAAGCAATATGTATAGTATAAGATAGATATAGTAATATACTCTAAGGGTTGTTCTATTTAAACATACATGTAACCTTGGGAGGCACTAAAAACACACATGAGACATTGTAAGGGTGGTTGTCATAATTTCAATTTAAAGACAAATATCTAAATGAATGGTGAAATTACATTTATTATTCTCTAGATTCAGAGGTGACTTTCTTGGCTGTGTATATATTAAGTGGAACAACCCTTCAAATTATGAACTATACACAATAACACCAAAATATGGCACACACCTAATTTGTACAATAATGTATGTTAAGTAAATATTGTTTCTACTTATTTTCTAAGATTTTGCAGTAAAGAAGTTGAAAAATATTTTACTTTAGTCCTTGACAATTCCTTTCCCCTATTCTATAGGAATTGATCAGGGGGGAAATAATTCATAAATCTTAATAGAACGGATGCTAATAACAGTAACCTACAATATAGGTTTAGAGATTCACATGCTTTATCAATTAGAAATATTTAAGTGTGGTTAGGTGTGACTTATTGCCTCCCCCTTCTTTTACTGCTCGTACCTGACCCTAATCTTCCAGAAGGGAAATGACAACAGATAATTAGTACATCTTACACATATAAAATTCTAACACTTAACATAGTTTAATGCAAACTCCTTAAAAATTTGTAAGTATAGTTTCCATGGCAAAGGTGGTTTATAAAATGGTAGAAATAACATTAGAAACACTTTATAACTGACACATCGTACACTTTTGTAATTTTATAGTAGGATCTTACAATGCACCAATTTTCAAAGCAGATAACAGCAAACCTTGTAAGACTTAGAATAACACTTGGAAAATTTAAATAGGAAACACTCTCCTTAACTCAGCAGATCTGAACATTCTACATTAGTAAGAATCTGTATTGTAGTATAAAAGCTAACAATTTTACAACCATGTAGGCTGATTTGTGTTCACAAGGTTGGTTCTGAACTGAGTACAAATTTCTGAGTTCAGAAAGAGCCTTTTTGTTATGATGTTTCCCAACTAAGATCTATTATTCTACGAAATCTAAAGAGATCAGGATTGAGGATAAAGGATTTTTCTGGACAAACAGACAGCTTGACTCCTATGGGATATAATAAGCCTATATGTATTCAACCTTATGAATAAATTATTACCTATAAACATATAATTGGGTTTATATTTTTAATGTTTTAAATATAAAATTATAGATCAGCATCAAATTTTATAATGACTTTCAAAATGTAATCGAACAACCAATTTATTGATTCTATAATTCTATAAAATCTTGTTTGATCTAAAGTACTGTTTAATATTTATATATAATGATTGTTTCAGTATAGTGTGTTTTGGATTAATATAAAGATTATAGCTGAAAAGCATCTGCATTAGGAAGATGGATATCAACTGTTCTTATTTGAAAATAAAGCTTTTCACAGCAATGGAGTATTATAAGCTTCAATTGATATCCAAGACTATGTGAACAATATTAAAATAATTGGTCAGAAAAAAATGCCTTGAAAAATATTTTTTGTTGTCTTTTTGTAAAAAAACTCTTAACTGTTATCCAAAATTTCTGTGAGATTTTTATAGAAAATATTTATAAATACAATGTCTGCATATTTTCGTAGTTTTCTGGCATTTAGATAGAATTTAGTTTTCTGGCATTTAGATAGAAAATTCAATTAAAAAGAAATCCACATTTCAAAGATGGTTGTTCCAAAATAAAAACACATTGTGTTATACAAGCACAATGTGTTACAAACATATTTTTAAATTTCCTGTTAACATGCTGCCATGTTTTCCCATACAGATATTGTTTTTCTGACCAATCAGAAGAGTGCAGTGACATAATAGGTGATAAAAGGTGAGAGAATAGATCTACAGTATCTATGACAACACAATGGTTACCTTGGAAATGAGTTGTGTTTTCTGAAATCAATATAGCAGATTATGATCAAGACTGAACACTCTATTGGAGATGACTTAATTCGTCAGGAAAAAAAGAAAAAAAATTCAATCCAAAAAATGCAAAAATCTTATATTTTATGTCATAGAATGGCTTGGACAAGACTCCCCTGGGAACATTTTTCAAATTTTTATGGATTTTTTTTTAAAGATTGTCAATTTTTAAAAGATCCAAGCAATAGGTCTATTTATTAAGTCTCCTAGGTTCTGTAAATTCAGAAATTTTTGAAATGTTTTTATCAACAAAACTGTGACCAGATAGGGTCCACAAAAATTAGAACTCACCTTTTGATTGCATTATTTGTATGCAAATTTGTCTAAAATCCCATTAATTAACCTTGTATTTGTGTCTAAAATCCCATTAATTAACCTTGTATTTGTGTCTAAAATCCCATTAATTAACCTTGTATTTGTGTCTAAAATCCCACTAATTAACCTTGTATTTGTGTCTAAAATCCCATTAATTAACCTTGTATTTGTGTCTAAAATTCCATTAATTAACCTTGTATTTGTGTCTCTTTTGTGCAACAATCCATTCATAAATGGCCACAAAAATCTCTGAATTTACAGTATTTCCTGATAGAAACTATACAATGAATATTCAAAAGTTACACAAATGGGAGACAACTCATTTTTGTCAAACAAGTGAGTGTGCAGTTTCATTTAAACTAAAAGTTAATCTCCTTCTACATTCAGAATTACATTTTGTTATTTACTATTGTGATGTCATAACTTTGTGTTTCATTATTTAATCATGCAAAGCATCAAAATAAGAAATTGTTCAGTAGGTTGTACAGCCAGTCTTGTATACAAATGAGAGAATATGTACTCATTTCTATAACATTGTAAACCTGCTAGTAGACTGGCCATTATCCCTTATTGCCTATCCTTGATCAAGCCACTGAAATATATAGTGCAAATATCAGTTAAAATGTGTTTTGACTAGTAAGTATATTTGAATTGTTGTTGTATATAAATATTCATGTATAATTAAACTTCTCAGCTGGTTATTGTACATTGTATATACCGGTATTTCTATCTGTATTGTATCATTTGGTAAAAAAACAAGTACTTTTTTATAATAATTATTTAGTTTTTCAATAATGTATTGTACCTCTCTTTTTCCATTTAATACTGTCTGATTCTGTCTTTTTCTCTCTGTATAAACTCTTTGGTTTTGGTGTTATAATATTATGACTGTAAAGATAAAATTACTTTTTAGTTTCAATATCCTGTAGAACTATGATAACATTCTGTATCTAAATTGAAAAAAAACAAAAGGAAAAATTCTGCTTTTACAGTAATTATAATGGTATACAGTTTTAAGCATGACATTATAAAAAAAGTTACATCTTTCACATAGGAATATTTTGAAGTATGTTAATCAACACACACTGACAGTCAGGGGTACTACTTGTACAAGTCATTTTTATTTCATACTTGAAGAAGTAAATATTAATATACTTATACAAGTAAAATTGTAAGATACTTATACAAGTGTATTTTATTTACTTGTATACGTAAATTATTTTAATGGCTTAGTTATGTCCCTTAGACATTCAGATTTTTTTTTAAAAGTCATACTATTTTCTTTTCTTGAAATTCTCAGGACTTCTTTGCTCTAATAGAATTTTTAATTGTCTGTCCTTTGCAGATGTCTTTACTAATTATTGAAGTGTAATTTCATGGACAATGAAAATTTCATTTGTCTGTCATCTTCAAAATACTGCTCATTTACAAGCCTCCAAGGGGCAATTTTTGAAGGCCTTGCGCAATTACTTAAGATCTTTGCACAATTTCTCTGTTGAATTAATAAGATGAAACATTGAACTCTAATAAAAACTATGAGCTAACCAGAGAAAAATTGTTTAAGGCATGTTTTTACATCCCAAAACTTGAGAATTTTAGGGATTGTAAAAACAATTACTTATACAAGTAAATTCTTTGAGAAAATAAAAGGGAGATTATTCAAACTTTATAAGATTGATTGATTGATTGTTGGTTGCTTAACGTCCAGTGGCAAATATTTCATGCATATTTAGGACGAGAACAAATTAACAATAAATACAATAGGTAGGTTCTGTAAGAGGGGCGTCCTGGATTAAGGTCGGAGAAATTTTGACTGCCACGGGAAACGAGGGTATATTGGATAGGGACAGAAAGAAACTTTATAAGAAAATATAACAAATTTACGTATATAAGTATATTATTATTTACTTCTTCAAGTAAATAAAAATAACTTGTACAAGTAGTACCCTGACTGTCTGATCCATATTGACAGGTTTGTTTCAAATAACAAAACCTTATTCAATATTTCTAAAGTAAAATGTCTCTAAATGTAACAAGGGTTCCTTTTCTGTGATATTTCCACATTTTACGTTTTGTTTACCAATATTTACTATTTATGATAATGGCATTGAAGTATCTTAGAAGCATATCTTTGTAGATTCTTGTAGTGAAAATTTTCTTTGATAGTAATTCCAGCAATAGCATGTTTTGACAGTATTCAGTTTTTATGATAGGTTCATGTATATACTGGTAAATCTAACAAATTAGCACAAAATATTGTAATACTCAATGCATTAAGAGAGAAAAAAATTCTATTTGTTATAAAAGAATCGTTGGCAAATTAGATTTAAACTTTTATTCTTTAAGGTTAAACTCTTAACTTATCTTGTTTAAAATTATAGGAGCTTTTTCCTCTTTAAAGACCTTGCATACAGATCAAGATGAAGGGCAGTGTACATGTAATTTTATATTTCCCTAACTGTTGTTCATACACATATACATGTACCTTATATATCCCATCTTGTTTTCAACAAAGCACATTTATAGTGGGACTTTTTTTCTAAGAGTTATATGTGAGCTTAGAAGTACAAAAAACTGTACTTTACTCCAGCTGCCAACTCTGTATTTTACACAACAAGTCAACAATTTAGAACCGTAACAATTTGTTTTTACAACTGGTATAATTCTTACAAAATGTGTTTTTCTTTCTCCTTTTGCATCATCCTTTTTGCATTTTTAATAATAACTAATTTGAACCTCTTTGAATGAATATTGCCAAGTAATTATTATCATACCAGTTATGATAATGATTTTTAAGCTCTGTTACAAGAATGCAGAATTCTCCAAATGTCACATGATCTGGTTCACAAGGGCTGCCATATTCTACAGCACATTGTACCATCTCATAAACTGTAAGGATACAAAAAACATCATTTATTTCAACTTTTACATATTAATTACATATGGTATGCATATGACTTGCTGGATTCAAGAGAATCTGTTTATTAAAAGTGATAAAAAACTTAATTGTTTATATTGGCACATTTTAATTAAATTTTCTTATGGTTTTCAACAACAGTTTTGAATGAGCATTAAGGATTCAAAATATCTAGGTTCATGGTCCTACAACATTTACAATGAAATTTGACATTGATAAAAGATGGAGGCCTAGGACAGATGAATACAAAGGGAGAAAAGACCTGGTCTTTTTTTTATAAATATAAAGAAACAAAGGCTGTATTGTTCCAAAATATGGCTAGCTATAAAAAATACTTATTTACCATAATTATAATACCAAAACATCTGACATTCCTAAAGTAAGAATAACACTTTGTAAATTTGTTGCATTTGAAGCGCTATAACTTAATCTCGTGTCCCCTTATAACCAAAAATATGAAAGCCAATTGCAAGATCGTTGAAGGATGTATAAATACTTGAGGAGCTACATGAATCATACGGAATTAGATAGAGGAGCTACGTGAATAATAGGGAACAAGATAGAGGTACTACGTGAATAATAGGGAACTAGACAGAGGAGCTACGTGAATAATAGGGAACTAGACAGAGGAGCTACGTGAATAATAGGGAACTAGATAGAGGTACTACGTGAATAATAGGGAACAAGATAGAGGTACTACGTGAATAATAGGGAACAAGATAGAGGTACTACGTGAATAATAGGGAACTAGATAGAGGAGCTACGTGAATAATAGGGAACTAGACAGAGGAGCTACGTGAATAATAGGGAACTAGATAGAGGAGCTACATGAACAATAGGGAACTAGAGATGAGCTAGTGAATAATAGGGAACTAGACAGATGAGCTACATAAATAATAGGGAACTAGATAGAGGAGCTACGTGAATAATAGGGAACTAGATAGAGGTGCTATGTGAATAAAAGGGAACTAGACAGAGGAGCTACGTGAATAATAGGGAACTAGATAGAGGAGCTACATGAATAATAGGGAACTAGATAGAGGAGCTACGTGAATAATAGGGAACAAGATAGAGGTACTACGTGAATAATAGGGAACTAGACAGAGGAGCTACGTGAATAATAGGGAACTAGACAGAGGAGCTACATGAATAATAGGGAACTAGATAGAGGAGCTACATAAATAATAGGGAACTAGACAGAGGAGATACATGAATAATAGGGAACTAGATAGAGGAGCTACATGAATAATAGGGAATTAGACAGAGGAGCTACATGAATAATAGGGAACTAGACAGAGTTGCCAAAACTGTCTAAAGCCTAAGGGAGAAGAAATCTTAAATTCTTTTCAATTTCTAGATAGAAATGTAGATCTGTAAAATTCAAGAAATATATGTAATAAATCATATCAGAAAATTAAAATATCTTTTACATAATTTATTTAATTTTCCTGATAACAAAGACTACAATTTTAGTTGGAAAACAACAAAATAAGTAATATACAATTTTGTTTTTATTTGTCACACATATTTTGACTATGGAAATTGCAATGCACCTAGAATTGTGAGAGAAATAACTGTATTAGGTTGTCATACAAACATATATATTGAAGGTGAAAACCATTTGATCTAAATATGTTCATTTTTTTTAAATGTAGACTCTCTTTCCAAATCAATAACTAGCAGGTATTAAAGGTAAACAGCAAAAAAAATGACAATACGCTGCCAAATATAGATATATTAAACATGGAATTGCATTAATTATCAGTTATTATTTCTGACAAGCATTTATTTCAATGTTGTGATAACAGCAATATTTCTTCAAAATTTAGCTTCTATAGCTAGGCCAAGCAAAGTCATCTTTCTTTTTCGATTGTTGATGCTGTTTGCCATTTAAAATTTATATCAAAAGTACAATATAAATGATTTTTGGGGCTTTGGAATACATTTAAAGGAGACATGACACGATTTTCAATTTGTGTTTCAAAATGTTTATTTATACTTAACTTTCCCCCAAAATACATCGATAGCAATATAAGTGTCAAATATTTTGTAAAATATGTATTTTAATGAGATTTTAATGCAACGATTTATCGACCTGTCAAATATGCATATTTCTATCCCGGAAGTCACTCAGAACGAGGCTACTACGTCAGTGGTTCCTTTCATTCATATTGACATATGGGTACAACGCAAATTTAGTTTCGATTATTATCCAATATTACGCATGACAGTGATAAACAATGATTATATGTGATGCCCATGGATTCAACAATATAATTAAAAAGAATATTGACATGATATTTTGTTTTTCGAATGACACGCGGACTTAGAAGGTGTAAAGATGGGACTTTTTAACAAGACCAAACTACACTTCTTTCCGCCCACTTACATATAAGGAATCCAGATTTGGGGTCTCGGTGCCATGCCATGAGTTCATCATAGGTCACAGGTGTACGTTACAGGTGATTGAGTATCGCAATTTCAGGTCTCGTTTGAAGTTGCAAGCTTCAGGTCGTTTGAAGTTGCAAGCTTCAGGTGTCACGCCACATGGGGGATTGATAGTTATTACGCAATATTACTTCATAAGATCTTTGTGAACATCCTGGATGTTGGTTTTGCCGAGGGCACAGGTGGGATTGGAATATATTATTGTTGCAGTATTACAGGTACAACTACCTGATGTTTAATGAATACCTGTAGTACGACCATACAATACCCTATGCACCACCAATATTAAATACCCTAACCAGTGTTGATAACTAATTATAGACAACCTGTATATAGATCTTATTTTATTGCTTTTAAGAATATGCAGATATAAAAGGTTTATAACAGATGCCCTTTTAATTGACTTCTTGACATGGAAAAGTAATATTCCTGTATGCTTGCAAGTCTATAACTTCATAAGAAATTATGAGGCAAAAGCATAAAAAGCAAACAAGGAATTGATACGAGAATGTGAATCATATAAGTCTTAAACATTCTTATATTGAACATCGAACATAGTTATTGACAACTATCTAGTTGGTAAAGATTCAGATGATGAAAACATGTCTTTTAAAATGGAAACTTAATAATAAATGAAGAAAGTGACGTTTGAACCAATTATTTGGTATAACCGTAAAGCCTCCAACAATGAGAAAACCCTATATCGTATATTCGCTATAAAAGTTCTCAGCATGAAAATGTGAAACAATTTTAACGAGAAAACTAACTTATTTATAACAAAATAATTTCCAGAAAACATTTGACAGACAACCACTGATCTACATGCTCCTGATTTAAGACAGTCACATTCAAAATGTGTCGGGGTATATGTATGCTCAGTCCGATTGAAAATTTAACATTATGTGTTGTGAATATTTTCCTGGACGCAATAAACAAATTGATTGCTAAATGATATTTGGAAGAGCAGTCCCTAAAACACCGCAAAGGACCTATATGTGAATCTGAATTTACTTTGTGTAATTCCTTAAATTTGAAGTTAGATTTATATAGGGTTTGGATGGAATTGCATACTTTAGAAGTGTAATATAACTATATTAATTACTTCAACATAAGACTATAGTATTTTTTCTTTAAAATGTATGGTTTTAAAAGGTAAATAACATAATTCGTGACTTAATCACAATACAGGTGCCTTCTTACCTTTCACCTGGTCAAGTATGATATAGGTGTCAAAATTTAATTACTAACAGCCTCCAATAAATGTTTTGTATTGTTTAATTTTATACATAAGGTGGGACGTAAATAAAATATTGAATTGAATTGTTTACATAAAAGGGAAAGTAATAAAATTGTTAATTGAATATCCTAATGCAGAAAAGTGTGATAAAGGATTTGTCACTATAGAAATCCTTGGCGTGATGTATGGTTTCCAACAAAAATATTATAAGCATAACTTTTGGTGATAGTTTATACCTATTTAAAGTCTCTACGTAAACAAAACAAACTAAAAAATGTATCCTTTGTGAACGCTTTATTTGACTTTTACAATCGTTTCTTTTTCTTTCTGCCTCTGGCACACATAATTATAACATTACCGTAACAGAGAGAAAAAGAACAATTTGATCATCAATAATTATAAAATTTATATTTTCAATCATGATTAAAAGTAGTTTTATTTAAATAAAAAGAAATGAGGAAAGTGGTTTATTAAATTTATTCATCAGACAAACCCATATGTATGGTAACAATCCGATCGGTATTGTCTGAAAAATCGTCGTTGTTGGACTTTTCGCATGAAGAATTAATATCCTTTTCATGGTTATTTTCCACACACAATGGCTCAAATTGATGAGTTCAATTGTCTTTGTAGTTTGTCAGTAATCGGAAAAGTGCTGTCAATACCGTGTATCGACATCGTCCAGTTAGAGACATTTTCCCAGCTTGTAACCACTGACGTAAACACGATCACGTGATCGTTACCTAATTAAAATCATTCATTATGACAAGCGCTGGATTCTTTGACCTAAAAATGCCAATTGATCAGGTTTCGACCAGCAAAATTGTACAAAACACGTTTTAAGACTAATATTTATTAATTTATTAAAAAAAAAAAAAAAAAAATCGTGTCACGTCTCCTTTAACAGTACATTTTACATTTTAAAATGTAGCTGCATTCAGAAGGTTTCTCTATGTAGTGAGGGTTTTTTTGGTTACTTGATGTTGTTTGGTTACCTTTTCAGCATGCTCACATATTTGACCCTATTACACATTTCTTTCAATTGTTTGGAATTCTTAAATAGTAAAATCAATATTAAGTATTGATTAATTACCAAAAAAGTTTGTGTCTACCAAATTTCTCTTTAAGAATTTTAATGAGATGCACAAAACAAATTTAGTAAAGTCATTGATTTATAAATCATGTACATTATGTATATTCTTTTCTTTATTAAATATCCATTTATCATATTCATTTCTTTTTTATGCCTGATCATGTCGATGTCATGTGGATTTTTAAAACATAATTGGACTTAAAAAAACATAAAAATATCACATATTTTTAACTTACTTTGTGATTTTGATGGATACAGATGTACTTCATTGAAAGCTTTCCTGAGTTGACACAATGGTATCCTGCCATTTCCATCATCATATTTCCTGAACACTTCATACAGTTCTCTGTAAATGTAAAATCATGTTTTAAAGTTTTATTTTTATGAATATACTAGTTTGCTGATGGGACAATTTTTTTACCTGGGCCATCCCCTTAACATTGGAAAATACTGCTACTTAAACTTTAAATTTGCATACTAAACTTTATTTCTATGTATCAGCCATTACAGGTTTCACACCATTCTTATAACCCAAGGAGTGGTTGAAGTATTGAAATAAAATGTATGGTCATGTGGACTTTTGTCCTGCAGTGAAATCTGTGTTGTGGGCATGTCCATTTGGGTGTAAGTTAAGAGTTATCTCCCATTGTAATACTATTTTCCGTAAGATATATACAATGACATATATAGGAAATCAATAGTAATATTATGATTTAAGTATAAATATATGTTCTTCATATTTTTAGGCTGTGAATAAATAAAATATTATATTTGCATTGCATTATTTACTTACTTATCAGCTAAAGGAATAATTGAAGAGGACATGGAGGAAGAGAGTGCCCAAAGTTCAATGGGTGAACTGCAAGGACTGTGTCACAGACAATTTTCAAAATTTAAGCACTAAATCATATAAACTGACTTGGAAAAGAGCACTTAAGCAAATAAAGGGAATTCGAAGTATACTTAAGCAAAGTGTTGATTGCTATAAAATATGTTAAGTAATCTGATAGACAATTTATTTGATATTTTATCAGTGTCCAAACTAGTTGAAAAACTGTTCATCAGTATCAAATGACAGGTTATTTTGGCTATATTCTCTCTGTATTGATAACTTTATTTTCACAGGTCATTGAAGTGACGATCTGAACATTTAGAAGAGAGTAGAACACTTGTGACTTTGAACTGAAGAACAGCAATAAAAGCGCTGTTCCCTTGCTTTTTGTATGTACTTTGCTGTGCATGTACTGATTTTGTGTCATGGATGGATTTATTTTTTCTATTATCAACATATGTTAGAATAACTTTCTAATATTAATATAAGTTTAAAAACATAAAAAGTAGTAAAGATATATATCAATTTATTTTAAATACATATTATTTTTGAAATGTGGCTGTTCTCAAAATTGAAATCATGTCAACTGGTAAAGAACATTCTTTAATTATTGCATTATTTTTTATTTATCTTTATATAATTATATTTCTATCAATAAAAATGAGTTAAAAGGGTGTCCATATGTTGAAAACATTGCAAGACAGGGGAATTAACTCTACTTATACTTAATTTTTTTATTCAAAGCATGTACACAAATTTATTTTGCCTAGGACTGAGGTAATATATGTTACATTACCGTATGTTTGACACACAAGCTGTCAAATTAAGCCATTCAATGGTCTTAATTATTTTTGGCTGAATTTAAATTTGCTGACAAACTGGAAGTACAAATGTAGATGGGTTATAATAAATTGTTAAATTGTATCTGTTGTTGTAAAAAGGCAAGATGAGGGTGCCAAAATCAGAATCCAGATCCTTTCGCCCAAAATCATGTTCTCCCCCTATCGATTTCGAACCCCACACGCTGACACTTTTATGTACCCTGGGTCTGATTGCACCCTTTTTAAAGGTTATGTTTTGAATATTTTTTTAATCATGCTTTAGTTAGTGCATTGATATAAAATAAAGAAAATAAGTTTTTTTTATTGTTTTTAAAAATAAAGTGAAATTCTAAAAACGAAAACAGGTTTTGTTTTGTGAATTATTTTGACGAAATGAATAATGAATATTGTCTTGTATGACTTGTAAAAGAAAGGAGGAAGATACCAAATGGCTATCAAACTAGTCACAATGACATTAATAATGTTGCTACAACAACAACGAATAAAACAAAAACCTGGCTACAAATCACATGTTTATTAGGTGCATTACCATAAGGGTCTGAATAGGTTTACAGAATAGAGAATAGTAAACCAATACAACAGAAAAATGGGCCCAATTAATAAAGAACAGAGAAAAATAGGCAAAAAAGTACAGAATAATGGGGTGCGAAATATAAGAATAGAGACAAATTTAAATACAGAAATGAAGGACTCAACATTCAGACCATCTACCATGTTTGGCTTCTTGTACATCATACTTGTCCAAACAGACATGAGATTAAAGGGACAATAGATATAGGAAGATGTGGTGTGAGTGCCAATGAGACAACTCTCCATCCAAATAACAATTTATAAAAGTAAACCATTATAGGTCAATGTACGGCCTTCAACACGGAGCCTTGGCTCACACCGAACAACAAGCTATAAAGGGCCCCAAAAGTACTAGTGTAAAACCATTCAAACGGTAAAACCAACGGTCTAGTATATATAAAAAACGAGAAACGAGAAACACGTATAAATTACATAAACAAACGACAACTATTGTACATCAGATTCCTGACTTAGGACAGGTGCAAACATTTGCAGCGGGATTAAACGTTTTAATGGTACCAAACCTTCTCCCTTTTCTGAAACAATAGTATAACATCACAACATAGAAAACACACGATAAAACATCAATTGGAAGGCTTAACTCAATCAAAACGTAAATTAACACACTATGAACGAATAAATTGATCTGTGATACCTGAAAGTAAATACATAGTTAATAAAATATTAGGGACAAACATTCAAGGCCAAAAGCAAACAAACAAGTCCAAATAAAGCCATGGCAAAACACTACATGAAATATTAAACCCTTAGAAAATAATCTCTTTTGAAAAACCGGTTTTCATAATATATACAGGTAAATGAAAAATAACTTTGTCGTTTTAGGTATACTTTTCTGTCTATATAAAATCTTCCAATAATTAGGAATACCAAGAAAGGTCTGTCATATAAATACCTAATTTAACACTAGATACATAAGGGTAAATATCAACAATAAAACTTCCTGTACAGATTAAAGGAGAATAATCTTGATGTTAATACAAATGTAGTACGAAGAAGTGAAAATTAGTAGATATTCCAAATAATCAAAGCTGGTATACAGACAAGATCCATATTAATATAAAATAACAAAAAGTATTAAAAATAGTATCAACAGGTCGAATTAACAAGAAAGTACGATTTGAGAGTACTGCAGTTACTGACAGCTAGTTAAAAGCCAAAACAATTAATGATAAAAATCATGCATCAGAGACTAAAATCAACTAAAACACATCCCAGGGATTTAGTATTTTAACGTCATGAACAGTCAGAGAAGACATGACTTGTGCAATGCCAAAAATAAATGTATCGACAGGTAGTAGGATAGTGAGGAGCTACTTCTTAAAGGATAAAAATTAACGTGTGTGTGTCTCTAAACATCCCGCCTCAAAAAGAAGATACAACTTAGTTATGTTTTAATTTGCTAATGACAAAATCGATATTAGTGCCAATGTAAACTATATTCAGAGATCTAATTACAATATTACAAAGCTGTTAAAAACAATTATCTTTCATGTTTTCTATTTAAAATCTTCATTGTTTTCACTCCTACCAATCTAACTACTTGTATCTTACTTTACACCAATCATGATTTTCAAACACATAACAATTATACCAAATTAGATTTGTAAAGACCAATTAATAGCTTATATAGTAATCATAAATACTTAACATTTGATATTTAATCATCTAAACACCCCAAAAATATTTCTTTAAAAATTCAAAAATTTTTATTCATGAAAATATAAATTTATATTTTGATATTTACATCTGAAAATACATCTAATAATTCAACCTGTATTCGAATAGAAATAGGTGCAAACGTGTAGGGTGCGAATGTGTTTTAGGAACGAACTGACAAGGAAAAAAGCCACAGGCCATCAGATAAAAAAAGAGGGGGACTTGGTCCTATGACAATGAGCAAAATGTGTCTACCTTATAGGCACACTTCCATGACAGTAATTCACCATGACTACAATGTACATGTGCATAATTATTCAGTCAAAGCATCAGAGAGTTCACATCTTTTCATCAATTTCCTTAAGTTGCTTTTCTGGGAACGGGTCTTTCAAGAGAATAAAAAAATAAATAATAATATGGACCTGTATATGCAACACAGGTACTTGTCTTTGAAAAAAATAAATACCTTTACTGTAAAAGAGAGGTGAAAGATACCAAAGGAACATTCAAACTCATAAGTCGAAGATAAACTGACAACGCCATGGCTAAAAAAGAAAAAGACCAACAGACAAACAACAGTGCACAAAACACAACATAGAAAACTATAGACTGAGCAACACGAACCCCACCAAAAAGGGGGGAGGGGGGAGTGGGGATCCCAGGTGCTCCAGAAGGGTAAGCAGATCCTGCTCCACATGTGGCACCCATGGTGTTGCTCATGTTAGTACAAACCCAGTATTCATGGTATTAATAAAAGTCTAATTCGGTAGGTCACATTCAGGGAAAGGGGACTGGATTGTAGTTATGACAATAGGAAACACATCCGCCATCATCTGTGAAACGGATATTCCATAATGGTCAACCAACTGGTGATGGCGTCCGTAAATGTATAATGGTAATATATTTTTACAAAGACTTAGAACAGAATAGAATAGAAAATTTAATTTTAAGTCAGGTTTATATGAAACATTACTTACATAAGGTCTGTAGAGCTTTTTGCCGACATGAATAACAATAACAACACATACAATATTAAGATATACCTTCGCCAACTTGTACCCAATACTTCATTTGTGTACTTTTTTTAGCATGATTGTGTTTCATTCATTAGGTTATATTGAAAATTTGATTGTCATTTTTATTTTGTAATTGATCTACTGATATGATTTTTCTTAATATTTTTTAAAACCTATTTTTGTTTAAAATGCAGCATAAGTCTTAAAATGTGAAGTAATGAATTCATTAGTTTATTGATACCTGTTCATCACAAAATGTTTACACGTTTAATCAAATTAAATTACTGTTTACATTCACATTCAATGTTTAAAATATTTACTGTTCAATGACACATTTAACCACTGATTAGTTTCATTCAAACAACGTAATGTATTACCGGTACAATGTTTAGATAATCGAAAGTCTAATGAACTTGTCTTTCAATCAGCCAACGGACCATACTTAAGAATGAGCTGACTTGCGGTTAATTCACCGTCTGTGTACTGATCCCACAACTGAAACTGATGTTCAAAGTGCCGCATTTATACTGAAATTTTTGTTTTTATATACTTCTCTAATGGCAATTGTGCCTTAGAGTTTCAAGAAATAACATTATTTTTGTTGATGTATGCTGATGATATGATTTTGATGTCTGAAACAGTAGAGGGTTTACAGGAAATGTTGAATACTTTGTCAATTTACACAGAAAAACGGGGCTTGTCTATTAATACAAAGAAAACAAAAATTGTTGTATTTCTGAAGGGTGGAATTGTATGACCTAATGAGACATGGGTCTATAACAGTCAAACAATGGATATTGTGGAACAATTTTGTTAATTAGGTGTATTACTACCTTATAATTGTAAATTTCTTAATACACAGAAACATTGTGCAGAACAAGGTAGAAAAGCTATGTTCAGTATGAGGAGAACTACTTCATCACTATGTTTAAATAAATTTATAATGCTTAGTCTGTTTGATCATGTTGATACTTGTGCAATGTATGTTAGTAGTATATTAATCTTTGGGTGCGATATATATGGGGAGTACACAAATCTCCTATGATAGGAAAGGTTCATTTGGACTATTGTAAAATGTTATTAAGTGTCAAAAGAACAACCTCAAATGTGATGGTCTACTTTGAATTAGGTAGATTTCCACTGCAGTATGAGCGTAATTTTAGAATAATTAAATTTTGGAGTGACAATTGTATATTACAGTCTTGTTATAAAGAGCTTGTGTTAAATAGTTCAAAATGTATGAATTGGGCAATATACCGGTATGTATAAGTTATATTTATAGCATAGTATTCCGAGTTAGACAAATAAACTTTCGAACGCGAAGCGTGAGAAGTTTATTTGGCTAACGAGGAAGGCGTTGCTATAAATGATTTGTGACATGAATGACCCGCCCACAGTCCGTGCAGGAAAAAAATCATCGTTTGGCAGCAAAATATAATAAACCGCAGTGTCTAAATAGGAAGCATGGTAGACATATTTCCCCTTCCAGATTAGCTAGAAATCGAAGGCGATGATTTAATTCTCTCTCAGGTATGTATTTTTTTTATATATAAAATTTGATTGATTTGCGGTTATTGTCCTTTTGGGGCTTTTAATCGAAATCGGTAAATATTTGCTGTGATTTTTAGTTTAGTATACATTTCAATTATGTCGATCATCTGATTTATATGCCCTTTATGAGCAGTGTATTTTCGAAATGAAAATGTTTTATTCTATTAAAACGAATTTTTATTTAAAATATTTTTACTGTTTTGCAGGTTCTTCACGATGTCAAGGATGATACATCATTAGCAGACGTCGGCAATAATAGAGGAGAATATTAATCTGTCGCAAATTCAAACGCATCAAAATATTGAACCATTTTATGGCATGAGTGTTTCGCAAGCTATGGATTATTACGATTTAGGAACATTTGACATAGGAGATTTCGATTCTTAATCCGCCTCTAGATTCAACCGGGACTGCACCAGCGCCATTTTATGAGGAAAATTTTGGTACTGAAGCGACAAATGGAAAACTCGAGCGTGTTGGCCATTCCAGCGATAAAACGTCAAAGGACCATTTTCAAATTGCAACTTGAGCAACATTTCATTTTGATTTATTATTGTTGTTGTTTTTTTTGCAAATATGTACTGTTTCAAATGTGACAGAAGTTATATTTATTTTTTTCGGCTACATCTTGAAATTTAGGAGTGGACAATATATTTTTTGTTCTCTTGCCTGACGGATAAAATCTGCAGAAATTTCCTTTAAATCTGTATTTTTATTTGAAACCTAATAAAATTGACATTGGTGTGTGTGGTTTTGTAGGCATCATCTTTTCCTAAGGAGGCGGAGCTTACCCATGCAATATTGGTTTTAGTGTTGTTGGTTATTTCATGGCTGTTTTCTCATTGAGTTATATAGGCCCATGTGACCTTTCATGCAATATTATTTGGTTGCTTCAATTTAGAGCATACATTATTGTACATGCTTGTCGTCTCTATCTTATTCCATAAAAAGATCAAAGGAAAAAAGAAGATTCATGTTACAAAGATTGTTATATAATCTCGGTATGAATAATTTGTGGGATAATCAGTGGTTGTTGAATGTAGACAGCTCATATTTACCTTTAATAAGACAGCGTTTGTTTGATCAAGCTAAACAAGAGTTACAATTTTTATTAGACTCTTTTGCAAAGTGTAGATTATATAAGTATGTGGTAACAAATGTAGTTTTGCAATTTTATTTACAGATATATCATGTATATGCATTCCTGTACTTTTTCGCAAATGTATAACTAGGATCTGTTTGTCTTCACATAACCTTTGTATTGAAACTGGATGGTATGTTGGTACTATTAGACATGTTAGAAATGAAAAAAATTGTAATTTTTGTAATTTAAGGGTGATAGAGGATGAATTTCATTTCATCCTACAATGTCGCAGAAATACTGATTTGCGTAAAAAATATATCAAAAAATATTACTGGTCTAGGCCATCAACTTCTAAGTTAAAAGAATTATTATTTTCTGGTGAACACACAAAACAGCTTTGTAACTTAGGAAAAGGTTTTCCCGTTTGAATGGATTTACACTAGTAATTTTTGGGCCCTTTATAGCTTACTGTTCGGTGTGAGCCAAGGCTCCATGTTGAAGACCGTACTTTGACCTATAATGGTTTACTTTTATAAATTTTGACTTTGATGGAGAGTTGTCTCATTGGCACTCATACCACATCTTCTTATATCTACTTCTTTTTTAAATTAAGAAACAGTTTATTGTTTACAAAGATATTTTGTAATCATGAAACTTCTAACTTCACCTATTGTAATTTATACATATTGTTACTGTATTTGAAGAATGTAGGACAGAAAGTCATAGGACAAAAAGTCACAGACAAAAAGTCACAGGACAAAAAGTCACAATTCAGTTTTGAGATTATTTTTCTTTCAACAAGAAAACACTTATTCTTAATAAAACATTTTTGTATTTTTCTTGAATTTTTGTATATAAAGCTACTTTGTCAACAAAAATTAAAAAAAAAATATCAATAATGATCAAATAATTGTTATGAAAATAAAATGTCAAAGTGGCTTGGTACTTAAACGGCTTCATGGTGCCAAGAAATATATCCTTTGCATCATTGAAATTTAATAAATCTTCATTTATCTAGTCTAATGAACTATTTCCTAAACTGTAAAATGAATATATGTAATAAAAAGTAAATATTTCAAGATCTTTCTCTTAAATATTCAAACAATTGTATACAAATTATTTGTGACTTTTTGTCCTGTGACGTTCTGTCCGTTTACCTATTTGAATACACTGATGAGCCGTAAGGCTCAAAGTTAATAAATAATAGTGTTTTTATTTCTTATTTTAACAACCCCATTCTATTTTTGTAGATCCATTATCCACTAATGATCACTGATTAGTATATTCACTATATTGTATGATTATAATTATTCAACATGTTCAATATGCATATCAAATAAATTGCTGTTCAAACAATTTCATTAATGATCAGCATTCAATTAGCCTTGATTTGAAACAATTATGATCATGATGATTGCATCATATTTTAACAAGGTTGGCAAAAAAGTGGTCAATACTAGTATTGACCATGCCGGCGGTAAATACCGGTAAATACTGGCAAATACTGGCAAATACTGGTCAATTGAAATTTTGATAGGACTTGACTATAAAACTAGTCCCTACCTCAGTTCAATTACTTGGTAAATGGATAGATATAGTCACAAGGCAGGAAGTCACTTATTTACTACATTGTAATAGGACAAAAAGTCACAATTAATTACATTTATTAGGGGACAGTTGTTATAGTAATTAAACTTTTGACACCTGTTAGCCATATAATAGGTAATGCTCTGATAATCTATATTATTAGTCACTTGTAATTCTATTTACCTGTAAAATTGAAACCTTTTCAAGAAAAAAATATCTTGATTTATACATGTTAAAATAACTGATATAGCTGCTCAATTTTATATGTATACCAGAAGTATGCAATATCATTACCCCTAAGAACTAAATTAGTCATTTTTATCAATGTTTTAATAATTAATAAAATACCAATATCATTCATTTTTATAAACTGAATCATGCCAAAGGAATAACGTTTTCCCTCATCAACCGTTTTTTTACTAGAATTGATAGATAAGTCGGTCAAAAGAAGCATGAAAATTTCAATTGACCAGTATTTGCCAGTATTGACGACTTGTGGAGTATTGTCCGGGGCGAGAATACCACTGGTAAATACCAGGAGGGGGGCGAACCTTGTCATATTACCAATCAAAGTTATATTTTATTTTATTTGTATGTTGCTATATTATCATGATATATGAAAGAAAATAACAACTATAATGTAAATAAATAATAATCAAATATTGAGTAGTTGGTAATTTAAGTAAGAGTTGGTAAAAATAGAGTACGAGTTAGTTGAGTATATCCGAACTGTCAACATACGGGTATTTTAAAATCAGTGATCTCCTTTCTTAACCAAGAGAATATGCGGATTGCTAACTTTTAATAAAGTTTCATCGTGAATGAATAAGTGTATTTTTTTCATGTAGATATGGCCAAGACCTATCGTGATGTAGGTTGTAAAAATCTGAAAGCTGAAATAATTATATTACAAAGTTCAGACAAAGTAAATCATCAAAGTTATATTTTATTTTATCAGATCATGAATATATTTGATCTAGATTTTGTGTATATTCCTGTTTATATTATCATGAAAACAAAACGGTCCATATGATCTTATGCCTTGTTTGAAAATAACAACTATTAATGTAAATAAATAATAATCAAATATTGAGTAGTTGGTAATACTAAAATTTGTTTTAAGAAACAATTAACAACAAAATGTTGAGTTATGAGCTTCAGAAACGCGAACGAAGACATTACTTACGGTGTATGAATATTCATTGATTGGGGTGATAAACAAGGACATATGCAGCATGGGCAAACTTGAAAGTAAAAAAAGTTTTATGTAGTACATATTAATAAAAGATTTGAAAACATTAACTCACAGAACAACTTGTTTTAACATGTTTTGGGATAAGTTAGTTGAGTAGGAGTTGACATGCATGTATCATATACATCTTATTATTTATTCTACTAACATATCTACATAATGTATATGCATGTCGTGAGCAGAAGCAACCTTCCTTTTTTCTCTCCATTGCTTAGCATCACAAAGAGTTAAAAAAAAAAAATGCAATGTGAATGTGAAGTAAAAAATCAACTTCACATCACCAGATCTAGCAGTACAAAGTTTGAAATTGGTAATTTGTTGACAATTGTTTGAGTACATAAGAGAAAGATCTTGAAATATTTTCTTTTCTTACATCTATTCATTTTTAAGTTTAGGAAATTGTTCATAAGCCTTGATAAATGCAAATTTATTAATTTTTATCATGCAAGGGATATATTTCTTGGCACCATGAAGCCATTTAAGTACCAAGCCACTTTGACATTTTATTTTCATAACAATTATTTGATCATTATTGATATTTATTGAATAAATTTTAATTACAAAGTTACTTTATATGTATAATAGTTCAAGAAAAAACAAAAATATTGGTGTTTTCGTGTTCCAATATTAAGACAAATGTGACTTTTGCCTGTGATTCTGAGTCTGGAGCAATTTTCTGTGACTTTTGTCCGACCTTCTGTCCTACATTCAAACAATCACACCTCTTGCATTTTCACAATCAGCTATTTGTGACATTGCCGTGAGTTCTATTTCAGTTAGTGTGTGCAGGTACGGGAATTCTTGTTTTCCAACGAAATTGTTTAGTCAATAATTCTGGCGTTACCGACTTTCAGTACAACTTTTTTGATTTTTCTCGATTTCTGTATTAGATTAATCAAAATATGACACCTAACTGAAAAATTATTTGTTGTATATGCTTTTAAAGGTTAACTCAAAATGTACAATATACTTTTAAGAAATTGTATACACTCCTTGTACCGAGACTTTGAAAGATACTACCAAATTTTCGAAATGTTTTTTTTTTAATGACATATAATACTTAAGGGCATACGATACAGTTTTGATCCCGTATTTACATTTTGATAAAAATTTCCATATAGACTATTTTTACCTGAATAAATCAAATATGTAATAAAAATATACCTTCATGTGCTACTTTTGAGTAAAATGAGGTTGAAATTTTGTATATTTGCTCAAAATTCGGATTTGTGGTCGATTTTCCTTTCGAAAGAAAGACATAACTTTTTGTTTTAAAAGATAAACACAAATTGTTTTTGTTAAATAATTTGTAATTTCTGTATTTTATAAGTATCCTAAAAATTCATACATTTTTATTCAGAAATAACTCATATTTATCAAATGTTCATGAATGTAGAAAAAAACACCATTTTTGCTGTATATTTATCAAATTTAAAAAATTGCACTATTTACGTTTCATGAAAATTAGAACACATAATCTTCTCGCCTAATCAAACCAAATAGCATTTTAAAAAGAGGGTCCATGAACTCGTTTTCAAGTCAAATTAGTTTGAATGATAAAATCAGTCGAAAACTTTATCTTTTCCCGATAAGTCATAGTTTGACGTCGCGAAAATAACAATTTACGTTAGCAACGTCATTACCTCCCCTGTAACTGTATCGTATGCCCTTAATATATAAAGTTTGTTTATTTCAATTTCACCCAAATCATCAGATTATCTCAATTTTCGATAAATAAAATATACGTATGGATCAACTTAAATGTAGTAAAATTATAAATAAAGTTAAAAGTTGATTCAGATTGACATCTGACAGAGATGAAAGATTTTATCTTTTCACACCCTTGTCACCTGGTAAGAAATGTTTATCGCCAATAATTAACAAGTTCTATTTTTCAAGTTTCTCTCGGTTATACAGCGTATCGATGGAAAAGCGTCACCTCCAGTGATGCCCGGATGCTGTATCTAAGGAGCTGCTACGTCACGCCGGATAAGAGAATGAGTTGACATGTATCCAATATTAAGACAAATGCTTCTCCCTTTTGCCTGTGATTCTGAGTCTGGAGCAATTTTCTGATTTGAGTAGCCTTGAATACGCCTTTA
This sequence comes from Mytilus coruscus, assembly GCA_017311375.1. NCBI lineage: Eukaryota > Metazoa > Mollusca > Bivalvia > Mytilida > Mytilidae > Mytilus > Mytilus coruscus. The sequence goes on along the minus strand of CM029596.1, from coordinate 84,983,418 downwards.
CAAATTTATCGCATGAAACAAAAGCCTGTACTATACAACCAGGGGAAAAGGAAAGTTGTTTTACCTCGTGACATGTCCCCAGAATTTATTACAACCCTGGGTTTCACTAGTTTCTGGAGATCCTGTCAAATTTGATAGAATGCCTCCCATTTGGGCTGAATTCTAGTATTTGAAGAGTTTTGTTGTAACATTTCTTCTGTCTTTGTAACAGGAAGTTGACCCTATGTGTCTATTTAAGGAACCAATTTCGGATCACTGTTGGTTTCCGACACATTTGTAGCAGGTATTTCGTAATTTATCGTTATTTATTTGTTCCATCATCATGTTTAGAACAAATGTGACCTCAACTTATCGTTATAAGTCGTAATAATCCTTATACATGACCGACTGTGATAGCATAAAATGAAAATATGAACAAAGACGAATTAAGGATTATTGACAACACGACAACACCATGTCATGTCTTAAATGATTATCCCTCCTTAATTACAGGAACACACTTTATTGCGGAGTTGTAACTTCACGTAAATTGAACTAAATCTATATTTATAATTAAAACCAATTAGATTCGACGAAAGTTAAATCTTCACGACAAATTATCAGCACAAACATTAAAAGATAAGGTATCACAAAAGCAACACTGAAAACTACTTCTACTTTTAAAGTAGCTAACAATGAGAAGTTTTCCCGGGGGGGAGTTTACTTCCTATATTTTTAGTGGTACGAGTGTGCCGCAAAACAGGGTCGCTTTTTCATGCCCTGCTGGTTAGAACAGGGTCCCTTTTCATGTCCTGCTGGTTAGAACAGGGTCGCTTTTTCATGCCCTGCTGGTGAGAACAGGGTCTTTTTTTAAACAAAGTATTTGTCTAGAACAGGATCGCTTATTTAACTGTTTAAGATAGAACCCGGGTCTAGAACAGCATCTATTTTATACGGTCTAGAACAGGATCATTCCCGGTGCATATTTTAACAACTGTCATATTTAACAGTTTAACAATATGCCAAACTATCGTATTTCTATTTTGTTTTAACTTGTACCAGGGACATTCTATACTAACGTTAGTATATAGACTGTCCCTGCTTGAACTGGTCGGGACCAGCTGCCATGCCGATTCAGATTGTTCCAATCGGAACTACTAGGCCTTTCTGGTTGCACGAAGAATATTAAAGTTATTGTACTGCGTAGCGAGAATAGCCGAGTAGTTACGATTGAGCGTCTGTCTGTTCCTATGTTTTAATTGGATTGCTATATTAGTTTTAGTCGCTCACCAATGGCAATGAATCGTTTGTCTGCCTCTTCCATGACTTTATATATTTATATTTAAGTCCGGGGGTTTAGTGCGATCTAACCTGAGACTACTATAGCACATATAGTAGTCTCAGGATGGCAACAGATTGTTAACATGTCGAAACTTCATATAAAAGAGGGACGAAAGATACCAAAGGGACAGTCAAACTCATAGATCGAAAACAAACTGACAACGAGAATGGCCGAGTAGTTACGATTGAGAGTCTGTGTGTTCCTATGTTTAATTGGATTGCTATATTAGTTTTAGTCGCTCACCAATGAATCGTTTGTCTGCCTCTTCCACGACTCTATATATTTATATTTAAGTTCGGGGGTTTAGTGCGATCTAACCTGAGACTATTATAACGCATATAGTAGTCTCAGGATGGCAACAGATTGTTAACATGTCGAAACTTCATATAAAAGAGGGACGAAAGATACCAGAGGGACAGTCAAACTCATAGATCGAAAACAAACTGACAACGCCATGGCCAAAAATAAAAAGACAAACAGACAAATAATAGTACAGATGACACAACATAGAAAACTAAAGACTAAGCAACACGAACCCCACCAAAAACTGGGGGTGATCTCAGGTGCTCCGGAAGGGTAAGCAGATTCTGCTCCACATGTGGCACCCGTCGTGTTGCTTATGTTATTACAAATCCGGTAAATGGTCTAATTCGGTAGGTCACATTCGTGAAAAGGGAAGGGTATTGTAGTTACGACATAAGGAATATATCCGATATCATCTGCGAAACGGTTATTCCATAACGGTCAACCAACTCGTGATGGCGTCCGTAAAATTTACGAAGGGATGATTTCAACTTCACCATTTGGAACTCTTGGTTTAATAGCTTCCTTGTGAGCAGCAATTCTCTATCAAGGAAATCATGATAGGAAATACAAGCCCGGGAATATCGTATCAGTTGGGAGATATATACTCCGTATAAGAGAGTTACAATCAGTATTTCCGAACATCGCTATATATTTGAATGTTGTTCAGCATTTGAATAAAAGAAAAATATCAATGACTTACATTTACTATATTTGTCATCATTGTTTGTTTTTTATAATGTTTTCCTGCTCTTAATGACGGTTTGCATTTAAATATATTAATAATGTAAACTTGATGGTTGAATATGGAATTAAACATGTATAACAGAAATGAGTTTTATTTTTTGAAATCGAGTTAAAACAACAGTTTGGATACGGGAAATTGACACAAGTATTTTTTTTTTGCTTACATTAATGAATTGTTTGGTGACAGGGTATATATTTCTGAACTAGTCTAGAACAAGGATACATTTTCTGAGCGTGTCTAGAACAGGGTATACATTTTCTGAGCGTGTCTAGGTATACATTTTCTGAGCGTGTCTAGAACAGGGTATGTTTTTCAATATTTCTGTTTAGAACAGGGTATGATTTGCAAGTGCTGTCGGCACAGTTATACCCGAAAGGATAGTCAGTAACCCCCCGGGGAAGTTTTGAGGTAAAGTTTTCTTTTCAACTGATCATCACAGTGACTGCAGTCGATTTCTACTTATTAGTCGAGATGTGAAGCAGACCTTTATATACCTGTGATAATCTTTATTACGAGTTCAATGGGAGAAAGATGCGATCAGCATAGTTACAATACGTTGAATAATACGTGACAGCTCGATGTTCGAATTGATAGAATTGTGCTTTTAAAAATTACTTGTATTCATTCCCCGTGAGAGCACCCTGAATGTTATAGGTCTGAGACAATAAAGGAACAAAAAGATCCCACAGAATGTGGAATATGATTGGCCCGCTCTTGAAAAAACGTACCCACCAACCAAAGCAAATGAAAGTGAGTTGTTAATCAAAGAAACACTTTTGAAAGCTTCTTGGTATATTAATATCTATTTTAAAAAAAATTTTAAGAATCAGAATATTTTAACAAAAATTTGCTTTTTTCTAAAACATTAATATAAATATTGGGATGTTCTGAAATAAATATATGAATATGAAAAATTAAGGTGAAAAATTCAATAGAAAAATAAAATAAACATGAAATTTTGTAATGTATACAGTGTGAAATGGTAGGGGTTCTTATTGGATGGTAAGGCAGTAACATAAATGGTTAAAATGTTTTCTTCTGATAATGTATATGCTCTGGGTTTCTAGAGCATGATGCAACTAAAGTTATTAACCAGAGATTTGATAGTATTATCTAGACTGAGAATATCGGAAAATAGAATAGCAAGCCACGTTCTGACAAAATAAAACTATTGCACGATTTTGTGCATCGAACTGATGTAAAGGTTTTGTTGCATAGTTGGCAGGGTATGCTCCCTTATTTTCAGCAAGAAACTCTAAAAATCGGTTAAAAATTTAACGATAAGATGTATTGCATTGTCAGTAAACAACAAAATCACAGAAAAGCCATGTCATTGCACTTGATTTGATTGATTGATGGTTGCTTAACGTCCAGTGGCAAATATTTCATGCATGTTCAGGTCGAGAACAAACTATCAATAATACAATCGGTAGGTCCTGCAATAGAGGCCGTCCAGTATTAAGGTCGATCGGGGAAATTTGGACTGCCACTGGAAAATGAGGATAAATTGGATAGGGACAGAACTGATGCCCCGAAAGAGTAGTCGCAAGAGTTCTGCAACTTGCACTCTCTCTATACACACGAGACATCTGGTTGAACGTCCCCATTCTGACCGGACGTGACTGTGTACTTGTACATCCCGCACAGCGAAACAGACGCAAGGCAAGGGTTTTACTACCGGTCGGAAGAAGACCGATAGTGGCCATATTTCTTTTCTCCAGTCACTCCTGGAGGTTGATCGGGGAAATTTGAACTGCCACTGAAAAATGAGGATATATAGTTATCAAACTTATATCAAATATATTCATCCCTGTTCAATGCACTTGATGATATATAATTATGTACAAATATACAATTATTTCTGAATTTACTATTTTCATTATTATTTGAATGTCAGAATGGGGACGTTAAATCAAATGCCTCGTGTAGAGAGAGTGCTTATTTTTATGGTTATTCTTTTCCATTTCACTGTTTTTAATTTTATTTTTTTTTAAACTGCAGGTGGTTATCACGAACGTCATTGTGATGGATGTAAGTATCATGTTCAATTTCAAATTTAGTGCGTAAATTAATCTGAAAATAGATTTTGATTTATTTATTTATGTATACACAAATATTTTTAAACTCTACAAATTTCTACCCGCTCGTTTGTGCTGTCGTGTGTTTATTTTACTAAGTTTGGTATCTGTGTGTGATGGCTGTTACGTGTTATTGAAAGGGGGCGTAATTGCAGAAAACGGAATAAATACCGCCAAGTGGCAAGGGCGAAAAAATTTTGGACGATATGTTTTGCAATCAAAGGGGGGCCCTCTACGCTCCCCTAAATCCACCACTGGATATATGAAGACTTATTTACGATTATCATTATAAATCACTACCGATGAATCACATAATGTGGTAGTTTTCTCTCTCTCTCTCTCTTTGTCTTTTCACACTTATATCTAATATAGTTATCCAAATGCCTTCTTTTAGATTTGTTTTGTTGTCACTAAATATAATATATGTCTTTTAAAACTCGTTTAAAATAATTATAAATTCGACCTTTGACCATGTTGACTGGTAATTAACTGCAAGATAATCGTTCACATTTTCCACAGCAAAGAAAAGCTATATATGTGTATCATGGAAAAGGAGTAAGCAAAGAAGCCACTGAAATGCTATTCGAGTCCTTAAAGACCATGTGTGGAAATTACAAAATTTGTCTAATTTCACCAGAGGAAATAAGAAAAGGTACGATTGGATGCTTCTTACGAATGTAACCAGTATCGAATGTATGATACACACATGAATAAAAATAGTTGTGGGCTATTCGTTAATAAACGGATACCCCAAAAAAAAATAAGAATAAAAAAAGACACCAATAGCTCAACATACGGTCCAGCTCTTAATTAACGATACGGTCCAGACACGTCAATATAAACCCACAGCTTAATGCTAACATGAAGTGATCGATGGCTGCAGAACACCCAGAACCAAACATTATATGACTATACTATGTCTAAAAAATGGGTTTAAAATGCATACTCTTAGGAATACATTTTGATTTGAATTAGACTGACACGCTTGATTGAAACGTCTTATACTACAATTTTGCAGTAGGCAGGAAGGCGCATCTATAACAGGGATCATACATTATTCTCACTCTGAGTTAACCAGTGCATGAGTAAATTCATTGAGCGTTCACCAAAATGAAAATAATGTTTCCCTATCGATCGAATATCCATTGCTTCGGTAAAGGCAACTTTTTAAAATATTACCCAAAATGCATTATATTCTTAAATGGTTATAAATCTTTGGAGATTTCTCGACTTTCTCCTTGTTTTGTGCAAAAAATAGACCAAACTATTTCGCGAGTTTTTTTATGGAATTGGCGAGTTTTTATATTTGTTTTTGCAGGAGATTTGTTACGAACAGCAGCATTGCTAGCTATAGGTGGCGGTTATGACACGGGTTACATACAGGCTCTTCAGACAGACGGAATGCTAAATATAAAGAACTATGTGGAGGGTGGTGGGTCATATTTGGGTATTTGTGCAGGAGCATATTTAGCTTGTCGGAGAATCGAGTTTGATAAAGGTGGAAAATTTGAAGTGTGTGGAAACAGAGATCTTGGATTTTTCCCAGGTAATATGATATGAAAGCAGAAATAGATAGTCATTCAAGTTTCTTTCATTATAATTAATAATATGAGACCGCCATTTACTTAAAATCCTTAAATTTAATAATACCTTTTTTGTAATTGTATTGTGTACTGTGACCTATTGTTGTTTTAACGTCTACGTTATTTGGTCTGTGGCATTGGCAAAATCATACCACATCTTTTTATTTTTATATTGTTTAAATGAAATGCCAATAAATCATAAAGTATATCATAGGTTTTGTTGTGCTCGGCCTCGTCATAAGAATCTGCTTTCATCTTCTAATTGTGTAGTTGTAAAGCAGATTTCATTTATTGCCTTTTCTTACACGTGCATATATGTATGCTAACCAATAGATTATTTAATCATCGTCACCGCATGTTTTATAGTATGTTTAACGTCAAAGGAATGTACCACAAATTACATTTTTTGAACAGGAGTTTGTATTGGACCAACTTTTCCTGGATTTCTTTATGACAGTGAGTCGGGAGCTCATGCAGCACAAATCAAAACAGACGTTGCCATGGTTACAAACATTTCTTCAACTGATCAAGATAACAAAGATATTATCCCAAAAGACATTGCAGACACCTACTTGTATTTCAATGGTGGCGGCCATTTTAGTTTAGACGACGAAACAACAGAGAACGTAAAGATTATAGCAAGATACAATAATTCACCAGACGGTATTCCACACCCTGCCGCTGTATGGTGTAAGGTTGGAAGAGGCGTGGCAGTTCTAAGCGGGCCACATTTTGAGTATATAGCTGATAAATTGAACCCTTCCATTGGTCTAAATACTGTTATTCCTAAGATAAAACAAACGCTTCTCTCGAGGAATTTATTTTACAGGACTATTTTGAAGTTGCTGAAAATTTCCAAGTTATGACTAGTTACCTGTTCCTGAGCTAATACCAAAACCAAACTATATGTTTGGTTTTAATCACAGTGATGATAAAATATCAAAAAATAAAAAAAGAACTGTTTTTCACTCATGGCGACATAAAATAACAAGTGATATATATTTATAGAAACTTAAAGTGATCAATTACTGGTGATATATGTAATTTTTAAGATGTTATTAGAATATGTTGTAAGAACATTGTGTTAAGCAATATAGATAACTTTGGTTCACACAATCATCAGTCATTACTTACAAAGGATTCTGATTTCGACAATATATTGTTTTTACATATATATCTTTTTTCTTGAAATTGATACTGATGGACGACTTCATATAAGGATCAATGACACCGCGATGATTTCAGTCCTTTTACCTCCATTTTGGAACATTAACATTCCCTCTTTCCTAGCTAGTCTACAGAGTTTACATATGTCAGTTGATCTACTACGCTTGAACATACCCTTGAACCATATCCAGGAATAAAATGTCTAAATCGGAATTATTTTAGAGAAACCATTGCATTCATATGGGATTAATGGCATATTTAAATTGTTAATACTTAAAAAGGGGATATTTTGGATGTTAGTCATATGTTGACTTATTTGACGCCTAAGTATGACAATGCCAAAATCAATCAAACCAAAAAAGTAGTAACTATTCAGTAAAAAATAAACGCAAGATTTTGGATTAACTCTGCTCTATGCACGTTAATAACCAGTAAAAACTCTTTGAGGGGTCTGTAGGTGGCCTGTTGCAAGGCTCTATCCAATATACCGGTACCCTCTCTTTTTTCCAGTGGCAGTCCAAAATTCCAACCCTTTACTCGGTCCATTTAATACTTCATTTGAACTTAGTTGTATCGTTGGTTTTCTAAGATATGGAATCATCAAACTCCCCAAACAAATGTGTCTTAGTGAATGTAAGTTTTCATGCACCAATAGTTAACCCCTGACCTGCATTTCTTGCTTTACAACTGGCGTTGATTAATCTGTTTCAAAGTATTCAACCAGTTTTTATCATATTTAAATATGATTAAGAATTTTTTTAAACATCACAAAACTTTGATTTGACGATTTGTTTGTGTGCGAGTGTTTGGGTTGCTGCCCCCTTTTTTATCGCATTTACATAGACCATACATCTCCTTTGATTCATATCAAATTAGCGTGCGTGTACTGTAGTGACAGCTTTTTAATATTATAATAGTCATAGCATAAATATAAAAAAATGTTGCCTCTCAACGATTGTATATTGCACTCGAAAGAGTCCAAAAAAAGTAAAATCACAAAAATACTGAACTCCAAGGAAAATTCAAAAAGGAAAGTCCCTAATCAAATGGCAAAATCAAAAGCTCAAACACATCGAACGAATGGATAACAACTGTCATATTCCTGACTTGGTACAGGCATTTTCTTATGTAGAAAATGGTGGATTGAACCTGGTTTTATAGCTAGCTAAACCTCTCACTTGTATGACAGTCGCATCAAATTCCATTATATTGACAACGATGCGTGAACAAAACAAACAGACACAATAGGTAAAAATGTCAAAAATAGGGGTACAGCAGTCAACATTGTGTTATCATCTTAATCACTATAAAAACAAACAATTGTAACGAAGAAGCACAAAAAGGCATACATAAAATTTAACATCCTCATTTTGCTTTATTATTATACGATTATATTTATCTATGTAAAATCCACCCATAAAGGATGGAAGGTTTTAAGTACTGGCGTAACATCGCGCGTTTGAAATTCGCACAGGTAGACATAAAATAATTTTGTCGTTCAAAGTATGACGGGATACATAAGTAAAGAGTCACGTAAAATGTATATCACAAAACACAGACTTAACAGTAAAAGTAATATTAATAAATAAAATAATGTAGTGGTTCAAAGTATGAGGGATACATAAGTACAGAGTCACGTCAAATGTATATCACAAAAAACAGACTTAACAGTAAAAGTAATATTAATAAAATAATTTTGTCGTTCAAAGTATGATGGGATGCATAAGTACAGAGTCACGTCAAATGGATATCTCAAAAAACAGACTTAACAGTAAAAGTAATATTAATAAAGACAAATAAAAGAATACTATAACACGTTATTAAGATGATAAACAACGTCAGTACGCAGAATCTATACTTCAAGACCATCGTGTATTATTTGAGAAGTTGATACGGAATATTTATCAACAAGGTCTTGGTACCTTCCGATGAACTTTTTTAGAAAAAGGACGAGACGTTCTTTGACATACCCCTGGTTCATCAACTTTCTGCTCAGACACTGGTGACGTTTTACAAAGTCTGAGTAGGAGCTGCAAGCTCTTGAATACCGAATAAGTTGGGAAATGTATATCCCATATGCAGGTGAAGTTGGTATATTGCTACTAAGGTCGGGGAAATTGATAATTTCAAAATTAAAATCGTCTCGTTTGTCATAGATTCTGGTACTGAGATGACTGTGTATGTCAAATTCGAGGTATAAGTCTAAAAATGAGGCGGAGGAAGCCGTGTCTGTTGTTTCTTTAATTTCTAGTTCTGGTGGATATATTAATGGAACCCAATCAGAAAAGTTCGGATTGTTAATGGAAAGAACATCATCAATATATCTGAAAGTGAAATTAAATAACCTGACTTCTTTGATCTTCTTGTTTTTGACAAGTGTCTGAAGGAACTCCGATTCATATATGAAAATAAGAAGAGGTCGGCAAGGAGAGGCGCACAGTTCGTTCCCATAGGAATGCCGACAATTTGTTGAAAAAGTCTACCTCCAAATTCAACAAATATGTTGTCAATAAGAAACTCCAGCATACTGATCACTTGTTCCTCTGTGTAGCATGTTTTAATTACCCTTTTGTTCACTATTAACAAAATATGCCTTATGGTATCCCAAAGTAATAAATTTATAGCGTATGCTACCATTTTTATGTTGAAAAGCATTGTGGATTATTTCTTTTAGACGGGTTTTCAATTTCACATGGGGAATGGTGGTATACAAGGTTGAAAAATCAAAAGTTTTGATAGAACTAATTTCAGAAAAAGACCGAGATTTAAAATTATCCAGAAGTTCTTTAGAGTTTTTAAGAATCCACATATGGTTAATACCATTACGCGAGTAAACAGTTTCACAGTATTTCTGAAGACCCTCTTTCACTGCGGACAGAATTTTAGTCAATCTAATGGACAATTCTTTAGTGGAACATGCAGATGAGCCGGCAATGTACGGTAACCGTTGTTTGTACGGAATTTTGTGAAGTGTAGGTATCCAATACAAACAAGGTAAGTCCTCCGATTTGTTGTTCAATGCAATGTTCATTGAAGCCATGAAGGACTTATGATTCGTCAAAATCTCATCCTTGTCAAATGATATGTTTTTGTATGTGGGATTACCTGAGTGCTCATTTATTCCTAATTCTTTTACAAGACACTCGTAGTAATACGATTTACATACAAAGACAATATTATTTGAAGCTTTGTCCGCAGGAACAACAACATACTTATCATGAAGAAATGATAGACATTTCACAGCCTCTTTGTCTCTGAAAATGGACTTTGGTCGATCATTCACACAGTTTTTCAACTTATAAATGCGACGTTTTATCAGAGACCTGATTGTTTTGACCCATTCTGACAAAGTGTCCAGTTGAACTTCTTCTTATGCTAATGTTAGTAACTACAAGTCACTGTACGGCCTTTAACAATAAGCAAAACTCATATTCTTTTATAGTCAAACATGTAAACGCTAATTGAGACATAAAAAAGGACGCCAAATATATATTGAGCATTCAAGCGAAGAAAGACACAAACAGAACAGCTGAACATGTCTAAAGTAACAGTGAAATGCAACATAACCTTTAGTACATTATTATAAATTATGATTATATAATGCATAAAATAAAAACAAAAATGAGAATGAATCATTTAATTAAATATGCTGTACCAAACTACCAACTCAATTGACGGTACATGAAAAGGCAAATTGTACAAACGTGTATAGCACGCACACTCTTCCAAAGTAAAATAAAACTACAAAAGGCAAAATCGTATTAGACAAACAAAGGTAATGGAAGATCACTGAACATTTGACGTTAGTATACTAGGGTCTGGATGGAATGTCTTCATTTCTGTATTCTTTAACTTGTTTGGTTGTTCTATTCTTTTCTTTGTATTTTTTTCCACATTTCTCAATTCTTCATATTTTAACAGCTCATTATTCTCTGACCTTTATAGTTTTGACCCAATTTCATCTGTTGTTAATTTTTCAGGCCCATTATTCTCCGTACTGTAAACCCTATACTGTTTATCGTACAACTCAATATCAAGATCCCATATTACTCAAATAAAAAAAAATACATATCTATTTAACTTCTTATTAATTATTCAAAAACAGATATTAGATCGTCAATAGAAATGAATAATTATAAAGTATATCAATTTTGGTGTTGCTCATTTGTATGCTCAGAAGACACATATCCTGCGAGAAAAAGGGTGATTCGTGTACGAAACTGCAATACCTTTAATCGTATCAAACAAAAGTAGTAGAAAGTTTAAATGGACAAAGACATTTTGGTTTCATAATATATATTTACAGTTGGATTTGCAAAATTTCACCAGTTTCAACAGATTGATCCCTTAACAGAAGAGGGAACGGCCATTCGTTTCATGCCGTTTTCTTTTTTTCTGTCACATTAGAAATGAAAATAAAATCACATCTTTCAAACAATTTGAAATGAAAATATCTTGGACAAAAGTATACAAAGCAAGCAAATAAATATAAATATATATGCGATGACAAACTGTTGCAGTGGTATATTTAGGCCATTATTCTAAGTTCAAAGGGGCATAACTCCTAAAGAAAAGGAATCATAATTTCCTGTCGATATGCACATCTGCATAATATTTCTGATTATCTACTAAGTTTCATGAAATTTTGTTATGTGGTTTCAGAGGAGTTGCGATGACAAACTGTTGCAGTAGTATATTTAGGCCAAAATTCTAATTTCAAAGGAGCATAACTCCTTAAAAAAATATTGAATCATAATTTATTGTTGAAACACACATCTACATAGTATTTCCTTGTTATCTACAAAGTTTCATGAAATTCTGTTGTGTGGTTTCAGAGGAATTGCGATGACAAGAACAGGACGGACAAACAGACAGACAGACAGGTCAAACACATTATACCCCACGCAACTTTATTGCGTGGGGTATAATTAGAAAACACTTAGTTGTCTTCAATGTTGAGTGTACTTCAAAACCCTAAACCAAACTTTGTTTTAAACATTTATGAAATGTATTTAGACACGTGTATTTGGCCGCATAGAAATTAAACTCAAACGGTAGCACTTTATTGAACATATTGACCTAATCGTTTTACTTTAAACTTGGATAAACACTCAAAGAGAAAAAATAATCTGGAAGTCAAATTGTAACATCACATCATATATAAGTATAGTATATCAATTCAAATAAATTAATTTGAATTTTGGCATGGTCTATTTGATTATCTTCACCTAATTATAGCTAGGTCAATATTTTCTATAAACTTTAGTGGTAAACACATTATGATTGGCATTTGTGTATTGAGTCCAGTATTTCAAGCGACCAAAGTAACACGTCAATCAAACACAATTTAAGGTATCAATTTCAAGCTGTTTGTTTCAGAAGAAATTTTGTAAGAGTTCTTTAAAATAAAACTCCAAAACTAACACTACTTTTCAATTTTGGATAATATAGCACTCTTATTTGTTCCAAGTTTCGGAGGATATTGTTCTGTGAAAATTGTAGTAAGTTTATAACTGTATTTATCACTTGCTACATTATTTTATAGATACTAGTGTTTTCCCAATACAGTGTTTGCTGTTGACCGGCTGTATCAAAATGTAACACACATTGAAATCTTTTAGGATGGATGGACGGATGACTGTTTAGGGGTATTCAACACAGGCACTTATCTCTGGATTTTACCTATATATTTATGATATAACAGTATATAGGTTAAAAAAAGTTCAGAGACAAGTGCCCGTGGTATTCAATGCAGAAAAAAATCTCTCGTTGATATACAAAGATAGAGATATCTTCATGACTGATTTTTTGAGATATTTCAGTTTCATTTTGGCTTGTATGAGGCAAAACCACAAAAATTTCATATTTCAATATTTTCCCGTAAAATTAACAGAACTTAAAATAAAATCGGTCTTTTTTTTAGTGTTCCTTAGGAAATATGCTTTAAAGTTTGTGACCAGGTTAAAGATTAAATACAAAAAATGTATCATAGAATTATTGTCAAACTATTTAGTATTTACCGTTGACTTTTTCTTTCAAATTAGAGATAACATTCTTGAAGCAATACATACTTGATTGCAAAAAAGTGGGGTCCATATGTTTATTTTTTAATTAAAAGCAGAAAACCGACTTTTGTTGAAATGCTTGAGATCCCATTTCCCTTTTTGGCGCTGGGCTGCGTCGCAGATTATATATTCTTAATGCAATATTGTCTTTCAGGAATTCCCACCGTACATAACAGAGTTTACTAATCATTTTCTGTTCCAAGTGAAATTTACTGATGATATAAAAAGAATCCTGTCTTCATTTGGTTTGAACTTTATGTCCGCGGTAAAATTTACATAATTCTATAAAGTATCATTCTTTTCTACTGCTTTCCAATTCATGCAACTGATTTGACGACATCAGTGTATTTTTGCAAATTTTGGATGCTATTCTTAGAAAAGTCGTGAAAACAAGGCCCTGCTACTGTATCGTATGCCCTAAACGTTCAGTGGCATGATTAAATGCTTCTTCAGGACAAGAACATTTTAATGTGAAATGAATATGAACCTTGCTTTGTACTAGACTGACACGCTGAGCCTGATTTTTAAATGTGCTCTTTCTCAAGGGAAAAATTCTGTGAACTGCTACCGTGTAAACGAACACGTTCATAATGCGGCTCATCGTGTGGGTCTAGTACAAAGCAGGTTTCATGTTCACATAACATGCTCTTATGGTTCTGATATGCATATAATCTTTGTCACTGTATGTTAAAGACTAATCCATCCATCTTATAAAAGACTTAATTGTCAATGATTCGATTTTAATATCATACAGCATTCATAATCATATAAAATCAGCATGTTCTCGTCCTGAAATGATTGTTCTATTTAAGACTTGCTTTTAAACAGTAATCCATTCACCAATCCTATCAAAGACTTGATTCGATTTTGATATTATTCGAGAGTGAGAATATGATAGTGATATTTGGAAAAAAAAAACAAGTATTGCACACATAACCGATTTTGTATTTCTTTTTTTTTTTTTTTTATTAACACGATTTAAGAATATCAAAATAAATTACTTAGTTGCCAGAATTTTGATTTAAGATGCAAGTAGTAAAAAGCAAGAAAGGTTGCCAAGGATTTTCATAATATTGAATCACTTGTTACATGTATGCTGCATCTGTAAACTAAAATTACAGTTTCAAGTTAAATGAGACTTTCAAGAATCTATTTCTTTTCTAAAACTGTGTTTAAGGATAACAATTGAATATTTGATCAATATTACTTCAGTTCCTGGACCAATTTATAACTTGTATTCCAAAACTCATTTATTTTATCATTCATGAACAATTACTTGTCTTATATTGTTAAAAAATATAACGTCTATTAGCTGTTTTAACTATTTAAAGTTTCATATCAGATTATTTATTACATGACATTTTTCATATCAGATGTATTATCAGCCCAAGTTTCAATATCAGCCCAAGAGCCGAAGGCTGATAATACATCTGATAAGAAAAATGACATGTTATGATCTTTTTATCATATGCTTCAACAATGGAGAAAAATAACAGTTTAATATATTGATCCTTTTAAGTGGTTCTCAAGTAGAAGTTCAAAAAGTGAAAAGTTTACGGACGACGGAAGAAATACAGACAAGAACTATTTTTAAAACTTTGAAAAAATGCATTTATCATTTGTTTTGCATTTTACATAATATATTTTTCTGTTTCCTAATATTTGTTTTGTATCCTACTTTGTTATGTTTTTCACTGAAAACGTATCCATTGAGGTGTATTTTCTGGAATTTGCCGAGTGACGTCGAAATGCGACAACGTTACGGAAAGGCATGCGATAACGGAATAGTTGATAAATTTTTCTAAGCACCTATTTTGGAAAATATGGAATTCACGTAGATTTAATGCTATTATCATACTGTAAAATTATAAGTATATGATAAAAAAAGGATACAGCATGAGTTTTTCTAATTTTCCCATATTTGTGATTTGACTTTGAAGTATTAACGAAGTGAATACAATATTCATAAATTGTTTCCCATTGGTTTAAATATTTGTTATCGGTAGATTATATAAATGAAATTTTTCTTAATGATCGAATAATAACTGTTTTTGATTCAATATCAAATATTTTTTTAACAATACTTTATTTACTGTGCTATACAATATAATCATTGATACCTGGTTTATATTTTTCAGCGTGTTATATTCTATCCGATCGGAAAAGGTCAGCTTTTAGGTATTCTTTCAAAGAATGAATAGTTTAAATATTGTCGATGATTTTGTTTTGATTTTTTAACGAAACCTGCAGATATGCTTGGTACTACATTTTAAATCAGATACAATAGAAGTGGATGTTTAAAATCCATTAAACCACACCAACTACATGCACTTATTTTCTCCCTCGTTTCACTCCTCCGAAAATATTTTGTTTAACTAGATATCGTAGAAAAACCAAACACAGTATAGGGTTGTGCGTTCGCTACAAGATAATTTAACAGACGTGTTTTCTAATTTATCTCCTAAAGTATTCAGAACTAAATCTACAGCTTTGAGTTCCCTGAATGTTGAACTTTGCACCTGTGTGATCGCTTGCGTCTGTATTAATGATTCTCTCTTGTTTCCAAAACCTAGGTGAAATAACTATGGACGAAAGTGAATACACGTTCTCGAACCAAAAATTAAGTTCAGCCCGAGCAATCGGGAAAGTAAGATCTTCATGTCTCAATCGAGTTTATGAGTTATTAACATAGACATTTGCCTAGAAAATAACTGGCAAACTGATCCGTAGGCGAATTTCAAGGAAAGGATGGAACCCACGACAGATGCAAGCTCTCTTGCTGAAACGTGCGTTTTTGTGTGGATGTTAATGACCTTTCACGAAGGTTTTCTAGTTTATGAGGTGGTATATTAATATAACCATGACGTAAATTCCAATTAAGTTCTAAGTAAAACCGAGCCAGTCTAGAATTTGTACTGGTTCTCATTGACTCTTTTCTTCGTTAACTAGAAAACCTG
This sequence comes from Mytilus coruscus, assembly GCA_017311375.1. Classification (NCBI taxonomy): domain Eukaryota; kingdom Metazoa; phylum Mollusca; class Bivalvia; order Mytilida; family Mytilidae; genus Mytilus; species Mytilus coruscus. The sequence goes on along the minus strand of CM029596.1, from coordinate 84,967,196 downwards.
CGTCTAAAAGGTCGTTTTGTAACTTTACTGAAAGTTTATTACAATTATCCAATTCATCACATATCCATCCGTCGTCTAAATAAACTATTACTTTTATACCATTAGATCTCCACTATTTGACTATAGGTCTTAGACTTTTAGTAAATATGTATCCAGAACTAAAAAAACCGACAGGTAAAACTATAAATACAAAGTATTTGGTAACTGACTTAAAGTTCCAAGAAAACCCCAAATGAGTGAAATAATCAGGATGGATATTCACGTGATGATACCCGCTAGTCAAATCAAATTTTAACATAAAATTGCCTTTTTAAGCAAAGGCTAAACCTTCTACTGTACCCTCAAATTTAACCCTTCGTTTTGCTGTACATTTGTTAACGTGACGTAAATTTAGAATTAACCTAGGTTTTCTACTATTTGACATATATACAGATAATGGATTGACACAGTGTGGGGGTCTGATAATTCAAGGATAAGGTTTTTCTGTAAAAGTACCGAGATCGCTGATTCTATAAAATCTGCAAAGTCTGTTGCCGATCTGTTATTCTTAAGTATAACATTCTGTGGTAACTCGAGAAATTCCAATCTATAACCAAATTGTATGACGTTCAGTATAAATTAACTAGGTTTCAATGTATCTTTCCAAAAGTTAATGGACTTTCTAAGTCTGTTCTTAACCGGAAATATTGGTTTTGTGTTTTTCTCTGGTTCAAAATGTTCATTTAGAATATGTAAATTATACTCAACTTGTTCAGAGTTTGTCTCCAGGGTATGGGAACGTTGCTGTGGGATGCTGTCTTCTCTGAAGCTGAGCTGAATAGAGACAGTACTTGGCAATGTGTCCTGGCAAGTTGCAGGAGTTGCAACGTTGTTTTCATGTCCAAAGTTGGGCTTAAAGACGTTGAACGGTGCTTTAGAATCGGAGTTGAATGGTTGACGCTGGCTTGAACCAGCCTGAGAGCCAAGAAAAAGCTGCCTAGTAGACATACAGTCGAAAGCTCCAGGTTTGCGTTGTGCAAAATTGGTTGGATTCCTCGTATAAGGTGTTTGGCTTTGACGTCGTTTCTTAGTGGCTGCTCTGGCTGCAGCTGCGCAAATGTTTGAGACGTCTTCAGCGTTATCAGCAATATCGGTATCAGTATACTCTCTAACGGTCTCCCAACCATGTTTGTAAGCTATCTTAAAGAGTTTATTTCTGTAGGTTAAAGCTTTCTTTTCTAAGTGGATAAGTGAAAGGGCTCCTTTGGGGTCACCAAAAGTTATTTTGTTAGCAAGGTTATCAAGGTTGTTCAGTCTTTCTTCATTAAATGAATACAGAATCTTGTTACCATCACCTTTGAAGTCAGCGTTGACTTTTATTTTGTCTTGCAGCTCAGAAACGATGGGGATGCGTTGTTTTTCTAGAGCAATGTCAATTTTGGTGTTGAACAAGTGTACTGCATCAACAGCGTTGAACTCAGTTGTATCGCGACTATATTCACCAGACCTAGAACCTACGCCTTCAGTAGACGGGTGACTGTTTGGCTGAGAATGGCTTTCTGAATCTGACATATCAATATGACGTATAGTGTACCAACCTAACTATTGTGTCCTTACCATCTTGTAACCAACGTCGCATTGGTCAAGTGCGCCTTAAATTTTCTTTATATACTGACCTCCGAAATCGTCCGTGCAGAAAGGAATTCAATGGGTATTATTTTATTTTATTTAAATATTGAAAACCGTTATGTTAAACATAGGACCGTAAAGAAATGTAAAAGAAAACACATGAGTGAATCATGTGGACTCTAAGAGGAGACCGTGTTCAACAACGGTTATCGTATCCTGCTTTGCATGCATCACCTGTCATACGAATCCAGACTCGTAAAAATGTCACGATAGGAAATACAGAAAGGTTAACATGCCTACGGTTTCTGGCTTATAACAAACACATTAAATGTGGTGCTGCAAAACGAGTTTGAAGAATAATTTACTCTGTCTTGTAATCGCGATCTGTAGAATGACAATAAGTACACACAATAAAAACTAGTCCTGAAAACAATTCAGTGAATTCTATTTGTAACACAGTCGACACAAAACATGGCTACCTTAAAAACAACACTAGATGTTAAAGGCGACTAAACAGTGGTTTTTTAATGTCTAAATTTTGGACAAAGAATGGATAGAGTATTAGCTAAGTCCGTGATTGCTGTTAATAGATTTGATACTTGTTTTTATTTAGGTGATTTTAACAATGGGCATGCATTGGATTTTGTTGCTTCTCGTTTTGGTCATAGTAAATGCTAACACTGCAACAACAGTTACTACTACAACTGTGGTCACTACAACTGCAGGTTTGTAACTTTATCTAATAGTATATATTTGTATTGGTTATCCTTGAAAAATATAATTCGTTTCCATCATAAGATTAATAGCACAATGAGAGTAACCACTATTGGAGCAAGAACGGTTTACTCTTCCGCATTTAATTGATATTCCTACAATTTCTACCTAAGATAAGACAGTAGATGAACATGCTTTAACAACGACGAATTGAAAGCTACTGCTGGAAATAACAAGGCTCTGCTATGTATTGGCTTCCCAAATTACACACGACACCTTATTAATTTCGTTTAATATCTGCGTTCAATAAATGTTCAGCTATACACATGTTTTTCGATTCTCCTCTTCTGGTCTATGCTTTTACGACAATTAAGGAATTTGTTATGAAATACTACGACAAAACTATGTCAATAGCTGTATTGATTATTTCTGGAGTATGAAAAACTGTTTTGAAGTCATGGAAAAGCCACAATCCTTTGAAATTCAGTTTCACAGTTTTGACTTTTCTACTCGTAAAATTAGAATTATATATCTGTTGCAGTCGTTACAATCCCCCTTTCAGGAATACAATTAAAAACGAAAAAAAAAAAAAAAAAAATATACATGCAAACAAATGATTAAAATTGGTGGTCTTGGGCTGTTTTCTGCTCTTTTGTCGGGTTGTTGTCTCTTTCAAAAGGTCTTCGCTTAATAACATTTACTATCGTTTTTGTGGGTATAAAATCCGATAAGAACTAACTGTGTCTCTCTTATTACAGTTTTAATCAATACTGATATTATCCCAATGTATGACAAAGCTTTATAATGACACACAAACACACCACTTAATAGTTTTTTTTATTAAACCTAGCCTCAGTTAACACACTTTTTCTAAATATATAAATGAAATGTATCTTGTGGAACTCATTCTTCCTTAATCACAGATTAACAGTGACCCATGTTCTTTTTAAGACTATGATTATCATAATAATATGCATACCAAAGTTTATGATAAACAGGACGATTTCCCTTTTCTTTTGTTGATTTTCCTTTCCTTGATTGTGATGTTTCGTTTAGTTCCTTCTAATAGTCAAAGTGTATATATTTCTCAGTTGGTTTTATATGACGGTGTTTGCTGTGGAGTCTCGGATTACAATTAACGTAATATTTTTATTACTAACTAAAGAGAACTTATATAGCATGGTTATAGAAATCATAAATTGGTTATAACTAAATGCTATGATCATAAATACTACGTTTTATTGTGGAAGTATGAAAAATTAGGTTACATTCTAAGCCAACTGAAGTATACAAAGTAAAGTTTAAATAGCTTTGTTCGACCAACCTTTTAAACCATTAAAAATTTACTTACTATAAACCTATGTACTCTAAGTATATACTTTTGATAGGAGAGGATCTTGGATTTTCAACTGAATTTTCCCACATGGGGAGGGATGGGGCTGACAAAAACTATTTTTACGGAACAAAGCACATAATTTTCAAATAGGTGGGGACTGTTAAAATCTTTGAAAGTATAGCACTGCTCTATTTCTTATAAATACATCATGTGTATAAACTAAATGACCAAGATTTGTAGAAATCTAAAATATGAGTATTTAATCATTCTATTACAAAAGACCATTTGTACTTTCATAGCGTTTCGTTTGATATCTATTAAAATATCAACCACAAAAGGGTTTCCGTTTTAGAGTAATATATGTTTAAATCTTTTTTAATTGAAAAGAGAACACGTCAGGCGGGAACGGTGGTAAGTTAATATTTGGTTTTAGAACAGCCTCAGAAATTAACGGAATGCGATCAAGTCTTGAGAAATTTCATGCGCGTAAGTAAATAGTGCGCATATAAATTGGAAAATACGTGGGGTCGAATGAATAATGATGTGTAAAAACTGCCGAAAGATTGTTGTTTAGAAGTACATGTATTTGTAAGGAATTAAAGCTATTTGCAAGGTATTACTTGAGTAGCAACGACAATAGTATCGTAACACTAGAGGCTCCAAGGACCCTGTGTCGCTCACCTGATATTTTTATTTACAATTGATGCATGATAAATGCAACTGTTGTACTGTCGTTTAGTTTCAGAGATATAAGACTAAAAAGTGCGTTTTATTTCAGCCATGTGTGCCATGTTGGCAGGCAGGGTCATCATACACAGTGGTCCCTGGATATCCTAGTGGTGATTTAAACCGTTTGGTTTAATTTGACAGTAGTTTCAGGGAGAATTTTGTAAAATTTATCTAACGAGAAATGTGAAGTGATGAGAAAGTTTGTTGTGAAGTTTTGTTGTTGCGCAACAGCCCCAAACAAAAGGTAATAAAAATTATCATTTAAGGGCAATCTTTCCTATTACTGATTTCTGCAAAATTCAGTTGATTGTGCAAGGGTTGTATAGCCAGCTGAGGTCGTTAAAAACTCTCATTTGTTGTTGCAAAATTCAAGTGGTTTTGGAATTGCTTTGTTGATCTTTTTTTGTATTCAACTTTAAAACAACAAAGTACAACAAATATGATGACTGATACTCATGACACTGAAAATATGGTCTTCATTCTTGTGAAGAAAATGGTAAGGTTTGAAATATTTCTTAAATATTAATTCAATACCAATACTTTAATTTGTATTGGATTTATCCCAGGAAATGAGAACAAGGGACACAATTAAATTCAATTTTTTCCCTAAATTTCTGATAAAATATAAAATGAAGAACTATATTTTTAATGAGAATTTTTTTTAATAGTTAATTGATAATTTGAACAATATTAATTAAGTTTTAGATCTTGCATGGTTGATCAATTTTCTCTCAAAATTTCTGATATTCTATTAAAGTTTTAAATATAATATGAGGCAGGCATTACCTGTGAAAGGGGATGAAGTCTGTATAAATTAGTGTAGGAATTCAAGCATCATTTGCACTTCGGAATCTGTAGAAAATGAAGCCAAAGTACTGAAACATATCTGACATTCGACCTATTGTTCGGGATTATAGTTGTGACATCATTTTCAATGTAAAGAAAGAAACACCATCATCAGGTATTAATGTGGTTTTTTTCATGTTACAGAATTATCAATTATTTTATTGCCAGTACATTAGTAGATTGTTTTCTATATTGATTTTCTACTGCAGTTTCAGAAAAGAAGATTACAAAAGGAAAACATTTTGTAAAAACTTACCAAAATTTACCAAATTAATGAAAATTGTTAAAAATTGACTATAAAGGGCAATAACTCCTTAAGGGTCAACTGACCATTTTGGTCATGTTGACTTATTTGAAGATCTTACTTTGCTGAACATTATTGCTGTTTACAGTTTATCTCTATCTGTAATAATTTTCAAGATAATAACCAAAACGGCAAAATTTCCTTAAAATTACCAATTCAGGGCAGCAACCCAACAACCAGTTGTCCAATTCATCTGAAAATTTGAGGGCAGATAGATATTTACTTGATAAACAAGTTAATCCCTGTAAGATTTGCTTTAAATGCTTTGGTTTCAGAGTTACAAGCCAAAATCTACATTTTACCCTATGTTCTATTTTAGCCATGGCAGCCATCTTGGTTGGTTGGCTGGGTCACCACATATTTTTAAACTAAATACCCTAATAATGATTGTGGCTAAGTTTGGTTGAATTTGGTCCGGTAGTTTCAGAGGAGAAGATTTTGTAAAGATTACAAAATTTACCAAAATTGGTAAAAATTACTTTAAAGGGCAATAACTCCTTAAGGGGTCAACTGACCATTTTGATAATTTGACTTATTTGTAGATCTTACTTTGCTGAACATTATTGCTGTTTACAGTTTATCTCTATCTATAATAATTTTCAAGATAATAACCGAAAACGGAAAAAAATCCTTAAAATTACTAATTCAGGGGCAGCAACCCAACAACCCATTGTCCGATTCATCTGAAAATTTCAGGGCAGATAGATCTTGACTTGATCAACAATTTTACCCAATGTCAGATTTGCTCTAAATGCTTTGGTTTCAGAGTTATAAGCCAAAATCTACATTTTACCCCTAAGTTCTATTTTTAGCCATGGCGGCCATCTTGGTTGGTTGGCCGGGTCACCGGACACAATTTTTAAACTAGATACCCCAATGATGATTGTGGCCAAGTTTGGTTAAATTTGGCCAAGTAGTTTCAGAGGAGAAGATTTTTGTAAAAGTTAACGGACGACGGACGACGACGGACGACGGACGCCAAGTGATGAGAAAAGCTCACTTGGCCCTTTGGGCCAGGTGAGCTAAAAAATAATCATCAGAGAATACTCTGTCAAAAGATATGTCATCAGGTGATTGATTGACTTCGTATTTATCATAAGTACTAGATAATTATCGCGCAAGCGCGTGTTTAAAAGAAACAGACAAAAAGTGTTTGGAATTACAAAATGTAGTTGTTGTGAAAGTCTGATCTTGGAAAACATCTTTTTTCATTATAATTTCCTGAAATTGATAAGTTTAGGTGAATTGGACTAAACATTTCTTGACTGGACTTTTTGACGGTAAATGTTAGAATAAGAAGGAAAAACCTGTGTTGTATCTTTAGTCTAGTTGGATTTCATTCTCTAAAATTCATCAGTTTTAGTTTTCATCAGTTTTAGTTTTTGGTCATGGTATAGTCTGATTTTATTCGACTTATGGTTTTAAGCTCACCTGGCGGTTATTGTGAGCTATTGTCATCACTTTGCGTCTGTTGTCCGTAATTTTTTTAATCACTCCTCTGAAACCGCTTAATTAATGGATTGAAACCAAAGTTTGTCTGCTTCATCTATAAGATGTCTACTGTGAAGTTTGATATTTTTGTCCAGGCAGATCAACAAACATAGCCAACATGGCTAAAATAGAACACAGGGGTCAAATTGCCGTTTTTGGCTGATATCTAAAAAACAACTATAGAATTTTTGAAAAAACTATCAGATTAAAAATTGTTAGCTCGACATGTTCTATCTACCTCAAACATTTTAGCACATTCTAGCAAGAAATTGCCCCTGAAATGTTTTCTTTTCAAACGTATTTGGCAGTTCGTGGCTATTGTTTCGAAACCTTACCCTATTTTTCATATGCTCAAGTGTGACTGAGTAACAGAAAATGTCGATTAAAGGTGTTAGCATGCTTCTCAATACAACGAAAGAAAAGAGATTATTTTTTTATGTATCATTTTCTAACAAATTTTGAAGTAGATTGGCTACAGTGTGCTTGTAAATGTATCAATTAACGGCAACCAGTTTCACTGCACCAGATGCGGATTTCGACAGTTAATAACTCTTACGTGATGCTCGAGGTCAAAATATTTGAATGTCTAAAAGTTAAGCCAAACCCGGATAAGAAATCAAAGCTATACATATATACACAATCAAATTTTATTTATCGTGATTCTATCCTAACTATTTAAAGACATACGACAGGCGCTGAAAAAAAATACAAACTGGATAAAGACAATATCGATATTTAAGGATGCAGCGACCGTCTTTTTCCATGCATGAGTGATATGCAGAAACATTTTATAAATTACATAGAAACCCCTTTTCTGGTGTTTCAGGAAAGAAATTACTTGTTTTCAGAAATGCTTGATTGATATTTTTATGTTTTATAATAATTGATAATTATCCCTTTTCAGATCTAAGCCAGAGCTTGAATAGCAAAGCTTCAGTTCCAACAAGCGACCTTTACCTTTACATCTTGATGGTTTGTGGAATGTCTATTATGAGACTTGTTTGAAGGCTGTGCAATATGATGTCACAAAAATAAGCTGTTGATACCTTGCATTAAAAAATAAAAATTCTAACACGTTTTATGTAGTACGGTTAACTCCGGTTCGAGGTATTTTAGGTTAATTAAGAATTGAATGCTTCTTTTTGTAAATTCATTGGGGTGTAAAAGCATTGACCGAAGTACATTTTGCATTCTAAAAATGTGCGCACGGTCAACGCTTTTAAAACCCTATGAAATTACTAAAAGAAGCATTCAATTTATCATCATGAATGTTACATTTCATTTTTAAAAATGAAGGTTAATTTCAGAATGACGAGAGATTGTTGTTAGCCAATCAAAATAACGTATCATAATGAAACATACATGCAATGTAATTATTAGGGTGTAAGGTCAGACCCCTAATACTATTATTTAAGGTAATGTTTCTGCTTCATGACATATTAACTTCATATATGTGTCGAATTGATGAAAAGAAAGACAATTTTTAACTGGAGGTCAGGGAGAATGTTTTTCCAGACACGAACTTTAATGTCTAATTCACTTTCTAGTAATCCCGGTTCCGGGAATCGAACCCTTTTACAACTTGTTTTTCATCTTTTGTTCACATTTATTTACCACGTTTTTAGACATACTAATATATTATCACCCCTTCCCCCGTGCTTGCGTCAGTTTGTGCGTTCGTTATCAACCAGTACTTTGTTTCTGCAAATAACACTTAACAATTTACAGGGTTTTGTTTAAACTTAAAATAAATTATTCATCGAATTGTGCAATTTATACATATTTTTCTATCGGATTTATGTTTTGAGGATTTCCGTATAAAAACTTGGACTTCAGACAATATCTGCAAACCTGACAAAAGTTGTTGGGATTTTGTTACCGTAGATCTAACCCAGTAAAAGATTTTATAATCTGAATATATTTTCTTTTGTTTCTTGCAAGGTAAGGAGGTCTTTTTAATTCGTCCTACAGAATTTCATACAATCTGAAATATTCTAATTCGATTGATCTGACTAGTAGGGTCTAGAATCTGACTGAATATCAAATTTGTATAATTCTGAATAATACTGATATTTTGAAATCAAAACTTATTTTGCAAATTATATTTGATAGATATGTTGAACTATAATTAGATATAGGAAGATGTGGTGTGAGTGCCAATGAGACAACTCTCCATCCAAATAACAATTTATAAAAGTAAACCATTATAGGTCAATGTACGGCCTTCAACACGGAGCCTTGGCTCACACCGAACAACAAGCTATAAAGGGCCCCAAAATTACTAGTGTAAAACCATTCAAACGGGAAAACCAACGGTCTAGTCTATATAAAAAACGAGAAACGAGAAACACGTATAAATTACAAAACAAACGACAACTACTGTACATCAGATTCCTGACTTAGGACAGGTGCAAACATTTGCAGCAGGATTAAACGTTTTAATGGTACCAAACCTTCTCCTTTTTCTGAAACAATAGTATAACATCACAACATAGAAAAACACACGATAAAATATCAATTGGAAGGCTTAACTCAATCAAAAAACGTAAATTAACACACTATGAACGAATAAATTCGATCTGTGATACCTGAAAGTAAATACATAGTTAATAAAATATTAGGGACAAGCATTCAAGGCCAAAAAGCAAACAAACAAGTCCAAACAAAGCCATGGCAAGACACCACCGCGAAATATTTAACCCTTAGAAAATAATCACTTTTGAAAAACCGGTTTTCATAATATATACAGGTAAATGAAAATAACTTTGTCGTTTTAGGTATACTACTTCTGTCTATATAAAATCTTCCAATAATTAGGAATACCAAGAAAGGTCTGTCATATAAATACCTTATTTAACACTAGATACATAAACACATTCCAGCTTATTTCATGCAGGTAGATATCACATTCCAACTTTATATCAAATTTTGATAAAAGTCTATGTAAATTTGTTTATCCCAGTAAATTAATATTAGAAAATTAAAATATACAATATTTTATAATTTAATTAACACGTTATGTTACAGAAACTCACTGACTGTCAGGTAAGCAGTCTGAAATGACGTCATAATTATACTTAATTATCCGAGCAGTGCGCATGGCACACTGTGAATACGAATACGAATACTTTATTAAATCCAATTGAAGGGCCCGTTTCCGAGCATATAAATATATATATAGTGTTAATTATAAAGCAATTTTTAAGATATATTACATTGAAAATAAATGAATAAATAACTATCTTCCATACAAGATGGTGTTTAAAAATAAATAAATAGAATATTAACCCTGTGTTATACATAAAACATAAACTGCATCACTACTACATGTATGTTTAGTTACTGGAATGCAATTGTTTTCTTATTTCAAAACAAGTACTAATAAATCTTGACACTGATATATTAACCAAATAAACTGTTCGTTCTTTGAAATATAAGAGAAGTTTTTACATGGAATACATGCTTCCGCAAGAACAAAATTCCTTTCTTTTCATATGCAGTGCATTCCATTAAAAATGAAAGTCGTCTTCAACCTGCATATTATTACGCTGTCCACAAAATCTTTTATCTTTTTCAAGTCTTTTATATTGACCTTTCTCAATAGCTAACTGATGAGCATTAATTCTAATTTGAGTTAGGCTTTTTCGATATTGAAATTTATTAACTTGACATAATTATGCTTCCCTTTTGAAGATGTTTTTAAATTCAAAATAAGTACGCAATTTTCCTTTTTAACATTTGCATTATCATCTATGGTATTTTTCCAGTAAATCTTATATCTACTAATCAAAATATTTTAACCTTTTCAACGTCAACACTTTTTATATCAACACCAATACATCTTAAAATATATACAATACTAAAATACCAAGATGACTTATTACATTTGTGAGTGTCCATACTTGCGACCAGGGCTTGTTTAAACAAATGACCCTCTTCTAAACCATTAATTCTTTGTAAAACATTTAGAATTGAACAAATAATGTCAATATTTAATGTGTGAATGCATGAGGATATTTTTTCGCGGCATATAATTCACTGAGTTCTGCCATATTTGAAATCAAAAACAAAAACAAATCATATGCCACCCGCAGCATGTTCAAGTTATTATAGTACATAACATGATCATAGTGTGTTCTCAGATAATTAAGCATCATTTGCCGCTTAAAGACTGTGTCTGGGCTAGCCGCATATCTTTGACCGAAATACGTCACCATAGGGCTATGTGAATACACATGATGTGTACAAATACCATGCCTGCTTTTCCCAGAGTAATTTAGCAAGCAGTTCCCGAGCGGTATAGCCTAATTTGATTTTTCACGCAGTACCGCATTAGAGTTTATCTTACCTCTTATACATTTCTAGGAATATGATTGGTTAAAAGCAACCGCGTGGAGACCGTGTATATTTCATATGGGGTTAGTAGGCGTGGTTTATTTTAAATAAACGGTTAGTAGTGGCGTTACGTCCCTTTGTAAAAAAAACAAGGTGTTAAGGGAAAATCTGAAAGATTTCAACAGACGAAGAAATTGATGATGAACGATTGAAATAAATTCATAAAACACATGCATTAAAAGCTAACAAGTTGTTATTGTTGGCATTTGATTTTGTATAGACCAATGGAAGTAGGTTCTTAATATTGAAGACTTGATCACTTTGATAGGCCACTTGACTAAATGACACGTGCTAAGATAGTCAGTAAGATAAATTCGTTACACAGTGAGCTAGTGACTTAATACGATATATATGGGTCTGTAAATTCCATATATATCGTATAAGGTCACTAGCACACTATGTAACTAATAATATCTAGGTGCACATAGACCGACGTGAAATAGAGCTGCTGAGCAATAAAGATGAGAGCTATTCTTCGTTAAGGTAAGATGGCATCATAACTACTCAGGAAAATTCTGGGAACGATAATATATTTGGCCAAAATACATTATCAAGCCCAAAACGAAATATGTAACGTAATTTTGCCTGCCCAAGTTACGATATTGAGTACCCCAAAATTGAAGATGGCGTGCCTGGTGAAGCCTTGTGTCTTGTGCATGAATTCGATAGTTGATGAAGAAAAACGTTACAATTTATGTTAAATCCTTATCCACAATATTGAGATCAACTAGAAAAGAAAAGAAAAAGACACAAGGCTAGGACGAGGGACATGATACAAAGTAAAAAACTGATTCATATAACATAACGCACATTATAGAATTTCGGAAGAGATTAGCAATCGAATTTTACAGTAGTGTTTTATTCTTGCAAGTGGATATTTCGTGTAGGAAAGATTCAAGACACACTTTGTACTGCTCTAACAAGAAACGAAAGTGGAGGTTTTAAATTTAGTTTGTTGAACTACTCATACGATCTACATAGTTAATGTGTACGTCATGTAAAGCAAGAGATAGGTGAGTTGGGTAGTTTTCAGTTACACTAGAACACACCCGCGACAACGCGGATATGTTACTGAATTAAAGTACCTACGCCCTATTTTTAGCCTAAATGTTTAGTATTTGTATTTTCATCTGATAAAGTCATGCTGATTATAAGGTGCCCAGTTTTCTCTGCTCTCAAAATCTTTCTGTTTGAACACGTCCTGGTTTTCTTACTACAGTATGTCCTTACAGGTTTCCCGTTCGTTGCCATGATATTTGTGCGGCATCCGGGGTGACCTTAACCCTTATTTGGTATTCAATTGTTTTTATATTTTGCATTTTTCATATTTTGAGGATGAGTGAATCAGGTAAGTGTGTGTTCGTATGTTTTATTGCATCATACTTATTGTTTTGGGGAAGGTTAACTTTCAGGTAGTAAGACCTGTCACAACCAGGCTGGGAAATTGTGTAGGCAAATGCTCACATTAAATCTGTACCGATACAGTGTGTTAAATGTCCTCCTTTAGACCCTAACCCATGGTGGTGCTCCTAATAAAGGAGGAAGATATAGAACATACATACTATACATTCATACAACCGGAAACTACATGTGACATATACTATTGGTATCGGTATCGGATTCGACCCGGAACTTGTTATTATTGGTAACATTAATTATGTGGAAAACAAAAGGGCCTGGAATGGTGTAATTTTTAATCAACACCAATGTCCTATATTTTATTTAGTTATATATAAGTTGAATTCCTTGATTCGTTGTTTTACGTCATGCCGGCTAATAAATTGGACCTCGTTATTTTAGTAGTATAGATATGGTAGCATACCAGAATTTGTTTCAGCTGAGTGCATGTTAAAAATAATAACTGATCATATCAAGGCAAACATAAGATTGTACTTTCTAATGTTCTTTCGAAAAAAAACAAGCATTTTGACAATTTTTCAGACTTTATACCACATTTACACATTAAGCAAAACATAATCTTTTTAATTCCATCCTTCCGTGGTGAATAGAAGAAAACGCGCCAAACATAGTAAGATAACAATCTGTACGCTTGAACATACAACGAGAAATTTAAGATCTGTTTTTCTTTTCCTTTTTTGCTCCTTTTCTGCGTGACATGAACTACTTATGAAATTTAGATTACGTAGTCAAGTTTTCTATCAAATAAAAGAGAGATCATAACAAAAAACCAAATTTGACACAAGAACTGACTGGGTTCGCGTCCTGTTTTCAGTGTTGCTCCTGTTAAATGGTCTTTTTCTTATGCATCTGTTTTTGTCTTTTTTTCTACTAATTAAAAAAGCTGCTTTCTGTAATAATAAGTTTTAATATATTCATGTTAAGAACATGGAAAACACGGATGACAAATCTTATTTATATGAACAAAAGTAAAATCAAAATTAAACAAAAACATGACCAAATAAAAAAAAAACCAACAACAACACAAACCCTAGATCAAAACAATAATTAAGGACATAAAAATGACATCAGTGCAAGTATTCAAGAAGATTTTTTTATTGAAACTTTAACTGAGGTACTAGTGTAGTTGTTCATCTTTTCCAGCCAACACATTCTAATAAAGCAATTGTTGGTTATGTAGAAATCATGAAGGAAATGACTTTGATATAATTTTGAAATGTTGTAACATACTTCAAATTGATATCACTAAAGAAGTCGTGGCAATGCAAAAATCATGATGATGATGATGGAATTTGGGTCTGGATTAATAGTCTTCAATATTACACAGGTTTGTCTTTAAAATATATTAAGTTCTAACTGGAGCCGATACTAAGAACGTTGTCAATCAATTTTTTAACAGAGAAAAAAATACATCAACACCTCACTCCAAATGACATAAAAACATTAAGAATTGAATGTTTTTTGAGATTTTATTGCAATGTAAAAGCGTTGACCGAAGCACATTTTGTATGAATCGCGGAAGCGCTTTACAGTAAAAATGAGCGCACGATCAATGCTTTTACCTTCCTATAAAATTACAAAAAACAAGCACTCAATTCTTATAATTACATTTTTATGCTACAACATTACTGTGGAATTACGACTTATATCACTATTTTTCGTTTTTTTCCTTTACATTGTTGTAAAGTTGTCACGAGAAGTCCGTGCTGTCAGGAATGTTAAACTTTATTGGGAAATAAATCAAAAGGATGGATTCTTTTAATGTAATGTAATAATTATTATCGCTATTTTACGAAATTTTCCTTTGATCTTACGGACTGATAATTTCCTTTCCCAGCACAGTAGAGTGATATGAAAAAATATCGCTAGAAACTAAGGGCGCACGTGGCGTTGTCAATGAAATTAACAACGCTGTCATAGGTAAAATAGCAATAAACAGATTATCATTGGTCATCTCAACTCGATTGCTTTCTCACTTTCGCCGTACCGGCTCAAGCGAGAAAATCAATCTCGTTGAGATGATCAACGATAATCTATAAATATATGATATAAGAAATCAACTTGCGATGTTCCTGAGTTGAAAGAGGTGAATACACATTTAACGGGAGTAGCAGCAAACTAATAAATGCAAAGACTTGATTAATTCACTAGCTGGCTATTTGGGACTCATTCCTCACAATATAAAATAGGATTCTTATAATAAGATATCGACACTTACATACAATACAGCGATATGGATATACTCTTCACGCAGCGTGAATATGCCAAGATCGTTGTATTTCTAAACAAATTAAAAACCGACAAAAGGGAAAAACGAAATTGCCAGGTGTTACGACCGTTTTTTTTCCCATGAAAGTTACGATTTGCATTTAGAAACATTAAACATTACCTAGTATACATTAATTTTTTTTTTTTTTTTTTTGGGTGGGGTGGGGTTCGGATTTGGATGTTTTCAGTTAAAAAGTAACTTGTTGTCATGGAATGGATGATTGATATTATTTTGATTTACATCATTCAATGATTATTTATTTACTTTTCAGATATCACAAGTCAGATTTTGGAAAGCATCTACATTTAACTTTACATCTTGTTAATCTGTAAAATATACACTATTGGACTTTTGTGAAGGCTTAATATTTGACGTCACAAAAAGTGTCGATATTTACCGTGCATTAGAAAAGGAAATACTTCTTTGACCTAAAATCATATAACGTGAAGACAATGTTTCTGCTTCTTCATGTTCTTTGCATATTGATTCGAATTTACAAAAGTATGACAATTTTAGTCTGTGGAGGTGGGGGAAGATAATTTTCCAGCATGAATATTTATTTCAAATTAACTTTTCCGGGGATCAATTATTTATTTTATAAAGCAAAGACGTATAAAATTTGCTTTTCATTCGTGTTATAATTATTCCATTTTTGGGGTCAGGATATTTATCTTTGATATGTTTTTGGACATTATGGCAAGTATAGTAAGTACCTATAATCCTCGTCAATTTAGCCTATTTTGGAATGCTGTATTTCTAATGTAGAACCACAATACAACTCCGTAAATCTTCGATCGGAAAACCGCCTCGTAGATTCATAGATGATTTTGATATGAAATGGAATACAACCTAACAAGGATTGAGTCAAATGCATCACCCATTTGATAAGATATAAAAATCTAAACTATGTACCTTCCTTGAAACTTCCGGATTTCTTACGAAGAGAAAAGTATGATATCCTTATACGTATACTGTAAGCCTACTCTAATAGTTAATTAAATCAGTAGACTATTACGAAAACATTCAGGGAAGCGCAAAATACTCTAAAAAACGAAAACAATACGTTATAAATTTCATGTGTCCGAAGCCCTTTCTGGATTTACCTTCATCAGGAACGCTCAAAACCGAATATTTGAAAGCCAAGGATGTATAAGAACTGAAACAGTTGAAGAGCTGTATCACCAAAAAGGACCTAAAAAAGAGCCAAATCCATCTAAGGTCGACTTTGCCTGAGGGAGTTGAAACCTTAGTTTCTTATAATTTCAAAATTTATGAAAGGGTAATTTTAGAAAGGTTTGTCATAAATCATGTCAGTACCGAAGTACTAACTACTGAGCTGATGATACCATCGGGGACTGATAGTCCACCAGCAGAGGTATCGACCCAGTGAAGTAAAAAATGAAAACATCACGTTTCTAACTATCACAATGCGCAAGTTGTTAAATGTTAAATACATAGTCCGGCTGATTGGTGCAGATATAGAGCAGAATTGCTCACTTGATGAGGAAAGCATGAGACTTTGCACAGTAGTTCTTGGTTGTATACCCTTTGATTTCAGCTATGGACCCACTCAGAAAAATCCAATATGGCTGCCATTTTCAAGATGGCGGAAAAACGTTATAAATATCAAGATTGTCCGCAAGGTATTCTATATAATTTCGGAAATTAAAGTAATGATTCTTTAAAAATGGTCTTCATGTTCTTGAATTTGTTATCAATTAATTTTAAAATATAAATAAGATAGTTTGGTTATTTCTAGAACGCATACATTTGCAAATATGGCTGCATATACAAAAACAAATAGTGAAAATCAAAATGTTAATCAATATGTAACATGTTATTGTAATTGTTCTTTAATCGCTTTCAGTTTTAATGGTTGGAATGAAATAGGTTGAAGTGAGTCGATTGAACGTTGATATAGGTCGGTTAAATGTGGTGGCATATTAGGTAACTTATCTGAACTTCGAGGCAGTACCGAGGGCACCTTGTCTCGTGTCACTTCAATGCCACGTCTTGCGTCACGTATCGGGTTTTCATCTGCCGTACCCACTATATCGTCAAATTATTCTATGTAACCAATAGGTGTACCTTTCTTCAGGCGGATGTGACGATTGCCATCATTTAAAATGGTTAAGGGACAACTATTTCCTTTTCCAACTACGTGCGAAACCAATACGCAACTTGTCAGCGGGCATGGTTCTAAAATGAACTCCTGGTCAGCACTTTTATTAGTTTAATGGTAACTTTCATTTCAGAGTTTGGTGGAACTGTGATGGTTCGTTTTATGCAAACTTGCTGAATTGAAATCTCACCTCCACTGTTAACAAATGCCGCATTTATCACTTTGTTGTTGATGGTAAGTGTGGCAGTACTCAGATTTATCACTGCGCCCAGTGTGTCCAAAATATCTAGCCCAAGTATAACATCGTCTGTTAACGGCGCTTTGCACACATCCCATTGTATGCTTACTCTATCAATGTCGAGAGAGGTGTTCTTTATAATCTTCCCAATAACCAGCTGTTCACCCAAACCACGTAGCGTTACGGTCTCCGAATCTTCATTATCTGCTGGAATTGATTTCTCATTCACTAATGTTATCATTGCAGCAGTGTCCACAATCATGCTCACATTCTGGTCATATATAGTACCTCGAACTGCTAGGCTTTTTCCAATGGTTCGTCTGATGACAATATCAGACGAGGACGTGGGCCTCTGTTCGGTTTTGTCATGAGGTGATGTTTCAAGGCCAATAGACTTGGGAGTCGAGCGTTGGCCTACTGGCCCAACCCGTTGCTGTTTAAAGACTCCGTTGTTGGGGTTGCGCTTTGATTTGCTCTGTATCCTGGTGAAGGTGACCGTTGCCTGAAATAACCGAGATTTCTGGAGTTTGTCCGTGGAGATGCTGACCGTTGTCCTTAGGGACTATATGATCTCTGGCTTGGTGGGGGTATTGTTGGTCGATAGGCATTAAACTTGGATGTATTTCTATCTGGCGATCTACCGCTATTATATTGCTCAGGGGATCTTCCACGTGTATATTGATAAGGTGATCTTCCATTGATCTGGTGATCTTCCACGATTATATTGATCAGAAGGCCCAAGGTTATATTGATCGGCCAATCCACGATTACGCTGATTAGTTGAAAGCATAACATGAGCTAGTTTTGTGACAATTTGAGTGAGAACGCACCTCATTTTCCAAAGGACTGCTCATATTCCCTTTATCGGTCGGTGATACTGCGCCATCAGCAAAGAAGACTTGCCGATGGGCATAATTGGCACCTTTTGATCCATATATCGCCATCTGATTGGCTATTGAGGTTTATCAATTGTTTTATCGCCTTGTTGATCGTTTCTGGGTTCCTCTCTATTACATGCCTTGCAGAATCTTTGTCTTTATATCCTCGGAGGAATGCTTCGGTTCCAATCTGGTCTGATCGTCTTTCTTGCCGAAGCGCTGCTTCAATGCTTTTCTTAAGGCCTTGGAATCATTATCTGTGTTTACCTTGCGAGCGTACTCCAAGGCAACATCGGCCAGGCAATCTAGGAGCCTACACACCTTTTTCCTGTTTTCTCATTGTCGTCTACCGGCAGTCCGTTCAAATTGGTAAATGAACGCCTCCCAAGTTATGGATCCTCTTCCATTGAATATTTGCATTTTTGGGAGCTGTGGGCTTCGGCTCCGGTCCCTTGCACCAGAATTTTCTTGCCATCGGGTATATTCTCTCTCCAGAGAGGAGTCTGAAGAAGAGCTGTTGCCACGCTCTTTTGGTTTCCTCTGCCCTTTCCTGGATCGGTCAGTGGAGTCAGCTTGCTGTTGTGGCAAGCCTGTTAGAGCTCCAGGAGCTGACGAGGTTGTCATAATTGGAGTCATAAATGTGGGAGGAGGAGGATTTGCCATTGACTCGACAGGGATGGTACTGTTAGTAGGCACTGCAGTCAGCATTGGAGAAACTTGATAGGATCCACTTGCAGCCAATTGTTTCTGTAATGGTGTGCTGCTCTGAACCAAATATGATTGACTCATTGTAGGTGGTAAGTGTGCGTAAGAAGACACATAAGCCATTTGCTGGTATCCTTGATCAGTACTAGAGGTTTCTTGTATGTTCTTAAATGGAGGTTGTTGTTGAATAATTTGAACTGTCTCATGCAGGGCCAAGGGCCCTGACATAGGACTTCCGACTTTAGGTGAAGACACCAAATTTGCCTTCAACAGAGTTGGTGCGGTTGATGGTTCATGCGAACTAATTGGGGAAAGACCCAAGGCAGGGAGTTTGTTATGTATTTTTGGTGTACTTGCGTTGTACTGGTTAAGGTCAAATTTTGGCTTAGATGATGTGTCCATTGCAGGAATTTTAACTTCTTTATTTCGCTTGTCCACAAATTCACTTACAACAGATGCCATTTGTTGGAAAGTACCCTGCTGTTCAAATGCACTTTTAAATTGAACTGTGTCTCCTTCCTCAGTTGTTGTCAGCTTGTCCATCGGTCTCACTACAACATTGAATTTCTCATTGGTCTGACCGTCAATTCCGCCAAGCGCTTACCACTAGCCTTGTGGTCTATCCTGTCTTCAGACTTCTGAAGTTGCTGAGATATTGCTCCCATCTGTTCTTTATTAATATTCATTGCCTCTTTCTGTTCAGCTTACATCGTTATGAGACCAACATATATTTTATCAATTCGCGCTTCGCTCTGTTTTATATTGCGGTCAAATTCAGCTGTTCTTTGGGCATTATATTTCCTATCTGCTAAAAATTCTTGGTACAATTGTTGAAAAGTCATTTCTGATTTGTCCTATGTTAAAGTGTCTTCAGCTGTGGGTTTCTCCATATCCCCAAGTGATTCAGTTTCTGCCATTTCAATGTTCTTGTCCTTGTTGTCCTCAATTCCTGCCATTTCACTGATATGTGTTTATACAGTTCTCAAATCACAGTATAATATCTCAAATTGCAAAATATTGCAACCCAAGAAATAAGATAGACACTGAATAATATCTTACGGCAGATAAATCTCAAATCACAGCTTTTATGTGTGACCCAAGACAAAAAATATTGCAGCTTTTAACGAAAGCTACTACTGCAGCTTTTTATGAAAGCTACTACTTTGTATATGAAATGACAAGCCAGGCAAAATCAAAAGGACAGAACTGGAACAGAGACTAAATGACACTATACTTTAACAAAATGATTAAATTCAGGTCAATTCTCATAATAAATATTTGCTTATTTTTCAAGGCGGCCATTTTGAAAATAGCCGCCATTTTGCATTTCAAAGATAGATCAAAACAAAATCTTGCTAAGTACACCAAATCATTCAAATATGTTGAATATTGTGCTTCTGAGTAATACTGGAAAATATTTTAGAATGTATGGCGGTCATCTTGAAATAAGCCGCCATATTAAATGTTGAGGGTGGGTCCATAGCTAATATTACTCAGTACACAAAAATGTACCATCATGCAAAATTTGGTGCTTTCCTCATTATTTGAGCAATTTTTCACCGATCGGCCGGACTAACAATTGCAAAAATAAAAAAAAAGGTACAGGTAATCCTTATTTATCACTTCACCGTAAAGAATAATTTCAGAGTCGTTCGGGAAAATCGGAAATCACATGAAGAAAAATCCCAATCTAACCAAGAATTTTCCCGAGCCTGTTATGATTGTTTTTAGACATTCGATTAGTCTGAGGAATCTGACGATACGGGTTGAAGTGTCTTAACCCATTATATAAGTATTAATAATTCAAATTAAATTGCATTACCTTATATGGATATAAGTGCTTTTACATTGTACCAAAGAATACCAATTTTGAGAAGTTTTATATAATTTTGAATAAAAAGTCTCGACACTAGCGAAAGCCATTTTGTGCTGAAATATTTGTCTTTCAAGTCAATATAGTTTCTCATCTTTATCGAATATCCTTTGTCAGTACTGTAGTACAAATCGTTAGACTGATTTAATTTCCCTGTTGGTGTCTGGAATATCATCCTCAATTCTGAAAACGTAACCGTGTCGAAGAAATTTATGTCCAATTTGCAGATAAAAGTATTCTTTTGGATTAATTCCATAATATCTTGAAGAAAAAGTAAATTGTGTAAAGATAATGATATGATAATTAAAACACCTATATCAAAGTATGTAAGTATAACAAAAAAAAAGTAAGATACACATGATGAATTGCAATCTAGATGTAATGTGCGACAATATTATAGTATTTAAGAATGTTGAATAAGAAAAATATAATGATAACTCTTTTGTGTGGTGTAAACAAATTAAAGACAATAGAAAAAAGGATATGGGGTAACCATCCATGACGCAAAATCAGTAAATGCACAACAGAAAAACACAAGCAAAGGAACAGCGCTTTTGTTGCTTTCTTCATCTCAAAGTCACAGTGAAGCCTTCAAGACAAAGAAAAAAGTCTCACCTCACTCTAAGTTTAAGACGGCCCTTAGCACCGGTTTGAGCGGAATTTATTGTTTTATCTGCAATTGGTTTATGGTTTTGTTTAAGAACGTTCCACCCAACAGATGGCTGACTAGTATTATACTTTATTTCTTGTAAGCATCATCCCTCTATCGAGTAAATGGTGATATGAAACTCAAGCTCTGGAGATATATACTCCATATTTATGCGTTGCTGGAATGTTGCTACATGTACATTGAAATGAAATCTCTTGACGTAAAGTTTGTTCTTCACCGGCCCTCAATGGAAATTTCTAAATGTAAGTCAAGACATTAACGCACACGTAACTGTATTCTATGGTATCCTTTATTACAAGTCCGATGGGATAGATGTGTTCAACATAGTCACCAAACCTTTAATTATTAAGTGAGAGTACTGTCACAAATTTATAAGGTGTTGTTTATATTTAGTAGCACTGGCTGGTGGAATGTAAGTCCCTATATCATGAGCTCAGAAGTGAGTGCTTCGATATAGTTCCTAACGTTGCTAAGTAACTATACATCCCTGGCTTTCAAATGTTTGGGTTTGAGCGTTCATAATGAAAGTAAATCTAGAAAAGCACTTCGGACGCACGAAATATATCAGGTGTTGTTTTCATTTGCATCATCTATATAGCGGGATGTTAAGTTAAACGATAATGCTACCTTTTTGAATCATTCTTAAGAAGCTCTGCCTCAAATGAATAAAAGGAACAAGTCGGCAAAAAAGGAGCCGAGTTGGGTCCCATAGGCCGATTGTCTGCTGCAAAGCGCGTCCTTCAAACGTAAAAAATATGATGCAAAAAAAAATCCAAGCAACTTGATGTGACCTCCAGAGAATAATTGTTTGAAGCAGAGTAGGTTTTTGTATTAAAAAGTATCATGCATCCCTTCCTTAAACACGATATTTGTATCGATGTTGGCTATTCTTTTTTAAGAAACAAAATCGGACTAATTATTTCAATCTGTCTATAAGTTTAGAATGAGATATACTAGAGTTAAGGGTAGGGAAGTCAAATACTATTGCAAGAGGAAAGAGACTCAGATTGTATGTACTACAACAAATCTTTTGTTGTTTGGTGTATCCACATCTGATTCCAACCGTCCCTACAGTATAAAGTTTTAAAGTAACTCTGAAGTCCAGCTTTGATTGTAACAGTTGTTGAAATAGATATTGATAATTTGGAAAGACGTTTCGTGGAGCATTTTGCAGATCCAGCAATATAACGTAACTAGTAAGGATATTTGTGTAATTTGGAATCCAGTACAATGAAGGAAGATCCAGTTCTTCATGTTTAGTTGAAATTCAAAAGAAATCGGGATCATAATTTCCTCTTAGGTAGGTGCCATGGGAGTATATGTTGAGTTTCAAAGTGAATAGTCAATACCTAGTTACTTTATCGGGCAGTTTATTATGTAATGTGAGTAACAAGCAAAATCGATGTTGTTTAAGGCTTTGTCAGCGTTGACAACAACATGTTTGCCAAAGGAAAGGACAAATGTTTAGCATCATTTGGGTCTTTGAAGATTAATGTACCAAGTGTCCAAAGACTGATTAAGTTTTTAAATTATATTTTGCACAACGACCTTAACCCATTCGGAAAGAGTATCTACGTTTATCCCATTGCCTGGCATAATTCTAAGCAGAATCCGTTATCCCAGATGCTTGTTAAAACCCAACAACAAACCGGCTGTATTTGGCCACAGTCTTTAACATTATCTAAAGTCATACATATTGTATATAAGTACTCTCAATATATATATATGCCACAGATCGCTGGCAATTGAACTGTCACTGGTATATCTGAAAATATGAGGTTACCGGCAGATCACTGATTATGGCAACCGTACTGTCAAATATATATATAAATGACTACCACAGATTGTGGTGACTGAAGATAAGATTGAAACAATTTGGATCACCGCGGGAACACAGGTGATGGATCAAAACCCTTACATAGTTCATCTGTAGTGAATGATACTATTTATAAAACGAAATGTTTTTTGATGCAGCGAATTCTGCATATCCGAGGCAAAGTAAACCAGTCTTTAAGGATAGTTCTATAACATCAATCAGAATTCTTCATTTAGCAAAATACATGTAAAATGTCATCTCAAACATCATCTGAAAAGATAACATAAACCAAAGCAGTATATAATTCTAATTATATTTACTAGACAGAAAAGATGCTATTTTTTCATTGCATTTTCAGTATCATTATCAAAACATTTCACTGATATTCTGACGTATTGACACTATTTTCTAGCGTTTAATTCATATTTAAAGATTCGATCAAATTTATTTTATTTAACTCCTTTAAATTTCAGTTTGGTCACAGGAGTCTTCGGTCATGACAATTAAATATGCAACATATTTACAGAACAATATCAGTCATGGTTATTTTCAAGTGTTTCTTCTGAGAGATGTCCTTCGTTATTAGTGTTTTGTTACTTCCTTAAGTATCTGTTTAACTATTTCAATGTCAAACAGTGTCCACATTCGCCAACCAAACAACACAACATAATTTTAGATTTTTAATGGCGACTGCACCTACAGGCACTCTGCAGACTCAACCCCATGTACAAGTCATTATAAAAATTGGCCCATCAGACAACACCACCCTGTGTCCACACTTGTTATATTTGCAAGCATAATCAATTTACTGGGAGGGATGGCGGATTTGGGGTTTTATATTTTAGTTCAATTGTCTTCTGCTTTCCTTCTTGGATCCAAATTCAAAAAGGATCGTTAGGTCAGAATTTAAGGTTCAGTAACCACCAATGAGATTAGGGTCTCCTTTAATTCTCCAATAAGCAAATAAAAAACATAAATGGTACAGCGCACAGTGATAACTGAATTTAAGTGCAAGACTTAAATTCTATTAATATTTTAAAGTAATGTATTTCCAAATTATGGATCTAGGCTTATGGTATTTAGGCCCTTTGGTTAACATATTTCGAAAAGAAGAAGTGCTGATGACAATTTTGAGGTCACTAGCAATAACTTGGGCAGCCGAATTTATATAATATATGCATTGGGATTCATAACAGGTTCAATCAGGAGGTATTGACTTGAATTCGTCAATATTGAGAACCAGAAACACGTGTGTGTAGTTGATCATTATTGAAGTATAGGTATATGAGATGATAGGAACAGAATGATATATTTTATTTCCTAATTTTAATTGCGAAAGTTACAACCACTCCATCTTGACGTATTAAACTATTTTCAATTGAATAGTACAATTTGAATACAATTTAAAATTAATAAGTTTTGTGGAAAAATCCATATACAATGATTTTAAACTATTGTCAACACAAAGAGCTGACTGGCATACAGACATAATGGTCATTTCTGGACTTTTGCAGTAAAACCCACGCTAATGAGGGCATCAGCATAGCTGTGCATGATGTATAAATACGCAGCCACGGCCGTCTGGAATAGTGATGTGGCACGTTATGGTGCATGTAGGGAGACTGCAACAATATGACATTATATGCACATTTAAGAATCCTTCGAACAACTTCGAGGTTCGAATGGGTCCGTAGGTATCATGTTGTAAGCATGATGTTCCACCCTATCCAAAAAATTACTCTCATTTTCCCAGCAGAAATTATAATTCAGGCCCTTCATCCCGTTTGACCGATTTGGCAGAACCTACGTGTTGGATTAATTGCTTGTTTGTGAGAATCTTTAATATACATGCACCAGCAATGGTTTACTGGGTAAAGAAATGAGTATCCAAGGATAAAACTCTGGGGGTAAAACTCTTACTTGAGTGGGAGTCCGTTTCACCGTTAAATACACAGCATGTCCGGTCGGAATGATGACATTGAATCCGATGCATCATATAGGGCGAATTTCACACCCTGTGCACGTTAGAGAACATTACAGCAACTCTCTGAGGGGTCCGTAGGTGTCTTGTTTCGAGTCGAAATGTCTGCCCTATCAGACCCTCATTTTGCAGTGGCAATTAAAATGTCCCACCATTTATCCCTATCGACCTTCCTTGCAGAACCTACCTATTGTTTTAATCTTTCATTTTATCTCGTCCTGATTATGCATAATATATTTGCCACTGGACGTTATGCAAGCAACAATCAATCAATAAATCATAATATACACGAAACATTTATCCCTGGACGTCCAGCAATCAATATTCAAATACGGATTTTTCTTAAGAGTTTTTACTGATTGCTCAAATTCACGGATCGTTACGATTTGGCCACTTTTACGACCGATTTGAGAGTTTTTACAAGTTATGACGAGCTATTTATGGTCTTACATAGATAGGTTAAAACTATATATTGTGTTGTTTAATTTTAACTCAAAAATATAATTTGATTAAGGAAGTGGTATATTGAATCAATATTTTTACAGTTAAATTATTCATTATGTTTACAAGTTTTGAAATGTCCTTCAAATCTTTCTGTTCAGCTTTATATTCTTATTGATGAAGGTTAAATATATGCTGTTGTTGTTCAATCATTGCGTCTGGTAAATCCAAAAAAGCGCTTCGGACGCATGAAATTTATAAGGTGTTGTTTTCATTCTTAAGGATTTGATCATCAAATCGCTAGTTTGTAGGTTGATCATGAATACAGAAAGAATTGAATGCTTCTTCTGAAATTCTGATAAAATAATAAGATGTGGTAGGATTGCAAATCAGACAACTTTCAACCATAGACCAAATGACTTAGGAGTAAGCATATATATAGGTCAGGTCACCGTACGGCCTTAACAATGAACAAAACCCATACTGCATTGCAAGCTATAAAAGGCCACGACTTGATAATTGCAAAACAATTCGAACGAGAAAATCAACGGCCGTATTTATGGAATTTGTTGTTGGGAAATTCTGGGGAAATTGTCTTTCGGAACTGTGTGAAATCTTCTATGAAGTACAGCCATCGATATTAGAGTGAATGACACAATTTCTTATCAGCAGATTAAGCACTTTGAGCTCGCTTCCAGTAACGTCGAAAATTCCTTGAAACAGTAATTTACTTTATCTTATCTTTTTTTTTGCTTGTGTGTTTCGTTATCTATCATAGAGTTATTTAAAAGATATTTTCCTATACTAATATTTTATTGCATGTTCATATTTGTACCTTATAATTCCCCTGATCGAGATTAAAACCTTTTTTTTCACAACTAGGTGTGAATGAGATTTTTAAAGACCCAGTATTAACTCTTGTTGTCCTTTGGAGTTTTATTTTGTGTTGATTGTTGCTATCTCATTGGTGTATATCCCAAATGTTCTTTCATTTCATATTGAACATACAATTTAATAGTATTTCCACTTAATGATGATTCCATATTAGGGACTACAAATTTTGAAGTATGTCTCTCAAAATAAATTTAATGCAATGAGTAATGTTTGTGTCATGAACGATAACAGATTTTGTGATAATAATCAATAAAAGTGTATGTTTCATTCAAGGAAATAATCACTTCATTTGTTTTATTTCCCTATATATATACTTATTGTTTTAAATTTGAAATTGAGGTCTTGTAGAGGTATTTTCCACAATCTACACATTTATATTATATTTCAAATATGGTTCGTTTAAACCAATTTTTCGATCATATTGTTTTTATATTTTTAATGAGCATGGTTCTAAGTTACGATTGAAGGTGCTGTATTAAGGAGAAGCTGTGTTAAATTACAGATTTTGATAATAATACCTACCCCTTATTGACCTTTTTAATTACCATTTTCCACATAGAATTTATCATTTTGAATTCCGGATGGCAATATGGAAGATATGATGTTGATGAAACGGCTCGTAATTTTGCTCCGATTAGCGATAGCTTTCGGTAAGAAAATTGTAATCAAACTGTTATCTAAAAAAATCAAATATTTTTTCTTTTCTTTCTGAAGTTCAGCGCTGAAGATATGAAGTCAAGCGCAAGACATGTGACCTAAAGAGGTAAAGATGTGAATTCAAGCGCTTGATATGTAAACATCAATGCTTATGATTTTAATCCCTTGCCAGAGATGTCCAGCGGTAGAGACGTTAAACGGATTGTAGTGAGTGTTTCTACTACCCTAAGAAACACCGATTCGCACGCAGTAAAAATTGCAAAGAATTGTCTCGCATAATTCAATTGTGTGTCTTATATTTATATTTTGGTCCAACACTTTCGAGGATTCCAATAGTAAAACAAGGGCTTTCCATATTTTTACAAATTTTAGCAGACATAATTTGATTTTGTCACCTGCGCTTAATTTTCTTACGGTAATCTTCTTTTGATTGATCACTCTAATGCGCATGTTTTATTTTAAGGATCCAATGATACGGACTTGCAGAATATAGTTATCTCTTCACAGCAATCTAACTGGGACACCTCGCATACATCTTGTCACTATCTGGCAGGTGAAGATGTATTTTGTACTGAATACAACACTAGCCAGAAATGTAGACCGGAAGTCGCAGACTTTTACGACATGAGTGGTTTACCAGAAACGTTTACAGCCTGGGTTGATTCTTTCCTACAGACGTCATACAGTATTTCATTCGATGGTACGTGTTGTAATAAAAAAAAATATAACAAATCATTTTACCTTAAGACACGATTCTAAATTTTGAAAGTTAATCAATTTTTGAAAACACGACATGTATATCGTCTTATGTGATTGTATGGTTATTCCACCCACAGTAAAGAATTTTCTGCAAACTTACATGAAGTTTTTCTAATTCGATAGATATGTTAAGGTTTCCTTACCTTTTTAACATAGAGAATATTGAAGATACATATCCGAGTTGCAATTGTTATGTTTATGGGCCAAGCATATGGGCTAAACATATTTATAAGATAAGTTTCTAAAACTATGCTAAACACTAGTTTTCCAATTCAAACCAAATGGTACCATAATAATTCACAGAAAAAATATGTCGGATTTTGATGAAGACCAAAAAACACATGTTCCTTGATCAATTTATAACAAAGCGATAAAAATTAAAAAAAAAAAAAATGTGAGTCTTAAAATTGAATTGACAGTTATTCTAGTTAATATTTTTCCGATTTTAATACATAAATGTGCAATAAGACATTTACATGTAGTTATTACACTAAATCCGCGAGTTTTGTTCATATTCACATATTTCTCACCTAAATATGGCTTTTTACCTGAAACAATTTTACCAGTCTTCATTGTAAATATTCAGCTGATGGGATCTCAAATAGCTACATTTCCAAAATACATTTCATGGTTTTATGTATATGTATAATATAAATCAATTTAGTAATGTTTTAGTTTTGTATTGAATTTTTGGAGTTATATTCATTGTGCTTTTGCATGTTTGGTTTCGTGTGTGTTAGTGTGCATTTTTTAATCTTTGGTTTGTATGGGAGTTTATTTTTTGGTTTTATTTCTTTTTGGTTTCCTATGAATACCCATGATGCATTTAATTCTGGCGAGCTTTTTAATCTTTGGTTTGTATGGGAGTTTTTTCTTTGGTTTTATTTCTTTTGTGTTTCCTATGAATACCCATGATGCATTAAATTCTGGCGAGGAACTGCATCGCACTCTTTACATAGTATTACATCATTATTACCGAAATAAGAATATAAA
Organism: Mytilus coruscus; assembly: GCA_017311375.1. Taxonomy (NCBI): domain Eukaryota; kingdom Metazoa; phylum Mollusca; class Bivalvia; order Mytilida; family Mytilidae; genus Mytilus; species Mytilus coruscus. Next base: position 84,938,058 of record CM029596.1, on the reverse strand, counting down.
AATACCATGTTTCAAAACAATGAAACAAACACAATAAATTATGAAACGCTTATCACATATCCCATAACTACTTATCTACAAATATTACCTTATAATATAAATTACATTCCTGAAAATAAAGAGAATGTTAATTCAATCCTATTCACATGTTACATATATTAATAGATTAAGTCGAAACAAATCAATTGGAACATTTAACAACACTTATTTTTCAACCATTCTGGACATGCGACATTCGCATAAACCAAGAAGGTGTATATACATGTAGTAGTATACAAAGATTTGCCATCATATAACCAACAGTCCGCAAAATCAAACTGTAAAAAAAATGAAAAAATAATGGTAAATCGAAAAACTAAAAGTCTTAGAAAGACAAAAACATTAAGATCAATCAAATGAAAAAAGGAAAACAGCCGATGAAAAACACTACATTTGAAGCTAAAGTTTGAGTTAGCTACGTTGAACTTCTGAAAATAAGAGGAAGTTTAAGATAAATTTGATTTTAGGTCACAATTGGCCCAAAATTGTACCTTCTCACAAAAGAGATAATGAACTTAGATATATAAAAAAAAAACCAATAACAAATATAAAGGAATATTTGAAAAATACAATAGCATCACTTGAAACTTTAATTTTGAAAATTGTGGAAGTGATCATATTAAAGGTCAAACACTAAGAAACCCCATGGTCATTACTCTGCCGTTTTGGTTGGGCTGGCCTTAGATGGATTTGGCTATTTTTATTTTATGTACTTTTAAGTCGTTTAGCTCTTCAAGTGTTTCGCTTCCTGTACATCATTGGTTTTCAAATATTCGGCTTTGAGCGTTCCTGATGAATGTACATCCAGAAAAGCACTTCGGACGCATGACTTTTATAGTATAGTTTTCATTTTTTACAGCACTGATTCGATACCGCTGATTGTGGATTCTCATTTCCTAGGGGTATCATCAGCTCAGTAGTCAGTACTTTGGTACTGACATGATTTATAACAAACCTTTCTTAAAATTTTCCGTTTATAATTAGAAATGGTTTCAACACCCTCGGGCAAAGTTGGCCGTAGATGGCTATTATTTTTAGATACTGTTTGGTCGTTAAGCTCTTCATATGTTTCGGAGCTTACTCATAATTGGCTTTTAAATATTCGGCTTTGAGAGTTCCTGGTGAATGTATATCAAGAAAAGGTACAAATACATGTAGATCTTTTTGTGCATAAGCATAAATTCCGACGAACAAATTCCACAGAAAGATAAAACAATGATCCTTTTAAAGCATTAATTTGCATCTCTGACCCCCGCGACAGTTTTTTGGTGAAAAATTCCTAAACATGAGCAATAATCTCATCGAAAAGAGAAAGTCGAGTACACCTTTTATGTTCAAGCGTGTTTGAGTTGACTGTTTTGTCTTGAAAACGTATAAGGCAAACATATTTGATTCATTATCTCGCTTCAGATTCTATTATTTTTATATATTTAGGCTACAGGTTGATGATAAAATAACATTGAAAATTCACAGTACTAAAAATGAAATATATGGGTCAAGTGAAATACCTTTCTAATGAGTCATAAGAACAGAGTAGGTGTATTTGAATAACAATTTTTACTAAAAGTACTTGACGACAGACTTTACATGTGGATCTTAAAAATGCATAACTTCAAATAAAATTTGATTTTTGTGTGTAAGGTAACAAGTCTTCAACCTCTGAAAATATTTAGTCTGCCCTTCCACAAAATATTCAGTTAAATTTTTTTTTAAGGAATAAATTGAACTTTCGAAAATTCCCCATGACAACTAATCAGAAAATTGTTTCAAGTTGACAGAAGGCCTTGAAATACATGTACTGATGCTTAATATCTAGTAAATACATTTGTTTTAAATACAAATGTCATGTAAGACTCGTAATGAAGCTATGTGGATAAAATCGGTTTCAATAGCTAAATTGACAGCGCGTCATCCCTAAAAGGCTTCCGTTATCACTATTTAAAACATTAGGTTGCGTAATGGGAGATAATTTTGACGAAGTAGAATCCTGACTGAAACAGACACCTTCTACTAGCTTTTAAAGTTATCACTTGCTGGCAAAACGTGAATAATTATATTTTAGAATTTTGTGTTACCAGTGACGGTCGAATTCCGAATTGTCATGCTTTCTCAGCACTAGTTGGTTTATCAATGTCTTTGAGTACGAACAAACAGTTGTGACAAGGACTAATTATAAAATGGAAAAAGTTATAAAAATGTATTAAAAAGAAAAAATTATAACCTAATAAACTCCCAAGGAAAATTCAAAACGGGAAGTTCCTTAACAATAACAAGTCCCTTGATAATACATATCATCGAATTAAGCTTTACCTCTTAAATTGATCTTTCAAGTTTGCATTCAAAAACATTCAATTTCAATCTTGAATCTTTTATTCGCACGGTAACTTGCTCAAACATAGCTTAAATGTTTATTGAAAATGTTGTGAAAGCATGGAAATTTTCTTAAATATTTCCTTTTGTGAGTTTCCGTGCTACAGTTATAATCTTATTAAAACGATGTTTTTCCTATGTCTATATGAGACGAATATCAAGAAATGCCTCCGGTACAAAATGGATTTGACTATTTCAGGACTCAAAACTAAGTGGGAGTCTATTTCAGTAGTCTCCTTTTAAGAACAGTTTGTGTGGTGGTCCAAAGATATTACAAGGCTATATTTTCATCAGATTACAGTAAAACAACCGCAAATCTAGTTTGGACCACTCAATTACAGAATTACGAAACTGTTTATGCCAATACATTGACTGAAATAAAATGAAAAGTTGATACTCCTATTTCTATCAGTAAGAAAATCTGGCACGAAGAAACTAATCCTTGTTGATATGTGAAAGACGCATTCTTCTGATTAAGGCGTAGTATTTAATTGTTTTTATTGGATTTTTTCACAGGTTGTTACGAGGTAACACGTAACGACAGTACCGTTAGCAGTCTTATAAAGTATAAAACTGTTGCTGACCTAAAAGAATGTGCCATGTCGTGTTCAAATAGTATTGAAGACATTGGTTGGGTGGTATGTTTAATTTTTCATTTGCGCTATATTTAGGAGTTTATGACAATGCTCATTCAATGCTCATGTAAATCTAAAAAATTTAGCAGCGTCAATGCGAGACAGCCTAACGTCGCCAACATCACTTAATTCCTTGTTTCACAATTCCACTTGAAAATAATGACATTGTACAATCTCAAAAAAAGACTATCCTTTTATTTCAAAACAGACAAACTACACAAACAAACAATAAGCACAGCTGAATGTAAAGCAAAGTAAAATAAACAAACCATATTTTAAGGTTGTAACTTATACCGTGTTCACAGTATACAGGAGAGCAGATCGCCTTGCAGAATATGTGTTTTTTTCTATTACAGGACGGGGATTGTTATTGTATTATGGGTAGTGTAGTCAGCTCTGTATCCACCATGACGGCTTTACTGTCACCCATTCAGTGTACAGATGAAGATTTGAACAGAAATAACACGGTCATTAACCTGTACAAGAGAATAAAACGTAAGTATGGATAAAAAGTGCCAGTTTAACCTCTATTTATATAACCTTAATGACAACCTATCTATATGAAGACGTTCATGCAATGCTGTTCTTTAATGTGAAGATCCTAACATAGTTTGTTTATATAGTTTAAAGAAAAGTCATAGACCTTGAAGATAAAATTTCCTTGTATGACTCTTTCAACAGATGGAAATGCGAAGCACGCATCCTTGTCCGTATATAGGATTTTTTATATCCATGATAGTGTGTATAAATTCCGTTATAAAACAATGCTCAAAATTAAAGAATTATTTTTTAAGAATATATATAATTTTGGACAAAAAAGGAAAACGTTAAAATTGCCAAAATCTTTACTTCTCCGTTATGTCCAAGATCTAACTCTTCTATTTTCTCACCACTTCCCGACCACAACAACCACCAACACTTACATTTAAATTACTGCATCAACATTGTCTTACAAGAAATAAAGTGAAATTGTAAAACAATTCACTTGATTTCTTTTGAAAAATAAAAACACTATATGAAATTGAAATATGCTTGCGTTATCACGGAAATGTAACTTTAACTAACTTCATGCCTCTCTAAAGTTTTCATAGGTACCAATTTGATTTATAAACGATGTCCAGTTGGGTCTTATCTTGGTGGTTATAGACACGTGTTTTCGGACATGATCAACTGCGAGGAATCTCTTAAATATTATTGCAACAATTCTAACAACGGTATGTTTTACATTTTAGATGTGATTGTTTCTTGTAGCATGTTATTACTGACCTCTGTAGTTAGTTTTTACTTTGTTATTTATTTTTAAACCATTGTTTTCTATGAAAAGTAATAGATTGAGTACAACTTTTGTAAAACAATTATATTTTGAAGTATACGTTTGGGTCCTAGCAAAGAAAAAGAAATGTAAAAATATCCATTAGCAGATAACTTTAAAAGATGATAAAACGATGAAATGGACACTTGTTCACCTTAATTTGTAAACACTCGTATCAAATTAAAACTAGTTGCTTCAAAAATGGAAATAGTAATACAAAAGATAAGTTCAGCATTTGCAAAATCATGTTCGTCCAAATTGTAATTTCCAAATCTTTGTAACCTTCCGTTTAGAATCTATATGCAAAAATATCGAATTAGTTGTACGAGTTTTAAAATTTAATTTCTTTATTACGGACTTAATTTGTTATAACGACGTTTTTATTCGTTATAACGAAATGCATTTATTGTAACGATTTTTAAAAATATTATACATTGAAAGGAAAATGGTATGAAATGGTCGCTACACAATTTATGTTGACTTACCCTTCAATGTTATATGAAATAGATCTTCGTTAAGTCAAAGGATGACTAGTAAATGTTACGACGGACTACTTTTCCTGTCTGGGCACAATTTTGGTTTGATTAGTTCCAGTTTTCCTAATTTTATACGAATTATCCTTTACTTGATCGATCATGGACGAGGAAATAAAAAAATCTAGTTTGCATTTTTTTGTTAATGCACCAAAGGAGTCATAATTGTCAAACATCAAAGTCTGAAGTGTCACAATAGTTCGCATCTCAACCGATAATATAGTGTTATTAAATGTGTGTATTTATATTAATCCTGTATTATGTTCAAGTACAGTCGTATTGGGTGGAGGTTAGCTGTATTGGCTCGAGGCGTAGCCGAGGACAAATATAGCTGATCGAGCTGTACTGCCAATTTTCTTTGTTTCAATATCTTGTTGAGTATTAGTTTTACCCTAATTTTAGTATTAGATTAATTGTTGAAAATTTAATCTTATTTATTCATTTCAAAAAAGAAGATAATACACAGTGCCTACACAGACATAACTGAAAATTTAATTAAACTTGCATCTGAATGCCCATACGCATCATAGGTGTATACTGGTAAAGTAGAACTAGTACATTTATTATTGTAATAACCCTCCTTGGCTAAATTTGGCAGTTCTTTTCAAATGTTTGGGTTTGAGAGTTCGTCATGAAGGTAAATCCATTCGGATTCGGACGCACGAGATTTAAAAAAGAAAGACGAACGATACCAAAAAGTCATTCAAACTCATAAGTCGAAAATAAATAAACAACGCCATGGCTAAAAAAAAGACCAACAGACAAACAACTGTACACAAAAACAACATCGAAAACAAAAGACTGAGCAACACGAACCCCGCCAAAAACTGGGGGGATCTCAGGTGCTCCGGAAGGGTAAGCAGACCGTGCTCCACACGTGACACCGTTGTGTTGCTCATTTTCAATGTTAGGTAGTTTAGATCAACTGTAAAACATTGAAAACGTTCATTGTACGGATAGATACAATTTTTAGGATATTTTTTAGTATTTGGACCGGATACTTGGAATGAAGCCGTGGATAATTGTACTAGTATGTCTGGAAGATTGATCAACAGAAAAGAAGTTTTTAAGAAGCATCCAGGCAAAGCCATTCAGTACTGGGTCAATGCAATCATAGTGGAGAAGCTGGCGTTTAGTACACGTAAGAAATTATATCTAGACAGTCTGCTCACATCGTACAATCGACCCTTGCCCTTTGCTTAAGACCAGATGGATAAGATCATGCACCATTGTTGTCATATAGAACAAGGAAGGCATTTTTGCATTTTTCTTTTCATTTCTTAGACTTTACTTCTGCTTTTGCTGTTAGTTGATTCAGTTTAATATATTCATTCCAATAACGCAACATTATTAACGATTTAAGTACATTTTCCTTGTTTCATATGATTAATTAATCGGTTTTGAGCAGAGTCTCTTTTTTATTTACCTATTGCAATCCTCGATGAGGTTTTATTATGATAATTTCTTGATAATATAAGAGTAAAATAATCCATCGGTAGTATGTGTAATTTTAAGACTAATATTGTACCAGGGGAAGAAAATTGTCTTCATAATGGAACGTCCGTGAAATACGTAGTCCGAGATTACTCTGACGTCCAACGGCTGTTTTGCCAGACAAGCTGGGGCCGTGGGACGTCAGAGCTCGTCATATATCAAAAAGTGGATATTTGCCCGTCCAAAATAGATGCGCTGCTTCGTCGCTTCTGGTGCCAACGGACGGCCTTGGAATTATATAAATCGGGTATCAATTTGTTCATTTTTCATTTATCTCTTCATTTATGTAAGTTTCACCTACCTGCCACCCTTTATTTTCTCATATTTAGACAGTTTTCACAGTGATCCATCGATTCAGACATTTTACTTTTGTTTTCAAATAGACGTCAAGTTACGAGAGATTTCGCGACCTCGAGACTCAAATATGCAAATATTTATACTTTTACACCTCCTTTATAGGAGATCGATATTTAACATTTAGTAGCCAACCACGATTTTCACCTCCTTTACAGGAGATCGATACTAGGCATTTAGTGCCAACCACGATAACATTCGGAAGCTCTCGGATATTTACATTGCTTGCATCGTAAATGAGCGAGGTGTTAGATTATATATTCATATTGACCTAGGGTCATATGCAAACATCATTTCCATCGTCCATTGTGCCTTACTTTTTCTCGTGATCACATGACAATCTTTCAAAATGAAAGTTAAAATGCCAGAATCGGTGGGTCACTGTGAAAACTGTCTAAATATGAGAAAATAAAGGGTGGCAGGTAGGTGAAACTTACATAAATGAAGAGATAAATGAAAAATGAACAAATTGATACCCGATTTATATAATTCCAAGGCCGTCCGTTGGCACCAGAAGCGACGAAGCAGCGCATCTATTTTGGACGGGCAAATATCCACTTTTTGATATGGGACGAGCTCTGACGTCCCACGGCCCCAGCTTGTCTGGCAAAACAGCCGTTGGACGTCAGAGTAATCTCGGACTATGAAATACGATGCATGTAATATTCTTAGTCTCTATGCGCAATTTAAATACAAATATAACAGACAGGAAATTACACTGATTTTGTTCAGGTAGATTAAAACGATCATAAGTCGATTAACTGGTTGCTTATATCTTAATTGGTTGTATCAAAATGGCACGATTTTTGCTTATGAATATTGAAAAAATATGTAAGTATCACTTTATACTAAAGATCAAGTCATTTTTATTTAAAACAAGAAAAATATTCCACTAAATCGCTTCACCTATCGTTTTAGACTAACAATTTAAACAAAACTCCGGTCAATTAAAGATATTCAAATTAAGAGAAAATAAAATGAAATACATAGTGACTTCTTGGCACACTATTCCAATGCACAGCGGTGCGTGATCGTATCCGTCGGGTTTTGAAGAAATATTACAGGTCGACTGTAAGGTGTTAAGTAAAAATCGAAAACTAGTTGTATGCATAATGCTGACTTCCTTGTACAACAGACTAATCTGCTTCTGTTCAAATGTGTCTTGACACCTTATAAAACACATACACAAGTCTATATCAATAGACAAGTAAGTTAATTTAGTATTAACCCAACGATAAAAGCATTGGCGGATTCAGAGGGGGGTTCCGGGGGTTGGAACCCCCCCTTTTTTTTGGACGATCAATGCATTTGAATGGGGACATATAGTTGGAACCCCCCTTTATCCTGGGTTGGGAACCCCCCTTTTAAAATGGCTGGATCCGCCCCTGAAAAGGCATTCAGGAAAAATGTTAGACGATACATTTGATTTAAAAATTTGTTCCCTCTTACTTGAAAAAACTCCAATTAAAACTATTTTGATCAAAGCGCCAGTTTTAGACATGTTATCATTTGTTCTAGTCTCATGCTAAGAATATTTTTTAGGGGTGGCGGGTAATGTTATTTATTATATTCATATTTTTAGAATGACAGTAATAAAATCTTCTTGCTGTTTGCAGGAAAGACTCAAGATACACTGTGTGCAGCTTTATCAAGAGATGGAAGTGGACGTTTTAGATTTTCTTTGTTAAACTGTTCGCTCGAACTACATAGTTTATGTGTAGAGCAAGAGAAAGTTGACTTAGGTATGCAAATAAATATCCTAGCATAATGGGAAAGATTTATGCATGTTACTTGAAGGGGCTGATCCATTATTTTGAATTAAGGTAGTGCATGTCAAAAGTCATGCCTATTTTTATTATTTCGCAGATGTTTCTGATGGGCACTGAATGCAAACATCAAAGTAAAATAGCCTTAAAAGATATCGTTTATCCAGGTGGATTGTCCAAAATAAGGATTAATGTCACTGTTGTTGGTATGGTTCTTCTTGATTCTGTAAGAGCATTTGTCAGCGCATAGATGTATAAACCCAAATGCTAAATTAGTGTTGTTCTAGGATAGACAGTGCACAAATAATGCAAAATTAACAGTTTGAGTGTATAAAAGACACACACTGTGTAGTTCTATTGACAAAATAATGGTGTCAGAACACTCCTTGGGTGTTCCCATGGGAATGTTTATATTTATGTTGCATTTATAGGGAATTAAAGGGGGATACTCAGTTTTTAGGTGATTTTCAAAATAACTTTTCATAGGAATTGTTATCAAAAAATGAAAATAGAAACTTTATGGGTACCCCACCGTGTCCCAGTTTTTGGATAATTTGTTTCTGAATGAAGTTACAAGTCTCCAAAGATGAAAGGTTAAATGAGGTTTGGCACCCAGCAGTTAAATCAATACACCTTCTAATTAGGGGTATATTTTAAAAATCTGCGACACGGTTGTGTAGCTTGTGTATGATCAATTAAAGGGATGAAAACAAATGTTTACTACCATCTGACCTGCATGTGCTATTTTCATCCAAAGTGGGGGAGTACTTGTTTGGCAGTAAATTAGGTATGTTTTTTAATGGATCATATCAAAAATATATTATTTGCAGATTCAGAAATTGTAATATTTCAGCTTTAAAATGAGTTAAAGATTTTAAAAATCCATTGAGTAGTTTATGAGAAATATTAATCTTTAAAGACTGTTGATTGGAGTCAATTATTCTGACTGTAGTGCTACCTTAAGGTTGCATTTCTGTAGATATAGTCAATGCAATTTCCCATCGGAACTCCCTTTGCAGCTAAAACTGTGCCACTTTTAAGGTTTCAACTCCCTCAGGCAAAGTTGGCCTTAAATGGATTTGGCTATTTTTTTAAGGTTCTTTTTGGATTATAGCTCTTCAACGTTTTCTGTCCTTATACATCCTTGGCTTTCAAGTATTCGGCTTTGAGCGTTCCTGATGAAGTTTAATCCAGAAAAGCGCTTCGGACGCATGCAATTTATAACGTGTTGTTTTAATTTTTTACTATGAAGTTTCGCAAAAAAATATATCCTTGAATGGAAAGTTGATATGCACTACTATTTTATTCAAAGGTCGAAACATAGGGCTGTGCGGCATATTTTTTTAATATTTATATGCCCGAACTTGTTAGAGTTTAAACTTATACTATAATTCTGTACTACCCATACCTTCACTTTGGGCCTACTTCAGAATTCAATTTTCACTGCAACCATCTGTTTTATACTGGTAACATTCCCAAGTTATGTCTCTATGATATGAAGCATAGAGATCATATCTGGGAACCAGTACGTAAACAAAACGAAATATCTATGAATATTATATATCTCCCCAAAAGAGGCGTGGTTTGAGAAACAGCTGTATTTACAAAGTGCAACCTTAACTGAAGTAATCGCGTACAATATAATTACCAATCACCGGAAATGACACGAAGAACACAATTAATATTCCAATGGTATTAATAGTAGGATCGGTGCTTGAGAGAGATTAAATGTTTACTTCAAGTCAACTGTACAGAAATATTGCATTAGAATGTTCATTTATTTTATGTTATAAGTAAAAAGGAATTGAAGTACGATAAGGAAAACTGTTTCTAAAATTAAATTTCACCTTTTTTTAGAAGCCTTATCCTCAGAAGAAACATCAAAAGAGGATAACACAAAAGAACCTAAACTGAATAGGCATTCAACTTCCGGTGGGTATTTTCAGATAATTCTTCTCAGCATGTCTTGATAATTCAATACTATTTAAAATATAAAAGTGTTTACATAGTCTCGTGATAATGTATTGTTGCATTCCTTTTCAAAAATTCCGTTTTTATTTGCCTCATACAGAAACATTTAAGTGAGTAAAATGAGTTACCCTGTATTAAAGAAAGTGAATTATAAAATTGATTTATATAAATAGAAATTGTAACGGATGAGCATAATGCAATTTGGAAGTCAGTTACAGCTCCTAGTGAGACATCTGAAGAGCAGAATCCAACAACACCTGACACGAAATCTAATGAGAGTGACGTGGTTGATGGTGACAATGTTAGTAAGTAGTAAGGTTTAGATTATGGCTCTAAAACGTCCAACAGGGTAATTCTTCAACTTTCAGCAGGTCAAATTAACGATAATGTTAAATAACATCAATCCTTGTGTATATTAGACGAAAACATGAGCAAGAAAATTTGAAAATAATACACCAAAAGGATAGCAACATCTACCATTTCTTTTACCACAACCGCCAAAACCCAACTTCTAAAAAAAAATAACGTGATATGCGATTTGCTAAAGTTGGGTTGGCAATTTAACAGTTTTACGGGCGTACAAACCTCCACTTTTGCCCATCTTGAGAACGAGTCATAAAAATAAATACACAAAATAAACCTACACAGTCATGACAGTTCAGCTTCCAACACGATGACCATAATTTGAACAAGAAAATAAACGAACGCACATAATTTGATAACCACAGTCAAATTGTGCTCTCTAGTATTACGTGGAGATACCTTATGTAGCCACAGCTGTTGTCTGAATATTGCCGTTCAAGGAAACAGCAAATCAGAACAAAAACATTGAGGTTTCCACAGCGTACAAAGGAAGATATTTCATCCAAAACTCAGATCAGTAATTACACTTGCAGTGAAACTTATATGTGCTCGAGTTTAAAAACACAATTCAATTTTTTAACTTAATGTATACTATATATATGTTCGAATATTTTTGTGACTTACTGAAAATTGGTTATGTCCTTTCGCCTCTCTGTTATGGTTATTATTTACTTTACAGGTGCAGGCGGGATTGCGATAGGAATTACTGTTGTAATCGTCTGTATTGTTGTTGCAATAGTTTGTTATCGAAGGTAAGCTTATTGATGTAAAATAGCTTTTTGGCAATATCAGACATTTCTAACAAAAATAAGATATTCCTCGATATATTTGTTATTGCTCCATCACAATCATGGGTTAAATATTAGACTACTAGAATAAGAATGATTTGTTTTATTGCTATAATGAACTTTTTTGTCGGACCATTTATTAAATGACCTCATCGTAGAATACATTTTCAGAAGCACATTCACACCAACACCATCCAAGCGAACAATTTGCAACCGACAAATTATATAAATAACTTTAAACATTATATTTATAAAAAATTGATATTGGGATTATCACAAAGACTATTAAGTTTGTTTCGATTTACGATTTGTTGTACCCCACTTAAGAGAATTTTCTGTTGCATGTATTGGTAAATCGTCTTATGTTCTTCTTAAAATTACATCTTTAGTTATATTTTCAAATGTAACATTAAAAGACATGGTTAATTTTACAAACTTTCAACGCTGGTTAGCGTGTATATAATTTTAAATACACAGTCACGTGAATTTGAAGTATGTGTTCTGTCAAATTAGTTCCATTTCATATCTTTAAAATAAACCCACAGAAAGTCCTATAGGTCAACATATGGTCTTCAACAATAAAGTGTCTATACCATTGTCAATTGCATGTCTATCCGCATTTAAAATTGTCATTATATATGTAGATATTTGTGGGTATAATATCTTTTTCAACTTTTAGAAAGAAGAAGCAATTTGAAGAGAAACTGAAGTATAGAAAATTGCAAGCGGGGTTCAAGTCGAATAAAGTCGAATCCGACGGCATGTTGACTCAAAACCTACGGTACCTTCCGTCAGTTATTACATATCCATCTGGTTACAACGTTAGTAATTTGAAAATACCGGATGATGTAAGTGTAGAACAGATGGAAGTTAATGCCACAATACATAAAGAGAATAGTATTCTGGGAAATCCTGAAGAAAACGTCGGCCAATCAAAGGCGCAAGAAGAGTCTGTTTATCCGGAAAAGATACAATTTGCTAAAAGGGGTAATAAGACAGAATTTGAACCTGGTAAATACGGTGATGAAAACAATTCTGACAACTCCGGCAGTGATGATGGTCGATACATATCTTTGGTTATAAACCAAGATAAAGCAAGTGATGACGACGATCGCTACATATCAATTGTATCCCCACAATTCGATATTGACAGAGACAACGTGTTTCTAGGAGATAACATTGAAACCAAAGGAGAAGATATAGGAGAGAGTGGTTTACTGAAAAACGGTCTAATGGTAGCTGATGAAGACGAGGAGAATATAAACGGGGAATCAAATGAAGGAAAGTACAATACTGAAATTCAAACTAAAGAAAACGGGGGTTCTTATGAAGAAACTGACAACGATAGAGTCCGGGCAGATATACAAGAGATGAAGGACGAGGATGATGCAGACGAAGGACAAGCAAAGGCAAATCATGGCGAAGTAGACATTTCTAAGCTACGAGCATTGATAGAAGATGAAAATGGTGCACCTGATATGACATCTCATATACTCAGGAACTTTTCCATGAATGACAGAATTGACAGTGCCATATTCAAATAATGAGATACTTTTGTTATACCATCTTGATATCCGGGCCTTCAAATAACAATATCATTTACAGTATGAGTGTTTACCCTCGGGAGTTTTTGTTCTTAATAACAAATATGTTTAATGCTTAAAGACAGTGACATAACTTTGACGTTTCAATTGTACTTTGTTCTTTCACGATATATAACATGATGATTACCTTCATATTTTGCGTGAGGCTTTTCTTGAGAAAAAATGTGATCGTCACTTACTTTCAGTTCGTACATTTTCCACAAAACAAGCTTTCAATCAAATGAAGTAAGCTATCAAACTATTAAAGTATTCATAATGTAAAGTTTACGTCATCACTTGAAATGAATTATAGACACAATCATTGGTTGACTGTTATGGAATATTCGCGTCAGAGATGACCACAGATTTAATACAATAGACCACTTTCGAGTTCGATGCATTTCTGTCAAAAACTTTGGTTAAAGTGAACATTATTCATGCGTTTAGGGGCATCGTCACTTCCTTCCCATGTTGAGCGAGCGGTCGAAAAACGATGATGCTATATTGCACGAATTATTAGGCAAATTAAATTCTTATAATTGATAATCAGCACTGCTGTCATAAGGAATTGTGATTAAATACCTACGGAGCAACAATTATTTCTAGTTTATCCTGCATAATGACATCACGAAGACGCTTGATGAACTTTAATACTGCAGGGATACAGGCGGTCTCCTCTATCTGGTAAATGACGTCATAAAGGCGCGCATAATTGACGAACTTTTCCAGTGAAGGACATAACTCGAAAGTGGTCTATTGTCGTACTCCCATTGGGTTCCCTTCTAATCCAATTCGAATGTTTCACCAGAATGTTACTTGCTGTTAGCATCATGACAGTAACCACTACTGGAGTAATAACTGCTTAATCTTTCGAAGCAACTTGGTTCACATCCGTTACTCAATTTTAGTTTTCTGTGTATTATTTTGTAGAAAGTTTTTTATTTGTTTGTATTTTTTGTCCATGGTATTTTGTGTCTCTTTTTGATGTATACCTGTTTTTTTTATTTTCCCAATCGTTACGTTATTTTTACTAGTTTTAAGTGTATTCAATTGTTATTTTTCTTTTGGAATTGATTTTTATTGCAAAACGTTGCATACTAGTTAACTCAGTAATTTTATAATACAATAACTATGCTGTCACGTTGTTCACTAACACAAACATTGTAAATATACCTCTTCCACTATTATTTCAAAACTACTTAGACTTTTCTGAAGATATCCAATTCAATTACAGGAGCTTGACAATGAACAAAAAACTTACAATCGACTTCATACCCGAAATATGTTAAACCAGCATCCAAATAAAAAATTGAACTTTTATTTAGATAATGATTTGCGAACCCGGAAATGTGTGACTGCCAATGTATGAACAGGGCATTCATTATTCAATTATATATTTTATGATTAAAATTTAGGATTCAAATTACTGGCTTCAATCTTCAGCGTTTGTAACCAAAAATTAATGGTAGTTTGTTGCCCTTTCTGTCACCAGTCATTGATTCTTATTTAACAACCACTTTGACGTTTCAGATGGAAAACGTTGAGCTCTGATTCAAACCTATTAATATTATGCATAAATTATTTACTGAAGTGGCCAAAATAATGCTGATCAAATGACACAAAATGATAACCATTCGATTATTTATTTATTTATTTGTATTTGTTTTATGAAGAATGGTACTTGTATCATCAAACAAGAGGCAGGACTTCTAAACTAGAAAACTTATATGATGATTGGTACTTTATACTTTAAATAAAAAGTGTTATAATGACTTAAATATACGTTATACTTGTTCAGTATCAATCGCGAATTTGTTGACCGATGCAATGTGTCTGTGTCTCATTTATTTTTCAATTTTAGATCTGAAGCTATCAGAAAAGTTGTTTGATCTATATATTTACTGTCTATTACCTATTATGAAATTGGGAGATTGAGTGTGGATTCTCATCACTGATGATTCATTTATTGCCTGCCAACACACCTGGTCTCATCTTAAATGCAATTCGATTTCCGGTTGTGAAATATGGAGGATTTCTATTCCATTTACTTATGTTTTCCAATAGCAATTTGAATTTTCCGACCTTCATTCCGGTCGAGTAACATTGCACGCCTACCTGTTTGATTTAGTGTTAAATTGATTTTGTCCTGAATATGCATTAAAACAGTGGACGCAAAACTTACAATAAACGATTAATCAACCTAATATATTTCCCGCGCTGAATGCGACTTACCTAATTAGACTTATCACCGGATTTAAAATTACATGAGCAACATAACAGATGCAACATGTTGAGCATGATCTGCTTATCCTAACGAAGCACCTGAGATCATCCCCAGTTTTTGTCGGGGTTTATATTGCTCGGTCTTTAGTTTTCTATGTTGTGTTTTGTATACTGTTGTTTGTCTTTTGATCGTTTTAGCTTTTTGCCATGGCGTTGTCAGTTTATTTTCGCCTTATGAGTTTGAATGTCCCTTTGGTATCTTTCGTCTCTCTCTCTCTCTCTCTCTCTCTCTCTCTCTCTCTCTCTCTCTCTCTCTCTCTCTCTCTCTCCTCTCCGAGAACACTCGTTTGACAACTCAACAGTATTTACTACACTAAATGGTACAAAATTTAGTGCCTTTCTAGACAGGAAAAACAGAACACTTAAATGAATCCATCACTTTTGAGTATATACTTCATTAAAGTGCCTTACTACACATAAATAACGGAACACTTAAATGACGATACACAATTTAGAATATACTTCATTTAATGCTATAGTGCCCATAAAACGGAACACTTAAATTCCATGATCTTGATTGTGAAACTAACTGAAAAGGGAAACAAAATCACATATGTTAGTGTCATATGACTTCTAGATTTCCAGTTTCTTGAATGTTGTTATACAATCAAAACTGTTTACTATGAAATAAAGTAAAACTAAGACGTTTTAATATCTACATTTGATTGTTAACTTGCAGAGTGAAACGTAAAAACAGTATCACTTGAGTTTAAAAAAGTAATTGTGTATTAGTAAATTTCTTGTCAAACATATTTATGACCCGCTAGAGAATCTGGTATCAAAAGCGTCTGTTTAGCTCAGTGGAACCACAAGAACCAATGTCTTATATCGCCTTTTCCACTAATGTTTTTTTATCTTACTTTCCTTTATGTACATTTTGTTTTTCCACAGACCGAGGTTAAAAAGGGAGGATCGAAATTTTAAAAACAATTTACGACGCGTTTTTTTTTCCAGTCTCGATACGACTTAAAGTTATCTTATAGACGCTCTTTTGTTAAAAACGTTAACTTTCAGATGTCCCATTGATTCATTAATTGATTGTAATTGCTATTAACAGAGGGTAAAAAGTGTATAAAACTAATGAGAACTTCAAGGTTAATTTTAAAACATTTTTAGTGTATTCCATTCATCTATTCACTTCACTGAACTTTTAAAAGATTACATGATAAATGTTTAAAGATAGTCTTTAGTTTTTCTCGTGGAGACCAGGTATTATGTCTATCTCATATAAAGAACGGAACAAGCACACGAAAAAATGAACACAGTACCCATATGTTTACGACTGAATATTCAAACATACGTACACCAAAACGGAGCAAATAAAAAATCACGCATCTTTCTGTCTGTTGTCTTAATGTTATCTTTGTGCCTCGTACCGATCTTTTGAGTTAAGCCAATTGCAACTGATTTTTACAGTTTTTTCTTATGTTGTACTGTTACACCACTGTTCCAGTTAAGGGGAGGGTTGAGCACTCACAAACATTTTTAACCCTGCCATATTCTTTATGAGCATGTCCCAAGTCAGGACCTGTAGTTCAGTGGTTGTCGTTGGTTCATGTCTGTCGACTCATATTTGTCTTTTTTTGTAAATTGTTTTGTTATGTATAATTAGGCCGTGTCTTTTTACGTTTGAATTGTTTCACAATATTCATGTCGGGTCTTTTAAAGCCGACTATACAGTTTGGGGTTTCTCATTATTGAAGGCCGTATTGTTGCCAATAATTGCTTACATCCACTTGATTTGAACTCTGGTGGATAGTTGCCTCATTGGCAATCATACCACATTTCCTTTTTTGATATCATTTACCTTACTTTTAAACTCGCGACGTCCTGAACATACATGGAGGGTTTTTAATATGAATATAGTAGCCATGTTAGAGCTAAAAAAATTAACATGCTTAGCGACAGATTAGAATGAATAATAAATTCGCCCCGCAAAAAATCATCCTGCCCCCTCCCCTTCCCCAAAATATCAAATAGTCGTCCCCTTACTGTTATTCTCTGGTTAGGTCTTATATTTATCTAGCTTAGCGTCCCTATAGGGATGTCCGACTAAGGCTCCCATACCATAAAAACGTTAATCATACAGCTCACATTCTATTATATCTGCATTCATAAATTTAAATTAATGTCATTTAGACTAGTCTAAACGACGCCATATTTGTTATGTGCCTCTGCCGTCTAATCTACCTATTTAAAAGGAAGACAGAAGATCTTCCCAATGCAAAACAACAGAAATTGACCTCTTCTGGCTCACTACTGAAGAACAAATAAAACCACGCTCCATCTCAATGGAGAATTGATACTAAACCCAAACTACAAATTTAATTAACAACTCACCACAAAGTACATATTAGATGGAACTAGATTAGACATAAAACCACTTAAAATATTTCAAAGAACAATGCACCAAAACGTTATAAAAAACGGATTTATGTCAATACATGTATTTCCGTTATCTATGTAAGCGCTTGGTCGCTGGACTAAAAATATGATTAAAAACCAACCACATATCCAATACACAAAGGACCACAACACACTTAAAGGAAATAGATTGGACCGAAACCATCCAAAATTTGATAGAGCAATGCACCAAGAAAAGATGATATGCCCATGAAAAACGGAATAAGCAACGCAGCTTGACAAAATAGTTTGTTTTCTTCTTTCAACATTGGTAATAACTACATGTATATATATTGAGTTTACAATTATATTTTTTTAATACCACGTTTAGTGATTGTCGTGTTAATCTATCGTTCGTGCGTATATCTGTTATACATTTGTGTCAGTCACTCCTCCTGAACTAGTTACTAGATATAGGAAGATGTGGTGTGAGTGCCAATGAGACAACTCTCCATCCAAATAACAATTTATAAAAGTAAACCATTATAGGTCAATGTACGGCCTTCAACACGGAGCCTTGGCTCACACCGAACAACAAGCTATAAAGGGCCCCAAAAGTACTAGTGTAAAACCATTCAAACGGTAAAACCAACGGTCTAGTCTATATAAAAACGAGAAACGAGAAACACGTATAAATTACATAAACAAACGACAACTACTGTACATCAGATTCCTGACTTAGGACAGGTGCAAACATTTGCAGTGGGATTAAACGTTTTAATGGTACCAAACCTTCTCCTTTTTCTGAAACAATAGTATAACATCACAACATAGAAAACACACGGTAAAACATCAATTGGAAGGCTTAACTCAATCAAAACGTAAATTAACACACTATGAACGAATACTGTATTTAATGAAACTTTCAGTTAATCTCTAACACAGGTCTTATAGGCATTGTGAACTCCTTATAATGTTTTTGATCCAATACATCTTCGAGTGATTTCATCGCAAAACATAAACTTTACCACATCTACAAATGGGTTAGTTATCTTGTATAATATTTTTTTCAACAACTGACTGGATATCAGTGAAATATGCATATACGTTGTCTCGCATAACTCCGTCATGTAATAAATTTATATTGTTGTTCAAACCGATCTTTTGGACCCCATACATAAACAAAGATTTTCAATATTTATAGAAAGGAGAAGGTATGAGGAGGCCAATTCGAAAATCAAAATTATTATAAGTCTACCAAATAATATCCCTCAGATGTTCATTAGACATTCGTCTGTCAGATACAAGTAATTATATTTTGGTATAATGGCTTCAAGCTTCTCGAATAAAGCTCAAAATTGCAAAAACAAGCCTCATTTCAAGATCTTAATCGAGGTCATTATTATTTAGATATTACCCAAAAGTTATATTGCTACAAGATGTATTCTATAAAGATGTTGTGTGGAAAATATCTTTACGGGTAAAGCCTTGACTTATGTCCATCGTCCAAAAATCTATGCGAAACATGGCCCTTTTAGAGA
Source organism: Mytilus coruscus (assembly GCA_017311375.1). NCBI lineage: Eukaryota > Metazoa > Mollusca > Bivalvia > Mytilida > Mytilidae > Mytilus > Mytilus coruscus. The sequence goes on along the minus strand of CM029596.1, from coordinate 84,918,683 downwards.
AAATAGGTCAATTTCGACAGTGGTATCACAAGTAACCTTTCTGCAATTAATTGTCAAGAGTATATCAACCGATTCATTTAACAAGAAAACTACCATAATTTTGAACTTGTATAAGTTTACTATTTTTGCACTTCCAGGGCCCAAATAATGGCTCTTACATGTATCATACCTCCTCCTTTGAGGACACGACATATGGATTTGTCAATTGCGCGACTGAGAGAGTTTGGTTTTATCTTCCCAACTATAAAACTGGGAGAGCTCAAATACATCTTTTAACCATATTGCGGGTGAAGCTGTATTTTGTTCTGAATATGACACTCGCAAGAAATGTTCACCGGAAGTAGCACACTTTCACGACACGTGTGGATTACATGAAACGTTGATAACCTGGGTGGATTTTTTCCTACAGACTTCTTACAGTGTCACATTCGATGGTTAGTGTTATAACACAAGGTTTATGAAAATCATGTCACACTATATGACAAGAGCCTAAAATTCATATTATCATAAAAACACCAGAGAGTTTAACCATAGTTGATTAGTATATGGAGTAGACGTAAATGGGTATGAATACAGGATATATGGAGTAGACGTAAATGGGTATGAATACAGGATATATGGAGTAGACGTAAATGGGTATGAATACAGGATATATGGAGTAGACGTAAATGAGACAGCAACCCAATGACACAAACAAAACAATAAGAAACCTAGCGTTCAACATATAGCCTTCAACAATGAACAAATATAACAATATTAAGATTAAACAGAGGACAACCACTGACCAGGTTCCTGGCTAAAGACAGAAGGATGATCATCGTGCAGGGTACAAACTATGTTTTTAAAATCTAAAACATTCCCCTTTCGAATCTTTACAAATGGACTATTCAGGACGTCAGACATTTCGTCTATAGTTATGTAATTCGTGTAGTTATTCGAAACTTGTACAGTCGTATGCTGTCCTTATTCTATGCATGATTATTGTTTTATTTTCGTTTTTCTTTCAAAAAATATGACATTCTTTCTTCCAACTTACATGTAGCTTTCTCCTGTATGAAATGTAAAATGATAATTTTTGTTTATTGTTTCTTTCGTATAATATTGTGTATTTTCAGTTCATTTTAAAAATAAGGACATGTGATGTGATTGCCAATAAGGCACTTACAGGTTGCATTTCTGTAAATATCAACAATGCAATTTCCCATAGGAACTCCTTTCACGGCTAAAACTGTACCACTTTTACTATGAAGTTTTGAAAAAATATATCCTAATATGGAAAGTTCATATGCACTACTATTTTTTCAAAGGTCAAAATATAGGGCTGTGCGGCATATTTTCAACGTTTATATGCCCCGAACTTCTAAGAGTTTAAACTTACATTAAATTTCTATACTACCCCAACCTTGACTTAAGGATTTCCACAGACTTCAACTTGATCACTATGAATATGTATATTTACTGGTAACATTCCCAAGTTATGTCTCTATGAGATGAAACATAGAGATCATATCCGGGAACCAGTACGTAAACAAAATTAATTGTCTATGAATATTCTATATCTCCCAAAAGAGGCGTGGTTTGAAAACAGCTGTATTTACAAAGTGCAACCTATACTAACATTTATTCAAATAGAAAACTTTCTAAAACACTTTTCTCACAACAATACTTAAATCTCAGAATTATAGCCTGAAAGAAATCACTGCATATACTCTAAGTTTTCTTTTACAATACATTTTGTACACCCACCCTGTATCAATTTTTACAGAATTTGAAAATAAGACTTTAATCATTGCCAGCTTACCCTATGAGCATGTTTTCTGACATAAAATGTCTAGAACCTGTTTGAAACTATTTTGATAACAAATTGAAAGCATTTCAGAACACTATAAATGTAATGTTTAGCAGCTAATCATTCCAACATTCAAGATTATATAAAGTGTCTAATCCTGCCTCTGTCTCCAGTCCACATCTTACTGTATGCCTATTTGTCAATGAAAGTTCACAATTACTGCCTCAAATGGTCAGTTAAGAAATCTTGTCACAACAGTTTCATCCCTTACCATATATCTAACATAATTTAGCTAATATATGAACTAGAAGTGTTTAAACACATCCATATTTGCAAAAGTTGTATGAATGAAGATATCAGTCTAATGTAAGAATTAACTAAAAGTTTTATAGAAATGACTGCTAACATCTGATTTTGCATAACTTCCAAGTACAGTTATTGGTTTCTATACAAAAGACCTTTAAAATAATAAAGTCATAGCATTTACAAGTTAAATTATTTGTTTTATGACCCAGAGGGTAGGCATTTTCTCTGTTTTTGCCCTGGGGCCTCAAATTTCTAAATTATTCTGCTGTTTCTAGCTATATGGAATATTTAGTGCATATTTAGGATAGAACACACTATTGTAAGTTTTATTGAGGTATTTTTGTATTTCTAGCTTGTATTTTTTATGCCGTGATCACAAAAAGCACATTTAGGTGCTACGGCTTACTTTTGGGTTATCGACATGATAAAAACACCCCACCAATAATATTCAGGAAGGATCTATGAGTTTCAATGACTGCGAAGAGTAAATATAAGCACTTCTAAACAATTTATGATACTAATATGCACATATAATGAATTTATTTTGCATTCAGGGCTTTAACTAAACTATGCATACTGTAAACTGTGAATTTATGCTGAGTCATCATAGTTAAGGCCCAGGATTTTCTCAATCTTCATGAAATATTTATAAAACTTCATATTTGAGTTAATTTCATAAAAATCTCTGAGATAAACCAGATTTGGTGAAATTCTGTATGTTCCCTTTTTTTACCCAATATACTAACATTTATTCAAATAGAAAACTTTCTAAAAACACTTTTTCTCACAACAATATTTAAATCTCAGAATTATAGCCTGAAAGAAATCACTGCATATACTCTAAGTTTTCTTTTACAATACATTTTGTACACCCACCCTGTATCAATTTTTACAGAATTTGAAAACAAGACTTTAATCATTGCCAGCTTACCCTATGAGCATGTTTTCTGACATAAAATGTCTAGAACCTGTTTGAAACTATTTTGATAACAAATTGAAAGCATTTCAGAACACTATAAATGTAATGTTTAGCAGCTAATCATTCCAACATTCAAGATTATATAAAGTGTCTAATCCTGCCTCTGTCTCCAGTCCACATCTTACTGTATGCCTATTTGTCAATGAAAGTTCACAATTACTGCCTCAAATGGTCAGTTAAGAAATCTTGTCACAACAGTTTCATCCCTTACCATATATCTAACATAATTTAGCTAATATATGAACTAGAAGTGTTTAAACACATCCATATTTGCAAAAGTTGTATGAATGAAGATATCAGTCTAATGTAAGAATTAACTAAAAGTTTTATAGAAATGACTGCTAACATCTGATTTTGCATAACTTCCAAGTACAGTTATTGGTTTCTATACAAAAGACCTTTAAAATAATAAAGTCATAGCATTTATAAGTTAAATTATTTGTTTTATGACCCAGAGGGTAGGCATTTTCTCTGTTTTTGCCCTGGGGCCTCAAATTTCCTAAATTATTCTGCTGTTTCTAGCTATATGGAATATTTAGTGCATATTTGGGATAGAACACACTATTGTAAGTTTTATTGAGGTATTTTGTATTTCTAGCTTGTATTTTTTTATGCCGTGATCACAAAAAAGCACATTTAGGTGCTACGGCTTACTTTTGGGTTATCGACATGATAAAAACACCCCACCAATAATATTCAGGAAGGATCTATGAGTTTCAATGACTGCGAAGAGTAAATATAAGCACTTCTAAACAATTTATGATACTAATATGCACATATAATGAATTTATTTTGCATTCAGGGCTTTAACTAAACTATGCATACTGTAAACTGTGAATTTATGCTGAGTCATCATAGTTAAGGCCCAGGATTTTCTCAATCTTCATGAAATATTTATAAAACTTCATATTTGAGTTAATTTCATAAAAATCTCTGAGATAAACCAGATTTGGTGAAATTCTGTATGTTCCCTTTTTTTACCCAATATAGGTTGCATTTCTGTAAATATCAACAATGCAATTTCCCATAGGAACTCCTTTCACGGCTAAAACTGTACCACTTTTACTATGAAGTTTTGAAAAAAAAATATATCATAGAATGGAAAGTTCATATGCACTACTATTTTTTTCAAAGGTCAAAATATAGGGCTGTGCGGCATATTTTCAACGTTTATATGCCCCGAACTTCTAAGAGTTTAAACTTACATTAAATTTCTATACTACCCCAACCTTGACTTAAGGATTTCCACAGACTTCAACTTGATCACTATGAATATGTATATTTACTGGTAACATTCCCAAGTTATGTCTCTATGAGATGAAACATAGAGATCATATCCGGGAACCAGTACGTAAACAAAATTAATTGTCTATGAATATTCTATATCTCCCCAAAAGAGGCGTGGTTTGAAAAACAGCTGTATTTACAAAGTGCAACCTATACTAACATTTATTCAAATAGAAAACTTTCTAAAAACACTTTTTCTCACAACAATACTTAAATCTCAGAATTATAGCCTGAAAGAAATCACTGCATATACTCTAAGTTTTCTTTTACAATACATTTTGTACACCCACCCCTGTATCAATTTTTTACAGAATTTGAAAACAAGACTTTAATCATTGCCAGCTTACCCTATGAGCATGTTTTCTGACATAAAATGTCTAGAACCTGTTTGAAACTATTTTGATAACAAATTGAAAGCATTTCAGAACACTATAAATGTAATGTTTAGCAGCTAATCATTCCAACATTCAAGATTATATAAAGTGTCCAATCCTGCCTCTGTCTCCAGTCCACATCTTACTGTATGCCTATTTGTCAATGAAAGTTCACAATTACTGCCTCAAATGGTCAGTTAAGAAATCTTGTCACAACAGTTTCATCCCTTACCATATATCTAACATAATTTAGCTAATATATGAACTAGAAGTGTTTAAACACATCCATATTTGCAAAAGTTGTATGAATGAAGATATCAATCTAATGTAAGAATTAACTAAAAGTTTTATAGAAATGACTGCTAACATCTGATTTTGCATAACTTCCAAGTACAGTTATTGGTTTCTATACAAAAGACCTTTAAAATAATAAAGTCATAGCATTTACAAGTTAAATTATTTGTTTTATGACCCAGAGGGTAGGCATTTTCTCTGTTTTTGCCCTGGGGCCTCAAATTTCCTAAATTATTCTGCTGTTTCTAGCTATATGGAATATTTAGTGCATATTTAGGATAGAACACACTATTGTAAGTTTTATTGAGGTATTTTTGTATTTCTAGCTTGTATTTTTTATGCCGTGATCACAAAAAGCACATTTAGGTGCTACGGCTTACTTTTGGGTTATCAACATGATAAAACACCCCACCAATAATATTCAGGAAGGATCTATGAGTTTCAATGACTGCGAAGAGTAAATATAAGCACTTCTAAACAATTTATGATACTAATATGCACATATAATGAATTTATTTTGCATTCAGGGCTTTAACTAAACTATGCATACTGTAAACTGTGAATTTATGCTGAGTCATCATAGTTAAGGCCCAGGATTTTCTCAATCTTCATGAAATATTTATAAAACTTCATATTTGAGTTAATTTCATAAAAATCTCTGAGATAAACCAGATTTGGTGAAATTCTGTATGTTCCCTTTTTTTACCCAATATACTAACATTTATTCAAATAGAAAACTTTCTAAAAACACTTTTTCTCACAACAATACTTAAATCTCAGAATTATAGCCTGAAAGAAATCACTGCATATACTCTAAGTTTTCTTTTACAATACATTTTGTACACCCACCCCTGTATCAATTTTTTACAGAATTTGAAAACAAGACTTTAATCATTGCCAGCTTACCCTATGAGCATGTTTTCTGACATAAAATGTCTAGAACCTGTTTGAAACTATTTTGATAACAAATTGAAAGCATTTCAGAACACTATAAATGTAATGTTTAGCAGCTAATCATTCCAACATTCAAGATTATATAAAGTGTCTAATCCTGCTTCTGTCTCCAGTCCACATCTTACTGTATGCCTATTTGTCAATGAAAGTTCACAATTACTGCCTCAAATGGTCAGTTAAGAAATCTTGTCACAACAGTTTCATCCCTTACCATATATCTAACATAATTTAGCTAATATATGAACTAGAAGTGTTTAAACACATCCATATTTGCAAAAGTTGTATGAATGAAGATATCAGTCTAATGTAAGAATTAACTAAAAGTTTTATAGAAATGACTGCTAACATCTGATTTTGCATAACTTCCAAGTACAGTTATTGGTTTCTATACAAAAGACCTTTAAAATAATAAAGTCATAGCATTTACAAGTTAAATTATTTGTTTTATGACCCAGAGGGTAGGCATTTTCTCTGTTTTTGCCCTGGGGCCTCAAATTTCTAAATTATTCTGCTGTTTCTAGCTATATGGAATATTTAGTGCATATTTGGGATAGAACACACTATTGTAAGTTTTATTGAGGTATTTTTGTATTTCTAGCTTGTATTTTTTATGCCGTGATCACAAAAAGCACATTTAGGTGCTACGGCTTACTTTTGGGTTATCGACATGATAAAACACCCCACCAATAATATTCAGGAAGGATCTATGAGTTTCAATGACTGCGAAGAGTAAATATAAGCACTTCTAAACAATTTATGATACTAATATGCACATATAATGAATTTATTTTGCATTCAGGGCTTTAACTAAACTATGCATACTGTAAACTGTGAATTTATGCTGAGTCATCATAGTTAAGGCCCAGGATTTTCTCAATCTTCATGAAATATTTATAAAACTTCATATTTGAGTTAATTTCATAAAATCTCTGAGATAAACCAGATTTGGTGAAATTCTGTATGTTCCTTTTTACCCAATATAGGTTGCATTTCTGTAAATATCAACAATGCAATTTCCCATAGGAACTCCTTTCACGGCTAAAACTGTACCACTTTTACTATGAAGTTTTGAAAAAATATATCCTAGAATGGAAAGTTCATATGCACTACTATTTTTTCAAAGGTCAAAATATAGGGCTGTGCGGCATATTTTCAACGTTTATATGCCCCGAACTTCTAAGAGTTTAAACTTACATTAAATTTCTATACTACCCCAACCTTGACTTAAGGATTTCCACAGACTTCAATTTGATCACTATGAATATGTATATTTACTGGTAACATTCCCAAGTTATGTCTCTATGAGATGAAACATAGAGATCATATCCGGGAACCAGTACGTAAACAAAATTAATTGTCTATGAATATTCTATATCTCCCAAAAGAGGCGTGGTTTGAAAACAGCTGTATTTACAAAGTGCAACCTATACTAACATTTATTCAAATAGAAAACTTTCTAAAACACTTTTCTCACAACAATACTTAAATCTCAGAATTATAGCCTGAAAGAAATCACTGCATATACTCTAAGTTTTCTTTTACAATACATTTTGTACACCCACCCTGTATCAATTTTTACAGAATTTGAAAATAAGACTTTAATCATTGCCAGCTTACCCTATGAGCATGTTTTCTGACATAAAATGTCTAGAACCTGTTTGAAACTATTTTGATAACAAATTGAAAGCATTTCAGAACACTATAAATGTAATGTTTAGCAGCTAATCATTCCAACATTCAAGATTATATAAATTGTCTAATCCTGCCTCTGTCTCCAGTCCACATCTTACTGTATGCCTATTTGTCAATGAAAGTTCACAATTACTGCCTCAAATGGTCAGTTAAGAAATCTTGTCACAACAGTTTCATCCTTACCATATATCTAACATAATTTAGCTAATATATGAACTAGAAGTGTTTAAACACATCCATATTTGCAAAAGTTGTATGAATGAAGATATCAGTCTAATGTAAGAATTAACTAAAAGTTTTATAGAAATGACTGCTAACATCTGATTTTGCATAACTTCCAAGTACAGTTATTGGTTTCTATACAAAAGACCTTTAAAATAATAAAGTCATAGCATTTACAAGTTAAATTATTTGTTTTATGACCCAGAGGGTAGGCATTTTCTCTGTTTTTGCCCTGGGGCCTCAAATTTCCTAAATTATTCTGCTGTTTCTAGCTATATAAATTTCAACTCACCTTCCTTGATACTTCCAGCTTTCTTACGGAAAGAAAACTATGATATACTTATACGTATACTGTTAGCCTACGAAGACTCCCCAAACGCTGCTTCAGAAAGCATCCGGTACTGCCATGCGCTTAGAGTTAAGCGCATTTATACACACTGGCTTTCAAATGTTTGGGTTTGAACTTTCATAATGAAAGTAAATCTAGAAAAGCGCTTCGGACACACGAAATTTATCAGGTGTTGTTTTTTTTTTTTTTTTTTTGCATCATCTTTATATCAGGAAGTTAAGTTAAATCTATTGTTTTCGTCATTTTAAGCTCATGTCTGCTTTAAATGAAAAAAGGACAAGTCGGTAAAAAGAGGAGCCCAGTTGAATCTCATAGGAATGCCGGTTGTCTATTGAAAAGTGCATCCTTCAAACGTAACAAATATGGTGTCCAAAAGAAAGAAAAAACGCTTGTGTGAGATCGAGCGAATTTTTATTTGAAGCAGAGTGGGTTTGTAATTTAAAATGTATCATGCATCCCTTCCTTAAACACGATATTTGTATCTATGTTTGCTATTTTGTTTTATGAAACAAAGTCAGACTAATTCTTTCAATCTGTCTTTAATTTTAGATTGTATGTACTACAAAAAATCTTTGTATCCACATCTGATTCACACCGTCCCTAGAGTATGTAGTTTTAAAGTTATTATGAAGCCCAGCTTTTATTGCTGATAAAAAAGAAATTGATAATTTGGTAAGACGTTTCGTGCAGCATTTGGCAGATCCAGCAAATACCATTAATGCAGTAAGAATATTTATTTGGAATCGAGCACAATGAATCCGTATTTCTACAACCTTTTAATTAGTTTGACCTTTAGTTAGAGATGGGTTACGCATGTGCTAAGCATGTTCAGTTATTGAATAGAAAAGAATGTAAACATTAAAAGGGAAACAAGGGAGCCACTGGAAGAACCATGTCGTTGACTTACGTGACCCACAATGACTTTTTTCGAAGATAAGGAAATTTATATGCATATTAACAAGTACAGTGTAAAATAAATCTTACTTTTCTGTTTTATTTTCCAAATAGTTATCACTTTCAATTCTGCTAGAACATTTTGTATTTATTCGGTTAAAGATCAAAAGACTTCCGACAAGATAAGCAACATTTTTTGTAATTTATGTTTGTCACGCAAACGATGACAAAAAATGGTATAGAGCGTGATGTAAAGAAATAAAGGTGAATATTACAAGAGAAATAATACTAACTTAAGTCCTTATCGCTTATAAGCAGGTGTGGTATGATTGCCATTGAATAATTGTATATTTTATCATGTCCTGATATTGAATACAGAGCTAGACCTTTTTACCCAGACACTTTGGATAATGTTGACAAATGTTTTCCCCCGCATTTGAATTGTATAATTCGTCCCCAGTCAATTGGCTAAGGCAATAAAATATGTTTTAACTAGTGGAGAAGAGCTCTTCAGATTTATATGAGCGTAAAATTTTCATTGCTATTTTTTGTAAATATATAATTTGATTGTGGAAAAAAATTAAAACAACACGTTATAAATTTCATGTGTCCAAAGCACTTTTCTGGATTTACCTTCACCAGGAACGCTCAAAGCCGAATATTTGAAAGCCAAGGATGTATAAGAACCGAAACAGTTCAAGAGCTATATGACCAAAAGGAACTAAAAAAAATAGCCAAATCCATCTAAGGTCAACTTTGCCTGAGGGAGTTGAAACCTTAGTTTCTTTATACTTTCAAAATTTATTAACTGACAATTTTAGAAAGATTTGTTATAAATCATGTCGGTACCGAAGTACTGACTACTTAGCTGATGATACCCTCGGGGACTGAAAGCCAACCAGCAGAGGTATCGACCCAGTGATGTAAAAAAATGAAAACAACACGTAATGAGTTTCATGTGTCCGAAGCGCGTTTCTGGATTCACATTCATCAGGAACGCTCAAAGTCGAATATTTGAAAGACCAAGGATGTATAAGAACCGAAACAGTTCAAGAACTATTTAACCAAAAAGGAACAAGAAAAGTAGTCAAATCCATATAAGGTCAACTTTGCTAAGGGGGTTGAAACCTTAGTTTCTTTATAATTTCAAAATTTATTAACTGACAATTTTAGAAGGTTTGTTAAAAATCATGTCAGTACCGAAGTACTGACTACTGAGATGTTGATACCCTCGATGACTGATAGTCCACTAGCAGAGGTATCGACCCAGTGCTGTAAAACATGAAAACAACACGTTATAAATTTCATGCGTCCGAATCGCTTATCTGGATTTACTTTCATCAGTCGCTCGAAGCCGAATATTGAAAGACAAAGATGTATAAGAACCGAAACAGTCGAAGAGCTATATGACCAAAAGGACATAAAAAATAGCCAAATCCATCTAAGGTCAAATTTGCCTGAGGGAGTTTTAACCTTAGTTTCTGTATAATTTCAAAATTTATTAACGGACAATTTTAGACAGCCTCATTATAAATCATGTCAGTACCGAAGTACTGATTACTTAGCTGATAATACCTTCGGGGACTGATAGTCCACCAGCAGAGGTATCGACTTAATATCACAAAATTAACCTTTTTACAGCTAAATGATTCATTATGTTAACAAAATTCGGAATTGCCCGTCAATTCTTTCTGTTTAGCTTTAGCTTTATTTTTATTGATGAAGGTTAACTATATTCGGTTGTTGTTCAATCATTGCGTCTGTTATTCTTAAGGGTTTGATCATCAAATTACTAGTTTATATTAGTTATCTTGGTGTAATCAGGGGTGTACAGAATTTTACACCGTTGTTGAAAATTCATACACCCTGAGGCGCAGCCGAATGGGTGTATGAATTTTCAACAATGGTGTAAAATTCCGTACACCCCTGATTACACCAAGATAGCGAATTTATTTCTTATGAACAATTCCTTTACTCATTTTTAAACCAGGATGTAAAATTGAAGAATGGTAATGAAAAAGTTCCTGTGTAACATTTTTTCAACGTCGATGTTGCTGCGCATTGTCATGTGTTCTTTTGAATTTTCGGGAAAAAAAATTTTTTAAATATTTTTTAATTTTCTTTTTAATTTTTGTCCTCAAATTTATTTATTTTTAATTTTTATTTTTTTAAATTTTTATTACATTTTGTTATTAATGTTTTTTGTTGAAATTTTATTTTTCTTCTTTATTTTGGCAAAATTTTAGTTTTTTAAATTTTTTGGCAAAATTTTATTTATCCCGGGGTGAACAAGGGTGGGGTGTTATTTACACCGGGGTAATTAACCAATCAGATTGCAGTATTTTTGCTGCATAAGAAATAATAGTTTTTATGCTGCAGCTAGAACACTTCATGTAGTGTTTATCTACCAAATATAGAAACAAAGTGATATTTCGTGCAATGTCGATTTCATTTCTCGTCACTTTTCTTCACAATTTGGGGTTCGTTTAGGGATGGAATATTCATTTTTATTTTTGTGTTAACTTTTTCATACCTATAATTGTTTCCGTTTTTAGCTGCAGTATAAAAACAATATTAGGTGAATATCAGACTTTTTTGTATTTAGCACGAAAATGTTGAAGGGCTCGGTAAACCTCGCCCTTCCCCAGTAAAAATGTTGATATTTTCCTGATATTGATTTAATATTGTATATGATCATAATTTAAGAAAGAAATTAAATGTTTCTTCCGAAATTCTGATAAAACATAAGATGTCGGAGGATTGCAAATGAGACAACTTTCCACCAGAGACCAAATGACTTAAAAAAAAGTTAAATAACAAAAATACCGAACTCCAAGGAAAATTAAAACCGGAAAGTCCTTCATCAAATGGCAAAATCAAAAGCTCAAACGAATGGAAAACAATTGTCATATTCCTGACATGGTACAGGCATTTCCTTATGTAGAAAAAAGCGGATTAAACCTGGTTTTATAACTAGCTAAACCTCTCACTTGTATGACAGTCGCATAGAATTCCATCATATTGACAACAATGTGTGAACAAAACAAACAGACATAATAGGTAAAAATGTCAAAAATTGGGGTTCAGCAGTTAACATTGTGTTATAGTCTTAATCACTATAAAAACACATATTAACTATTTCAACAAAGAAAAACAAAATGGCATAAAGGCACTCTATAGAGGTCCGTGCAACACTTAACAATTCGAAATTTTAAAAAGTTTTCAAATTTTAGTTTTTTTGATTTTTGATCAAAGCTTTAAAATATCAAACATTCCAAATTTTGAAATTTTTTGAAATTTGGAAAATTTCACAAAATAATTAAAATCTAAAAATTAATTCGCTTTTTGAAAGTTTGATTTTTTATTTTGATTAATAAATTAAAAATAAAAAAACGGGCGAATAAAGACTTGTGACATATGTATCATTATTGCGTTCGGGAAACCTGTAAAGTGCAAAACGGAATAGAACGAAACAAAACAAAACAAAACGAAATTTGCCAAAACGAAACGAAACGAAACGAATTGTAACGAATATTAGATTTTACCTAAAAGTTAATATAAAAGATAAAACAAGAGGCAGACGGATCTAAGCGGAGAAAGATTGAATAAAAAAAAATGAATATTTCTCAAAAGCGAAGAATTCATTTTAAGATAAGAAACACTTTGATTATGTACATTCTTAAGTAGGAATAAAAAGAACGAAACGAATCTAATCATTTTAATAGCAAAATAAAATTATTTAAAGAAGAGGTTGTATTTCTTTAAACGAATCGGACATCACATGAGATATCAGTATCTTGAATTTTTAAGGTTTTCATCTATTGAAAAAACCACAATTTCTTAACCTATTTAAAGCTGCATTAAATAGATTAATTTAGTTATAAAAAAAAATCTCTAACAGAAGCTATGCGTTTCAGAGAATTCATTCAGAACTATTTGGTTTTAACAGTTAATCAAAAGATAACAGCGAATTTCGAATTTATTGTTCGAAATGGACAAAAGGAATTCTATGTTGGATAGTTAACTCCTTTTCCACTATTGTGTTTGTTCTACACTTTTGACCAAATGTTACTTGCTTGATAAAGCGCCTATCATTTACGAGTTCTGACATGCGTACTGACATGATTTATAACAAACCTTTTAATATTGTTTACCTCCAAGGGGAATCGGGAATAGAAATATGTTCACTTAGGTACGGTTACGATTTCTTAATTTCCCGACATTTATCCCGAACGACCTCTTTTATAGGACCTACATACTGTATTTATTGTTAATTTGTTCTCGTCCTGAACATGCATGACATTTTTGCCACAGGACATTAAGCAACCAACAATCAATCATCTAAAATTGTCCGTTTACAAATTTACAAATTTTAAAGAAACTAAGGTTTCAAATCTCTCAGGCAAAGTTGACCCTAGATGGATTTTGCAATTTTTTGGTCCCTTTTGCTCTTTTAGCTCTTCAACTGTTTCGGTTCTTATGCATCATTGGCATTCAAATTTTCAGCTTTGAGCGTTCCGGATGTAGAAAAGTGCTTCAGACGTATGACATTTATAAAGTGTTGTTTTCATTTTCTATTGGTTATTCCATTCAATTAGTACATAGATAGATTAAGTGTGTGTGTTTTTTTTTTTTTTTTTATTGCAATGTTGTTTTTTTTAAGGAGGCCTTTTTTAGTCTGTGTTGATATTGAATTTTTCTGATTTTTCACTGCTATTCCTTAGTTTTCTTACCCCTATTTTTTAAACTCAGGGGTTCGCCACTGTAATATATATCAATCATAAAATACTATTGACTGCAAAAACAAAGGTAGCATGAAATGAAATGAAATTGAAAAGATTATGAGTCCCTGTATTCGGTTCTAAAGACCGTTTTGAATAGGAACCAGTGATTTCTTATATATCGTAATACTGCAAGGTTATTGTACAATGTTTTCAGTACAGAAAATTAGCATTAAGTCGAAAATGGTTAAATTTGATCAACAATGTAATATGTTTTGTGACCTATTGGGAATATATAATATTGTTCTTCAACGTTATAAACTAGAAAAAAAACAGTTTTAAATAGCAAGAATGCATTCGTTCTTATTCACATTTTCTTCAAAAAAACCCGGACCGTTTGTTAAAAAACCTAGACGTTTTAAATGTTGCTCTCGAAAAACCCGGACAATGTAAAACCCAGAATTTTAAGTGAAATTCAAGGAAATTGTGCGCAATTTGTGCTTAAAATATATAGTATTCAGAATAAAATGAACGGTCATGGATAAAACTATCACACTTGCGAAATAGAAGTAAATCGATCTGATCGCATTTAATATCACTCGAAAAAAACTTATCTACACTCGAAAACAGTGGACCGATTCACACGAAAAACACAATCTCAGCCGGATTGATCACTTCAATTTACTAATATGTTTATCGGTGATGTGAACTTTTAAAAATTATTTCAAATTACATCATCGATAAACATATTAATAAACTGAAGTGATCAATCCGGCTGAGATCGTGTTTTTCGTGTGAATCGGTCAAATAAATTATGTTTATGTGGTATGAATGTATTCAGCTTTTACAAGACTGAACACGCTAGATTTTAAAGTTCTACCTTTTAACATTATTCTGGCTCATAACTACTAATATTTGGTCTTACTCTTAAAATTAGCGTGTTTAGCGGGTAAGAAGTGTAAAGCAGATATCAATATAAACAAAACTGGAATCCAATAAAGGATTTATAAGAACCGAAACAGTTGATCAAAGGCTAAAGATGATCGTGTAAAATGTACGTCCAATGATTCCATCCATTCAGTTTTCACTGTTACTCCTAAATGATGGGCGCTTTATCAAGCAAGTGACGTTTGGGCAAAAGTGTAGAACGTAAACAATAGTGAAAAAGGAATTCCTTTTGTCCATTTCGGCCAATAAATTAGGAATTCTCTGTTATCTTTTGATTAATTGTGAAAACAATTAGTTCTGAATGAATTATCTGAAACGCTTAGCACCTGTTAAGAGATTTTTTATTATAATTAAAATTGTTCTGTTTAAGGTAGCGCTACAGTCTTGTAATGATTTTTTAGTGAAATTTTTCTGTTAAAACACATGACAAAAACATGCATTCAGCATCCACGAATTCCCATCAATCAAATGCCATTAATATAATTATTAACTGTTTAAAACATGACATTCAACATCCACGAATTCCCATCAATTAATTGCCATTAATATAATGATTTTTTATTTATGCAAGAATAATAATACTCTATGAGCTATGCGCCCTTATTTATATAATTATATTTGGAACTGCTTACATCAATTCTACACTTATTTAGTGTTTCGGCGGCTATGTATTGATATTTGTATTGTGGTATTATTAATAATAAAGTTTGATTCTATAAAATTTTCCATATATTTATTGGCCCGCCTCTTCAGGGATTTCCAATGTATGGGTTTAATTTCTTATTTCTGTGGAAGGTAGCTAAATTACTATGTCTTTTATAGAAATTTAAAAAATTAAATTAGTGTTTATACATATTTTGATAAATTCCTAGGGTATGTACTTTCCCTGGTTTTATTTTCATGAATGATAAGGTCAGCTTGGCAGCTTGGCAGTTTTGTTTTAATCCAGATATTAAGGGATAGGAGTAAGATCATAGATAGGAAACAGCATGATGACAGTATGGGTGTAATCAGAGAAACATCTGTATATAATTTTGATAGGATCGTCAGTTGTCGTTTTAGAATTGCACTGTTAGCAGTCATATTTTTACTTGTGGAAAATTAATTCAGATCCATATCATGATTAAAAAGGTGCCAGTGTTTTAGTATCGCCTTCCTAATCCTCCTAATACAAGGATTATATTTTGTTGACAAAACAAGTGGAATGTCATTTGCATTTCCACGTATTGATTTATTTAATAAATCTTTTCTATCAATTAGTAATGCTTCATTTACAGATTGCATTATCTCAGCTTCTTGGTAACCTCTTGCCATCAAATTTAATTTAAACTGTGAGAGTGCATGTTGTAATTAAGTCATCATCATTGTTTGTATTTCTAATGTAACGGATGATCTCTCCTCTGATGGAACCTGAAAACAAATGTGGATTATGGCAGCTTCCCCTGTGGAGATATAAGAAAGTATTTGTAGGCTTGAAGTAAATTTTCGTACATAATATGTTATTGCATTGAAATCTTGAACCCTTGTATATTTTAAGGTGAAGAAATAGTATTTCATTTTCTGATATTTTGTAAGTGAATTTCAAATATTTATGATGACTATTTGCCACTTCAAATAATTCCGTTTATTGACTATGAGTTCCATCAAAAATTATAATGCCATCATCCATATATCTCCCGATAGATTCCAGTGTGTTACGATATTTCTATACTCGAGACAGTTAAATTTTTATAATTACAGCGCGAGGCTTGCCGAGCATTTTAAATAATTAAAATTTAACTGTTGAGAGTAGAGAAATATCGTAATACACGAGTTTTAGTGGTGGAATCTGTTTCTCCAATGATTTTTATCCTTCCTTTTCAAAGATTTGCAAAAAGTTGTGTTCTTTATATGTGACGTCATCAGACATGGTCGCCTTTTTCATGACGTCATAATTGGAAATTCAGAAGAAACCAAGAAAATTTGACGTCATAATTAAACAGATATTTCACTAGTGAGGAGAACAATTTTTTTTCCAATCGGTTGGGAAATGTAAAAATAGTGAAAAAAATAGAGAATATTTGTTTTCTAAACTTAAATTAAAACATTATGTCGTTTATTATTTGATACATTAAGATGTTGCAAACTTGTGGGGAATGAATAGCTCCAACAGCTGCACCTATTTGTTGTTAGGATGTCATTGAATTCAAAAACATTGTTTTGCAGTATTGATTCAAGGAGATAAATCAAAGCATCTGTAGGTAAAGATTTAATTTTGAATTGTGATTTGTCAAAATCATCAAAGGCTTTTCTTACTGCAGGCAATATTTCATCAATAGGACCATTTGTACACATTTGACTGATATCGAAGCTACATAGTAGCCATCCAGAAGGGGGTCTCAAATTCTCTAATTTTAGAATGAGGTCCGTAGTGTCCTTTAAATATGTAGTTTGGGATTGCACAAGAGATACAAGCTGACTGTCAACAAATCTTCCAATGGATTCAGTGACAGTCCCAATTTGTGATATAATTGGTCTACCAGGGGGAGGCATTACTCCAATAGAATCAAACCTGTTATTTGTTATTTTATTTAGAACCATTGGGTCATTATATTAATGGCATTAAATTGATGGGAATTCGTGGATGTTGAATGTCATGTTTTTTAACAGTTGGATTGATGTAAGCAGTTCCAAATATAATTATATACATAAGGGCGCATAGCTCATAGAGTATTATTATTCTTGCATAAATAAATAATCATTATGTAAATGGCATTTAATTGATGGGAATTCGTGGATGTTGAATGTCATATTTTTTAACAGCTGCTTTAAAAAGGTTAAGAAATTTTAATTTTTTTCAGTAGATGCAAAACCTTAAAAATGTAATGGGTCCTAATATCTCTCATGTGATGTCTGATTTGTTTAAAGAATTACAACCTACTTTTTATTGCAATTAAAAGTGATTAAATTCGTTTCGTTTATTTTTACTCCTAATTAAGAATGATCATAATTAAAGTGTTTCTTATTTTGAAATTAATTCTCCGCTTAGATCTGTCTGTTTTTTTGTTTGTTTTTTTTTCACATTAATTTTTGAGTAAAATTTAATGTTCATTTCAATTCGTTTTGTTTTGTGTCGTTTCGTTCCGTTTCGCACTTCGCAGGTACTCGAAACTCGATAATGATACATATGTACATTTTTCGGCCGTTTTCGATTTTTAATTTCTTAATCAAAAATCAACAAAAAAAATTAAACTTTCAAAAAGCGAAATAATCAAAACTGCACGTTGAGTTTAGTATTTTTAACGTTTGATTAAATATCTAAACTATCAAATTTAAAAACGAATTTTATAATTTTAAAATTATGATTATTTGGTGAAATTTTCAAAAATTTGAAAACTTTTTAAAATTTTGAATTGTTAAGTTTTACACGGACCTATAGACAAAGAACATAACCAATTAAAAGACAAGAATACAAAAAAAAGAAGTAAGCATTTATAGGTCAGGTCACCGTACGGCCTTTAATAATGAACAGAACCAATACCGCATTGTAAGCTATAAAAGGCCCGACATGACAAATGTAAAACAATTCAAACGAGAAACTAACGGCTTGATTTGTGTATTTAGTAATTGTGTAAAATCTTCTATGAAATACAGCCAACGATAGTAGAGTGTAGGACACACTTTCGTATCAACAGATTAAGCTATTTGAGCTCGCTTCCAGTTTACTTGAAAAATGCCTTGATACTTATAGGTTTCATAAAGAGTGGGAGTTGAAATCGCTTGATATCAACTCGAGTTATTTAATTTTATATATACAAATAAACGAGCCTTCGGCGAGTTAATTATAATTACTATTTAAATTAAATAGCGACAGTTGATATCAAGCGAGTTGTTAAACCTATTTCTCTTATGGTCAACACTATCATTGTGTTAAATTAAAAATTCCGCAAATCGTTGATCTAGTCTTTTGCACATATCAGTATGACGTCATATGTATGTCCTGCCCCGGAGTTAAATTTTAACACCAGACATTTAAAAAAATTTTGTACGCTTCAGAATGTAATAAAATTTGACACAAAAAAGATTTTCAGGTGAAAAATGTAATTGTTTTTGGATATTATTGAAGACATCAATTTTTGCCGTTGCCATGGACGAAATGTACGTCGTCTTAATCTTTGAAAGTCATCAGTGAACTAACGAAAAAGCAATTGAAATATCGTACAATCGTCTCGTGATGCTTGATAAGCCAATCAAATTAACTCAGTTTTCGTATCACTTATCTCTTCATGCAAGAAATAGATAACAGGCCACAACCATAAGAGAACGTAATTTACGTTTTCTTATTTTATTGCATGTCCGTTAATGTACCTTATGATTCTACTGATCGAGATTAAAAATCTTTGATAGCCTCTGTTTTATGTACAAATATGTGTGAATAAGATCTTTTAAAGACCCTGTATTAATTTCTTGGTGTTCTTTGGTGTTTTTTTTTTTTTTTTGGTGTTTATCGTTTTATCTTATTGGTGTATATCCCAAATGTCCTTACATTCATATTGCACATACAATTTAATATCATCTCCGCTTAATGATAATTCCATATTAGGGACTATGAATTTTGCATTATTTTTTCAAATTCATTCAATTCAATGAGTAATGTTTGTGTCATGTAGTTACTCAACAAGTGGGTCACTGATAAGCCGTCTTGCAGTTGTCTGATAATCAAATCATTGATCAAATAAATATGCAATATTTCATAAAGTACACACCGATCGTTAGATGTATCGAGACTCCAGTAATTCGTCTCAAATTAAGCATATATATATATATATATATATATTTATAGCATTTCTTTTATGCTTTGGATTCGTAGATAAAAATGATTTTACTGAACACATATTTTATAAATATAATAAATGAAATATGTCTTCTAAATTTAGTTTTTCTCTTACAAAATAAAGCAACAGTTTACTCATTCAACGGACTTGAGTCTCGATACATCTAACGATCGGTGTGTACTTTATGAAATATTGCATAATTATTTGATTAATGATTTATTTATCAAACAACTGCAAGACGGCTTATCAGTGACCCACATGTTGAGTAACTACACGGTACCTTATACACAGACCAATATATCCCAAGACAAAAGCATTCGTAGCGAGTCCTAAAATAAGCTTTACTTTTGTGGTGTTGCCTTAAAAGGTAAATCTTTTACATTGATGATAATCTGTGTCGTCTCTACTTTAATCTATTAATTACATGATTACATAAATTTTCAGTTCCTCAGATAGTGTTGGTAAGCGTAATCAGCCTTGTTGGTACCGTGGCTTTTATATGTAACAATATACATGGTAGCTAAAGGAGGAGGAAAAGGAGGTATGATGCTAATTCAAAACTAAGATTGAAATGACTTCCCCACAAGTCAGCTTAAAAATATCCTATCTTATACAATTTCTTACAGTTAATCGTTATTTATCCTGTTGATATTTTGAGAAACTGTTGTTAAAATGTAGAATAAAAGATTTTTCTCAAGGATAATGAACATTGCCACTTTTCCTTTCCCTGCAATCGTTTTTATGTAAATATTTCAAGTTGATAGAATCCTTTAGAAGTTGGAAGAATAATACACTTAAGTATTTTGATAATGTTTATACAATAAAATGGGTATTAGGCCTTTATTCTGACAACGATGGCAGGAAATTACAAATTCAAAATGATTTTGAAAACTGTGCATGTAAGGATATCCGGAGACAATCAATTGTTGTTTGAAAGGATAAACCAGCTTGTTTTTTTTATAAATAATTTTGACAGAATTTGGGTTCCTGTTTAAATTTTTTCGAATTTTGTGATTAAGATACATGTCAAAACTAGCTAAAAACTATAAAAAGTGCAGTTCTTGGAAAGCATAAGCAATTTTATTCCGTTTCTGAAAGAAAATTGTAAATAGATATAGGAAGATGTGGTGTGAGTGCCAATGAGACAACTCTCCATCCAAATAACAATTTATAAAAGTAAACCATTATAGGTCAATGTACGGCCTTCAACACGGAGCCTTGGCTCACACCGAACAACAAGCTATAAAGGGCCCCAAAATTACTAGTGTAAACCTAGATGTATAAACATAAAACTATCATACTGTTGACTTTAATCTAGATTCAAAACGTTTTTGAAAATAAACTTGCGAAAGACAAATGAAAATACTTGGCACGGACTAGTTCGGAAAAAGAGACCTATCAATAATTGTTGTTGTTGTGAGTTATGTAAATAATAAGAAAATATATTTGAACCAAGCCAGTGTAGATCGAATCAGATTGATAAATTATAACACGAGGGAGCACATTTATAAATTACAAGCATAAGACCTACAAATTCTGTACCAAAATTGGAATTTAGAAATTAGGAATTGTTATATAATTCAGTTTAATTTATGGTTATTGAATGGCATGTTGTAAATATGTAGAAAATTTCAATATAGAAAAAGGATACTATTGACTTGGTCCACACTATAAACATTTGCTCCTTCAATACCCCCAGCAGTGTTTATAGGTTTATCCTGCTGTTTGGTATAATAGTAAAAAATATAGCAATAAAACAAATTGTTCTTATTCTAGTTGTCTAATGATGATGGCGCAAAACAAATATATCGAGAACTATCTTATTTTTTACAGAAAGGTCTGCTATTGCCAAAAAGCTATTTTTAATCAATAAGCTTACCTTTGGTAACAAACTATTGCAACAACAATACAGAAGATTACAACAGTAATTCCTATCGCAATACCGCCTGCACCTGTAAAGAAAATGATGACCATCAAAAAGAGGCGAAAGGATATATAACCAATTCTCAGTAAGTCACAATCATATAGGAACATACATATACATGATATAGTATATATTAAGTAAAAACAATAAATTGTGTTATAAAACTCGAGCACATTTAAAATATCACTGCACGTACAATTACTGATCTGAGTTTGGAATGAAATTTCTTCCTACGGAATTGTAACTTGTAAGGTGAGAAAACGTCAAATGTTTTTTTTTCTTCTGATTTACTGTTGTTTCCTTGAACGGCAATATTCTGACAACAGCTGTGGCTACACTAGGTAGCTCCATGTATTACTAGAGAGCACAATTTGACCGTGGTTACCAAATTATGTGCTTTCGTTTATTTCCTTATTCAAATTCATGGTCATCGTGTTTGAAGCTGCACTGTGTAGGTTTTTTTGTGTATTTTATTTTTAGGACGCGTTCTCAAGATGGGCAAAAGTGGAGCTGTGTGCGCTCGAAAACTGAAATGCCTATCAAACTTTAGCAAATCCAAGATCACGTTATCTGGAACATTTGTTGTTCGTTATTGTTTGTGTCTTTGTTTGCATGTTTTTTATTTTGTTTTATAGAAGTCTGGTTTTGGGAGTTGTGGTAAAAGAATTGGTAGATGTTGGTATCCTTTTGGTGTATTGTTGTCAAATTGTCCTGCTCATGTTTTCGTCAAACATACACAAGGATTGATATCATTTATCATTATAATTAATTTGACCTGCGGAAAGTTGAAGAATTACCCTGATGGACGTTTTGAGGCCTTAATCTTAACCTTACTACTTACTAAAACTGTCATTATCAAAAGGTCACTCCCATTAAATTTCCTGTCAGGTGTTGTAAGATTCTGCACTTCAGATGTCTCATGAGGAGCTGACATTAATCAGTGTTGCGGTATTGACATGATTTATAACAGTTTCCTAAATTTCCTAGTCGATAAATCAAGAAATTCATAAAAAAAGTGCACAAGAAAAACGTATTTATTGAGAAATATCAAAACGCCATATAACGGAGCAGAAAGTATGTGTCGCAGAGAATTGAAAACCCAGTGTAATTCCTTGTTTATGGCCAAGAAAAGTCTTGTTTAGTGAAGAACCACAATAATTTCAACAACAAATACACCAAAGATGATATGAAAATGCTGGACTTTTTGATCCACAACATATTTGTTCAGTTTGGTGGACTGATATTTCAGCAAACAGTCGGTTTTCCAATGGGTAATATTTGCACAACACTACTCATGCTACTGGCCGACTTGTTTTTGTACTTATATGAAGCAGAAGTCATATAGAACCTTCTAAAAAGAAAAAAGAAAAGTGTATCTTGCAAATTGTTTTTAATTTCACTGTCAGATAATTTTTTGATGTTCTTTGTCCTTATAGCCTACATTTCAATGATCCCTTACTTCTCAAATATCCTAGTAAACTTAAGGGAGGGTTCAACGCTTGCGAACATGTTTAACCCCGCGAAATTATGTATGTGCCTGTCCAAAGTCAGAAGCGTTTAATTCCGTGGTAGTCGTTTGTTCCTGTGTATCATATTTGTTCTTCGCTTATTATTATTTACATAGATTAAGACGTCAACTTTCTCGTGTATTGTTTTGTACATAAAGCAGGCCGTTAGTTTTCTCGTCTGATTTGTTTTTCCATTTACCATGTCGGTGCCTATAAAAGCGTGCTATGCGGTATGGATTTGCTCAATGTTGAAGGTTGTACGGTAATATATAGTTGCAAGCTTCTACATCTTTCGGTTATGGTTGAGAGTTTTCTCATTGGCATCAAAGTTTACAATCACATCATTTTATTTTTATATTGAGAATAGGGATACTACCGTAGGTAGACCGTCCCCTTCACATCTTGATCTTGATATTAACACAGATGGAAACTAGAAACTATGACAAGCATGATGATTTCAACTCTCCAATTGTCAACTTCTCATTTCTCAGTAGTAACATACCCTCTGCTCCATCGTTTGGCGTTTATATATTTCTGTTAATACGTAACGCTCGTGTGTTCATACTAAACGCACTTTATTAACAAGCACAAAAACTGCTCCCACACAGTTATGAGGATGAACGACTGAGGTCGAGAGTGCATACGTTTTACGATCCCATAACGAATTGATTGACGGATACGGTTTCGCTGTGTCGGTGTCTGAACCTACTGGTTGCATTTCTGTAAATATCAACAATGCGATTTCCCATCGGAACTCCTTTCACGGCTAAAACTGTACCACTTTTACTATGAAGTTTTGAAAAAAAATATATCCTAGAATGGAAAGTTCATATGCCCTACTATTTTTTTCAAAGGTCAAAATATAGGGCTGTGCGGCATATTTTCAACGTTTATATGCCCCGAACTTCTAAGAGTTTTACATTAAATTTCTATACTACCCCAACCTTGACTTAAGGATTTCCACAGACTTCAACTTGATCACTATGAATATGTATATTTACTGGTAACATTCCCAAGTTATGTCTCTATGAGATGAAACATAGAGATCATATCCGGGAACCAGTACGTAAACAAAATTAATTGTCTATGAATATTCTATATCTCCCAAAAGAGGCGTGGTTTGAAAACAGCTGTATTTACAAAGTGCAACCTATACTAACATTTATTCCAATAGAAAACTTTCTAAAAACACTTTTTCTCACAACAATACTTAAATCTCAGAATTATAGCCTGAAAGAAATCACTGCATATACTCTAAGTTTTCTTTTACAGTACATTTTGTACCCCACCCTGTATCAATTTTTTACAGAATTTGAAAATAAGACTTTAATCATTGCCAGCTTACCCTATGAGCATGTTTTCTGACATAAAATGTTTAGAACCTGTTTGAAACTTTTTTGATAACAAATTGAAAGCATTTCAGAACACTATAAATGTAATGTTTAGCAGCTAATTATTCCAACATTCAAGATTATATAAAGTGTCCAATCCTGCCTCTGTCTCCAGTCCACATCTTACTGTATGCCTATTTGTCAATGAAAGTTCACAATTACTGCCTCAAATGGTCAGTTAAGAAATCTTGTCACAACAGTTTCATCTCTTACCATATATCTAACATAATTTAGCTAATATATGAACTAGAAGTGTTTAAACACAGCCATATTTGCAAAAGTTGTATGAATGAAGATATCAGTCTAATGTATGAATTAACTAAAAGTTTTATAGAAATGACTGCTAACATCTGATTTTGCATAACTTCTAAGTACAGTTATTGGTTTCTATACAAAAGACCTTTAAAATAATAAAGTCATAGCATTTACAAGTTAAACTATTTGTTTTATGACCCAGAGGGTAGGCATTTTTCTCTGTTTTTTGCCCCTGGGGCCTCAAATTTCCTAATTATTCTGCTGTTTCTAGCAATATGGAATATTAAGTGCATATTTAGGATAGAACACACTATTGTAAGTTTTATTGAGGTATTTTTGTATTTCTAGCTTGTATTTTTTTATGCCGTGATCACAAAAAAGCACATTTAGGTGCTACGGCTTACTTTTGGGTTATCGACATGATAAAAACACCCCACCAATAATATTCAGGAAGGATCTATGAGTTTCAATGACTGCGAAGAGTAAATATAAGCACTTCTAAACAATTTATATTACTAATATGCACATATAATGAATTTATTTTGCCTTCAGGGCTTTAACTAAACTATGCATACTGTAAACTGTGAATTTATGCTGAGTCATCATAGTTAAGGCCCAGGATTTTCTCAATCTTCATGAAATATTTATAAAACTTCATATTTGAGTTAATTTCATAAAATCTCTGAGATAAACCAGATTTGGTGAAATTCTGTATGTTCCCTTTTTTTACCCAATATAGGTTGCATTTCTGTAAATATCAACAATGCAATTTCCCATAGGAACTCCTTTTACGGCTAAAACTGTACCACTTTTACTATGAAGTTTTGAAAAAAAATATATCCTAGAATGGAAAGTTCATATGCCCTACTATTTTTTTCAAAGGTCAAAATGTAGGGCTGTGCGGCATATTTTGAACGTTTATATGCCCCGAACTTCTAAGAGTTTAAACTTACATTAAATTTCTATACTACCCCAACCTTGACTTAAGGATTTCCACAGACCTCAACTTGATCACTATGAATATGTATATTTACTGGTAACATTCCCAAGTTATGTCTCTATGAGATGAAACAAAAAGATCATATCCGGGAACCAGTACGTAAACAAAAATAATTGTCTATGAATATTCTATATCTCCCCAAAAGAGGCGTGGTTTGAAAAACAGCTATATTTACAAAGTGCAACCTACAAGCTACATATTTTCTCGGTCTTAGATCTTCAGATATCAGTAAAGTCGTCTGATATGATATTTTACCGATTGTGAACGTTTTACCGAGTGTGGATTCGCATGGAGGGTAATGCATGCATATACTTTTGGAATTCATACGATTCCCCCATGGTTCTAACATTAATTTTTCTCTTCTTTATCAATTTACAAGATTTGAGCATCGGTAAACTTCTGTCGCCTTAATTAAAGAGTTATCTCTGCTGTAAGAACACTTTCACTGCTTCGGAAATTTATAAAGTGATGTTTTCATTTTTCTCTTTATTTCAAATAATATAGGCAGCCTTTTACAGGTTTAAAGGTAGATACATAAGTTGAAATTCTGATAATATTAATTAATACTGTATTCCTAATTAATTCATGCTGTAGAGGTTCATGATTTCGCAATAAAAGTAGTCATGACGTAATAGTTATGCCCCTTTCGAGTGTTTTCGTAAAAGTACATTTTATTTATGATCTACAATATAGTGAGCATGCAAAAATGTATTTGCATATCTATTTCGTACTTGCATGCACTCTATATTTCCTATTCACAACAATGTTTGAAAACGATGCTTTCACTAGAGGCGAGCACTCTAACACTCACGAGACCACCGTTCCTCAGAGGAGTCTTCAATATAATATATTTTAATACCTTTTGAAGCGACATTGCAAGGACAAAGGGAATATTGTGAGCAGAGTACACAAAAGGATACCTATGCCACTTGCAAAGGCCTTTTGTGGATGAAACGCGCGTTTGGCGTACACTATTAGAGCTTGGTATCTTTGATGAGTTTTTTCTTCATTATTTGATAAATGAATGTTAGATATGACAAACGAAAGCCACTAACAAGGTATTTTGCCTGGGGTAGATGTGGCTTAATAAGTTTCTAAAGGTTAAAAAAATTGTCATGCGTGTGGCCAGATAACACAGTTATTGCCCTTTGATTTTTGTTGTCTAAAAATAACGTTCTTAGTCTGGACAGTGTATCACTTGCAATTTTTTTTCATGCACCTTTCCAATTTATTTCTTCATGTTTAAACCTCAATTAGCTAGTAAGGATATGAAATTACACTTTAAAATTTTGGCTTATGAATTTTAAAATGAAGTTCTGATTTAGTCCGGTTGAAATAGGTAAAATAATAGTATGCCTGAATCTAAACTAAATTTAGACTGCATTCAAGTCCCTCTAGCATACAATTGTCCATATTTGAGTTAGAGTTGGTGAAATTTCCTATCATTTGTCCCAAATGTAGTAAATCATACTGCAAAAATCGTATGAAGAAAGCGCAGGTTTTTCTAAATTAGTATTTATTGTCCGAAAAAATTAACTACGAAATAAATGTGTTCTCGGACCTAAGAGATGCATTCAGTCAAAATAGAATCAGTACTTTGGCAACTTGCCTGAATAATTAAATGGTATCAGTTTGTCCAATTGCATGAAAGTAAAGGATTTGCACTTTTACACAAAACTGTAACTGAGTAACGTTGACTTTTCTAAGACAATTAGTCAGAAACATGTAGTTATGCATTATATTACTGACATTTTCCCATTATACTAACTCTATTATAGTACAATACTTTTCAGTATCTTTGTTTCTAAAATAATCTTAAATTGATGGCTTGATGACTATAGTCAAATGTCGTCAGATCTACATCTCAGAGACCTTCAAAGGTAAATCAGCTATTGCGTTCTTGCAGAAAACAACAATGTTCAGGTCTCTGTGGCAAACATTCCTTCTCATAGTTTTAAACATAGTTAACCTTTAACAGTTGTGACTGATCTGATCAGGCCTTTTGTGAGTTTTTGCGATTAAATTAAAGTTTTATATATTAAGCTTGGCAACGTACCATACCCAAAACATGCGTTCACATTTTTCTCCGGGTGTCAGTGGCAAACATTCCTTCTCATAGCTTCAAACATAGTTGAGCTTTGACAGTTGTGGCTTTTCAGTCTTTTGGTTATTAAATTAAAAGTTTTATATATATTTCTATTTCTTTATATTCCTCTGAAATTTGGGGTACGTTTAACCCAAAGAGTAGTAAATTTAGAAATGATATACTCTTAGATAAAATTTATTCAGATCTTGAACCAGATAAATTATACATGAAAATAAGAAATTTATTTTGGGTGTAAATAGAAAGAGCAGCAATTTTGCTGTACTATCTGAACTGGGTAGATTTCCTATTTATATTAGTATTGTGAAAAACTTACTGAATTATTATTTTAGAATTGAAAATATGCCTGAGGACTCTTTATTATATAAAGCCTAACAGACCTCTAAAGATTTAGATGATAAAAATCACAATAGTTAGTATAGCAGTGTCAGACACCTATGTAAAATTATTGATCTGCCTAGTAACCTTATTATTGTAGTAAATACAAATTCAGAAAATGTTTACATAATTGTTTAAAAGTATCCTATGTTAAATCTTGGGAGAATGCTTATAGCCAAAATAGCCAAGGAAAACTAAGAACATACTGTCAATTTAAAACATCATTTTGTAAAGAAAATTATTTAGATATCTTGAATAATTTTGATCTCAGAAAAGCTATCACAAAATTCAGGATTTCATGTCATAGACTCAAAATTGAAACTGGGAGATATTCCAAATTAGAAGTTCATCAAAGAATTTGTGCTAAATGCGATTTAAATAAAGTGGAAGATGAACTTCATTTTCTTATAGAATGTCCTGTATACTCTAAGGATAGAGACCTGTTATTTGATATAATATTTAAAGAATGTAAAAATTTTTACTCCTTAGATATGGTCAATAAATTTATTTGGTTATTAAACTGTGAGTCTATTAATATTTTGAAACAACTTGGCTATTTCTTATCAAAACACCTGCCTTGAGTAAACATTTATTATTATATAACACTGGGATACTGTTAGCAATATTTATAATGTCTAACTTTAGTATACTGTTTTGCTGTTCTGCTTTATCGTATTTGTAATTGTAACTTTATATTGTCATATATGTACATGCACTATGCCCCTTGAGGGTACCTCTTATGGAAATAAAAGATATTCTATTCTATTCTATTCTATTCTATTCTATTCTATTCTATTCTATTCTATTCTATTCTATTCTATTCTATTCTATTCTATTCTATTTAGCTTGGCAAAGTACCATACACAAAACATAAGTTCACCATTTTTTTTAAATGGGACATTTATGTTGTACTAAAGACAGTTTGAGCATTGAATTTACACTCAATAAAGTAAATGTTAATTAACAATTATAAAAATTGTAATAGCAATACATAAGGATAGGAGAAGAAATGACATTTCATGTTGAAGGCTTCACTATTAATTTGAGTTAAGAACAAAAACATAAGCACTGTTTCTCTGCTTGGGATTGGTCAGTGGCGTTTAAAAATTTCTGTCAAAATATATCGAACATAATATCCATTTTTTCATTTCTGATTTGTGAATTGCTGTTTGTAAGATGGAAGAAATGATATTAAGGTTATACCAAACACTAAAATTAAACCTTGAAATTAACCTTGACTAAAATTAATTTGGCTCCTTTAATTTTCATAAAATTTTGACAAAATATTTACTTTGACCCTTTGACAAAAATATAAAAATTTCAAAAAACTTGAACCACACACTCTATCGGAAAAATTTCATTGTATATATAGCAGTTTGACAAAAACTAATTTTGATCATTGAGAAGCTTGATATTTCCTTAACAATAGAACGTGATTAAACGTTCAGCTGATTTTTACAGAGTTATCTCCCTGTAGTGTTCAGTACCACCTTAATGTACATTATATTTACTTTATAATGTAGTACACCAGACGCATTGGTCGTCTACATTATACATTGTTTGGTATGAACATAAGTACATAAAGATTTTTATAAATTACGAGAAATATAAATCAAGTTAATGCAGTATATTCTGCTAAGCTAGGAATGGAATTTAAATCCCTCAAACGACCTAATATTTCTAGAAGAGAAGACTTTTGAATTGTTTCCAAAATCCAGCTTAAATTGGTATCAAACACATTGACTAAAATTAATTTGGCTTGTTTAATTTTCATATAATTTTGACAAAATATTTACTTTGAACCTTTAACAAAAATATAAAAAATTCAAAAAGCTTGAACAACACACTTTATCGGAAAAATTTCATTGGATATATAGCAGTTTGACAAACACTAATTTTGATCATTGAGAAGCTTAACATTTCCTAAACAATAGAACGTGATTAAAACGTTCAGCTGATTTTTACAGAGTTATCTCCCTGTAGTGTTATGTACCACCTGAAACTATTAGAAAACTAAATCTGAGACAACAGTAGTTAACAGATGTTAAAATCTCATAAATGCTTTCAAAACATACAAAATAAGGAACACAAACCTGGGGAAGTATGAACTCTAAAAGTTCGAGAACTGGGTGCATGAACAGGATAAAAGTCTTTTGGTTTGCATTCGTCAACCGGCATTGTTGAATCTTTCCCTTATTTGTCGCTGTTTTTTGTGAGAACATTAAACCCTTGTCCCTGATGTCACTATTTCAACAATCCATAGCTATACGCAACATATATAACGACAGTCTTACAACGCCACCATGTTACGCGATTGTCATTTTGACAATATTGTCTGATCATATCGACCTCTCAGAACGGATATATGTTTTTCTTTTTGATTTTTTTTTTATATAATATAAATTTTCAAAACACATAATGCATAGTATACACCAGCATTTAAGTTATCCTTTACACTGCAGATAATACAATATGAAATAATTATTTCTCGTTGAATTAATTATCCGCCTTTTGCGGTGCTGTTGTCGTTTTTTGTATTCTTGTGTTTCAGTTTTGCGTGTGTGCTTTGTCTGTGTGCCGTTTTGTTATTCTTTGATGACATGTTTGTTTGTTTTTAAAGCGATTGAGATTATAACACAGTGTTGGCTGCTGTACCCCTATTCTTGACATTTTTACCTATTATGTCTGTTTGTTTTGTTCACACATTGTTGTCAATATAGTGGAATTTTGTGCGACTGTCATAAAGATGAGAGGTTTAGCTAGCTTTAAAACCAGGTTTAATCCACAATTTTCTACATAGGAAAATGCCTGTACCAAGTCAGGAACATGACAGTTGTTTTCCATTCGTTTGATGTGTTTGAGCTTTTGATTTTGCAAATTGTTAAGGGACTTTCCATTTTGAATTTTCCTTGGAGTTCGGTATTTTTGTTGTTTTACTTTTTTTATTTAATTGATTTATAAACCATCGTTGCAATAAATATATTTGTACCTTATATTTTGTTTTGTAAGAGTAGACAGTAGATGTGATTTAAGGTAACACGTACGTAAAAAGCGATTTAACAATTTTTATAAATTTGATAAACAGCTAAATTAGCTTCTCCGGACCAATCTATTAACCAAATAAAAACTGTTTCTTTCCGTGGCTATATTCGTGTAAGTGGAAACATGTTATACTTAGTCCTTTATTAATTATCTCTGTGCAGAGGAATAACAGGAGTACTTTATTAGGTGTTGAGGTCTCGAATAGTAGAAATGATGTAACAATATAAACCTATGATTTTGTTTCAGGGCAAACTTATGATTCTGTTTCAGGGCCAAGAATATTTGCTTAATTAACTTGTAGACAAAATTTTAGTATGCCAAATAAATAAATAAAAATATTTGTAACCAAAAAGGGCCAAAACAGGAACTTGTAGTTAAGTTTAAACATATTCTATTGTTCAAAATGACAAATGGATCAGACACAAGTTTTACAACTTAGTAATGTCTTCTCCAAAACAATAAAACATATACACATTAATTAATGAACACTTCAAATATTTCATACTAACAAATAATTTAAGCACAAAGACACGAAAACAAAAGGAAACTTGTTGAAACGAATCAATGGATTTTAATCTAGTGCATCTTTTTTACAATATAGATAAAAACAAACACACCGAATTGTCAGTGTGTAATTACTAAATGCGCAAATCTTGTCTTGTGTAGATATATCTTTAAGATTAATAAGTGTGTGTGTTTATCACAATTCTGCGTGGGATATATACAAAATGCAAGTTTAAGGAAAGGATGTAAACTACACAATAATGGTAAGTATTGATATACAATTTATTTTTTTATATTTTCATTAAAATCCATTGAATCGTTATTTATTACATAACATAACAGTAGTTATTCATCAAGATCATTCGATCATTGCCATTACATGTATATAGAAATATTTTTAACCGTGTGTGTTGTTTACAGAGTTAAGATTGTCAATGCAGAGAAAAACGTTTGGTATTTTTTATATACTTTTGAACAGATAAACAAATAATATCATTTTCTTCAGTACTCAATGCATCATCACCAAATAATAATAAATCGATAGTAATATTGACATTAAAGACATTAATTTCGTTTAACATCAGATTTCTAGGTGTTGAAAAATTAATACAATATAGTAAATAGTGTTCGACATTTTCATTGATAGAACCATACAACCATTGTGTCGGTACCGCTGCTGATAGACTCTTAGTTCCCGTTGGGTACAAGTAGCCAGTGCTAATGTATTGGTATGATTTAAATGATACATTTGTTTTGTTAATTTACAGGTCATAAAGTTATGTACTTTTTCTGAAACTTAACTTGCAACTTTTTCTGTGGGTACAGTTGTCCTTAGATTATATTTGCGTGATTTTTTTTTTTATGAACTTATGTTTTTTGCACTCTCCGGCGATTATATTTAAGGCTTTCCAACCTTTTGGTCTCTATCGTAATCGATGAACTTAATGCTCAATATCGGGCTAAATAGGCATTATTTTGCTATACAGCTATTAACATAAACGGTACTATACCATGTCGATACCTATATGTAGGCATTGCAAAAGGTCAGGTTTTTCTCAGACTATTTATGACGTCTTTTCACTTAAACCATTGGATGTGTACTGATTGATATTTGGTCTTTGATACATGAGTGTTTTATTAGTTGTTATTGGCTTTGAACTAGCTTTTAGTAACTAGGAGTACACTAAGATCGTTACTTTGTGTCTTAAGTCTTTTTGTTGGTTGTTTTTTTTTTTTTTTTTTTTCATTATTTTTTTTTTTTTTTTTGTGTCTTGTATCGATCTGATTAGTCAATTCCTTTTTCGACAGATTTTTACAGTCCGTCTTTTTTTTTTGTGTTGTATTGCCAATGTCCAATGTTAGGGGATGACAAACGTGTTTTACCCCGCCACATTATTTACAAGTCCTAAGTTAGGAGTCTGTAATTCAGTGCTTCTCGTTTGCTGCTGTTTGCCATTTTTTTTCTTATTTACAAAATAGTTGATGTTCTGAATTGTATTATATTTTCTCCTGTCGAGCCTTTCATAGCTTGTTAAGCGGTATAGGTTTTGCTCATTGTTTAACGACGTATGGTAACCTATAGTTACTAGCATCTGCGTCGTTTGGTATCTGCCGAATGGTTGTCTCATAGGCAATCAAACCACATCTACTTATTATCATATATCCTGGCGTCGGTTGTCATAATGATTTTAACACATATTACACATATACTTTTTCTTGTTGTTGAAACCATGTATTTGGCTAACTAAACTATTGGCAGTGACCTTTCCCGTTGCACAGTGATGTAACCAATATATGGCAATGTCTTCAAGAGTATACCAATTAGTATCATGTGATTTTTGCAGAGTAAGCTGATGTAAAATAAGCTACGTAAAATGGTATTGCATTCGAAATGACTGTATGTAACTTTTATCTCATCACTGCTCTAAAACTATAAATTGTGAAAAACTATCTCTTTGTGATTCAAAATTGAAAATCGTTTTATTTCATTTGGAAAAGCATTGCAATATGTAACTTTGTGTGTTTTCCTCTACACGATAAAATTAAACTGAAAAATCCAGAAAAGTAAGTTAAAAAGATCTCTTTTTTTGGGCATTTTTCGAGAGTGCATATCAAAATTGACATAACGTCAACACTTTAATGAAACAAATAAATGTATCTTATGACTTTAATATTATGATTAAAAGTATATGTTTGGTAAACACTAATACAAAAGCAACTCATAAATACATTTTCCAAAAGAAAATACTAGATACTAGATGTGTGTTTGCGTTATGAACTCTGCACACATTTTTAAAGCTAAGTGCTAGGAACAATCTGTTACAAGTTATTTATAAAAATATCATTATTTTTATCAAATGCTAAGAAAATACCATAACAGCTAAGCAATACCTTTTTTCAATACTTTCATGCAAATATCGGTTTATTTTGTATATCTTAATTACACTCCTCAATTCGGTGAGTGTTGTATACAAAAACTTCGCTCAGTTTGATTGGTGTTGTATATGTAAACTCCAAACAGTGTGATTGATGTTGTATTTCTAATCAGAACTTCGCTCAATTTGAATGATGTTGCATATCTAAACTTAGCTCAGTTTGGTTGATGTTGTGTAACTATACTACAATCAGTTTGGTGGATGTTGCATGTCTAAACTTTACTCAGTTCGATTGATGTTGTAGGCCAAAACTTCACTTTGTCTTGGGGCTGTATATCTAAACTCCAACTAATTTGGAGGATGATGAATATCTAAACTCCCAGTAGTTCGGTGTATGTTGTATATCTAAACTTCACTCAGTTCGATGGAAGTTGTATGTATGCTTGTTCTTGAATTGCTGTTTTCCCTTAGCAACATTCTAGTTTGTTCATATAGACTTATTACACGTCTGTTACAGACATACGAAATAAATATGAACACACCCTGTAAAGCGTTCAAAAGGGAAACAATTGTTGAAAAGACTGAAAAGGGTATGAAAGAATCGATGATTTGAAGAATCCAAGAGATTCCGGTTATAGAAAATAATTTCACGTACACGCTAAATTGAATTTGATTTATATTCATTTGGGAATCGTTTTCCAATTTTGGTCGTCTTGCTATATTTAAAGCAGTCGCAGTAAAGAAGAAAATATTTGAAAGGCAAACAAGACTTATTGGAATTATGAATGTAACAATGAATGCGATTCGTCGATTCAAAAAACAAACGTGACCTCCGTATCCAATCGATGTAACGCTTGATAAACTACTAGTTATAACAATATTCAATGCTACAATTATTGCCGGTATCACATAAGAATATAATATATAAACTGCCAGCCTAGATGTTTCGGATATATGAATGCCAGTTTTGCTTGTAAAAACGTAGTACATATGAAAAGAGCACACGCTGAGACAACCAAAAATAAAGTATCAAAACACCGATAACGTTACATCCGCCGTCAGATTTTGTACCAAATTCTACAAACTGAAAAACGAACTGCGCACAGAACACTGCAAATACTAAACACACATTATTTTTTCCTGGAAGGGTTCTCAAACTCGGAAAAAAACAATAAGTGAAAAACGTTAAAACTAAACAAACAAGAGATATACATGTGAACACTAATGCTACTGTGTTCCATACAACTGCAGAATTGAAAGAATCCTTTCTTGTATTCAAAGTCTGCAAACGGCTTACACATATTCTTGCTTTTCGACGTGACGTTAGAATATATTCATCTTGTTCAATTTCAGTATTTCTCGAAAGTATAGTTAATTTAAAATTTTTCAAGTTTATACTGAATTCGTTTTCGTTCAACTCGATTTGTTTACAAATCAAAAGTTGATTCACGTGTGAATGAACGTATAAACGTCCAGAGTATGAACGAGATATTTCATTTATACTATAACATTTATCAGTGAACTGAATTCTTGAAACTAGAGTAGGTAAATGAAAAGCATTTCCATCATGATCAATAAAAAATGGCTGCTCAAAATCATCATGGGTAACATTGAATGTTGAGTAGAGCAGAGAGACCAGTTGTTCCTCTGTCCTTGAACGGTTAACAGAATCCGTTATAAATAATTTGTGATAAACGAATATCGAAACCTCGTGTCCTTTGTGTAATTTGTTAAGCTGATTGCGTGGACAGTACAAATTGGACAGAATAATAGAAGTTTCAAAATCCATGTGAGATAGCCTCAAATATTTCTTTATATATTTTTTGAAAGAATCATCAACTGACTTCAAGAAAGGCATCGTATCATTCACATTAATCAACAAACTAGCTTTTAGTCTCTCATATAAAATGTATAAAGTAAAATCACAAAAATACTGAACTCCGAGGAAAATTCAAAAAGGAAAGTCCTCAATCAAATGGCAAAATCAAAAGTTCAAACACATCAAACGAATGGATAACAACTGTCATATTCCTGACTTGGTACAGGCATTTTCTTATGTAGAAAATGGTGGATTGAACCTGGTTTTATGGCTAGCCAAACCTCTCACTTGTATGACAGTCGTATCAAATTCCATTATATTGACAACAATGCGTGAACAAAACAAACAGACACAATTGGTAAAAATGTCAAAATAGGATTACAGCAGTCAACATTGTGTTATCATCTTAATCACTATAAAACAAACAAATGTTACGAAGAAGCACAAAAGGGGGCATACATCAAATTTAACATCCTCATTATGCTTATATCATACGATTTTATTTATCTATGTAAAATCCACCTATAAGGATGGAAGGTTTTAAGTACTGGCGTAAAATCGCGCGTTTGAAATTCGTACAGGTAGACATAAAATAATTTTGTCGTTCAAGGTATAAAGAGATACATAAACACAGAGTCACGCAAAATGGACATCACAAAAAACAGACCCAGCAGCAAAAGCAACATTAACAAATAAAATAATAGTGTGGTTAAAATCATGACGGGACACATAAGTCCGAGTCACGTCAAACGTATATCACAAAAAACAGACTCAACAGCAAAAGTGATATCAATGAATAAAACAATTTTGTCGTCCTGTATCCCAGGTTTGTTGTTGTTTTGAAAAGAGAAGTACATCCTGTATCGACAAGCATTCTACCAGGATAACAATGTACATCACGACATTCATTCTGAAATAAAGAGTAATGTAAGACAATGATTACAAACAGGTCTAACTGAGTGTGAATTTGCATGACAGGTGATGAATGCACAGCAGGAGACGTTTAAACGAGTCGAAGCACTGTTAGAGCTCTTTTTGGAGTTCATGCGATGTGTATCGTCTTAATCGATTTATATAATGTGAACATCGTTTAAATATTAATGTCCAAATTAACCTATCAACATTTCGCAACATGTTTCTTGTGTAAAAAGTAAAATAACAAAAATACCGAACTTCAAGGAAAATTCAAAACGAAAAGTCCCTGATCAAATGGCAAAATCAAAAGCCCAAAACACATCAAACGATTCAAAGCAACTGTCATATTCCTGACTTGGTACAGGCATTTCCTTATGTAGACACTTGTGGATTAAATCTGGTTTTATAGCTTGCTTAACCTCTCATTTGTGTCTGTCCACAGCCAGTAACGTCGTTAATGGTTGTTGTCTTTAGTTATAGCTCATAATGTTTGTTTTCCTTTCGGAAATGTGGTACATAAACGTTTTCATGGTAGGTGCCGAAAGAATTTACACCAATACTGTTTTCCTATTGTGTTTTCACCGGGTTCATGCAAAATGTTTAACTACCTATTCAGATTACTTTGAACTTTAACATGCAATCTTCAATTTTCTTTGGGCTCATATAGACCAAACTTTCATTATATCTGTTTGTAAATAAAGAACAAAATTGAAGATTTTTAAACTTCGAAGAAGTAGGGCCAATGTTCGCTTGAATTTGTTTCACTGACTGTGTCAAAATATGAAAAGTGATGAAAACTAGCGAATATGAATATTTAAAAGTCTAAACAATATACTTAAAAGATTATTCAAAGATACATGTAACATATATAAATATACAATGGTCATGTTGGTGTCAGGACTTCAAGGTAAACCATAGATTTAAAAAGTATCGAAAATTACTGCTTGGGAAATTGGCCGTACCTCTTTTTTCAAGAACATTGTATAGTGTATTTACCTGACGATATCGGGATATTGGTATTTAGTCAAATCTTAACAGGAAGTTGTAATAATATTAAAAAACCGACAAGGATAAAAAAAAATAGAAAATGTCAAAGTATTCAGGCTTTAATTCAATCTTTATTTGGGTAAGTTGATGCAAGCATACGATCTGTATTGTGTTTTAAACTGTTAGAGGCAAATGATGTTTAACG
Source organism: Mytilus coruscus (assembly GCA_017311375.1). NCBI lineage: Eukaryota > Metazoa > Mollusca > Bivalvia > Mytilida > Mytilidae > Mytilus > Mytilus coruscus. Next base: position 84,880,653 of record CM029596.1, on the reverse strand, counting down.
ACTATGTTATATTAATGTGTAAACACGTTAATTATGAGCTTTGAAAGTCAAGTAGTTCGTGCATTTTTCTAAGAAGGTTTAAAAAAATTTCAAACAAATATAATTTACTGTGAGTTAGCATTCGTTAGCAGTCACTATCCTATAGATTAACAACTGTTGGTCATATTGATAATTTAGAATCTTCATAGAAGCAGGCGCACAAATATGTTAATTCTTTTGCTGTGTCATTTGTATACAAGAGTGACATCCCTTTGTACTATGTTTCAATTCCAAAAAGTCTATCGAATCAATGCGTGTATTGTCTCCCTTGAACAGGTTCACAATTTCATCTTTACGTATAGTTATTTGATAAAAATTTGAATCATTAAAAAATTTATAAATTTAATAGATTTTAGTATTTATTATTGGTTTATTAAAGACATTTATGCATATCTAATATTTTATTTATTTGTTTTGAAACGTTTAAAATTATTATATACATTGTACCATATATAAAGAACCTTTCATAATTTTGTAAATACCCAGGTATCCATAAATCACATTTCAATAACGGATAGTCAAGATTGTTAGAAACCTCCATCATCATCGTTACATTTTAAGTTACTAAGTTTTGATGAGGTACACTACTGTGAGAGGACAGATAGTGCATTTGCCTGAATCTAATCCTGGAATAGTTTCTATAAAAAGCCGTATTATGGTTAGATGTTATATAAATAGTATTCTGTCTACTTATAATTGAGGAAATTATTTAGGTGAATAACATATGTTTCATTTGACATCTGTAGTCATTCTGCTGTCAAGAATACACTGTTTTAAGTTGTTGTCCGCATCATCTTACCCCCAACAATTTTGATCCTGCTACTTGTAAAAGCATTTATTGTTTTAATATGGTGTATATAATTATGTCAGAATTCAAATGAAGCAGACATATTGTCTTGACTTATATGCATTGCTTGATTCTCTAAAGACTAATACATGTAAAGCTGTGTAACAACCCCTAACACAAACACACACAAGATATATATACACAAACACACAAACAGGACACCATAACCACCTCTTTATTCCAGAAAATTCAAATTTATGTTAAATGAGGCTTTAGTGAGAAATTATGATTGTATCCTACATAAAGCATTTGAACTTTTTTGAAAAAGACTAAATATGAAAACCGAATTATATTATCTCCCCATAATGACAAAATGTTGGGAAAATTAACCAGAGTTATCCTACATTAATCACAAAGAGGGGCTAGCAAACAACTTTCAATTGGAGCTTAATCAACGTTAAAACAATTTTCCCCTAAAAATGAATGTTACTTTTTTCAATTATAAGGACTTAGTTAGCTAAATCTACTAATTTCATTTGATATAATGAATTTTTATGACAATAGATAAACATGCTACATTCTACTCAGATGACACGTTAGCTATACAAAAACGTCAAAAAAAAGAACGTTAATGGTTATATAATAAGATTAATCGATAGATAATATCTTAAATAAACTAATAACTTCATACTCAAACGCATTAGCGAATAATTATGAATATTACTGCAGTATGAAGCACTTTATTGCAATGGGAAAAATAATTTTTTTGTCTCAATAGCCCACGTCGAACAAATCTAACTATTTTATAGGAGTTATCACCCAGTGTCCCCTTTTCCTTGGTAACTTTATTTCTCTGAAACCTTAAAAGATATCGACAAAAAATTGTTTTCCAAATTGTTCGTACACTCTTTAAGATGCTTTGGTTAAGTTTAACAGAAGTGGTTCAATGACGTCTTAAAGGAGTTATATTCCTTTTCAAACTTAACATAGGTGATCTGGTGAATTTATTCATACATCATACGTATTAGAAACCTAAAGTCTTTTGAAATCAAAAGTCAAAGTCATGTTTTTGATTGGGAACTTAGTGATCTTTTTTTTGTAAAGAAACCGTAACAGTTATTGATAGTAGGCTTTTGCCAAATAATTGTTTACGACAGGGAGCAACTTCAACCTATTTAAGTCGAAGTGTTTCGATGATTCTTTATAGGAGTTTTCTCCCCTTATGAAATCAGTATAGCTCCTCAACCATACAAGTGAATGACCTGAGATCTTTCGATTTGAGATCACTGACTTATGACCTTGAAATTGAAGTGAAGGTCAAAGGCAATTTGACGTTCTAGATTTTGACCTTGCTAAAAATTCATACTTCTTCATTATAAAACTATTAGGTCTTTTGCATTTGTTGGTAGACATATGACCTTTAAAAAGGTCAACCGCAAGTGACATTCAAAACTGGAAGAAGCCATTTTCACACTTATTTAACGATAAAGTACCTAGAAACCTTATATTTGTAGAATCCGTTTGAAGTAATAATTCATGTGAACCAGAAGTTACATCTTCTAACACCGTTTTTTTTTTTTTTTCAATTTTAATCCTTTTTTATCGAAGTTGAGGTGGAAAGATTTTTAATTGTTCTCTGAACAATTGGTATTCATTTTAACCCAAAATTGTACCGATTGCAATATTGACTTTACTTTATTTAGTTGCTTTTACCTGAACGAGCACCAGGATGTCCTACCACAGAATTGGTAAACTGTCGAAAAAATATAAACTCCGGAGTCAAAAGTCGGTAATATGAAAAAAGTCTGTGCAATATAACCTATACGTGTACCTGTTTCTTAATTTTTAATATTAGACAACAAAAACATCCTGTTTCAGACAAGAATAGCAAAATTTGCATATCAAATAGGTAAAGAACTTTACATCCACGTAATAAAGATCAGGTACAATGTTACTTACAAGATAAACAATCTGACTTGAGTTACATCCAGGTGTCTCTGCGCTATTTTTTGGTGATTTTTTGTTGTTCGAAAATTCAAATATGGCTCTATATGCTGGTAGTTTGAAGCCATCATCAAACTCAGGAAAAACATGGTGTCCTATGTCTGGCCAAACCGACCGAGCTTCACCACCGTATCCTGTATTACATACTAAACAAAACTTGTTTTTGTATGGTGCGAGATAATCTACTCTTGGCATACTTAAACAGTATTTCTCTGTTTCTTTGTCATAATTGCGCCAAAAGCCTGTCACGTTGCATTCATAATGTTTTTTCTTTTGCTTGTGTATCGGATTACAAATGGAACAAAAGGCACTCTGCTTTGAACTGTCCAAATTCATCGGCATGGTTATATTTTCACAGGCAAATTTTATATCCATCATATCATTATAACCTATGCATCCAGTGCCCGGTAGTATTGCATATTTTGTATTCTTTTTCTTCACATTTTGCGTAATTGGTATATTCGGACGGTTTGTACTTTATATCACATTCGTTTCCTCGTACAAACCGGAAATATTCTTCAAATGACAGGAAGAAAAATGGCGGCAAGTACACATTACAACGAATTGTAAGGTTCCACAATTTCAAATAGTCATAATTTGTATTTTTGAAAGTGGATTGACCAAGTCCATCACTACATAAAGCACAGTATACATTTTTATAGTGAGTAGACCTATATGCAATTTGGTTTTCTACTGGTTGAAAAGTAAAGAATTTTTCAATGTCGTTAATTCTACACAATTTTTCCGTAAGAGCATTCGTGGATTTAGTGCATGTATCAAAAACTACATATCCATTCTTATCGTAAGAATACCGAGGATCAGTGCATGAAGTGGATTTTTGAATCAACTTGTCTATGCAACATCCATTTTGAAAATAGCAACTATCGCTACAGTCACAATACGGCGTCATAGGGAACATTGAATAGCTATGACAAAACGAAGGGGTCCCAGTAAATGCAAAGTACTGTACCATTATATGTGTTCTGTTCAAATTGTTCAAGTTTTTAGTTTTAATTACATCTAGTTTTTTCGTTGCTATTATTTCAGTGTTAGTATCTTTTACATACGTTGTCCCGCTCTCAAAAATCGACTCAAGGTTGAAATTGATGGTTTTAAACTGAAGCACGAATTCTCTTTGATTTTCTATACTTTCCTCAACAGAAAATTCTACTTCCCTGAAATGCACGTTGTCAGTTTTATTCTTAGTATTTAAATTGCAAAAAAACAGTAAATATTTTTGAACGGTGTTGTCAATGGCGATTGTATGTTATTTAAGCAAGCCTTTTCTAAATCGGCACTATAAACGTCCCATAAACCCGTTGTATTACATTTCGAAATAACATCACGTATATCAATTGGCGGGTTACAGAGATGGCAAAATACATTTTTGAAGGAATGAAATCTATTGTCATACATTCGACATGCAAAGTCTATACTTGCATCAAATGTAATCCATGTTCCCGAAACGTTGCATCTACTTATCAAACCATCATCTGACAAATAGTTATCATCGCATGTGTTTATATGAAGGTCACCAATTCCTGAATAGAAAATATCACATTTTTTCTCTATGGCATAGTCAATAATTTCGAAATAGGAAGATAGAAAATTGAAATCTGCAAATTCTGCACATTCAATTTCAATTTTCCATGGGATAATATCTCCCATTGATTCGTTATGACATACTGAACAATGAACATTTCTGTAAGAAAGTCCGCTTTTTAACGAATAAACGGGAATGTTTTGAAGTTTTTGTTGGAGGCTGGTTGATATTTCACATTTCCTTTTTGTGACATTATCCGAGGACACAGGACAATGACTGGTCATCGATACTGCTCTTTGTGCTTTATGAAAATCGTTAAACTTCACGAAACTTGTTTCTATATATGATTGGGGAAAACGAAAATAGAAATCGGGGCAGCAGTTCCTAGAAATTATACATGTATTCTCACAGCTGCATTCTGGACAATAGTCTCGTATTGTTGTGTTCGTCGAATCTAAAGTTTGCAGTTCATAAAGTCTATTACCACACCTTGCTTTGTATGCTTCCATAACATTAGAAAGTTCCATACAATATATCGAGAGGAAAAAATACGTTGATATCAACAGTAATTTTGCCCTTTTATTATAACTATTCATTTTAAATCTGAAAAATAGAAATAATATGTCGTATACCTGTACCACATAAAAAAATGTAAGAGTTACAATAGGTTTATAATAAAAAGTCTAGAAAACAGAAAACACCATGGTAAAAAAAAATGACGACTAAAAAAGACAATCAAGTCCACATAACAATACAAAGAAAACTTAAAATTTAGAAACAACACACCAACAAATTTAGTGACAGCATATTGCTTGATGTTTTAGCGGGTATAATATCATTTGGCAAATGATCATGTAGAGCGAAAGATTTTTCGTTGAAAACAACACTTCTATTTTTTGACACTGTAACATTTGAAGTTTACATGACATCATTGTTACCATTTTGTCACAAGAGATCTTCACAATGTCAAAGACCGACAGGTTATGAATCTTTTAAAGAAGGGACCAAAATATTGCATACATTGTAAAATTAAGTGTAAGATTTCTCTCATTGCAGATTTTAGTGCAAAATCTAATAAGAATTATTAAATTTGTTGTTTAAAGAATGAAAATCTTGTTGATGATCGCAAATAATATTGCGAAAGTAACTTTATACACATTCGTTCTATACTTCAACGATATTTAAACAAGGTTCCTGACTTGGGACAGGCATATGTGCGGTTTTAAAGTACTATTTTATCGTTAGAAATAAATACATAATTAAAATGTCAATTGTTCGTGAACAATTGAGAAATCTTTCCTTTTCGTAATGTAAAATATAAGTTAAAATAGATGTAAAATGCATTGAAAAGCATTAAACACATATAAAACCTTTAAAATTTGGTCAAAAACATAAAATTCGTGATCTAGGTCTTGACCTTTGACCTTATGACCTTTGTCGAGGTCGTTGGTCCCCACTGTCCTTCCTGAAGACACCATGGGTGTAGGAACTTTGGTTTATGTTTTAAAACTAATTTTTGTCCTTTCAGAAATCGTTAACGAGGTTATTCCTCTTACGGACAGGTCACATCTCTTCGGTAAGAATGTACCAAAGTTGCACCTTCATCACCCAAACATTTTTCACAATTGACGATTCCTGTACGTATCAGGGTTTGTGAGAAATCCCAAAACAAGTAGTAAGGTCAAAGGTCAAGGTCAACGTAAAAAAGCTTTAAAACACACTTTAAACCCTTTAAATAAGGTCAAAAACACATTATTCGCTATCTAGGACATGACTTTGACTTTTGACTTTGTAACCTTTGTCAAGGTCATTAGTCCACAATGTCATTGCTGAAGACCCCATGGGTCTGGGACCTTTGGTTTAATAGTTAAAGCTAAATTTGTCTTTTCAGAAACCGTTAACGGAGATTATGCCCCTTACGACCAGGTCAAATCTCTTCGGTAAAAATGTAACAAAGTTGCGCCTTAATGACCCTAACATTTTTCACTATTCAAGACTTCTGTTAGTATAATTGTGTCTGATATTATCCCATAACGAAGTGTAAGGTCAAAGGTCAAGGTCAACATAACATTTGACCATGAAGTATTTTCAAGGTCACATGAATTGATGATTATTGGTGAAATCCCTAGGTGGCTACGACTTCGAGTTTTAGTGGCCAACCGACATCGGTTAATTTCTAAAGGGGATAACCCAACCAATGAGTCGTTGAATCTTTTCGATCCAAATGTAACGAAGAACCAGGGTCTGGTGGTGAACAATTTCCACCCTTCGGTTTTTTCCACCTCTTACGGTTACGGTGTTCATCCCATAACAAGGACTGACAAAGTTTTACGACTCCCAGGGTGAGTTCCGGATAGGTATTTGTGACACCGATACATAGTGTAAACTTTAAAGCGACATGTCTTACGGTTAAGGCTGCTAACTTCGTCAAAGTTTGGCGGAAAAGAATAATAATAAAAATGTTTTGGTGTCGTTTTCGTTTTGTCCATTATATCAGATTGATATTCATTGTGTCTACTTTGTTAGCATCACTTTTATTAACTTAGTTTGGATTACACGGGGAATAGTTAAGAAATGATTTCCAAATGTCTGCCCAGCTGTCTTATATGTTATAAGTTATGATGAATAGCTAAAATTTAGTACATGATTTTTATTTTAATCACCGTACTACGGAAGCCATAAAGGGACAAATAGAAAATAAAATTAATCCGTGATCTCGGATTTCAAATCCGTGATCTCAGATTGATAATGTGTTATCTCGGATTGATAATCCGTTATCTCAGATTCCCATTCATGATCCCAGATTAATAATTCGTTATCTGGGATTCGCAAACCGTTATCTTGGATTCCCAACCCGTTATCTCGGATTAATCATCCACTATCTCGGTTTCCTAATCCGTGATCTCAAATTAACAATCCGTTATCTCGGATTGATAATCCGTGATCCCTGATTAATAATTTGTTATATCAGGTTCCCAATCAGTGATGTCGGATTGGTAATCCGTTATCAATATGGGGGTCAAACTCTATTTTGGCTAATATCTCAAAACTATAGGAATTAGAGAAAAAATAATCAGTTCAAAAGAGTTTTATCTATCTTGAAAATTTTGAAAAAATCTGTCTACCTGTTTTTGAGTTATTGCCTCTGAAATGCTGATTTTTGTCTAGCCTTCGACGAAATTCACAGTATGAGAGACATTGGGATTACAGTCTGGCAGCGGCTGTGTAAACTATTTGTATTAAGCTTTATATTTCAGAGGGTATAGAAGACCTGGATGCTTCATACCTAGTAAACAGATGCCTTATGTTACGAAGTTTTCTTCTGTCAAATTTCTGTTGTCCTTGGCCTCATTTTCATGGTTCAGCCACTGCTTGAAAAAAAGTTTTAGTTTTTTTGTTATGTAAATTTCTCACTTATTATAAGTATTAGGATAACCATATTTAGTATATGGATACCTTGCAAGGTCTACGTGTCTGTCAGACAGGATTCATCTGACCTTGACCTCATTTCATGGATCAGTAATCAAGGTTAAAGTTACGATATTAGGTCCGTTTCTCAGATACTGTAAGCAGTATAGGTCAACTATATTTGGTGTATTGAATGATTGTAAGGTGTACATGTCTGTCTGGTAGGGTTCATTGGATCTTGACCTCATTTTCATGGTTCATTGGTCAATGTTTAGTTTTTATGGTTTGGTCTGTTTCTAGTATACTATAGGCAATATGTCAAAAATATTAGGTGTATGGAATGATTGTAAAGTGTACATGTCTGTCTGACTTGGTTTATCTGACCAGGAACTCATTTTCATGGATCATTGATAATTTTAAGTTTATGTGATTCTTGTAGTGAAACTTTATGTTCAGGACTATCAACATAAAATCAATCATGATTAGTAAAGCAGGCGAGACATTTCAGCGTGTGCACTCTTGTATAACTTTTAGCATTTCCTTACCATTGTTTCAAAAACTATAGGAGCTAGGTTAAAAGTGTTACTGGCAAGAATTATCAGCATGACAAGGTGTTACCATCCTGAAAATGTGCTTTTCCGGTGGTGGCGACGGCGGATGAGGTCTTAACAGTTGTTAAGTTTTCTGCTTCAGTCAGTTTGATAGGAACTACTTGTGATAGATAGATGATATTTTGTATAAAGTTGCATTACTATCAGTATATATCAGTTTGACAACTGCTTCAAGGCCCTGCCCCTTAGGTCATGGTCAAGTGACTTTGAATTAATAACCAATGTTGCTGTCCATTTTTTTTTTGAATTTTCTGCCGATAGGCAAGACATATCTCTGTGTCAACAGTTTATTAGCAGTTCCGAGATAACGGATTATTTAATCCAAGAACACAGATTGGGAATCCGAGATAACGGATCAACAATCCGAGACTACGGATTAACAACCCGATATCACGGATAAGGAATCCGAGATAACGGATAATTAATCCGAGATCACTGATTGGGAATCCGATTTAACGGATTATTAATCCGAGATAACAGATTATCAATCCGAGATCACGGATTGGGAATCCGAGATAACGGATTATTAATCAGAGATTACTGATTTGGAATCTGGGATCACGAATTATTAATCCGAGATCACGGATTTGGAATCGAGATAACGTATCGTCAATCCGAGATCACGGAGTATCAATCCCAGATCACCGATTATTAATCCGAGATCACGGATTATTAACCCGAGATCACTGATTGGGAATCCGAGATAATGGATTGGGAATCCGGGATAACGGATTATTAATCTAAGATCACTGATTGGGAATCCGAGATCACGGATTAATTTTATTTTTTGTGTGTCCCTTAATGGCTTCTGTAGAATTGAAGGTCAATATAACTGCTGCGTTTTGTAGATTTAAATGGTTATTGACATGTTGTTGTAGCAAGCCTAAATAACTCAACATAACTATGTAGACAGATAAATTTTAGATTTTGTCCTTGCAACTTACAGATAAAAATACTACACTAGCTTTTGAACCACTTTTCATATTTCATCATGCATGCTATACATGAGGGTGTAGATGGGGTTAAAATAATAGAGAATATCTGACAAAAAATTAAAGAATAGATTTTAGTGGTGTACGACATAAAAGAATAGACGTTAATATATGACTCTTGTGCATGTTTTACCCTTTAACACAACAGGGCAATTGTGCTTAAAGAATATGGACATTTGCGCGTTAAACTTTGATACACCTAAACCAAATTGACCCGATATTTGCGATTTTCACCTATATAAGTTTACCTGTAATCTTAACCAGATTTACCAAAGCCAAGGGATGGCAAAAATGGAAATATGTTCCTCGTATGTTCATTCTATAGTCTGAAAAGTCCGAGGAACTCTTCCATCATAGTTTTCTGGAGATTGTGTCAATTTGTGGGGACCGAAATTTAATTTTTAATCACCTGCTATTTATGTTGACTTTAAAGAAAGATTCATGGCTGTTAGAAGTAGAAATATTTAGTAATTCGGACTTTCTAGGTGTAGGATGTGAAATTTCATAGGCGTTTATCTGTAATAAAAAGAAGCAATTATATATCTTTGTGAATACTAAAAATTCATCTCTTTCTGGGCAAATAGTGATACCAGACTTGTTAACTTGCGATGGTTATGTGTTACACAGTAGAGTATTTTTATTTCACAAAATAAATTTATCAGAGTTACTCGATTTTTTCAAATAAACGATATTTCTTTTTTTTTTTCTTTTCATTTACTGAATAGTATGTAATTTTCCAAATTATCATGGACTTATTGAGATTTATTTTTCCCGAAAACAGAAGAATCCTTTAAGCTGTATGTAAATAAATGAATGTGCTGTATTTTGGATATTAAATGATTTTTCAACTTTTAACCATATAACTGAAATGTTCTGTTTATAAAGCTCAAACATCCTTTTTCAAAAAGCGGAAATGTCCTGTAGAAAAAAAGCGTAAGTGTGCTATTTTTAAAAGCGCAAATGTCCTATCAAAAAGCGCAAACGTCCCACGCTGGAATAAAGGGGAATAAAGAATAGAGATAAATAAAAGATTGTAGAACTGAAGATCCCCTAGTCCAGATCTTAACAAATGCATATTAAGTTATCGACGGTGTATGAAATTATCCTCTATGAATATAAAAAAAATGTCTACAGTTGATAAACAATAATGCAGTAAACATTGATGGAAGTTTTACATTTCTATTATTAAAGTTCACTATTTATTTATTAGTTTTTCCGACTTTTATACGTAAATAATGTTAAATAGGGCATAAAATCATAATGTAATTGAGAAGAAATTAACTTTCTGAGATTAAAAAAAAACAGATGGAAATCTTAAACAACTTTGTCTTAAGTCTGGGAGAACATGACCTATTTATTAGTTGTCATTCGCTTTTAACTAACTTTTAGTAACTGCGAGTACTATTAGATTTGTACTTATATAGGTATCTTAAATTGTTACTAGAACACACCCGTGACATCGCGGGTCCATGACTGAATAAAAGTACGTACTCCTTATTTTTAGAAATGAGAAGATGTGGTATGTGTGCTAATGAGACAACTCTGTATCCAAGTCACACAATAATTAAATAAATACACAATTATAGGTCAAAGTACAGCCTGTTTTTTAGTATTCGTATTGTCATCTGATAAAGTCATGCATATTAAAAGGAGCATATTTTTCTCGGATTTCAAAATCTTTCTGTTTGAACCCGTCCTGGTTTCTTACTACTGTTTTTGGGGAAGGTTACCTTTCTGGTAGGAAGACCCGTCACAGTCAGGTTAAGAAACAGGGTAGGCAAATGCTCACATTAAATCTGTACCGATACAGTGTGTTAATTGTCCTCCTATACACCATAACCCATGGTGGTGCTCCTATTAAAGGAGGGAGATACAGAACATACGTACAAACATACAACCGGAAACTATATGTGACATATACTATTGGTATCGGTATCGGATTTGACCCGGAACTTGTTAATTATTGGTAATATTGATTATGTGGAAAACAAAAGGGCCTAGATTGGTGTAATTTTTAACCAACACCACTGTCCTATATTAGTTATATATAAAGTTGAATTCTTTGATTCGTCGTTTTTACGTCAAATCGGACCTCGTTATTTTAGTATTATAGATATTGGCTGTTTATTTTATTGCTGTAATAATCTTTTTTGGCGACTTGCCAAACTGATAAGCTTTTGATTGGTACTTGATATAATAGAAATAAAATTTTGATATCATTTTCGACTAAATTGTGGTAGTCAATTCTATTTTTATTTTGAAAATTATGTAAGCTTAATAAAGAATAAAAATTATCCAATTAATTAAATTACTAAATTAATGTTTTCTTCCTGATACTGCAAATAAATAAATGTATGGAAGGACAAAAAACAAACGCTTCCATGTGTTGATTATTATTGTACCATCGTTTATGTACTTTAAGACAATCTCCTGATTGAGATTGGAAAAATGGGAGTGGGGGGACGTGGGGGGCTGGGGGGGGGTATCTAAACAAATGTGTAATCATACCACCACATGCCTGTCTGTGACATTATGATATTGTAATATTTTTGTCATTTAGGAAATTTTGTATTGTTGGCAGATCTGGCTTGATCTCGATTAAATCTATTCACGGATTTTAGTATGCTCGGGTAGATTAAGAAATTGGCATCACGGGAAGAGGCCGTTAAATTGATAAGACCGTTTTCTTGAAGACTTCTGTTTTATTTTTGCTTTGTTTTTGTTTTGTTTAGTTTTTGATATTCGGTTTTTTTATTCATGTCCGTACCGAAATACTTGTGTAGTTTGGTTGCGAGATATTCAGTATTCAGACAAAAAAGAATATGTTATAAATCATGTCCGAACCGAAATACTGATGATACATGATACCCTCGGAGACTTACAGTCGACCAGCAGAAACATCGACACAATTCTGAACACTCTGTAAATTTCATGAGTCCTAAACGCTTTTCTGGATTTACCTTCAACAGGAACGATCATACCCAAACATTAGAAGAACAAGGATGTATAAATACGTAATAACGTTAGGCGCAGGATAAAAAGGGACATAAAAACTTAGAAGAACAAGGATGTATAAATACGTAATAACGTTAGGCGCAGGATAAAAAGGGACATACAAACTTAGAAGAACAGGGATGTATAAATACGTAATAACGTTAGGCGCAGGATAAAAAGGAACATAAAAACTTAGAAGAACAGGGATGTATAAATACGTAATAACGCTAGGCGCAGGATAAAAAGGGACATAAAAACTTAGAAGAACAGGGATGTATAAATACGTAATAACGTTAGGCGCAGGATAAAAAGGGACATAAAAACTTAAGAATAATCAAATCATCTAAGGAGTTGAAACCTTAGTTTATTAGTAATTTCCAATTTAACAACATTGAATTTTAGAAAAAAATATTTTGTAAATCATGTGTGTTATAAATATTAGAACCCGAAATATATATTTTCAGATGATTGCATGGCATTTTTCATATTAGATGTATTATCAGAGCAAGGTTCCATATTGGGCTGATATTGACCAAGGACTGATAATAAATCTGATATGAAAAATGATCTTTTTATCATATGCTTCAACAATGGAGAAAAATAACAATTTAATATATTTATCCTTTGAAGTGATTCTCAAGTAGAAGTTAAAAAAAAAAGAAAAGTTTACGGACGACGGACGCCAAATATAATACATCCGATATGAAATCTTTCTATGATATGCCTCAACAGAGGAGAAAACAAGAGTATAATATAGTTTTATATCGACGATAAAAACAAGAGTATAATATAGTTTTATATCGACGATAAAACAAAATCAACAAAACATAATCAGCACTGTTTGGAAAATAAAATTGAGAATGGAAATGGGGAATATGTCAAAGAGACAACAACCTGACCAAAGAGCAGACAACAGCCAAAGGCCACCAATGGGTCTTCAATGCAGCGAGAAAATCCCGCACCCGGAGGTGGTCCTCAGCTGGCCCCTAACTAAAATCGTGTGCTAGTTCAGTGAAAATGGACGTCACACTAAACTCCAAAACATATAAATGAACTAAAATTAAAAAAACATACTAGACTAACAAAGGCCAGAGGCTCCTGACTTGGGACAGGCGCTAAAATGCGGCGGGGTTAAACATGTTTTGTGAGATCTCAACCCTCCCCTATACCTCTAGCCAATGTAGAATAAAGAAACACATAGCAATACGTAAAACTCAGTTCAAAAGAAGTCCGAGTCAACATTTGTAGAGTAACTTGCTAAACTATGCTGGAAATTTGAAGAAGATTTGATATGATTGCCAATGAGACAACTCTCCATTAGAGACCAAATGGCATAATCGTTAACAACTACAGGTCACCTTACGGCCTTCAACAATGAACAAAACCCTTACGAAATAACAAATGTAAACAATTCAAACGAGAAAACTAATGGCCTGATTTATATACAAAACTATAGACGATAAACAAATATGACGTAGAGAAACAAACGGAAACCACTGAATTACAGGCTCTTGACTTCTAAATTTCTATTACTTTTTGAAATGATTTTTAACTTTTTTTTTTTAACTGATTGCATTTAATTTGAAAACATTATTTTACACCACAAATCGGCTAATTAATATAATATGTTTTTCACAACTTGAATCTTTTTTATTGTTTCTCTTATACATTTAATGTAAATTTTGAAAGTTTTGTTGCCATTAATATGAAAAGGACGCTTACCTTGATATGGCTTCAGATTGTGTTTTCAGTTGATGCTTGATCCTCAATTATATGCAATCAACAGAAAATGGCAAAGAGGTCCGAATAGAATTGTTGTAAATTATAGCAAACTAATATTCCCAACTGAGTGCAAATTAATTTCTGTATTAAATAAAACATGAATAAATCATGAATTGCGATCAATAAAACGGAAGTGTTTTCGCCTTAGTTGATACAGCAAAAGAGCATATTTTGTTTTGATTTAATTGAATTTAAGGCCACTGTCATAGACTGAACAGTTCATCAATCAAGAATACCGAAGTTAAAAACTTTTTCTCATATATAAACAAGAAGCGTCTCGAACCTTTACCGTAAACGTGATAAATATAAGCTTTACAAAAAGCATGTTTGTTACGAATCTTCGCTCTTTTACCATTAAATGATTCTCTGTTGAGAAAAGTGAAGTCACAGAAAAGTTAACAAATGCTCGAATTATCTATTTAATAAATACATAATTATCTTTTATTGGTATCAAAAAAGTAAAACAACAAAATACTGAACTCCAAGGAAAATTGAAAATGGAAAGGCCATATCAAATGGTTTTATGGAAAGGCCATATCAAATGGCAAAACCAAAAGTTCAAACACATCAAACGAATGGAAAACAACTGTCATATTCCTGACTTGTTACAGGCATTTCCTTATGTAGAATATGGTGGATTAAACCTGGTTTTATAACTAGCTCACTTGTATGACAGTCGCATAGAATTCCATTATATTGGCAACAATGTGTGACCAAACAAACATACATAATAGGTAAAAATGTCAAAAATTGGGGTACAGCAGTCAACATTGTGTTATAATCTTAATCACTATACAAACAAATAAATATTTCAACAAAGAAAAACAAAAATGGCATATAAACACTTTACAGACAAAGTACATGAGCAAAAATGAAAGACAATAATACAAAAATTACCATAGCACAATAACACAATTGCAGGATGTATAAATACCGAGCCATACTAAAAGTATATGTATATTTAAGTATAATTTTAACTTAAAAATCTATTTTTATTTAAAGAACTGCTCAAAATGGAATATAATTATTTTGAAATATATTATCTGTTTCGTTAACTAATCAAAAATATAAAAGATGGTGCATTTTTGAAATGTCATTGAATATATCTCCTAGGATAAAATGAACTTAACCTTTTAACCCTTTCAAAAATCAAATATTTGTTACAAGCTAATTTTTCTATTAAAAAAGTGTCTGATTGTCAACCAGGCATCAATTACTTTTTATATTGAAATGTCACTGGACAGGAAGTCAAAAAACAGTAATAATTCTATACGTTGAGCTTTTATTTCACCTTAGCCCCCAATCAAAGGTGTGTGTTAATTCAATAACTTACAATGTAGTTAACAATACACCTTATCGCTATTTGTCCACCATTACTGGACATCACAAAGGTTCCCGTAAAATGTTGACGTCACCATAGAAAATGTCTGAGGCCACAAAGGAAAAGTGATTGTTGTATGACGTCAATAATTCAAGTGTCGCCGATTCTCGGGTCAAGTGTCGCAGATTCCTAAATAGCGATAAGGTATATAGATAGGTTTGAATGTTAATAATATTTACTAGTCCAGAATATACTAATAAATGTAATAGAAAATTTTTAGTTAACCAGTGCATCAAACTAAATAAATATAAAGTTTTCAAATTAAAGAAATCTCGGAACGGCATTCATTGAAATGATTTGGAAGGGTTATTTATTTATCATTAGTCAAAGGTAACAGAATTGAAAATGTATTGATTTGTGATTTTCAAGTACTTTCTGCTGAAATAGCTCATTGGTTGGAAGTTGTGCTACATGTATAAATTCTGCTAATTTTATTGTTCAAATGCTAGATTTGTTTATTTCAGCTGTTATGACAAGTTCTCCAATGAAAAATTCTTTGCGACGTCATTTAGTAGTCGGTACGACTAGCATGAGACGAAAGGTTTAGGCAACCAACAACAGAGTAATATTCAAACATCCCTCAACTCATAAATCAATTTTTTCAACATTTCAAAACAGTCAAGGATAAGAATTAGAATTTGTTTATTAGATAAAATAAGCAAGTCCAACCAAAAGCGTCAAGTCCTTTTCAAACGTACAAATAATGATGGAAAAAATCTGCATGTGCCCAAACAAATTCATAATGTGTATACATTTGACTGTCGATTGAGGTTATTATAGAAAGAAATGTCATATAAATAGTATAAAGATGCCGTCGGATAATAACAGTAAAACAAGTCACAACTACACAAAACTGTTTTGGTTGATTCTATATTGGTTAAGAATATATGTTATAAAGGGGACAATTGAAAATCTATTAAGGTAATGAAAACGGACAACACCATGGACAATAGAAAACTACAAAAAAGACAAACAAAATCAAGGGTAATCTGTTCGTGTTGCACCTGTGGTATTCATTGAGTTCTAAGCAAGTAAAAATTTCGGATTATACCACAATCAAAAGTTATACTTATTTCAGAAATTTCCAAATACTGTGCATAATTTGATTTAGAGCTGCAAGCACCTGATGAACTACAACAATTTTGTAATTGGTGTTCAATATCTTGGAGGCATTAGGAATTTTACATTATTGTCATAACTAATTGAATAACATATAAGATGATGAGTGAGAGTGTCTCTTGGGCGATTCCCTGCTTCATTCTTAGTGGCAGTTATCTAGGATAAGTATGTTTCCGTGTATACATTGGGTACATGCTACACCGTGTAAAACGCCACATTCGGTGTGTTGGCTATGTTTGACACGGACTGGCGGTTTTGAAGGTGAGAAAAGGCGATCAAGGTAAGTAAAAGTATCAAAATTTCTTTTTTGAAAATTGTTAGCGCCAAATATTGTATTGCACGGAAGGAACCGAATCATAATCTATTTCCAGCAGCAGAAAAAAACGTTTCCAGTGCCCTCCTTTTCTAAAACACCTCTTCTCAGCTTTCCGTGTTGCAGATTTGGAGACTTCATATGCAAGTTTCATGATAAAAAAACTACTTTTGGCTATTTCTTCCAGAATGATTTATATAGAAATGAATTCCTATCATAGATTTTAACCAAATGCCAGCTTTTTAGTCAAAATGAATTGGTTTTAAAGTTTCTTCGTCGAAGTGTATTGTGTCGCTCGGGTGTAAGCTTTAGCGTCTCAAGGGTTGAGGCATTTATTAAAAACAAGGATATATTTGCCTCTAATTTGGTCTTTATCTGATAGTTTGTAATTCAAACACACCTACTTCCTTACGATGACTCATTACAAACTTAAGGTATTTCCTTTGGCCTTTATTTTAATTTTTTAAGTAATATGCACTTTAAATGTTGAACATAGAGAAAAAGCCTCAAAGTATTGTGTTTGATGCCTAAAAATGATTTGTTTTCCTTTTCAGTTACTGTCAGGAAGAATTCACAGATATGGCAACACCTAAACTTCATTTCGATACTAGGTTCCTCTACAAAGCACACGTGCACGCCGCAAAAGGGACTTACTCCGAAACGATAAAAAAAAAGTCTGTAACCAGTTTTCCAAAACCTCATTGTAGTTTTTCCAATACCTCATTCCAGATGTTTTCATCTTAGACACAAATCTGACTGTCTCCAGGAAATGAAGAATAGGAAATATTGTTTAATGGAAATTTGTTTTCTTTTATCATTTGGATGTTTGTAGAGGAAACTGGTGAAGAAATTTAATGAATTTTAGGTGTTGGTGGCTTCGTGCAAATCTTATACGGAGGTCTGCTCTGTGATTTTGTGTTAGTTAATCAAGAAAATGTTCAATAATCAAATTTTCGGAAATAGAAAAATAAGCTTTTGAAATTAAACATTATATTAACGTATCGTTAGGATGTCAATTCTATATATAAAAAAAAATTATATTGAAAAATTGAAAATAAAGCCTTCGAGATTGTTTTCTACCAATCAAATTAATGGATTGCAATGAAATATACATGTTATGTATTTATTTAGTCATTGTTTTCAGTACTTTGAATAATGGTAAGCGTATAGATAGGTAGATGATTAATTGAAAATACACAAGAACGGCATTAGCGTCAGTAGAATACACATTCCTAATTCGTCCCTAAAGCAACTTTTTGAGTCAACGATATATTATGGATATTAAAATTATATATTATTCAATTATGAATAATTCGACGGTTTTATGACTAATCCCGTTATTTTAATATTTTGTTTTGTCTTTCGCGGACTGAATAACTATCAACTGGGAAATATGTTCTAGAGCGCTCAATTACATGAAGTTGCTTCTAACTCTTACTTACATCTTCGCTGTTCTCGTTTGACGAAGTATTTTAATTGTGACAGTCATAAATATAAAACAATATGATAAGTTTGCAATAGTGATGACATTGAAATTAAATAAAAATTCAAAAGACGTGGTTATTGGTACGGTATTTCACAGACATTTGACAAGTTATCAAAGAGAGAGACTCGTTTGGATTAAACATATTTTCAATAAGGCTCACTCGATACAATTTAAACTACATGAAGAAAGCATAATAAATCTACCAACACATAATGAGACATTATTTATATATACATATAAATCTACAAAATTAGGCCAATTTTAGAAAAAATATATACTGTTTGTATGAGGCTTAGACACTGGTGAAGGGCGAGATTTGCCGAGCTCTTCAACAGTTTCGTGTTGAATACAAAGCAGTTGATATTCTTCGGACAAAATTATACTGCAGCTAAAATGGCTTCAATTTTAATTATGAAATTGTTAATACAGCAATTAAACTTATTTACATCACTAAACGAGCACGAAATTATGAAGAAAAGTGACGTTACAGGAAATCGACATTGCACGAACTATTCCTTTGTTTCTATATTTGGTAGGTAAATGACAAGAAGAAGTGTTCTAGCTGCAGTATAACAAAATTATACAACAATTGTATACACTGTAGTTAAAATTACAAATCTAACACTTTGTTTAAAGTATAATGACTTGTAAGAATATTAAATGCAGATACAGATTTTTTTTTATTTCTCTGAATAGTCTGAAGTAGTGTTCACAAAATCATCATTCATATATAGTGTATAGGTTAATAGAATACTAGCTTGAAATTTGACCATTGCATTTTTTTGGGGGTAAAACCAGACACTTTCAGTCCCGGATTGTGCAATAAATAGATAAAAATATATAATGCCATTATGTAATTGCTCTTCCCATACGTATACACATGAACTTAATAAAACGACATTGTATACAATTTTGTTTTCATTCCGACAAAAATGACAAATAAGAATTCAAAACTGTCTTTACATACTAGAATTAGAAAATGGAACTGTGGTGAGAAACTATTAAAGGAAAATGTTTTTCAACACGTTTTTGCCGAGAAAACCTGCATGTTTGCTGGTACTTGATTCTCTGTCGCCGTTACCATGTGTGAAGCGTTAATTTTGGTATCGTTTTGTGGATGGCTCGGCATTCCAATCAAGACAGGTGTTGCGTGTGCTTCAAAATTGTATGCAGCTATAGCGCATTGTTTTACCAGGCGAAATCGGCACCAATATGGATTCAACTGCAAGTTTATTTAGTTTACATTATTAAATCAAAACCATAAGCCTTCAGATAGTCATAAAACACTTAAACTTCCGTTTTGTTTTTTTTTTTCTAAGTGAAGAATAAACTTTTCAAAGATGATATTCGTATATATATGCTTTAAACATGAAAAGTTTGCAGCCTAGTCCAAGCAAGCACATCAATGACGTCACATAAAGTTGTTCATTTCTACATGTATATTTTGGGTATGTAACTATCGGAAATAGCGACTTGAAAGCGAGGCATTGAGTTCGATAACATGATTTTTAGCTTACGAATGGAGGCTATAAATGTACTCAATGAACGGTTTTGACAAACACATAGAATTACGGAAGACTACTTACAAGCACTTTTAGATATTGCACAACCTCGATACACCTTGTCAAACTTAAGATAATTTCATGACCGATGTGAAGCCTACGTAAGAGGTTTAGCTTCGCTCGGACAACCTGAGACGTCATATGGAACTTTACTGGTACCGATTATCATGAAAAAGTTACCTAGCGAAATCAGTCAACACTTAGCCAGAGAACACGGACCGTCAATCTGGAATTTGACAAAGTGCATACTTAACGAAATTAAAATCATGGAGGCAGGACAAAATACAGGCACTTATCTTAAATCTATAGACCGTCAGTTCAAAAAGTTGAATTTTAAAACTGACAACTACAGTTCTACATTTATATTTCACACAGGAACTTACTATCAGGACCCTTACAACCAGGTAGGGTAAGTTTATTTACGACATCCAGCATCTCGAATGTACTGGTTTCGAAAAAAACCCAGTGAATGTTTACCAACTCCTAGTTTACACAATTTATACATTAGTCCTAGCCTCCAAAGAGAGTCAAAGGTTATTATAAAGTCAATGAAGCAAATATATATTATTTTTATTTTTATGAAGGTATTTATTTATAATAGATTTAAGGATAAATAAAACGAAATTCAACAGTCTATTATTCAACAATTGACTAAATCATTGATTTTAATTAATTTTAGTTAAACATGAATTTTCAGATAAATTACACAACGCGAAGAGCCAATCTGATAAGTGGTCCCGGAATATTGCAAAATATTAAAATTATGTTCACTTTGCATACATTTCAGGGATTATTCAATGAGTTTTAATATTCAACTGAAGAGTCAAAATTAATTTTATGGTTCAATAAATTCAAAATAAATAATAGCCATTCATTAATTAACCATAATCTATTTCATAATAACCCAGTTCTTTTTCTATAGGTTAAACCCTGAAGTATACATACATATTTTGTAGAAAATTATTATCCCTCAACTGTAACGTTTTCCAGGTTTATTATAGCATATAGCATACATGTTTTAGAATGAGTTATACAAAGAAAGATAACTCTATTTGTTTGTTTCAGAAATTAAAGTGTAATTACAATTTATGATCATGATGATACATGTACATTCTTTTGAACATGTGTATTGTTGAGTATATATCAAGACTTTATCAGGGTCAATTAAAAAATAATGATACAAATATCAATTAAATGCAAATTATTTTCAGTTAACAAAATTTGTAAAAATTTCAAATGTAGATTCAATGCAATATTAAAAATCAAAAGATAACAATTTTATTTCCAACCTTCAAGGGCTAGTTTGAGACGTCCCATGTTTATACCATTGCTCTAATTGTCGTCATAGCCCTGTAAATAATTTTTGTGTTTGTCATATGAAGCTCTTTGGTGATTTTTTTCTCTTTCATAAAAATTATTTTAATTGTCATATGAAGCACCTTAATGATTTTCTCCTTCATATCGGTTTGGAGTTTTGTAGAAGTGATTATTATTTTCTCTACGGAACTATCGATTCGTTGTGTCACGTTGTCTAGGAAATTGATGGTTTTCGACATTCTGTTTACCATTTATTACTCCAAGTAGTGGGTTTACTACATGTTTTAAGTATCTTACATATAGTGGGATACCATTATCATGAGTTAAATGGATGCCATCTGCAAAGTGAAATTGTCCGAAATTTTCATGTTTGACAAATTTTAAACCATATTCAGTGCATAGTTCTGAAAGAATGTGATTACATTTTGTTCTTTTTGACTTTTTTGCTTGAATGTGAGTTTCTGTAAAAACGAGGCAATCTAGCATTTATTATGATGTTGCTCCCTGGGACGAGTCTCTGAGTATCTAACATTGGTCTTTCCATATGTTTAGCCACATCCTTAGGTGTACTATCTTCTAGGTCGTTTGATTCGACTTTGAAAGCAATGTTGTCTTCATTAAGTTTCCCTGATAACAGAAATGCCTGTTCCAAGTCAGGAATATGACAGTTGTTTTCCATTCGTGTGACTTGTTTGAGCTTTTGATTTTGCCATTTGATAAGGGACTTCCGTTTTGAATTTTCCTTTGAGTTCGGTATTTTTGTTGTTTTACTTTTCACTTGCACCTCGAATAGATTTATCATGCAGTGTAGTAAATTTGGTTTTCTTGTATCGGTATATTCTATTTTTTTTTTAAATCTTTCACAACTGCTGAGCCTGCAATCCCCAATTCAATTGGGTGGGTCTCTTCTAGATTGTTTTTATCCTGATCTTCGTCATGAGTTTCTGTTACGTATTAACTATGTTGTCTTGCTTTACTTCCATTTGTAATGTGTTCATAACTTTGATTTGTGTTATGTATGTCGCATGTTTGTTTGTTTTTTTTTTTTTTTTTGTTGATCTGCAGCTTTACTTATTATTACAGTTGTACAAATTTTTCCACTTTTTTGAGAGTATTTTGAATTTTACTTATGGTTTCGGATTGTTCTTTCTCATATGCAGGATTTCTAATATCAGAAACACTTTTTTCTATGTTTCTAGTTTGTTTGGCAATAGAATTTTTGTTTACATGCTCTTCAATATTTGCGATCCTTGTATTGATTTTAATCAGTTCCATATTTTTGTTTCTTATTTCCTTCTGCTCCTCAGCCTGTAATATTAGTTTTTCTTCCATTTTAATGATCATTGTTGCAAGATGGTCAATTTCTTCACTCTATTGTAAATGACAGTCTGTCAATTTATTTTTCCTGTGAATGGAAAGCATTTTAAATGTGTTATATTTTTACTTTTTGTCTTGTCAGAGTTGTTTGTTGGTTTCATGCTCTCGTTATTGTTTTTGTCGTTTCCAGGTTGGTTGGAATTATCAAAGCTCTGATCTATTTGTTAAGGAATTGTTTCGTTTTTTTTTTTTTTTTTTTTTTTTTTTTTTTTTTGATGTTCAGATTCTATAGGAATGTTTGATCGTTGACATTGTTTAATGTCAATATTTAACTTGGAGTTATCCTCCTTTATACATTTATTTATGCATTCTTTTAATTCAGAGAATTCTTTTCCCATCCATTTTTTAGCAAGAGTTCCCTTGTACAAGGCATCTTTTAGTTGAATAGTAGATAGTTATTGTAATCAGTTTGGAATATTGATGGAATATCTGCACTGTTGATTTGTAGAGAGACTGGGAAGGGGTTTTCTCTTCGAATGGTTGTTCTTTGTCATGTAATTCAATTAGATTGGATGTTTTGTCATAGTCTGATCATTTTACATTTTCGTTTGAGGATTTTCCTAGATCTATATAATATCTCAACAGCAATGCCCTTCGCCAATACCACACAGATATTTTACTCAGATCGAAGGTGATGTGTTTGTCATCCTACGTGTTTTGAACGTCGCTTGTTTCAGTTTGTATCATTTTATGTTTAATAGTTCTAATGGACTTTTAAATTGGACAAATATTAGAGAACACTATTTATATGTGTGTTTAACCATAGTTAGTTATGATATAAGATTGTCATTGCATCAGAAATCAAATATTTCATAAAGTACACACCATCATCGTTCTATTTATCGAGACTCTAGTCCATTGAATGAGTAAACTGTTGCTTTATTTTGTTGGAGAGAATTTTTTTCGAAAAACAAACTTTAAAAGATAAAGTCTACGAATCCAAAGCATCAAAGAAATGCTAAATTTATATATTACAAAAAATAACCGACTGTTAAATGTATAAAAATTGTCAATGAAATGGGCGTAATAGCTATACTTAAGGGAGTTCGCTGCTCAGTTTCAAAATAAATAGCTTTTAATAAAACTAGTATATAGTGATGGGGGATTAATTAAGGAATCAAAAATATATAGAGGTCAATGTGCTTGTTTTAGAGATATTAGCCATTGAAATTTTGGCGGGAAAATGTTCTCTCTTGATTTTTCATAGCTTTATCATTGACAAGTTAACCTCAAACGACAAATCTATAGGTTGTGGCATACAATAGACTTGTGCTCAATAAAACGAAATGATAGACGTAGAGAACTATTCTTCCAAGGCCATAAGAGTGTTGATACAATGTAAATTTTAAATAACATTGATATATTTCTTAATTGTTTTGATGTATTAATTAAAATCCCTTTTTTTTTATTGTTGAAATATCATGCTTCATTGAAATTAGTAGTAAAATTTTGTTCCAACTCTCAAAGAAGTAGCGCCACGAAGGCCTTAATTTGGTACTAAAAATTGAACTTTTTAATATCACACACAAAAAATTATAATTATGATATTATCCTCATTTAGCCACAAAAATGGTCAAAATCATAAGAGTGTACATTAATGACGTCAAAATGACATCATAAGTGTTCTATATATATATGATTTAACCTGATAACCCGATGAAGATACAATGGTACACAGAAGAGCATAGACATTATAAAATAATACAAAGGTACATATGTTGAGAAAATACACAATAAATACAATAGAGATACATAAACAAAAATGTTAAAACATGATAAAAATATGCAGAGTATATTAAATGGAAGACCTTAAAATATGGAGAGGAGGGATCTAAGTATTCCTTTTCTGTCTGTTGTACAAAAAATGCATTCGAGGAGATAACGATATTCATCACCAGTATCGCCACCTTCACATTAGGGGTAGACCCGATTATTGCTTGGGGTATTAGACCACCTCCTACATTCCTTTGGCAGTTTGGCGTCAGAACTTGTTGATTTTGTATTCTTCAGATATTTTTATATATTGTGTCATCAGGTTATAAATAGGCATAATTCAAGAACGGTATAAGTGACACCACCCAAATTCGAACGTGATCTTGGTGTTGTGATAATAAGCACAGTGTATAAGTTTCATAACATTTGGTTGCGTCAAACTAAAGTTTGAGAACGGAAACAAAAAATTCGGCAATTTTTTCCATGCATAAAGGGGCATAACTCCAGAACGGTAAAAATGAAGGCACCCACATTCAAACTTGATCTGTGTTTTGCAGAAAGGAGCATTGGGTATAAGTTTCATAACATTTGGTTGAGGCAAACTAAAGGTATTGAACGCAACCAATTTTGGGACGTACGTACGGACGGACAAGGGTAACATTAAATGCCCCCTCCGGTGACGGCAGGGGCATAGAAAACAATTAGATTAATCACTGTTCTTAAATCTTTCGATCATAAATTCAAATGTGTTAAATATGGAACAATTATCCTATTTTCAATACATAAATATGTATAGTACTGTAATTGTTTATGATATTAAGCTTGGTAAACATTCCATTTAAACGTTCGTAAAATTAAATAAATTCCATTCAATGGCCTTTTTTAATTTTGGACGTTTCATTCTTATATAGAACATTCAGGCATAATATCTTGACTGCTCTTGAAAGGTGAATATCATTGGATATAATATGTATTGTGCATACATCTCTACGTTTTTATACGCGCGTGCTTTCTATCATGGTTTCCTTGATAAAAGGGGTGCTGTTAACAGGGAATCTGCTGTTCAAAGAACTATTAATGGTAACAAAACCTGAAATAATATTTACATTCGTTTAGTGCACTCACAATGATTTTCACCGTTCCTGAGAGTTAAACACACGTAAATAAATTGGTTAACTGTTATGGAAATGTAACTTTGTGACAGGTACAAATATGTTCTATTTTGTCGTAGGCAGAACACCGTCATCCTTTCTTCGATTATGACATTGCCGAATTGAATCCGTCACCTGATTTGTGCTTGCCATTAGCAACAGAACGGATGACTGAAGTAGAGTTTACACTCCCGATGATTCTAGGATCAACACCTGTATTCAATATGGTTTGTGTAATCAATTTTTAGTAATTATCCCCCACCAAGGATACCGATGTTATATGTTACGTGATAATTATAGAGCTTTCTTAAGCTCTCTGGTAACATCAAGGACATCTTAAAGTAATCTGTAACATGCATTAAATCCCTAACAAATATCTCTATATGAAAATCAGAACATGTATTTCTAGGTAGCAAGGAGTTAAAGAAAACAATGATTAAAATAATTCTTACAAAATAACGTTTATAACTTGCTACTTCGATAATTTATAGTTAATTTCGATAATATAAAACATAAAACTTTTTTTCATTTGCATATATATTTTTAGGATAGTGAAAATTAAAAAAAATATATATATAGCCACTTCAGTATTTATACATTTTAATTCTTTTTTTTTTTTAATACAGACGTCACATAAAGCTGTGATACAGTCAACTTCTTAAAGATTGTAAGACGTTTTAAATATGACCTTGGTTTGAAATAAACTCGGGGTAAGCTTACCTGGTATTTTTACCAGCACTTTCTATAAAAATTCTTACTAAAGAAAAAATAGTGTTAGTTGATGTGATCAAAATTAATCAGGGGCGAACTTGGTAAATCTATGGTTATGCTATCTAAAAAAAGTGATTACTGTATTCTTTTAAAGTTCAGAGCAATCATTATAGCACTGCAAACTCCGAAATAGCGGTGACGTTGCTTTGCTAAACTATCACTACATGTAAGTCAACGTAGCGTAGCAAGGAGAATGTTACCACTGATCCCTTGCAGGCCTAATTGTTGTAATTACCGGTCAAGTCTTCTTTAAATGTGTCCTTTTTAGCTGACTTACCTATAAAATAAATATAACTAGTCCATTAGATAACAATTATGTAAACATGTGTAAAATACAATAATTGTGTAAACATGTGTAAAATACAATAATTATGTAAACATGTGTTAAATACAATAATTATGTAAACATGTGTAAAATACAATAATTGTGTAAACATGTGTAAAATACAATAATTATGTAAACATGTGTTAAATACAATAATTATGTAAACATGTAAAATACAATAATTGTGTAAACATGTGTAAAATACAATAATTATGTAAACATGTGTAAAATACAATAATTATGTAAACATGTGTAAAATACAATAATTATTTGTGAAACTTTAGCAATCACGTCAATACCATGACTCCTTTCGTCTGACTCAGTTAAGTTCAAAATACTTAATCATTTATTTAACTTTAACTTTAAAAAGAAAATCTCTAAGCTAGTAAGGTATGTTATATTATTTTCTATCATATGTTTCAATGCCGTTCCAGAAAAAGAATGATGTCATCGATGTATACGCCTATCTTGAAGGTCGCACGGTTGCAGAAATTGCATGGATTTATAAAAAAAATCATATATTGTACGATAACTTGAGTTTTCTTGGAAAGATTTTCTGGAAACTTTACATAATTGTTGGAATTGGTAAACATACACCGTTTGATTAAAAAATCTGAAGTCATTCCAAAGTTTTAGGACTTTGACCGTCAGATAGATAAAAGGCAATTAATTGTTTTACATAATGCACTAGGTCTTTTATGCTTGGATCAAATTATTACAAACTCAATTCAGTTTTTAGGATTGCTGAATGTAGATTCGCTTTTGATTTTGAAAATTTCCTGGTTTGTCATTCCAGACTTTTAGCAGTCATATTTGACGTAATATTTATACCTCTCATACATGATTTGTTAGAACCATTAAACTGCTTTTGATTAAATGTCTTCTGTCCCATTTTATTCTTGCAAATATTTCAATATGAACCATAATGCCGTATCATGGTGCAAAGTTCTACGTATGTACTTATTCAGTGACTGTGGTAAATATATATTTTCACTGCACTATTACTAGTAATTAAAATTATTCTAGAATAAAAAAACAATACAAGTCTTATAATATAAAAATAATAAGATGTGATATGAATGCCAATGAGACAACTCTCCAACAGAGACTAAATGACGTAAAAGTTAACAACAGCTATAGGTATTTGTACGACCTTCCACAATGAGCAAACTTATACCGCATAGTAATGCCCCTTTACATACAAGGATTTTTCTTACGAGTCCTTATGGATCGCCAACTCGAAGTCAAACGCAAGCATCCGTAAATAACACGCTGGTATTCGTACATAACGCCTCACAACTTGCAGACACTCTTAAAGGTCCGTGAATAAACTCATCATTGATATCAGTATAAACAATGTATACGTCTACGAAAGACTCATCAGTGACGCTCGAATAAAAAAAGATAAGAAATTCAAAAAATATGAGGCAAATTTTTTTGACGTGTCAAAAATTTTGTGACGATTGTCCACGGAGTGATATTTCCGTAAATAACTCGTGACAATCCGTCAGTATCGTAATCCACTCGCAATAACACGTTACCTTCCGTAAACTGCTCGCAAGAATCCGTAAATGACTCATTACAATTTTTTACGGTTAGTTTACGATTTGTTTATGGATTATTTACGGATAATTACGAGTGCTTAAGTGCTGTTTGTGATTTCATTCGGCTTATGTTACGATAGCTTTACGGATTGTTAAGAGGTATTACGAATTCTTTACTAAAAGATACGTAAAATTTACGTATTGTTTACGTATTATTACGTATTGTTTACGAATTGGGGAATGGTATAGAAGCTGCAAATTCGTACAGACTCGTAATTATTCGTAACAACACATACACATGTTGTATTTAATACGTAAAAGCTTCGATGAATAGTAACATTCCGTAATATACTCAAAACAATCCGTAAAAAGTCGTAAAAAGCTCATAAGTTACTCGTAGTTATTCGTGACAACTCGAACCAAAACGAATTTTGCCGTAGATAATAATTCGTAATAATGCGTAAGAAACCGTAAATAGCTCGTAATAACTTTTAACAACTCTTAAAAGTGATCAAATCGTAAAGAACCTTAAGGAAACGTAAGAAAAAGCCGTGTACGCGTAGGTCCAAGGAGCATAAGCTACAAAAGAACCCGAAATGAAAAACAATTTAAACGAGAAAACCATGAAAACTAGCGGCCTGAATTATGTACAAAAAAATAAACGAAAAACAAATATGATATACGTCAACAAACGACAACCATTGAATTACAGGCTCATGACTTGGGATACACACATACAGACTGTGGCGGGTTTAAACATGTTTGCTGACACCAAACCCCCCTCTAATCAGGGACAGTTGTGTAACAGTTCAAACTCAGCACAAACTATAAAAATCATTTGAAAAGGGCTTAACTCATCAGATCGACACAAAGGACAAAAAAAAAAACCTACAAAAACACAAAAGACGCACAGTGCAGATCTACAGAGTACTCGCATTTAACTGAAGGCTACAATGTAGTTAAAAGCCAATAACAAATAAACAAATCATGTATCTAGGACTAAACTTTTATGGATAAATATATGTTGTTCTTTTCCCTTTCAGTATCTTCAGTAAAATTTCAAATCAAATACCTACCCTACATATAGAGCACTACAAAAAGTACACAATTGATATTTCAAATTAATAGTATAAACCTGGTACTAGACAATTGTGATTATTAAAACATTTAAAAATAAAATAAACTTTCAAAATTAATTCAGTAATCTAGTTTATACAGAAACATGACGATACATTTTAAATTATGTATCTTGATGATTTTTTCCTACCTGCCTTTTTTAGAGATGATAACTAATACATATTTAGGAAGTTCTTCAATATACTAAATGAAAAACCGTTATTGCGTGTTTTTTGTATTTTAAATAATTGTAATTAATGGTTGAAACGTAAATCGATTTGGCTCCTACCCAACCATATATTGTACAAGTCTAATCATAACTTCAGTACTACTGCTGATGTGCTTTGTAGTCTATTCGACTTGCTACCGTACTACCGTGGTGTTACATGAACTGTTTGTCTTTATTTGTCAACTCATTATTTTTATCACAATCCATGAATAAAGTATGAAATAATTTACATGTTATAATTTTTAAAAAAATGTCGTAATGTGGAATTATCAACAACAAAAAATTGTTACATTAATTTATGAGGAAATATTTGATCAGACATTATAATTTCTAATGATATTAATTATGTGTAAATGATTATTACATAATAAATATATTCATGTTGTATTTTGCTGTTGAATGTGTACTATGAGCATGCATTTTTTAGGGCCTCAAAGAAAATTAGACAAAATCCTAATGAGTAACGGTGAATACCCTCTTTAAATAAAGAATAAATTATCTTTATTATAGTACTTGACATTTCTTTTACATTCAATATTCTACACGAGGCATCTAATTTAATGTCCACATTCCGAGAAGATGTGGCGGCGTATTTATACATCCGCAATGCCAAACACGCTACTCCTTAGTATTTCTTTTACTGCCGGATTAAATATATGTAGGTTAATATTTCTATACCCCAGTTAATCCGGAGTGTTTTTATCAACCCGTGGTGTTTTATTAAATGTATTTGCAACTCATTTCTCAATTTCATTGCTGATGTAACCATTAATTTTTTCCAAAAATAAACAAAAAACCATACAACCAAAATGCAAGTAGTTAAAGCTCTGGAAGATTACTCTAACAAACAAAATAATAAAGATTGGACGGTTAATAAATGATAAGACCAGTGATTCAATGTTGAGATTAATGATACAACCAAACAGATTACCAGTGATCTGAAGCGTTACTGTGAATATAAACTATTCATTTGAATACATTTAATAACTAAATTCAATCGAACATTGGATCTGCTATTTAACCATGAACTTATGAATAGGCATTGCATACAGATTAATGAAAGAAGAACAGAAAGAAACGAGGCATAATGCCCTTGACCGAGAATTGTGATGGGTTATTAAAGAGCGCTTAGTATTGATAGTACATTTTTTATTGTAATCTTACATAGGCAATACTATAAGTTAAGTCAGCCTCATATCTCTACTTACATCTAGAACTGCCAATGAGGGTCGGTGAAAATCAAAAGAGATGATTTCAGTATCCCAATTGTGAACTTTCCATTTCGATGTAGCTACATTCCAGCAGCGCCTGCATACGGAGTATATATCTCCATGTTGATACGATATTCCAGGGCTTGTATTTCCTATTATAATTTCCTTTATAGACGGTTACTGCTCACAGGAAAATATCAAACCAAGAGTTTTTAATGGTGAAGTTGAAATCATCGCTTCGTAAACTTTACGGACGCAATCACGAGTTGATTGACTGTTATTGAATATCTTTTTCATAGATGACGACGTATATGTTCTAATAGTCGTAACTACAATCCCGTCCCCCTTTCCCCGGATGTGACCGACCGAATAAGACTTATCACAAGGTGTGTACTTGCATGAGCTACACGACGGGTGCCACATGTGGAGCAGGATCTGCTTACCATTCTGGAGCAGCTGAGATCACCCCCAGTTTGATTGGATTCGTGTTTCCCAGTCTTTACTTTCTATGATATGTTTTTGTGTACTGTTGTTTTCTGTCTTTCTGTTTTTCTGTTGGTTTTTTTTTCTTTTTTTAGCCATGACGTTGTCAATTTATTTTCGACTGATGAGTTTAAAGGTCTCTTTGGTATCTTTTGCCTCTCTTTTAATGATAATTTCTACCGTCATGAATGCAAGAAAACGAAACACTATTTTCATTTCTCTATATATGATACTAAATAAACGTATTTGCCCAATATTTTGGAAAACACGCGACTTAAACTGCATGAAATATATCAAACTCCGGCGCAGAGCTCACATCCGTTCCGTACTTACTTCGTATCACTACACTGAATATGTAGTGTAGTGTACTGAGTATACGGAACGGAAACGAGCGCTGTACGGAGATTGAAAATATATATATACTAGTATTTAAATTCTACAGGTTGTTTCGGATTTGGAATTCCGTTGATTTATAGCTCATCGCGTATTCAAGTACTTATACATCAATGGCTTTCAAAGAGGTAGGGCTAATTTTCCCTGAATTTTTTTTTAACCAACGCCATTTTCGAAATTCAAAGTATTTCAATATTTCTATAATTCATATCATTACTGCTCCATGTCCGTTCTTGAGGTTCTAACTATATTATAGCCTACCCTAGAATAGGTTTCCGTATCATAAACACCTGTCGGTGGCCAAAAACTATAGTTTTGAAAGATTGTTGCAATTTTTAAATATTTATCACAAAAAAGACGGGAAGTACAACTTTAAATTATCTTACGAATACAAATTGTTTAATTTTGGTAGGAGACGTCTTCCATTGCAATTGGGCCTCGGTGGCCCATTGGTCTTAGTAGTTCATTCACAGTCAGCACTATCCTGTCAACACTGAGGTTATGAGTTCGAACCCGGCTCGTGGTACATGCATTTGGCACTTATTTTAATTAAAAAGGATTCACTGTTTTCAAGCTGAAGGTCGGTGATTCTTTCCGGAGCATTAAAAACGGGTTGCCTCAATGTAGCCAAGAGTTATAAAAGTGGCCTTAAACATCAACAATCAATCAGTCAATCAATCAGTCTTAAATTCAAAATTTTACAAAAGCATGTACAAATTGAAATATGAGTCAGAACGCCTTCGAAAGCCAATTGTATACGCAGAGCTGAATAATACTTTAAGTATATGTTATATGTTTTAGGAATAAGATATAAAATATATGTTTTAAGTATGTGATATAGAATATTTGTTTTCAGTATGTGATATAGAATATATGTTTTAAGAATGTAATATAGAATATATGTTTTAAATATGTGATGTAGAATATATGTTTTAAGTATTTTAAGTATGTGATATAGATAGAACTTATTTAGTATTGATAGACTGGTAGACTCTAAAAGTTATATGAAACGAGTTTGTGGTAATTATAATGTTGAGGAAATCAATGAACCAATGTATTCATATTTATTGAACTAATTAAAATCATCTGTTCACCTTTTTTTTTTTTTATATTAATTAGGAATCCATACAATATAATCGGAAAACATCCTTTGGTGATTTCTGACCGAAAATTTTACCAGCAAATTAACGTTTGGGTTTCAGTGGTGCCGAAGTTTACCGAACTTTACCAATTGAAAAACAACAAACATAGATTCATGGCATGAAGCATGCGTCGCGAGATAAAAACGTCGAGTTGCAAGTTATGAA
This sequence comes from Mytilus coruscus, assembly GCA_017311375.1. Taxonomy (NCBI): domain Eukaryota; kingdom Metazoa; phylum Mollusca; class Bivalvia; order Mytilida; family Mytilidae; genus Mytilus; species Mytilus coruscus. Next base: position 84,847,695 of record CM029596.1, on the reverse strand, counting down.
AGATGAGTTGCGGGTTACAAAATTAGAGTTGCGAGTTACAAAAGTCGAGTTGCGAGTTCAGAAAGTCGAGTTGAGGGTTACAAAAGTCGAGTTGCGAGATAAAAAAAGGTCGAGTTGCGAGTTACAAAAAAGTCGAGTTGCAAGTTACAAAAGTCGAGTTTCGAGAAATAAAAGAGTGGAATCCGATGATTTTTTTTCGGAATTACAAAGTAAGAAAACATCAACGTCAAAGACTGCTTTTTATTTTTAAAGTAACAAAAGTGTTTACAAACTTTTGAAAATAATGAAGTTCCAAAACAATTATTGAAGTGATCTAACAAAATAATGCGTTTGGAATCTCCTTAAAGATCTCAGAGAAAGGATAAACTTAAAATGAAGAATCATTGTACATAGAGAATAATGATATTTTAGTTTCTAAACTGTATCAGCCTTATAAACTCACAGAAACTAAATTTTTGAATTAAATCTAACAGCCAGTTTGATTTCAATCATGTCACAGTGAATTAATAAAGGCTACAATGGGGACCAAAATGCCAACACCATTAATGCCAACGAATCAACATTAAGGAGGAATTTTATACAAAGCCTTCTAACAGTCTTTAGTACTGACGAAAAGAAAGGAAATCCTATCAATGATGGTTTCATTTTAAAAACTAGGTAATCAACAATTTAAACACTGCATCTGATAAGAATGTAATGCATTGCATTGAAGGAGAGAATTGTTTTGATAATGTTAAAATAGCACACCAGTTTAATTACTTGTTTACTACCATTGCTACGATAAGCTCTACTATTCTGAAAAAAATTATAAAAGAAAAAGAAATGAAGAAGTATAAACATGTACAAATCTTTTTAATTGAAAACATTATTTTGAAGATTTTGTATTTAAAGAGTTGTGTAATACTAACACCACAAAATGCACAGGTTTAGATGGAATAACCACTTTATGTAATACGGCTCCTATCATTAAGATTCGTATAACTTTTTTATATACATAATGCTGTCAATATCAGAAGCAACTGTGACTGGTGATTTAAAACTTGCTTAAGTACAAAAAAAAAATCAAAAAGGGAATCGATTAAAGACTGAAAAATATTGCAGGGTTAGAATTTTATTATTGTTTCAAATAATATTAAAAAAGCTGCAAATTTTCAATTAATGTCATTTTTAGTTGAAAATAAATATTTTGTATGAAGCAGGTTCTAATAGATATAAGAAGATGTGGTATGAGTGCCAATGAGACAACTCTCCATCCCAAGTCAAAATTTATAAAAGTAAACCATTATAGGTCAAAGTACGGTCTTCAACACGGAGCCTTGGCTCACACCGAACAACAAGCTATGAAGGACCCCAAAATTACTAGTGTAAAACCATTCAAACGGGAAAACCAAAAGTCTAATCTATATAAAAAACGAGAAACGAGAAACACGTATGAACCACATCAACAAACGACAATTACTGAACATCAGATTCCTGACTTAGGACATATGCAAACAATTGCAGCGGGTTTAAACGTGTTAATGGTACCAAACCTTCACCCTTATCTGAAACAATAGTGTAACATCACAACATAGAAAGACACACTATAAAATATCAATTGAAATGGCTTAACTCAATCAAAAGACATATTGACACTAGTGAACATACACTGAACAAATGAATTTGATCTATGATAAAATGCAAATACAAAATAAATAAACTGAGGGAAGAATAATTAAAGTAACATGTTATACAGCTGTGAAATGTTAAACAATTTAAGAAAAAACCATTTGCTTGAACAAAAATATCAGCCATTTGCAATTACTTTAAACACAGGTAAATGAAAATAATTTTGTTGTTAGGTATACGTGTACAGTTCAAATGGAGAAAGGAAATATTTTTACAAAATAAATAATTTTGATGTTCATGTCTGGTTAAAGGTGTGGTTTTATTCGATCCGTTGAAGGCAATTGATCCGGTATATCTGAATGTATTCTGTGAAAAGCTTATATACTTAAGGTGGATCATCACTATATATTTTCTCAGATAGAATTTTCTTATGCTTAGCCGAAATGGAGATTCTGCAATGCTTTTAAAACAAATATCATCAAAAGTATGGGTCTACGTGCTATTTTTCAAAATACAAGTTGTCCACAATTGCCCAATTTTACATATGTTATTCATGAAAAACACTTTTTTTGTAAATATAATGAAATCTATGAGATAGAATTTTGGGATAAAATATGAGAAAATAGGTTTTATAATATGCTTTAAGAAATAAAAAGAAAAAATGATGTCCCCTAATTTGTTTTCTTGCTACATTTCACTATCATTCCAGTATAAATATTTTACTATAAGAGTTATCTCCCCTTATATGGGACAGTTAAAAAATTGCATCGAACGAAAAAAAAATTTAGTATTTGTTTAAACAGTTTTAAAAAATGCAATAATCACTTATTTTTCTTTATCTAAATTAACAGTCTTACACATTAATTGGCAATCTGTCAAAATATTTGCAGTGTTAATGAAAGAACGTTCACATTTGTGCATTTTCCTGTACATTTTCGTTCGTCGTAAAATAGTTTTACCTCCGGTTTATTCGTAAAGGGCTTGCTATATATACATGTATATAACTTCAACAGGTCGGGAACTCTTGATTTCCTGACATCAGAATATTTTTGCATAGTAATTTCCCAAATAAAAGATAAACATGGCCTTGAAAAACTGACCAATCGACTCAATGAACTACAATACATTGTGGGCTACTACAAGTTTACTACCACTTTAAAACACGTGGAATTAGTGGGAAAACTGTCAACTAATATAGTGTCTGGGACTCTCATAATAAATGTTTTTGTTCAGCAAATGTGTTTAATGTAAAATATATAACATAATCTTCAATTTGCATGCTCAGATTAAAAAAATATTATTTATTGGCTTCACGATTCGACTTTCTTTTTCGCCTTGTAAAAGTAGTTAAATAGGTTTTATCCATTGTTATGCATTGTACATGTGGATTAATTTCACGCGAAAAGGTGAAATTTCCAATGATGTGACCACTGTCCAGTATAAAAATCATTTGAGCTCTTTTAAACCTGTCAAAACGGTTTGAAGGAATGGGTTACACGTCTATCTATATATATATGCTATTGGATTTTTCGTATCCTGTATAAGGGCATACGATATAGTTTTGATCCCATGGTGTTTTTTTAACGAAAATTTGCATACAAGCTATTTTTCACCTAGTCAATTCAAATATGTAATAAAGAATATACCTTCATGTGCTACTTCAAGAGATGAATGTGGTCATAGTTTAAGACATTTACGCAAAATTTCGGTTTTGTGGACATTTCTATGCTTTGGATAGACATACCTTACTTTTTTGTTTCAAAAGATAAACACAAAAGGATTTTTGTAAAAACATTTGGAAAATCTTCTTTACATAAGTATGTTCTAAGTTGGTATAACAATTTGGAAATAATTAATTTTTATCAAAGTTTCCAGATGTTAGAAAAAAAATGGGTTTTTTGCTGTATTTTTATAAAATTTTTAAAAATTTCATCGGTGACTTTTTCAATAATATGGATGTAACGACAGACGCAGACTTATCTGCACTGGGTGCTTAAACTTTTTATCAGGACCTGATCTTAAAATAAGTACATCATATTCAGTATTCTCAAAAAATTGTGGGGACGGTAAATAGCTCAACATAATGTTTTGTATACTTTTGTCCATCGATGAAGTCCGCCTGTTGCTAATTTTATCCCAAAATATACCTAAGAGGTACTTTTATCGTTCGGCTGCTGTCCTATTGACTTTATACGTGCAATATCTTCAATCATTTAAATCCTCCGGATCTAAGTGGGTGCCATGTTGCCCATTTAGTAAAGTAAGCAATCACAGGTAACAGGACGACATTCAATGCTGAAAAATAAGCTATAAAGGGACCAAAAATGACTAGTGTAAAACAATTTAAACGAAAAACCAACGGCCTGATTTATGTACAAAACGAGAAGAAAAAGTATCCAATAAATGAGAGAAACATAAAAGGTTTAGATCCAACGCTGCAATATTCACAAAACATATCAAAGTTCACGTCCTTGTCGCACATAAACATGGATAACATCATAAATGATTTTATTGAGATTTGCAAATATGCGAGTCCGTTTAAAATATCAAATGGTAAAAATTTCAATATCTACATTAGAAAAAAACGAACTTTGCATAGACGAAAACAAAACGAAACTACAGTTGCTTGCAATGATTGAGGAAAATATTGCTTCATTACCTTCAGAACAGAGGGAACAGTTTGAAATAGAAAAAATCCAAAAACTGAAATATGCCAAAAAATCAATACTTATAGATTTTGTTAACATTTTCAGACAAGAATTAAGAAATGTCTTGAGCAGTTTTGATAAAATATGATAGATGATATAGGTTTTATACATGTTCTGTACCTGTCAAACTCTAAATATAAAAATATTACACAGTATTCTAATAGTATAGTAAATATCTCTTTTGAAGATAATGGAAAACCAATCTTTCAAGAAGGTGTTAACGTTTGTATATAAAAATAAGGAGATGTGGTATGATTGCCAATGAGACAACTATCCACCAAAATTCAAATGAAGTGGATGTAAGCAATTATAGGCAATCGTAAGGCCTTCAACAATGAGAAAAACCCTTACCGTATAGTTTGCTATAAATGGCCCCGATTGACGATTACACGTGTTTGTTTCTTAAAGACAAATAAATAAATACATACCCTTCTTCGATTTAAATGACTTTTTAATCATAAAAGAAGGCACAATATCATAACATCAATTTTATGTAAAGCTGGGAAAATTTAGTGACCCCAACAGATATTTGACACACTCTAAGTCTTCCCCTTTTTTACGAACCCAAATTTCAAGGATCCCTTATTTTTGTAACTATCTGAATGAAAGTTTTGTCTAATGGGTAATTGTGTTTTTCACTGTTGTTTCGTTGCTGTCTTGTGGACGAATAGCTGAAATTTTCGTGTAATCATCAGTCATATTAATGGCTTTATTTCGGGTAATTCAAACACTCGTTTCTTCGCATAGAAACAACTCTTCGTTAATCTGAGCATGGAACGAATGCTTTATATCACGGACTATAAATGTGGATACAAAAAATGAAAAACTAAGCGAAATTGTTAATCCCGCAATGCATAAAAAATGTGCTGTATTTCAGGAAATAAAACGTGTTCTCGGTTGATCGTAAACACGTAGTAATTCATCATGCATTGTTACTCATTTAATGGATTGGTCAAAAACCCAGGTAAAAAACAATTGCGTCATACGCAAATAAACAATTACATGTGGCAGGACATAAGTATGCTGATTTATGCATATCCATATAAGGTAGTGTTCCCGACCTGTTCAACAGTTACGACTTTCAGCGTTCCGAATGAAGGTTAATCTTCAGACGCATAGAGGGGTAGGTTAGGATAAGATTTATGGTAATTGTAAATATTTTGGTTATGATTTTTGTTAGTGTTGGGTTAGAATTATTTTAGATTTTAGGGTTAGGGTTATTGTAAAGATTATTAGGGTTTGGATTTGGGTTATTGTAAAGATTTGGGTTAGGGTTGCTGGTAGAATTTGGGTCAGGCTTAGGGTTATTGTAAAGATTAGGTTAAGGGTTATTGTAAAGGTTAGGGTTAGGTTCATTGTAAAGATAAGGGTTAGGGCTGTTGTAAACATTATGGTTAGGGTTATTGTAAAGGTTAGGGTTAGGGTTATTGTAAAGATTAGGGTTAGGTTATTGTAAAGATTAGGGTTAGGGTTATTGTATAGTTTAGGGTTAGGGTTATTGTAAAGTTTAGGGTTAGGGTTATTGTAAAGATTAGGGTTAGGGTTATTGTTATTGTTAGGGTTAGGTTCATTGTCAAGATTAACTTAGGGTTATTGTAAGGGTAAGTATAAAGAGTATTGTAAAGATTAGAGTTAGGGTTATTGTAAAGATTAGGATTAGGGTTATTGTAAAGATTAAGGTGAGGGTTATTGTTAAGATTATTAGGGTTTGGATTTGGGTTATTGTAAAGATTGGGGTTAGGGTTGCTGGTAGAATTTGGGTCAGGCTTAGGGTTATTGTAAAGATTAGGTTAAGGGTTATTGTAAAGATTAGGGTTAGGTTCATTGTAAAGATAAGGGTTAGGGCTGTTGTAAACATTATGGTTAGGGTTATTGAAAAGGTTTGGGTTAGGGTTATTGTAAAGATTAGGGTTAGGGTTATTGTAAAGATTAGGGTTAGGGTTATTGTATAGATTAAGCCTCGGTCACACCTTAACGGATAGCTCGAACGGATGCCTAACGGATAACTTTTTCAATCCGTTCATGTCCGTTAGACGTCCGTTCTTATCCGTTAGACGTCCGTCCATATCCGTTGCATGTCCGTTTAGTGTACGTTTTATCCGTCGACGTCCGTTCTGTCCGGTGGAAATTTTGAGCATGTTCAAAACTTTGAACGGACGTCCAACGGATGAAATATCCGTTGAACGTCCGGTAGGCGTCCGTTTTGTACGGTACTCGTCCGTTTCGTGTCCGTTTTGTATCCGTTACGTGTCCGTTATACATCCGTTGGAGGTCTGGAAGATAAATTCACCAACGGACTTTTACCGGACGTATAAGGATACAACGGATGATGAACGGATCTGAAACGGATAAATGCCAATTGAAAATTTCGCGTCAGAAATGCCAATTATTGGTATGTCAGATTTCTTAAGGTTCATGAATTCTTATTATTCAAAATCGATCTTAGAGTAAGGGCACGTCTTCACAATCAAGCAGCTCTTATTCAGGCCAGACACTGCCCTTTGGCGGCATTTTGAAGAACAAACCAAAACCAGTTACACAGAAATATTTTGAATATTTATGCGATTTACATGTATTATTATTGTCGTCTTTAATTTTCCGTATATCTTGTTCATCCGTTTTATCCGGTACGCTTCCGTTAGATGTCCGTTTTATGCGGTACTCGTCCGTTGGATGTACGTTCGACATTCGTTCTGTCCGGTACGTTTCCGTTTCTCGTACGTTGCATATCCGGTGTGTGTCCGTTATGCATTCGTTACACGTCCGTTTTATTCGGTCAGTACATCAACGGACTCCCAACGGATAACAATTTTGTCAACGGACAACTTTTATTTTCATCCGTTTGGCGTCCGTTCGTGCTATCCGGTAAGGTGTGACCGAGGCTTAAGGTTAGGGTTATTGTAAAGTTTAGGGTTAGGGTTATTGTAAAGATTAGGGTTAGGGTTATTGTAAAGATTAAGGTGAGGGTTATTGTAGAGATTAAGGTTAGGATTATTGTAAAGATTAAGGTTAGGGTTATTGTAAAGATTAAAGTGAATGTTATTGTAAAGATTAGGGTTAGGGTTATTGTAAAGGTTAAGGTTATGGTCATTGTAAAGATTTAGGTAAGGGTTATTGTAAAGGTTAGGGTTAGGGTTATTGTAAAGATTAGGATTAGGGTTATTGTAAAGATTAAGGTGAGGGTTATTGTTAAGATTAGGGTTAGGGTTATTGTAAAGATTAAGGTGAGGGTTATTGTTAAGATTAGGGTTAGGGTTATTGTAAAGATTAAGGTGAGGGTTATTGTAAAGATTAGGGTTAGGGTTATTGTAAAGATTAAGGTTAGGGTTATTGTAAAGATTAGGGTTAGGGTTATTGTAAAGATTAAGGTTAGGGTTATTGTAAAGTTTAGGGTTAGGGTTATTGTAAAGATTAGGGTTAGGGTTATTGTTATTGTTAGGGTTAGGTTCATTGTCAAGATTAACTTAGGGTTATTGTGAGGGTAGGTATAAAGAGTATTGTAAAGATTAGGGTTAGGGTTATAGTAAAGGTTAGGGTCAGGGTCATTGTAAAGATTTAGGTGACGGTTATTTTAAAGATTAGGGTAAGGGTTATTGTAAAGTTTAAGGTTAGGGTTATTGTAAAGATTAGGATTAGTGTTATTTTAGATTAAGGTGAGGTTATTGTAAAGATAAGGGTTAGGGTTATTGTTAAGATTAAGATTAGGGTAATTGTAAAGATTAGGGTTAGGGTTATTGTAAAGATTAGGTTAAGGGTTATTGTAAAGATTAGGGTTAGGTTCATTGTAAAGATAAGGGTTAGGGCTGTTGTAAACATTATGGTTAGGGTTATTGTAAAGGTTAAGGTTATTGTAAATATTAAGGATAAGGTTATTGTAAAGATTAAGGTTAAGGTTATTGTAAAGATTAGGGTTAAGGTTATTGTAAAGATTAGAGTTAGGGTTATTGTATAGATTAGGTTTAGGGTATTATAAAGTTTAGGGTTAGGGTCATTGTAAAAATAAGGGTTAGGGTTATTGTTAGGATTAGGGTCAGGTTCATTGTCAAGATTAACGTTAGGGTTATTGTAAGGGTAAGTATAAAGTGTATTGTAAAGATTAGAGTTAGGGTTATTGTAAAGGTTAGGGTTAAGGTTATTGTAAAGATTAAGATTAGGAGTATTGTTAAGATTAGGGTTAGGGTTATTGTAAAGATTAGTGTTAGGGCTATTGTAAAGATTAGAGTTAGGGTTATTGTAAAGATTAGGGTTAGGGTTATTGTAAAGATTAGGGTTAGGGTTTATTTTAAAGATTAAAGTGAGGGTTATTGTAAAGATTAAAGTGAGGGTTATTGTAAAGATAAAGGTGAGGGTTATTGTAAAGATTAGGGTTAGGATTATTGTAAAGATTAAGGCTAGGGTTATTGTAAAGATTAGGGTTAGGGTTATTGTAAAGATTAGGATTAGAGTTATTCTGAAGTTTAGGGTTAGGGTTATTGTAAAGATTAGGGTTAGGGTTATTGTTATTGTTAGGGTTAGGTTCATTGTCAAGATTAACTTAGGGTTATTGTAAGGGTAAGTATGAAGAGTATTGTAAAGATTAGGGTTAATGTTATTCTAAAGGTTAGGGTCAGGGTCATTGTAAAGATTTAGGTGACGGTTATTTTAAAGATTAGGGTAAGGGTTATTGTAAAGTTTAAGGTTAGGGTTATTGTAAAGATTAGGATTAGTGTTATTTTAAAGATTAAGGTGAGGGTTATTGTAAAGATAAGGGTTAGGGTTATTGTTAAGATTAAGGTTAGGGTAATTGTAAAGATTAGGGTTAGGGTTATTGTAAAGATTAGGTTAAGGGTTATTGTAAAGATTAGGGTTAGGTTCATTGTAAAGATAAGGGTTAGGGCTGTTGTAAACATTATGGTTAGGGTTATTGTAAAGGTTAAGGTTATTGTAAATATTAAGGTTAAGGTTATTGTAAAGATTAAGGTTAAGGTTATTGTAAAGATTAGGGTTAAGGTTATTGTAAAGATTAGAGTTAGGGTTATTGTATAGATTAGGTTTAGGGTATTATAAAGTTTAGGGTTAGGGTCATTGTAAAAATTAGGGTTAGGGTTATTGTTAGGATTAGGGTCAGGTTCATTGTCAAGATTAACGTTAGGGTTATTGTAAGGTTAAGTATAAAGTGTATTGTAAAGATTAGAGTTAGGGTTATTGTAAAGATTAGGATTAAGGTTATTGTAAAGATTAAGGTTAGGAGTATTGTTAAGATTAGGGTTAGGGTTATTGTAAAGATTAGTGTTAGGGTTATTGTAAAGATTAGGGTTAGGGTTATTCTAAAGATTAGGGTTAGGGTTATTGTAAAGATTAAAGTGAGGGTTATTGTAAAGATTAAAGTGAGGGTTATTGTAAAGATAAAGGTGAGGGTTATTGTAAAGATTAGGGTTAGGATTATTGTAAAGATTAAGGTAAGGGTTATTGTAAAGATTAAGGTAAGGGTTATTGTAAAGATTAGGGTTAGGGTTATTGTAAAGATAAAGGTAAGGGTTATTGTAAAGATAAGGGTTAGGGCTGTTGTAGACATTATGGTTAGGGTTATTGTAAAGGTTAAGGTTATTGTAAATATTAAGGTTAAGGTTATTGTAAAGATTAAGGTTAGGGTTATTGTAAAGATTAAGGTTAAGTTTATTGTAAAGATTAGAGTTAGGGTTATTGTATAAATTAGGGTTAGGGTTATTATAAAGTTTAGGGTTAGGGTTATTGTAAAAATTAGGGTTAGGGTTATTGTTAGGATTAGGGTTAGTTCATTGTCAAGATTAACGTTAGGGTTAATGTAAGGGTAAGTATAAAGTGTATTGTAAAGATTGGAGTTAGGGTTATTGTAAAGGTTAGGGTTAAGGTTATTGTAAAGATTAAGGTTAGGAGTATTGTTAAGATTAGGGTTAGGGATTTTGTAAAGATAAGTGTTAGGGTTATTGTAAAGATTAGGGTTAGGGTTATTGTAAAGATTAGGGTTAGGGTTATTGTAAAGATTAGGGTTAGGGTTATTGTAAAGATTAGGGTTAGGGTTATTGTAAAGATTAAAGTGAGGTTATTGTAAAGATTAAAGTGAGGTTATTGTAAAGATTAGGGTTAGGGTTATTGTAAAGATTAGGGTTAGGGTTATTGTAAAGATTAGGGTTAGGGTTATTGTAAAGATTAGGGTTAGGGTTATTGTAAAGATTAAGGTGAGGGTTATTGTAAAGATTAGGGTTAGGGTCATTGCAAAGATTAAGGTGAGGATTATTGTAAAGATTAGAGTTAGGATTATTGTAAAGGTTATGGTTAGGGTCATTGTAAAGATTAAGGTGAGGGTTATTGTTAAGATTAAGTTTAGGGTTATTGTAAAGATTAGGGTTAGGGTTATTGTAAAGATTAGGGTTAGGGTTATTGTAAAGATTAAGGTTAGGGTTATTGTAAAGATTAGTGTTAAGTTATTGTTAGGGTTATTGTAAATATTAGGGTTAAGGTTATTGTGACGATTATTGTAAGGTATGAACATTCATGATTACATAAAAATATACTAATATTTGTAATCATTTTTTGTTATGTTTTTATTCTTATTTGAAAGCAACTGTACTTATACAGTTGTCAGTTTTATTGTATGTATTGATCATGCCATAACCATTTAATGTAAATGAATTTGTGCAAACAAACATTGTCTATTATCTATTAGATAAGGGATAATAAAATGTACAACAGTGGATTTGTGTGGAGATCTTCCGCAATCATCTGTTGAGTTTAAGGATGTTAGCTACTCTGTTTCAAAATAACAAACTTTTTAAAAGACTGTTATAAATTGATAGAATATAAATAAACTAAAAAAAGCAGAAAAAATGAAGGGTCCGTGCTCTTGTTTTCGAGATATAGGCCATTGGAAATTTGGCGTGAAATAATTCTCTCAAGATTTTTCCTACATTTAATATTGGCACTGTTTTTCTTTCAAAAACGATGAAAAAATTACAAGGATTTTATAAGATTTTCAAAGATGACATTTTACACTATATGTAATTAAATTATGGAAAGAAAAGTAAGGGTTAGTGGGCAAAATTTTCAATGGCACTTCATGGATAAAACCAGAGGATTCCGAATATCTGGAAAAAATACAAAAACAAGAGGAGCAAACATCCTTCAATGAAAATGAAACTTTGTGTTAAGCCTTTCTTCTGACTTTTCGTTAAAATAATTTGCCGTTCGAAGATTTTCCGCAATCTATCGCATACTTCAGTACAGAGTAACTTGTAGCTTGTCTGAAATCTTATGATATTTTGCTGTAATTTGGTTCAGATATAAACTTTTCTGGAGATCTTTCGCTGACTTCGGATGAAGGAAATTGCTTGTCCGGAACTCTTGTGTGATCTTTATATAACTTTTGGTTAAGCTGATTTGCATTCATAGATTAACCGCAATCATCTGCTGACTTTACGTCAAGTTGAAAGTTCCGCAATCGTGGGCTGACTATAGGCAAAGTTGAATATTTTCTGGAGATCTTACGTAATCTTCCACTGACTTTCGGTAAAATTGAAAGCTTGCCTGGAGATTTTCTGTAACCTTGACTTTTGGAATGTTGAAAGCTTGTCTGGATATTTTCCACAATCATTTTCTGCTGACTTTTAAAGTTAAAGGTTTGTCTGACGATTTTCTGCAATCTTCCGCCGTGTTTTGAAGTTTGATGAATTTCTGAATTGTCTCTTGATATTCCGCATCGTCTGATCACCTTTCGTGACATATTAAAGTGTCTGGAATTCTTCAGCAATCCTGTTCTGACTTCTGGGTAAGTGCTTATCGCTGTTAAGATCTTCTTCAATGTTCCACTGTCTTTTGTTTTAAAATATTCGCATCACAGATCTTCCACCAAATTCCACTGCATTTACAAAGTCCATAATTAAATTGTTATGCATTGTATTATGATTCGTGGTATAGTGTTCTCTGAGGATCTTCAGCAATCATCTGTTAACATTAAGTGTAATATTTGGCCATTTAAAAAGCTGTGAAGTAATATTCCACTGCAAACGGTTACAGAAAATTCATCGAAATCGATTTGCTTTTAATATGATAAACAGTGTAAAGGGAGATAACTCTTACTAAAAAAATTGTTCGGTTTGGCAGGGAATGAGCTGTACGATATATTATATCAAAAATCTCAGTGACATGTTGCGAAACAAAAAATACATGCACGAAAGAAATTTGGCGAAAGAAAAAAAAAATAATAGTCAGAACAAAATCAAAAGGTCTGTTCACGAGTCGTAAGACCTAATGTCAGCGTCATTTAAGCCTGTCTGTCATAGTGTAAATGTTTTTTTTAGGTTTTTTTTTTTTTTTTAAACTGTGTTTTATTGTTACTAATGTTTTCTTAAATGTTTTCTTAATGTTTTATTTCGCTAAGGGCACATAGAATATAACTGTATATGCAGTAATTTTACTATGAAATTCGTGTAACTAATAAATGTTCCCCCTTGTCGGTTTTGAAGATATTTAAAGCGATATTTCTATCTGCAATTCCAACGGTCATATCAGTACCTGAGTCTTTGTCAACCATGGCGATTTTAATTTGGAAGATATAAATTTTTCTTACCTTAGCAGCAATATACCAACTTCGACTGTGTATCGAGTATACATGATTCATGATCAAGAGCTTGTAATTACGTAGTATAACGCGAGTGTTCATTTAGTTCTAATTTTTTCATTAAACACTCGTAGTGATATGATTAATAGACAAACACAATTTTATTTGAAGCTTTGTCCGCAGGAACAATATCATATTTATCGTGACGAGGATATACATTGTCTAGTTCAATCTTTCCTCATTTTGCCCTTGCTCTGAAGTAGTCCTCGACGGAATCCACTATTATTTTACAGTTATGTTTCCAATTGATGTGCTGTGGCTCTCTTTGAATTTAGGACCATCAGATATTACCTTCCGTAAATGTTAATGTTAAACTATGTTTGGATAACTGCATGACCAGAGGGTCGGTAAATATATTACGAGGAGGAACAGTCACATGTCTGAGGGCCTAATAAGTATTATTTTAAGGTCTTGCAATGCTTGTTTTTAGTTGAATAGTTTAGGTGCAATGGTTTTAGTGTACATGTAGAAGACACAAGGAACAGACTGATTTCGAAAATAAAACGGAATTTTATGTTATTTTTTTGCGATGAGGAACGTTGCTGGTGTTGATAGAATTTCTATGTTTGAAAACTGAATTGAAAGGATTTTCCTATTTTCATCTATAATTGTTCCGATCTAACTGGTTTTAAAAGACGGAAACAAACTACATGTACAGTATACTAATATGTCTTTTTGATTGAGTTAAGCCATTTCAATTGATATTTAATATTGTGTCTTTCGATGTTGTAATGTGACACTACTATTTCAGGTTAGGGTGAAGGTTGGCGCCTGTTAAAACGTTAAAACCCGCTGCATTTGTTTGTACCTGTCCTAAATCAGGAACCTGTTTCAGTGGTTGTCGTTTGTTGATGTGGTTCTTAGGTGTTTCTCGTTTCTCGATTTTTAAATAGATTAGACCGTTGGTTTTCCTGTTTGAATTGTTTTACACTAGTCATTATGGAGCCTTTTATAGCTTGCTGTTCGGTGTGAGCCAAGGCTCTGTGTTGAAGGCCGTACTTTGACCTATAATTGTTTACTTTTTACACATTGTGACTTGGATGGAGGGTTGTCTCATTGGCACTCATACCACATCTTCTTATTTCTATTAACAGTCTGTACATGAAGGAAAGCACATCTATACACAATTTGTCAAGTGGATAATACTTTAAACATTTTACAAAGATTACAGCAAGTGAAAAATGAATGGTACTAATATTATGTTTCCCAAGCGGATGATGGATATATGGATAAAGGTCATAAAACATGTAAAAGGTAAACAAACAGCACATTGCTTATACAAAGAATAGACTCTCTCATTAAAATATAAAATACAATATTTCGTAAATGTAATACAGTTATTTTTTATTCTGAAACTATCGGTTTTGCTCGATTTTTACAGTAACCTCTCTGTTACGTTTAGTATGTTTTTGTTTTCCAAACTTTTGTTGTCGAGCGTACCCGATAATAGATATTCAGAGAGATAGTTATCATTGCATCGGCACTGCTACATTAAATCATGTAACTGTGCTAAAGCTTAGGTAGCATCTCAATATGCAACGTTATTTGCCAAAAGATCGGCTGTTCTCCCTAACGATCCTTTGTTTTTCGGATGTCCAATGTTTCGTACTTTTGGCTTTGCACACGGTTAAATTTTGAAATTAAAAAGAAAGTAAGGTTTCAACTCCCTCAGGCGAAGTTAACCTTAGATGGATTTGGCTATTTTTCAGGCATTTTTTTTATCATAAAGCTCTTCAACTGTTTCGGTTCTTATGCATTCTCGGCTTTCAAATATTCGGCTTTGAGCGTTCCTGATGAAGGAAATTGTAGAAAAGCACTTCGGACATGAAAAAATTTAATGTGTTGTTTTCATTTTTTACAGCACTGGGTCGATACCTCTGCTGGAGGACTATAAGTCTCCGAGAGTATCATCGGGTCAGTAGTCAGATTTAAAACAAACCTTTCTAAATTTGTCCGTTTATAAATTATGAAATTGTAAAGAAACTTAAGGTTTTAATTTCCTCAGGCAAAGTTGACCTTACAAGGATTTGGCTATTAGGTATGTTTTGTCATATAGCTCTTCAACTGTTTCGTTTCTTATACATTCTCGGCTTTTAAATATCTGGCTTTGAGCGTTCCTGATGAAGGTTAATGCAGAAAAGCGCTTCGGACGCATTAAATTATTTAACGTATTGTTTTCATTTTTTAACATAGAGCGTACCTGGTATCGGGTTATCTCATAAAAAAGCGATGTACACACTGCAATCAAATCATTTCGGTTACACTACCACTGTGTCGCTACCGCTGCTTATAGACTCTCAGTTCCCGTTTGGTACCAGTAGCCAGTGCTAAGGTATTGGTATGATTGAAATGATACATTTTGTTCGTTAATGTTATAAAGCTATGTACTTTTGCTGAAGCTTTTTACTTGCAACTTCTTCTTCGGGCAAATGTGACCTTAGATTGCTTTAGCTGTTTCTTTCACTCACCTTCGATTTATATTTAAGGCTTTCAAACGTCTTAGTCTCTATCGTAATCGATGAATTTTATTCCAGAAAGACGTGTTTTCCGCACAGCATCCATGTAAGACGTTTAAAAGGTCAATAGTAGTGTATATACGTAATATTTTGCAAAACAGTTTTTCAGCACAAACGGTTCTACATCCTGTCGAAACTAATATATAGGCATTGCACAAGGTCAGGTTGTTCTCAGACTGTTTATCAAGTTTTTACACTAAACCATTGGATGTGTACTGATTTATATTTTGTCCTTGATACACGATTGTTCTATCAACGGGTTTGAACTTACATGAGCAATACCAAGGGTGACATTTGAGAAGCAGAATCTGCTTACCTTTTCGGAGCACCACAGATCTCTCCTAGTTTTTTGGTGGGATTCGTGCTGCTCAGTCTTTAGTTTTCTATGTTGTGTGTTTGTGTAATGTTGTCTGTCTTTATGTCTTTTCTCTTTTTTTGCCACTCCGTTGTCAGTTCATTTTCGACTTATGAGTTTGAATGTCCCTTTGGTATCTTTCGCCTCCTCTCTTTTATTAGTTGTTATTGGCCTTGAACTAGCTACTCTCAGATCGATATGTTATGTCTTAAGTCTTTTTGTTAGTTGTTTTTGTGTCTTTTATCGATCTGATGAGTCAATTACTTTTTCAACTGATTTTTACAGTCTGTTCTTTTGTTGTGTTGTTACACCACTGGTTCATGTAAGTGGTAGACTGTGCGCCCTCAAACATGTTTAACCTAGCCACATTAAGTAAGAGTCCCATGTTATGAGCCTTTAATTCAGTTCTTGTCGTTTGTTGCTGTTTATCATATTTGCTTTTAGTTTATTGTTCTGTACATAAATCAAGCCGTTGGTTTTCTCGTTTGAATTGTTCTACATTATGTCATGTCAGGTCTTTCATAGCTTGCTTAGCTGTGTTGGTTTTGCTCATTGTCAGTTTATTTTCGACTTATGAGTTTGAATGTCTCTTTATTATCTTTCGCCTCTTTTAAACGACGTACAGGTACTTACAGTCTGACTTAAGCCAGCCCCCACTATCCACTTGCGTTTGAGGAAAGTGGGGCTGGCTTTAGTCAGATTAGGTTACCAATAGTTGCCAACATCTGCGTCGGTTGGTATCTGCTGAATAGTCGTCTCATTGTCAATCATAACACATTTCCTTATTTTAATATTAGGTGGCGTCCTTATTATAATATTAGGTGGCGCCGGTTGTCAAAATAAGATTAAAAAATATTTTACATATACTTTAAAGTCTGTTTGTTGGTGCAACCATGTATTTGGCTATCCAAGGTATGTGCAGTGCTCTTTCCCGGTGCACAGCGATGTACCCAATATATGGCGTTGTCTTTAATTTACGAGAGTTACAATTATCATCATGTGATTGGTTTTTGCCATGTAAGCATATGTAAAATAAGCTAAGCAAATTGATTTTGTATTCGAAATGACTGTATTCGAATTTTATCTCATCACCGTTCTACAACTCTAAACTGTGTAAAACTATCTCTTTTGATTGAAAATTGTTTTATTTCATTTGGAAAAGTATTGAAATGTGTAACTATGTGGTTTTTCATCTACACAATAAAATTATACTGAAATATCTAGAAAAGTGAGTTTCTTTTGCATATTCTGAGAGCGCATATCAAATTGACTTAAGATCAAAATTTCAATGAAACATCTGTATTGTATGACCTAATATTATGAATAAAAGTATGTGTGTGGTAAAAACTAATAAGAAAACAACTCAAGAATACATATCAAAAACAAAAACAAGATTACAAATGTATGTTTGCGTTATGAACGCTACAAACATTATTTTTTAAAGCTAAATGCTCGGAACAATCGGTTACAAGTTATTTATAACAAAATCATCAATTTTCAGTAAAAACTAATATTTTTAAATAACGTTACAGACAAGCAACAGCTTTTTCCAATTTTTTTATAATTACACTCATGCAATGTTTGGTTAATATTGTATATCAAAATTACGCTTCTCAGTTCGGTGGGTGTTGTATATCGAAACTTCATTCAATTTGATTGATGTTATGTATCTAAACTTCAATCAGTTTGGTTGATGTTGTATGTTGAAACTTCACTCAGTTTGATTTTGTTGTATATCTAACCTTAATTCAGCTTGATTGATGTTGTATATCTAACCTTACCTCAGTTTGATTGATGTTGTATATCTAAACTTCACTCAGTTTGGTTGATGTTGTATGTTGAAAATTCACTCTGTTTGATTGATGTTGTGTATCTAAACTTCAATCAGTTTAGTTGATGTTTCTAAACTTCACTCAGTTTCGTTGATGTTGTATATCTAGACTTCACTCATTTTGATTGATGTTGTGTATCTAAACTTCACTCAGTTTAGTTGATGTTGTATGTCTAAACTTCACTCAAATTGGTTGATGTTGTATATCTAAACTTCACTCAGTTTGGTTGATGTTGTATATCTAAACTTCACTCAGTTTGGTTGGTGTTGTATATCTAAACTTCACTCAGTTTGGTTGATGTTGTATATTGAAACTTCACTCAATTTGATTGATGTTGTATATCAAAACTTCACTCAATTTGATTGATGTTGTATATCTAAACTTCACTAAATTTGATTAATGTTGTATATCTAAACTTCACTCAGTTTGGTTGATGTTGTATATCTAAACTTCAATCTGTTTGATTGATGTTGTATATCTAAACTTCACTCAGTTTGGTTGGTGTTGATGTTGTGTTGAAACTTCACTCAGTTTGGTTGATGTTGTATATCCAAACTTCATTCAGTTTGATTGATGTTGTATATCTAAACTTCACTCAGTTTGGTTGATGTTGTATATCTAAACTTCACTCAATTTGATTGATGTTGTATATCTAAACTTCACTCAGTTTGATTGATGTTGTATATCTAAACTTCACTCAGTTTGGTTGATGTTGTATATCTAAACTTCACTCAGTTTGGTTGATGTTGTATGTTGAAACTTCACTCAGTTTGATTGATGTTGTATATCTAATCTCCATATAGTTTGTTTGATGTTGTATATATAAACTCCATACAGTTTGGTTGATGTTGTATATCTAAACCTTTGATTAATTTTGTGTATCTATACTCGTAGGCCCAAACTTCGCTGTTTCTTAGGTTTGTATATCTAAACCCCACTCAACTTAGAGGATGATGTATTGAAATGCCGGCCTCCCCTTTTTAATGATAAACTGATGTCGGTATAGTTTCTTGAAATTATTGAGGATAAGGGGTAGATGTTAGTGAGATGTCTAATGTTAAAAATAAAATAAGACTTATAATTTGTTAATTGGCTGTTGTTTCAAGGTGTGATCACTAAAATACTATATATTTGTGTATGTTAGTATGTTAGGAGGTTTTATTTCACGTACTGATTCAATATTTTAATCTGTAGCTACCTTATTAGACCATAAACTCAAATAAAACTCTTCTTATGATCTACTAATAAATTTTAAGTCGAAACCCATCTTTATTGATGAAGATCAATACGTTTATAAATAATATCAACATTACGGGAATTTCCCTTGTGTGATCCATGGTTACCGATTGGTAAACAATGTGTAACAAGCTCTGCCATTGGCCAGTCGGAAGTATAAAAGAAAAAATCAACAGAACCGACGGATTGTTGGGTTAAATAAGTTGGAAAGTGGAAAATTTTGAATAGAAGCTAAAACATGTATAATAATTACAACCAAGCATTGAAAGCATTGAAAGTTAACTTTGTTATTTAAGGTTGTCGGTGCTGGTGCTAAATCGGGTTGCCGGTGTCGGTGCTAAATATGGTTGCTGATTACGATGTTTATGTAGTTATATTTACAGTGCTAATTTAGATTGCTGGAGACGGTGCTAATATAGTCATTGACGATGGCCACTTAAAGTTACCGTAGAATTTACATTCTTTTAAGAAGTCTTCATTTTGCAGAGATTTTCGTAGTCGCTTCATTATGTATTTTCATTTTTCCATGCCGGGGTTGGCATTAATAAATGCAAACATTGATATCCAAATTTCCATAGAATTAAAAAATATTTAAAACGCTCGTGAAAAATTGCCCCCAACAGCAATGTTTAGCACTGAATAACAATTTGACGTTTTGAATCATTTGTATGTGAGAAGATTTAACATCTTTTTTGTATATTATTTAGCGTCTTTCATTTTCAAAATCCAGAATGTTTTGAAACTTCAAAACTGATTTTGATACAATGAGCGAAAGAAATGTAGGGAAAAACTGACACTACCGTTTTTCTCTTATGAAGAGTGTGCTTCCAAAATATTATGAGCATATATATCTGTATTATCAGTTTCTTCTTTTCTAAAATTAAGTTATGTTCTTTGTGCCGCAAGACTTCTTCAATCTTGGCTAGTAAAATTGTTAAAACTTTGTTTCTTGTTTCTGTTTCTACCCTTCTATTATTAGTTTCTTTTTGTCACGTTGTTGATGTTGGTATTTTCTCTCCCTCAATTTGTCTTTTTAAAATTTAGCTAATATTCAAATGCTTCTTAATTTGATTATTTGAAAGATGTTGATAGACGATAGCCTGATATTTTTCTTTTCATAATCTCATTTTTCTCCAGCGATTTTAAAAAATATAGTCATTTTGTTGTGACAAAATATATATTATTTAAGTAGCTGCTTTCGTAAATATACATGGATCAATGTTTTCTGAAAGGAAGTACTATGGACTAGGAGTGTATGTGTGTCGGTGACGGTGCTAAGATTGTTTGCGATAGTGCTTAGATTGTTATATTGACGGTTTCTCTCCATTGTTTATTTTAGTACTAATAAAAGATGACACTTTACTTATTCAGATATTTTATTTTATCACTCAGAATATATATATAATCACAAGTATACGATTCTCTTCCTGTAACGTGTCTTGGTCTAACGGTAAACATAGGACGTCGAACCTAACACTTTATAGATCCTTGAACTCCCTTTTTCTGTGTAACCCTGTGATCTCTGGTGGCCAACTCTAGCACCAGGGAGGTAGCGTTTCAGTATATCGAAACTCCACATCGTTCGGTGAATGATGCATATCTAAATTCCACTCAGTTCGGTGGATGTTGTATGTCTGCTTGTTCTTGAACTGCTGTTTTCGCTTAGAGACATCCTAGTTTGCTTATATAGACTTAATACACGTCTGTTACAGACATACGAAATAAATATGAACACACCCTGTAAAGCATTCAAAAGGGAAACAATTGTTGAAAAGGCTGAAAAGGGTATGAAAGAATCGATGATTTGAAAAATCCAAGAGA
The DNA here is from genome assembly GCA_017311375.1 of Mytilus coruscus. Lineage (NCBI taxonomy): Eukaryota > Metazoa > Mollusca > Bivalvia > Mytilida > Mytilidae > Mytilus > Mytilus coruscus. Next base: position 84,826,984 of record CM029596.1, on the reverse strand, counting down.
TTCCAGTTATAGAAAATAATTTCACGTACACGCTAAATTGAATTTGATTTATATTCATTTGGGAATCGTTTTCCAATTTTGGTCGTCTTGCTATTTTTAAAGCAGTCGCAATAAAGAAGAAAATATTTGAGCAGCAAACAAGACTTATTGGAATTATGAATGTAACAATGAATGCGATTTGCCGATTCAAAAAACAAACGTGACCTCCGTATCCAATCGATGTAACGCTCGATAAACTACTAGTTATAACAATATTTAATACTACAATTATTGAAGGTATCCCATAGGAATATAATACATAAACTGCCAGTCTAGATTTTTCGGATATATGAATACCAGTTTTGCTTGTAAAAACGTAGTACATATGGAAAGAACACACACTGAGACAACCAAACGTTACCAACCAAAAATAATGTATCAAAACACCGATAAATTTACATCCGATATAAGATTTTGTACCAAATTCTACAAACTGAAAAACGAACTGCGCACAGAACATTGCAAATACTAAACACATATTATTTTTTCCTGGAAGGGTTCTCAAACTCGAAAAAAACAATAAGTTGAAAACGTTAAAATAAACAAACAAGAGATATGCATGTCAACACCAATGCTACTGTGTTCCATACAACTGCAGAATTGAAAGAATCCTTTCTTGTAATCAAAGTCTGTAAACGGTTTACGCATATTCTTGCTTTTCGAGGTGACGTCAGAATATAATCATCTTGTTCAATGTTAGTATTTCTCGAAAGTATTGTTAATTGTAAGTTTTTCAAGTTTACACTGAATTCATTTTCGTTCAATTCGATTTGTTCACAAACCAAAAGTTGATTCACGTGTGAATGAACGTATAAATGGCCAGTGTATGAACGAGATGTTTCATTGATACTATAACATTTATCGGTGAATTGCATTCTTGAAACTAAAGAAGGTAAATGAAAAGCATTTGCATCATGCTCAATAAGGAATGGCTGCTCAAAATCATCATGGGTTACATTGAATGTTGAGCCTAACAAAGCAACCAGTTGTTCCTCCGTCCTTGAACGGTTCACAGAATCCGTTATAAATAATTTGTGATAAACCAATATCGAAATCTCATGTCCTTTGTATAATTTGTTAAGCTGATTGCGTGGACAGTAGAAATTGGACAGACTAATAGAGGTTTCAAAATCAATGTACGATAATCTCAAACACTTCCTAATATTTTCTTTGAAAGATTCATCAACTGACTCCAAGAAAGGCATTGTATCATTCACATTAATCAACAAACTAGCTTTAAGTCTTGCATATAAAATGTATCCTAGGTTTGTTGTTGTTTGGAAAAGAGGAGTACATCCTGTATCGACAAGCATTCTACCAGGATAACAACGTACATCACGACATTCATTCTGAAATAAAGAGTAATGTAAGACAATGATTACAAGCAGGTTTAACTCAGTATGGATTTGCATGCTTAACATGTCGACGCACTGGTAGAGCTCTTTTTGGAGTTCATGCGATTTGTATTATCTTAATCGATTGATGACATGAGAACATCGTTTAAATATTGATGTCTAGGTTAACCTATCAACATTTCGCAAGCTGTTCTTGTGTAAAAGTAAAATAACCAAATAATTTTGGGGCCTTTTATAGCTTACTGTTCGGTGTGAGCCTAGGCTCCGTGTTGAAGACCGTACTTTGACCTATAATGGTTTACATTTATAAATTTTACTTGGATGGAGAGTTGTCTCATTGGCACTCATACCACATCTTCTTATATCTAAATACCAAACTCCAGGGAATTCAAAACGGAAAGTCCCTTATCAAATGGCAAAATCAAAGACTCAAACACATCGAACGATGGAAAACAACTGTCACATTCCTGACTTGATAGAAAATAGTGGATTTAACCTGGTTTTATAGCTAGCTAAAACACTTGTGCCTGTCCAGAGTCATTAACGTCGTTAATGGTCGCCTTTAGTTAAAACTCTTAACGCTTGTTCTTCCTTTCGGAAATTTGGTGCATAAACATTTCCGTAGTAGGTGCAGAACGAATTTACAACAATACCGTTTTCTTATTGTATTTTCGCTGGGTTCATGTAGACTTGTCATTTTTAAACCACCTATCGAGATTACTTTGAATTTTAACATGCAATCTTCAATTTTTGTTTAGGGCTTATCTAGACCAAACCTTCATTATAACTGTGTATAAATGAAAAAAAAATAATGAAGATTTTCAAGCTTCGAAGAAGAAGGGTCAATGTTCCCTTGAATTTGCTTCACTGGTTGTGTCAAAATATGAAAATTGATACAAACTAGCGAATATAAATATTTTAAATATAAACCTTACGATTGAAAGATTTTTCAAAATTAACATATATCCATGAAATCAAAATGTTTTTTTAACCCCTATATAATGGTTTTATGACTTCAAGGTAAACCACATATACTTCCAAACTAACGAGGCCCAATATGTTAGCCGGCATGACGTAAAAAGACGAATCAAAGAATTCAACTTTATATATAACTAATATAGGACAATGATGATGATTAAAATTTCACCATTCCAGGCCCTTTTGTTTTCTACATTATTAATATTACAAATAATAAACAAGTTCCGGGTCGATTCCGATACCGATACCAATAGTATATATGTCTCATGTAGTTTCCGGTTGTGTGTATGTTCTGTGTCTTCCTCCTTTTATAGGAGCACCACCATGGGTTATGGTGTAAAGAAGAACATTAAATACACTGTATCGGTACATATTTAATGTCAGCATGTGCCTACCTAGTTTCCCAGCCTGGCCGTGACGTGTCTTACTACCAGAAGATCAACCTTCCACAAAACAATTTTGTTCGCATAAAGGTAAACACCTTGCAGGTTGAATTTTCAGATTAATTAACTTTTATCTCACCTGCTTTCTTACGTTTTCGGCCAAACTCTTTTAAAAACATGATGATTTCATCCTTCCTATTTCGTAAATAGTCAAATTTTAAGCATCTGTTATTCAAATTTCACAAAGTATTTGTAAATATCCGCCAAAGGAAGTTTTCAAAGACACGTTAGTTTTAGATCCAAAACAGAAAAAGACCGGATTATCCGCAAATTTGATATAATTTATATTTTCAATCTACAACTAAGGGAAGTAATTTAATCAAAAGGGTCAAAGTCACGTGGTGCAAATCATATGAATAAAGTATCTAGGATTTTGCCATATCAAGTGCAATGCAATAAAACATACGAACACACACTCACCTGATTCGCTTCTCCTCAAAATAAAAAAAAAAGGAAAATATAAAAATAATTATATACAAAATAAGGGATAAGGTCACCCCGAATGCCGCACAAATGCCATGGCAATGAAAGGGAAACCGGTAAGGACATACTTTGATTCCAAACCGATACCGCTAAATGCCCAGTTGTAGTAAGAAAACCAGGACGGGTTCAAACAGAAAGATTTGAAATCAAGGAAAACTGTGCACCTTATAATCAGCATGAATGTATCACAGGACAATACGAATGCTAAAAATCCAGGCTAAAATAAGGCGTAGGTACTTTAATTCAGCCATGGACCCGCGATGTTTCGGGTGTGATTTCAAAACTATCGAAATTACTGCTTGGGAAATTGGCCATACCTCTTTTAGTTCAAATCAAGAACGTTCTACATTTGCAGATGTCACGTCAGCTATACCAAAACGTCAAAAATACAACGTTAATGAATACATAAATAAGAATAATCGATAAATAATATCTTAAATAAACTAATCGGATTGATTAAATATTATTTCGCAATATAAATGATTTTACAGATAGCTAATAAACTATTGAAATATAGTTGCATTATGTGATTTATACTCCAACACATTAGCAAATAATCAAATGAACATTTCTGCAGTATGTAGCACTTTATCGTAATGGGAAAATAAGTTTTCACAATAACCCACACCAAAAAATTAAACACTTAAAACCAATGGCTACTTAGGAAGGTTATGAATGTCTTCTGCTATAATAATTTTTACAATCAAATATTTAACTTTGTCTCTTGTAATTGACTTAAATTATGTACCAGAGACGACATTTTTTTTTTGGGGTGAAGGTGTGTGTGTGTGTTGTGGGGGGTTGCAGTATTATGGAAATGATTATTATGGTCTGGTAAGAACTGAGAAATTTAAACTTGACTATGACACGATAAGCATTGATATTCTGTCCAACATGATGCAGGAAATTTTGCGCGAGACAAATAAATCGTACTAGCAACAGATTAAAATAAATATTCTGTTCGCAAAAAAAACATCATCACCGCCAGAAATCATATGGTCCTCGAAAACAACAAAAATGCAAGACAATTCGGCTATTCAAGCCAGAAACTTTATTCAAAATTTGACATGGTAGATAGTTTCAGTAAAAATTTTAAATGATAAAATATACTGAAAATATTATTCTATACTCTCAACAAAATTAATCTCGCAGCTTTATTTGAATACTTTAATATTTCAGTATATCTATAAACCAAGTATTTCTTGTCACTTCACGAGGCTCTGTGGCCGAGTTGTCTGAATAGTTCATCGTCATCTATCACTAGCTTGTTAAGACTGAGTTTGTGAGTTCGGACCGCACTCGTGTCAGGTGCGTTTGACTCGATCTTAATCGACTAGTATTGTTAGTTTTCCTACCGAAGGTCGGTGATTTTCACCAGCTTCTTTGACTACTGTCTGCCACGATATCACGATATATCCAAGAGCGCTGAAAGTGGCGCTAAACACCAATATTCAATCGATCAATCAGGTCAGATGAATTTTCGGCCCATAAACTACCATACTGTCCACAGTGACCTTTATTATATGTTTTACAATTCACTTTAGCAAAATATGAAGCTATAAAATAAGAAGATGTGGTATGATTGTCAATGAGACAACTCTCCACCAGAAACCAAATGACTTAGAAGTTTACAGCTAAAGGTCATCGTACGGCCTTCAACAATGAGCAAAACCCATACCACATAGTCCGCTATAAAAGGACCCGTAATGACAAATGTAAAACAATCACACGAGAAAACTAAAGGCTTTATTTATGTACAAAGCAATGAACGAAAACAGATATGATATACAGCAACAAACGACAACCACTGAATTACAGGCTCCTGACTTAGGACATGCACATACAGAATGTCGCGCGGTTAGACTAATTCGTTTAATCCCACCTTCTAACCTGGGACAGTGGTGTAACAGTACAACATTAGAACAAACTATGATAAGAGGCCGTCGGATTGACAACTAGCCGGATCTTCATGAATGAAAATGATATTTGCAAATCTGGACCCCAAACAGGATCAAGTACAAAAATAAATGAATTTTTGAAGGGTTCAGCAATCGAAAGGTCAAAATCAGTCTAAGTATCACTTTTCGCTACTTAATAATAATTAATGAATAAATAATTTAAATGTGCTCTCTTCGGTAAAATACCTTCTAATTAAAGACCACATTGATGCATGGAGTACGTGATAACTCTACATATGATAAGCCCTCAATTAAATGTGACATTCATATTTATTCTAGGTTTTTTTCACTTTTCTCAACAACAAATGAGCTTATTTTTAACATTGTAAAATTACAATTTTTGGACTGTGGTGTGAATCTACTGTAAGTTGAACTGTGCCCTCTTGCTCATTAATGATGTAAGAATTACAAATATAATTAAAACCAATTGAAGGTCCTTCCACCCCACATTCACATGAAGATATTAAGTAGGGTTTAAAATGTCATTGCTGGTATCAGACGATAAAATGTATGATTTCTATACACTTTGGTTGAAAATAAGGGAGATAATTGCTACTAACGGTTTGAAAAATGTCACTTCCGGTAATCGTGATATGTTAATTGACACTGATTCCAATAATATTTGATTCCATATACTTTAACATAAAATTAATCTAATAAAATGCTACTTCCGGTTTACCTTAGGTCACTTCTGGTTGAATTTTTCGAGGTCATGTGTTTTCCTACCAAATGCAAAAGTCCCTATGATTTTATCATGTATCAATATAATGTTATAGCATAGGTCAAAATCTAGAACGTCAAATTTACCTCTGACCTTGACCTTAATTTCAAGGTCATAAAGCAAGGACCTCAAATCAAAAGACCCTAAGTCTTTACTGTACACGGTTGATGAGTTATATCACAATAAAGCTTATTTCAAACATAATAGGGGACGGAACTCCCATTAAATCTCAATGCCCCCTTTAAACCAAAATATATATGTTACGATATGTCGGAACTGACAGTTTAGTTAAAATATTGTGTCGATATCTTATACGGTTTGAGAAGAGAAGCAATAATAAGCCAAAATAAAATTAAGAACATGACCTTGACCTCATTTTCTTTCTTATGAAATAGGGACCTCATATCAATAGACCCTAGGTCCTTATCACTTATGGTTTACCTGTAACAATTATATTTCATGTATATTGCATACATAAGGGGAAATAACTCTCATATGGAATCTCTGTATCGCTTCGGTCAAATGTCTCAAATTATAGCAATTTGGTAAAATAAATTTGTCGCTTTCTTTTACGTATGCGAAAGGAGTAGTCATAACAAGAAAAACAACGTTTGGGGAGATAACTCTAACAAAAAAAAGTATTCGGTTAAGCGGTGTCAGTTTAAAAAGCGTATTAACTGTTCGATATCACATACTAAATATATAAGCGACATCTTGCGAAAGAAACATACAGCGCAAGAAATAAATTTAGGCAGAAGAACAAAAATAATAATTAAAAACCAATTGTTCACAGAACAATTGAAGGTCTTCCACCAGTAAAGATCTTTTTGATATGAAAATATTTAAAATGTCATTTCCAGCGTCAAACGATGGCTTATTGTATGCTTATTCCAAAATATATGGTTTCTATACAAAAAAAATTAATAAGGAGATAATTTGCCACTTCCGGTATTATTTGATAGTTTACTTGACACGGATTCCAAAATATATGGTTCTATATACTTTTACGTCAAATATGTACAAAAAGTAGTTACTTCCGGTTTACACAAGGTCACTTCCGGTTGGCTTTCCAACTTGAAATGATAATACAAATAGTCCCATGACTTTATCATGTATACATATGACGTTAAAGGCAAAGGTCAAAATCTAGAACGTCAAATTTACCAATGAGCTCAATTTCAAGGTTATAAACCAAGGACCTCAAATCAAAAGACCCTAGGTTTTAAATATATATGGTTAATGAGTTATATCACCATACGTGTTATTTTAAATATAAAGGGGGAAGAAACTTCAATCTAATGTAAGCGTACCATTTCAACCAAAATGTATGTGTTACGACATGTCGCAACTAACAATTGAGTAAAAATATGTTGTCTATATCTTATACGGTTTTTGAAAATAAGTGAAAATAAGCCAAAATCAAAATTAAGAATATGACCTTGACTTTTGACCTTGACCTAATTTTCATTTTTTGGATCAAGGACCTCAAATCAAAAGACCCTAGGTCTCTATCACTTAAGGTTTACCAGTTAGAAATGCATATCACTTATATCAAATGCATAAGGGGAAATAACTCTCATATGGAATCTCATTACGGCTTCGGTCAAAATTAATCAAAACATCCTGAGGATGTAGCGAGCAATTTGGTAAAATAAATTTGTCGTAATATTTTACGGTTGTGAAGGAGTAGTATACACAAATACACAACAGTGTTCGGGGAGATAACGCTTACAAAGTAAAGTTTTTTTGTTTCGAGGTGTCAGTTTCAAAAGCATATTAACTGTACGATATCATATACCAAAAATCTAAGGGACATATTTTGAAACAACAATACAGCGGAGGAAATGAATTAGGCGGAAGAAAAAAAAATAATCAGAACAAAAGCAATAGGTCTTTCCACGGAAAAGTGGAAAGACCTATTTAAAACCGATTGTTCAGAGAACAATTGAAGGTCTTTCCACATTAATTTTTTAAATAATTGATAAGAGCTAACTGCAGTTTTCTCAAAGTTACTATTGGTTTCCAATAATAGGTTTATTTATACTGATTCGAAACATATATGGTTTTTATATGATTTCGTCTAAAATAAGGGAGATAAGTTGCTTCCTCCAGTTTAGAAAATATCACTTCCAGTCTCATATCATAGTTTAAGCCACACTGATCCCAAAAATATATAGTTTCTAGGGTGATAAATAACAACTTCCGGTTTGAAAAAATCACTTCCAGTACCATCTGATAGGCTGTTTCACACAGATTCCAAATACATATGGTTCTAGGTAATTTGAAATGAAATCAGTGCAGGAAATGACTACTTCCTATTACAAAAGGTCACTTCCTGCTGACTTTTTCAAGGTCATATATCTATTATTCTAAAACCAGTTGTAGGCATGATACGGGTTATGTTCTTCTCATATATTTTATGATTGTTTGATACTAAACCCTAACGGGAGGGATTGTACTTGATTTTCATATGATGAAGACATAATCTTTCAATCAGTTTAATTGAGGTCTGGAGCTGGCATGTCAGTAACTGCTAATAGTCCTTTGTTAATATATGTATCATTGTCATTCTGCTTAGTTTCTTTTGTTACCTATTCTGACATCGGACTCGGACTTCTTTTAAACTGAGTTTTACTGTGCGTATTGCTATGTGTTTCTTTATTCTACATTGGCTAGAGGTATAGGGGAGGTTTGAGATCTCACAAAACATATTTAACCCGCCGCATTTTGCGCCTGTCCCAAGTCAGGAGCCTCTGACCTTTGTTAGTCTTGTATGTTTTTAATTTAAGTTCATTTATATGTTTTGGAGTTTAGTGTGACGTCCATTTTCACTGAACTAGTACACAATTTTATTAAGGGTGAAAGCTGAGGACCACCTCCGGGTGCAGGATTTTCTCGCTGCGTTGGAGACCCATTGGTGGCCTTGGGCTGTCTGCTCTTTGGTCGGGTTGTTGCTTTCTTTGACATACTCCCCATTTCCATTCTCAATTTTATCTACAAACCTAATGTAGAAAGACTCAATAGCTTTATATGTATAAATATGAATTTATAGCAAAGGTCAAAATCTAGAACTTCTAATATACTTTTGACCTTGACCTAAATTTCATGGTCATAAATCAAAGACCTCAAATTAAAAGACCCTAGGTCTCTACTATATGTGGTTAATGAGTTATATCACCATACAGCTAATATTGAATATAAGAGGGGAGAAAACTCCCATAAAATGTCAACGGACCCTTTCAACCAAAGTATGTGTGCTGCGATATGTCGTATCTAACAATTTAATAAATATATTTTGTCGATATCTTATACAGTTTCTGATGAGAAACTATATAAAGCCAAAATCAAATTTCAAGACATGACCTTGACCTTTGACCTTGACGTTATTTTCTTTTTGGTGGACCCTGGACCTTAAATCAAAAGACCCTTGTCTCTTTCACTAATGGTTTACCAGTTACAAAAACATTTCATATATGTCAAATACATAAGGGGAAATAACTCTCGTATGGAGACTCCAGATTGCTTCGGTCAACATTTCTTAAATTATCCTGAGGATATAACGAGCAAGTTGGAAAAAAATGTGGGTTGTTATTACGGTTGCGAAGGAGTAGGTGTAACAAGAAAAACAGTGTTGGGGGAGATAACTCTTACGAAAAAAAGTGTTCGGTTAAGCGATGTCAGTTTCAAAATCGCCTTAACTGTAAGATATCGTATACCAAACATATAATTTACATCTTGCGAAAGAAACAAACAGCTCAAGAAATAAATTTGGCGGAAGAAAAAAAAATAATAATGAGGACAAAAAAAATAGGGTCTATCCACGGAAAAGTGGAAAGACCTAATTAAAAACCAACTTTTCAGAGACAATTGAAGGTCTTTCCACCCAAATTCTCTGAAGATCAGAAAATTTGGATAAAAAACAGTATGTCTGGTCTTAAAAGATAGCTTATCACACACTGATTTTGAAAATATAATGGTGAAGGCACTTTTCTCATCAATTAAAGAAGACAATCAGGTTCTTCTTGTGTCACTTCTTTGGTCAAAAATAGTTCACTTTATGCTGATTCCAAAAGTATATGGTTCTAGGTACTTTTGAATGAAATCAGTGCAGGGAATGGCTTCTACCGGTTTACAAAAGGTAGCATCTGGTTCACCTTTTTAAGGTCATATGTCTACCAACCGAATTCAAAAAGCCCCATGATTTCATCATGCATAAATATGAATTTATAAGAAAGGTCAAAATCTAGAAAGTCAAATTTACCTTTGACTTTCACCTAAATTTCAAGGTCATAAAGCAAGGACCTCAAATCAAAAGAACCTAGGTCTCTACTACATATGGTTAATAAGTTATATCCCAATGCAGCTAATTTTAAACATCGGAGAGGAGAAAACTTCCATTTCATGTAACCGTACACTTTCAACCAATATATATATGTTACGACATAAAATATATTGTCGATATATTGTACGGTTTAAGCGATAATAAGCCAAAATCAAAATTTAGACTATAACATTGACCTTTGACCTTGACCTCATTTTTTTCTGGACTAAAGACCTCATATAAATATACCCTAGGTCTTATGGTTTACCTGGAACAACAAATATTTTACTTATGTTTCATACATAAGGAGAATAACTCTCATGTGAAATCTCTGTATCGATTCGGTCAAAAGGTCTCAAATTATCCTGAGGATATAACGAGCAATTTCGTAAAATGAATTTGTCCGTTTCTTTTATGGTTGCGAAGGAGTAGTCATAACAAGAAAAACAGTGTTTGGGGCGATAACTCTTACAAAAAAGTATTCGGTTAAGCTGTTGTAGTCTTAAAACCGCATTAATTGTTCAAAATCACATACAAAATATATAAGCGACATCTTGTGAAAGAAACATACAGCGCAAGAAATAAATTTAGCCGTAAGAAAATAATAATGATAATCAAAAACCAATTGTTCAGAGAACAATTGAAGGTCTTTCGACCAAAACGAACATGTTGTGATAGGAAAATATTCACTCTTGGTTTAAAATGTCAATTCTGGTGTCGGATAATAGAATAATTTACGCTGATTCCAAAAACATATGATTTCTATTAGCTTTTGCTAAAATGACGGTTGATTTTAAGGTACTTCCGGTTTATAAAATTTCATTTCCGGTTTCATTTGAACCTAACTTTACAATACTTCCAAAAAATCAAACTTCTTGTATCTATTACATGAAAATAATGCAAAAATAACTACTGCCGGTTTACAAAAGGTCACTTCCGGTTGACCTTCTTCAAGGTCATATTTCTGCAACTTAATGTAAGGATCCTATGACTTCATGATCCAATAAAAAGTTTAAGCAAAGGACAAAATCTAGAACGTTAAATTAAACCTTGACCTTGACTTTAATTTCAAGGTCATAAACGCAGGACCTCAAATCAAAAGACCTTAGACCTTTATTATATATGGTAAATGAGTTATATCACCATACATGTAATTCTAAATATAAGAGGGGAGACAACTCCCATTTAATGTCAACGTACCCTTGCAACCAAAATTTATTTGTTACGTGTCGCAACTAACAATAAAGTAAAAATATGTGTTCAACATCTTATAAGGTTTTTGAAAAGAAGTGAAAATAAGCCAAAATCAAAATTTAGAACATGACCTTGACCTTTGACCTTGACCTAATTTTTTCTTCTTTTTTTTTGACCAGGGACCTCAAATCAAAAGACCCTGGTCTTTATTACGTATGGTTTACCAGTACAAATGCATATCACTTATTTCAAATGCATAAGGGGAAATAACTCTCATATGGATGTTCCGGATAGCTTCGGTTCAAATGATCATCCTAATCCTGAAGATATAACAAGCAATTTGATATAATCAATTGATCGGTTTCTTTTACGGTTGCGAAGGAGTAGTGGACACAAGAAAAACAGTGTTCGGGGAGATAACTCTTACAAGGAAAAGTGCTTGTTTAATACTGCCCAAAAAAAAAATTTAGGCGGAAGAAAAAAAAATAATAATTATAATAATCAGAACAAAACAAAAAGGTCTTTCCACGAAAAATTGGACAGACCTAATAATCAGAACAAAACAAAAGGTCTTTCCACGGAAAAGTGGAAAGACCTAATAATCAGAACAAAATCAATAGGTCTTTCCACGGAAAAGTGGAAAACCTAATAATCAGAACAAAACAAAAGGTCTTTCCACGGAAAAGTGGAAAGACCTAATTAATTATAAAAACAACATGCCGAAAACTTCCTATATGCCTATTATGTGTAAGTATATATAAGAATTCGCTTGACTGAAGTTAATGCGCGATGAATATGAAAATCCACCACACAGTATAATATACTTATATGAAGCCTGAAACCAAATGTCAGAATGCCATGATTTGTAATTTCTGGGCGAAATTCGACGAAAATATCATGGAACGGAGGGACTGACGACTACAAGGACGAACAGACAGAGATGACCAATTATACAACCTTCTTCAAATAATCATACTTTTATGATATACTTTGTAGTACTCGGAGCGATATTGAAAAGTTATAGCACAATTTTTTTAATTGTGTATGGCTATCCTCCAATGTTATATCAAATTACGATTTTACATTGGCTATTGCGGTATAATTTTTGTTAAGTTCTCCTAATGAATAATCAACCAGTCACGTGTAACAATAAAATAGGCCACTTAAAGCAAATGTTTACCATGTGAAAAAAAAATTGTGATAATTTAGTATTTCATATTAAAAATATATTTCATTACGTAAAAGAATAAATTGCCAAACAAAAATAGAAACTTTATGAGTGACAATTTTCTCTCAGAAATAACCTTTATTAGAAGCCACGAGACCAAATGTTTAGGATAAAAGGTTTATTGGTTTATTGATGAATTAAGCATTTATATCAGTACTTGTAGATAAAAAATATGATAATTTTAGATTTGCATGCATTATTTTTTATGTTTATAATAGTCCAAGAGCAATATAACCTATACCCGTTTTCTTAATTCTTAATATAAGACATCAAAAGACATCCCTTTTCAGACAAGAATAACATGAACCTCTTTTCAAATCTATCATAATTAACACCGTATCAAACATCTAGATAACTTTTGTAATGGCATATCAAATATGTAAAAAGCTACACATTTACGTAATAAAGATCAGGTACAATGTTACTTACAAGATATACAATCTGACTTGAGTTACATCTAGGTGTCTCTGTGTTTTGTTTTGATGATTGTTTGTTGTTAGAAAATTCAAATATGACTCTATATGATGGTGGTTTGAAGGCATCATCCATCTTAGGAAAAATTGAGTCACTTCTAGAGGATCCCAAAGCCCACAGGCCTTCATCATCGTATACTCCATTACATATTTTACAAAACTTGTTTTTGTATGGTGCTAGGTAATCAATTCTTGGCAAACTTAAACAGTATTTCTCTGTTTCTTTTACATAGTTGTTCCAAAAGCCTGTCACGTTGCATTTAGAATATTCTACCGTTTGATTGTGTTTCGGATTACATATGGAACAAAAGGCACTCTGCTTTGAACTGTCCAAATTCATCGGCATGGTTATATTTTCACAGGCAAATTTTATATCCATATCCCTATGCATCCAGTGCCCGGTAGTATTGCATTGTTTGTATTCTTTTTCTTCACATTTTACGTAATTGGTATATTCGGATGGTTTGTACTTTATATCACATCCGTTATCTCGTACAAACCGGAAATATTCTTCAAATGACAGGAAGAAAAATGGCGGCAAGTACACATTACAACGAATGGTAAGGTCCCACAATTTCAAGGAGGCAGAATTTGTATTTTTGAAAGTGGATTGCCCAATTCCGTCACTACATAAAGCACAGTATACGTTTTTATAGTGAGTGTAATCATCAGCCATTTGTATTTCTACTGGTTGAAAAGTAAAGAATTTTTCAATGTCGTTAATTCTACACAATTTTTCCGTAAGAGCATTCGTGGATTTAGTGCATGTATCAAAAACTACGTACCCATTCTTATTGTAAGAATACCGAGGATCAGTGCATGAAGTGGATTTTTGAAACAACTTGTCTATGCAACATCCGTTTTTAAAATAGCAACTATCGCTGCAGTCACAATATGGCGTCATAGGGAACATTGAATAGTTTTGACAAAACAAAGGGGAACCAGTGAATGCAAAGTACTGTACCATTATATGTGTTCTGTTCAAATTGTGCAAGTCTTTAGTTTCAATTACATCTATTTGTTTCGTTGCTATAATTTCAGGGTTTGTGTCTTTTAAATACTTTGCTCCACTCTCAAAAATCGATTCAAGGTTAAAATCGATGGTTTTAAACTGAAGCACGAATTCTTTTTGATATTCTATTCTTTCCTCAACAGAAAATTCTAATTCCTTGAAATGTACGTTGTCTGTTTTATTCTTGTTATTTGAATTGCATAAAAAGCAGTAAATATTTTTAAAGGGTGTTGTCAAAGGAGACTGTATGTTATTCAAGCATGCCTTTTCTAAATCGGCACTATAAACGTCCCATAAACCCGTTGTATTACATTTCGAAATAACATCACGTATATCAATTGGCGGGTTACAGAGATGGCAAAATACATTTTTGAAGGAATTAAATCTATTGTCATACATTCGGCATGCAAAGTCTATACTGGCATCAAACGCTATCCATGTTCCCGATACGTTGCATTTACTTATCAAACCATCATCTAACAAATAGTTATCATCGCATGTGTTATAATGAAGTCCATCAATTCCTGAGCTCGAATAGAAAATATCACATTTTTTCTCCATGGCATAGTCGATTATTTCGGAATAGGAAGATAGAAAATTGAAATCTGCAAATTTTGCACATTCAATTTCAATTTTCCATTGAATAATATCTCCCATTGATTCATTATGGCAAACTGAACAATGAACATTTCTGTAAGAAAGTCCGCTTTTGAACGAATAAACGGGAATGTTTTGAAGCTTTTGTTGGAGGCTGGTTGATATTTCGCATTTCCTTTTTGTGACATTATTCGAGGACACAGGACAATGACTGATCATCGATACTGCTCTTTTGTCGTTATGAAAATTGTTAAAGTTCATGAAACTTGTTTCTATACATGATTGGGAAAAACGAAAAAGAGATCTGGGCAGCAGTTCCTAGAAATTATACATGTATTCTCACAGCTGCATTCTGGACAATAGTCTCGTATTGTTGTGTTCGTCGAATCTAAAATTTGCAGTTCACAAAGTCTATTACCACACCTTGCTTTATATGCATCCATAACATTAGAAAGTTCCATACAATATATCGAGAGGAAAAATACGTTGATATCAACAGTAATTTTGCCGTTTTATTGTAATAATTCATTTTAAATCTGAAAAATAGAAATAATACGTCGTATGCCTGTACCATATACAAAAAGGTAAAAGTTACCATGGGGCTATAAAAAAAAGTCCAAAAACAGAAAACACCATGGTCTAAAAGAAAAACGACTAAAAGACAATCAAGTCCATAAAACATTCAAATAAAACTTAAAATAGCAAAAATCTAGTACAGGATTTTTATTTTAATCAATATGATTTGAATTAAAGGTCAAGTTAACTGCTGCGTGTTCTAAATTTATATGATAGTAAATAAAGAAATGTGTCATGGCCAATGGTTGCCTCTTTACAGATTATTGACATGTTGCAATAGCAAACCTAAATAACTCAACATAACTATGTAGACAGTCGTCATATTTAAATTTTAGATTATGTCCTTGCAACTTACAAATAAAAATACTATAATAACTATTGAGCTTCTCATATTTCATTATGCATGGTATATATAAGGGTGTAGATGGGGATAAAAGAATAGAGAATAATTGGCAAAAATTAAAGAATAGATTTTAATGGTGTGCGAAATAAGAGAATGGACGGTTACATAGCAGTACTTTTGCGCTTTTTTTTTTTTTTTTATCTGTAACACAACAGGACTCTTGTGCTCAAAGAATATAGACATTTGCGCGTTAAACTTCGATAAACCTAAACCAAATTGACCGGACCTTTGCGATTTTACCTACATGTAGTATATAAGTTTACCTGTAATCTTAACCAGATTTGCCAAAGTCAAGGGATGGCAAAATGGAAATATATTCCTCGTATGTTCATTCTATAGTCTGGAAAGTCCGAGGAACTCTTCCATCATAGTTTCTCGGGGAATGTTTCAATTTGTGGAGACCGAAATTAATTTTTAACGACCTGTAATTCAGACTTTCTAGGTGTCGGATGTGAAATTTCATAAGCATTTATCTGTAATAAAAAGAAGCAATTATATATCTTTGTGAATACTCAAAAGTTTTTGGCAAGTTTTTAAAGTACGATGGGTGTATGTTAAACAGTAGATTGATTTTATTTCACAAAATTATCTTATCAGAGCTACTGGATTTTTCAAATAAACTACTGAAGTTTCCTTTAAGATGTGTGTATATAAATGAATATGCTGTATTTTAGAATATTTATTGATTTATAAACTTTTAACCATGATATCTAAAATGTTCTGTTGATAAAGCTCAAATATCCTTTTTTCAAAAAGCAGAAATGTCCTGTAGAAAAAGCGCTAGTATCATTATTTTAAAAGCTCAAATGTCCATTAAAAAGCCCAAATGTCCATTAAAAAGCGCAAATGTCCATTAAAAAAAGCGCAAATGTACAACGAATAGTACTAAAGAAAATAAACAAACTACAAAGAGAATGAATTGTACAGTACCAAAATTCTGAGGTCAGTTTTCAAGTCAATGTCTTAAAAATAATAAAACAACGGGTTTCTCATTCGCATTATGTATTTTAACAACAACAAATCACAAAATACACGGTCGCATTAGTGTAAGAGCCAACCAACTATGCTCTATTTGTAGTTTAATCAAGTTTGAGTTACACAGAGTGTTTGTTTCGCGATGTTTACAAGTAATTCACAGACCTGTCTTTTAAAATAGTCACATGGTGTTCATGTAATATAAATAATATACAATGCTGCCAGGAGCAGTAAACTTTGATTAAGTAAACATTGAATACTTATTT
This sequence comes from Mytilus coruscus, assembly GCA_017311375.1. Lineage (NCBI taxonomy): Eukaryota > Metazoa > Mollusca > Bivalvia > Mytilida > Mytilidae > Mytilus > Mytilus coruscus. The sequence goes on along the minus strand of CM029596.1, from coordinate 84,809,962 downwards.
GAACATTGCGTCAATTAGTCTTTGGTGAAAATATAAGAACGGTCTATCTACCTACATCGCGAAGAGTAGCGACTAACGTCCGGAATCAACTGTACCGCGGTTATACACCGTGGTATAGATATAAGAAGATGTGGTATGAGTGGCAATGAGACAACTCCCCAACCAAGTCACAATTTGTAAAGTAAAACATCAGAACCATTTAAACATATAACAATAAACTTTTGCAATATTTCCATGTATTCTTAAAATTGGGTATTTGCTTATTTGTAACACGGGCTTAAAAGAAATTAAAACATAAATTAAGGTGACTCGACTGATCCTTGAACTTTCTTTACTGTATCAGACGTATACACAATGTCATGATACATATCAATTATCCAGTCATCCAGTCATCCAAGCGACAATTGTTTGTGCAAGATGAAACCGTTTCCACTCATTCAATCGTGAAATGAAGATCGTTTTGTGAATGCTCTTTGTTATCTAAAATGCATCCATTAGAGCTATTTTTTAATGCTTGTAGTTTAAAGGTTTGGTTGGCTTGCTCGCTTTTTGTATAAATGTTTGCTCAATCTTAATTACAATGCTTAAGTAAACATTTATACAAACAAAGCAAGTAAGCCAACCACACCTTTTAACTACATGCATTAGAAATTGCTCTAATAACGTTTAATTTATTAGTATGCGATGTAAATTTAGACCGAAACAGAAACTTTGCTTTTCGGTGACGTGGATTGGCCTAACTGTCCAAGAAATATGTATTCAATGATGGCGTGTCATTGGAAAGGATAAATTTTATCCTTCATATAGATCTGGATCTGGACAAATAATTAGAGAAAATAGAATTGACTATATTAGCAATAAATGCCATTTTAAGTAATTTATTGATATATTACCTCAGATTTTCACTCACTAAATAGATTTAAGAAGATGTGGTATGAGTGTATGTATATATTATCAATCCTTCTGACTTCATAAATTTTGTTAGAGATTCGGCTGAATTAAGACTTAATATAATGAAAATTAATTAATTTCCTTCTGTGAAAATGCATCGCATGTACGATAGAAATGAATCGCCCTACAGTGAAAACGAAAGTCCAGTATTATTATTCGACAGTAAACATGAATCGCATAACGAAAACAGCATAGTGGAATTTGATTCAATATCAACAAGCTGAATAACAAAACCTGTTTTAATTTATGCAACATTGATCATTATGTTTAAAGGTACATTTTCTGCAAATGAAACTTAACTGCTACTTTTAAATTTATTGCACGCTCTGTTCGTGAACTGTGAACTATTCTTAATATTTATCTATTTGTGTATCAATTTTGTACATGGATGGCTGTAGGCGCGATGAAAATCCGTCTGCATCTCATACCTATATCATGAATTTATAAAACAGTACAAATTATAAATTATTTCTTATTTTATTCAAACATCAAGAATTTGTTGTCTGTTTATTTATCATTCTACATCAGAAATTCATCACGTATACAGTGAAAATAACATTTCACGATTCGCATATTACATACACTGATTATATCGACTAAATTGTGGTAGTAAATTTTATTTGGAAAAGTATGTAAGCTGAATGAAGAAAATTATCTAATTAATAAAATTGATAAAAAAATGTTTCTTCCTGATACTGCAAATAAATAAATGTATGAAAGGACATAAACAAACGCTTCCATGTGTTGATTGTTATTGTACCTTTGTTTATGAACTTTTAAACAATCTCCCGATTGAGATTGGAAAAGTGGGGGTATCTAAACAAATGTCCAATCATACCACATATCTGTCCGTGACATTATGATATTGTAATATTTTTGTCTTTAGGAATTTTTATTGATGACAGATCTGTGTTGATCTCGATTAAATCTATCCACGGATTTTAATAGGCTCGGGAAGATGAAGAAATTGACATCTTGGGAATAAGCTTACTATTGCTAAGACCGTTTCCTGGAAGACTTCTGGGTTTTTTTTTTTGGTTTTTTTTTGGGGGGAAGGATTTTTTTTGCTTCTTGTGTAGTTTGGATGCGAGAAACTCAGACAAAAAAGAATATGTTATAAATCATGTCTGTACCGAAATACTGATGATACATGATACCCTCGGAGACTTACAATCGACCAGCAGAGGCGTCGACACAATGCTGAGACATAAAAATAACACTCTATAAATTTCATGAGTCCTAAACGCTTTTCTGGATTTACCTTCAACAGGAAATCTCAATGAAAACTTAAGAATAATCAAATTCATCTAAGGAGTTGAAACCTTACTTTATAAGTAATTTCTAATTTAACAACAGGGAATTTTAGAAAAATATTTTGTAAATCATGTGTACTATAAATATTAGAACCCGAATATATATATTGTATATTAGCACCAGAGTATTCTCTATTCTCGATTGTATGCCCATTATTCTCCATCCTCCATTTATTCCCATTATTGTCTATTTTGTTAACCCCATCGAGACTCTCAGTTTTATTATTTGCATTATTTTCCGTTGAAGTTATGACAAAGTGAATCATTTAATGTAAGTAACCTTTTTGAAGTAGATACAGTTTCCTATTGTAATGTCAGTTTAATAGCTTTGAGGTGATTGATGATGCGAGATGCAATTTGTAAAAAATCACAAAATCATATGTTACCATGCTAGTTTTATATAGATGATGTTCTCTCACTAAATAATACAAAATTTGGTGACTATGTTGAACGAATCTATCCCATCGAACTAGAGATAAAGGATACTACAGATACAGTTAAGTCTGCCTCATATCTTGACTTACATCTCGAAATTGACAATGAGGTTCGGTTGAAAACAAAACTTTACGACAAAGAGATGATTTCAGCTTCCTAATTGTGAACTTTCCATTTCTATGTAGCAACATTCCAGCAGCGCCTGCATACGGAGTATATATCTCCCAATTGATACGATATTCACGGGCTTGTGTTTCCTATCATGATTTTCTTGATAGAGGATTGCTGCTCACAAGGAAGCTATTAAACCAAGAGTTCCAAATAGTAAGTTGAAATCATCCTTCGTAAATTTTACGGACGCCATCACGAGTTGGTTGACCGTTATGGAATAACCGTTTCACAGATGATGTCGGATATGTTCCTTATGTCGTAACTACAATACCCTTCCCTTTTCACGAATGTGACTTACCGAATTAGACTATTTACCAGATTTGTAATAACATAAGCAACACGACGGGTGCCACATGTGGAGCAGGATCTGCTTACCCTTCCGGAGCACCTGAGATCACCCCAGTTTTTGGTGGGGTTCTTGTTGCTTAGTCTTTAGTTTTCTATGTTGTGTCATCTGTACTATTATTTGTCTGTTTGTCTTTTATTTTTGGCCATGGCGTTGTCAGTTTGTTTTCGAACTATGAGTTTGACTGTCCCTCTGGTATCTTTCGTCCCTCTTTTAGAGAAAATGAAGATCAAAATCGGGAATTTTTGTACATTCTGACAATTGAAATTTTATTCAAATGGTGTTTTGTTTTGACATTAAAAGAAGCACAATAACACAAATGTGTTTAGCATTTTAATTCAAAATGTGCAATGAAAGCTATTTCATAGAAAAAAAAAACAGAAGAAAATCCTGCATGTATAACCTTGTAAACCTGCGTAATTTAAGTCCACAATTATCAATTTAATGAATAAGAATAAGAAGATTTGGTATGATTGCCAATGCGACAACTCTGCACTAGAGACCAAATGACATGAAAGTTAACAACTACAGGTCATCGTACGGCCTTAAACATGAGCAAATCCATTACGAAATGACAAATTTAAAACAATTCAAACGAGAAAACTAATAGCCTGATTTATGTACAAAACAATAAACGATAAACAATTATGACGTATAGCAACAAACGACAACCACTGAATTACAGGCTCTTAAATTCTATCGTTTTGAAATGATTTTAACTTTTTTCACATGGCTCATTTTTAAGCGCTTTGATTAAAAAACTTTTCCGCCCCTCCATCCACAATAACTCTGTTTCAGCTTCTAACTGATTGCTTTTAATTTGAAAACATTATTTTACACCACAAATCGGCTAATTAATATAATATTTATTTTCACAACTTGAAACTTTTTTTATTGTTTCTGTCATATATCTAATGTAAATTTTGAAAGTTTTGTTGCCATTAATTTGAAAAGCACGCTTACCTTGAGATGGTTCAGAAATTTTCTTACACAGTATATGTGTTTTGAATTGATGTTTGATCCTCAATTATATGTAATCAACAGAAAATGTCAAAGAGGTCCGTATAGAAATGTCGCAAATTATAGCGAACTAATATTCCCAACTAAGTGCAAATTAATTTCTGTGTTAAATAAAACATGAATAAATCATGAATTGCGATCGATAAAACGGAAGTGTTTTCGCCTATTATTCGAGGACACAGGACAATGACTGATCATCGATACTGCTCTTTTGTCGTTATGAAAATGGGTAAAGTTCACGAAACTTGTTTCTATACATGATTGGAAAAAACGAAAAAAGAGATCTGGGCAGCAGTTCCTAGAAATTATACATTTATTCTCACAGCTGCATTCTGGACAATAGTCTCGTATTGTTGTGTTCGTCGAATTTAAAATTTGCAGTTCACAAAGTCTATTACCACACCTTGCTTTGTATGCATCCATAACATTAGAAAGTTCCATACAATATATCGAGAGGAAAAATACGTTGATATCAACAGTAATTTTGCCTTTTATTATTATTATTCATTTTAAATCTGAAAAATATTAATAATATGTAGTATACCTGTACCATATACAAAATGGTAAAAGTTACAATAGGGCTATAAAAAAGTCCAACAAACAGAAAAGTCCATGGTCAAAAAGAAAAACAACTAAAAGACAAGCAAGTCCATAAAACAATACATAGAAAACTTAAAATTTAGAAACACCACACCAACAAATTTAGTGACAGCATATTGCTTTATGTTTTAGCGGGTATAATATCATTTGGCAAATAATCATGTAGAGCGAAACATTTTTCGTTGAAAACAACATTTCTATTTCTTGACACTGTAACATTTGAAGTTTACATGACATCATTGTTACCATGTTTTCACAAGAGATCTTAACAATGTCAAAGACCGACAGGTTATGAATCTTTTAAAAAGTGACCAAAATATTGCATACATTGTAAAATTAAGTCATCCGTGACTCCTTTTCATCTCACTGCAGATTTTTGTGCAAAAGCTGATAAGAATTATTAGTTTTTATCTATAAAGAATGTGTGAATATTGTTGATAATCGCAAAAATATTGCGAAAGTAACTTTATACAAAGTCAATCTATACTTAAAAGATATATAAACAAGGTTCCTGACTTGGGATAGGCACATGAATGTGTTGCGGTTTAAAAGTACTTTTTATCGTTAAAAAATAAATACATAATTGTACGCAATTGAGAAAACTTGTTTTGTGTGTCGTTTTGCCCATTATATCAAATTAATAATCATTATGTCTACTTTGTTAGCATCACTGTTCTTTACTTAGTTTTTATTATCCGGGAATATTTAGGAAATGATTTCCGAATGTTCTCCAGGCTGTCTTTTTAAAAGTTATGATAAATAGCTAAAAGTTAGTACATGATTTTTATTTTAATCAATATAATTTGAATTAAAGGTCAAGTTAACTGCTGCGTGTCGTAAATTTATATTATAGTAAATAAAGAAATGTGTCATGGCCAATGGTTGCCTCTTTACAGATTATTGACATGTTGCAGTAGCAAGTCTAAATATCTCAACATAACTATGTAGACAGTCGTCATATTTAAATTTTAGATTATGTCCTTGCAACTTACAGATAAAAATACTATATTAACTATTGAGCCACTTTTCATATTTCATCATGCATAATATACATGGAGTGTAGATGGGATTAAAAGAATAGAGAGTAATTAGCAAAAAAAATGAAGAATAGATTTTAATGGTGTGCGAAATAAGAGAATGGACGTTTATATAGCAGGAAGTTTGCGCTTTTTTTAATCTGTAACCCAACAGGACACTTGCTCAAAGAATATGGACATTTGCGCGTTAAACTTCGATAAACCTAAACCAAATTGACCGGATATTTTCGCTTTTTACCTATATAAGTTTACCTGTAACCTTAACCAGATTTGCCAAAGTCAAGGGATGGCAAAAATGAAAATATATTCCTCGTATGTTCATTCTATAGTCTGGAAAGTCCGAGGAACTCTTCCATCATTGTTTCTCTGGGATTGTTTCAATTTGTTGTGACCGAAATTAAATTTTTTAACGACCTGCTGTTTATGTTGACTTTGAAGAAAGATTCATGGCTGTTAGAAGGAGAAATATTTAGTAATTCTGACTTTCTATGTGTCGGATGTGAAATTTCATAAGCATTTATCTCTAATAAAAAGAAGCAATCATATGTCTTTGTGAATACTCAAAATTTATCTCTTTTTTTAGGGGCAAGTTGTGATATCAGAATTTTTTAAAGTGCGATGGGTATATGTTAAACAGTAGATTATTTTATTTCACAAAATAAACTTATCAGAGTTACTTGATTTTTTCAAATAAACGACCTTTCTTTTTTTTTTCTTTTCACTCACTAAATAATATCTAATTTTCAAAATAATCATGGTCTTATTGAAATTTATTTTTTCCAGAAAAATAGAATTTTGAGAATCATTTACGATGAATGTAAATAAATGAATATGCTGTATTTTTAAATTTTAATTGATTTTTTAAACTTTTAACCATTATAACTGAAATGTTTTGTTGATAAAGCTCAAATATCCTTTTTCAAAAAGCAGAAATGTCCTGTAGAAAAAGCGCAAATGTCCATTAACTAGAGGCTCCAAGGACCCTGTGTCGCTCACCTGATATTTTTATTTACAATTGATGCTTGATAAATGCAACTGTTGTACTGTCGTTTAGTTTCAGAGATATAAGACTAAAAGTGCATTTTATTTCAGCCATGTGTGCCATGTTGGCAGGCAGGGTCATCATACACAGTGGTCCCTGGATATCCCAGTGGTGATTTAAACCAAGTTTGGTTTAATTTGATAGTAGTTTCAGGGAGAATTTTGTAAAATTTATCTAACGAGAAATGCGAAGTGATGAGAAAGTTTGTTGTGAAGTTTTGTTGTTGCGCAACACCCCAAAAAAAACCAAAACCAAAAGGTAATAAAAATTATCATTTAAGGGCAATCTTTCCTATTAATGATTTCTGCAAAATTCAGTTGATTGTGCAAGGGTTGTATAGCCAGCTGAGGTCGTTAAAACTCTCATTTGTTGTTGCAAAATTCAAGTGGTTTTGAATTGCTTTGTTGATCTTTTGTATTCAACTTTTAAACAACAAAGTACAACAAATATGATGACTGATACTCATGAAGAAAATGATAAGGTTTGAAATATTTCTTAAATATTAATTCAATACCAATACTTTAATTTGTATTGGATTTATCCCAGGAAATGAGAACAAGGGACACAATTAAATTCAATTTTTTCCTAAATTTCTGATAAAATATAAAATGAAGAACTATATTTTTTAATGAGAATTTTCTTTTTAATAGTTAATTGATAATTTGAACAATATTAATTAAGTTTTAGATCTTGCATGGTTGATTAATTTTCTCTCAAAATTTCTGATATTCTATTAAAGTTTTAAATATAATATGAGGCAGGCATTACCTGTGAAAGGGGATGAAGTCTGTATAAATTAGTGTAGGAATTCAAGCATCATTTGCACTTTGGAATCTGTAGAAAATGAAGCCAAAGTACTGAAACATATCTGACATTCGACCTATTGTTCGGGATTATAGTTGTGACATCATTTTCAATGTAAAGAAAGAAACACCATCATCAGGTATTAATGTGGTTTTTTTCATGTTATAGAATTATCAATTATTTTTATTGCCAGTACATTAGTAGATTGTTTTCTATATTGATTTTCTACTGCAGTTTCAGAAAAGAAGATTACAAAAGGAAAACATTTTGTAAAAACTTACCAAAATTTACCAAATTAATGAAAATTGTTAAAAATTGACTATAAAGGGCAATAACTGCTTAAGTGGTCAACTGACCATTTTGGTCATGTTGACTTATTTGAAGATCTTACTTTGCTGAACATTATTGTTGTTTACAGTTTATCTCTATCTGTAATAATTTTCAAGATAATAACCAAAAACGGCAAAATATCCTTAAAAATTACCAATTCAGGGGCAGCAACCCAACAACCAGTTGTCCAATTCATCTGAAAATTTGAGGGCAGATAGATATTTACTTGATAAACAAGTTAATCCCTGTAAGATTTGCTTTAAATGCTTTGGTTTCAGAGTTACAAGCCAAAATCTACATTTTACCCCCATGTTCTATTTTTAGCCATGGCAGCCATCTTGGTTGGTTGGCTGGGTCACCGCACACATTTTTAAACTAAATACCCTAATAATGATTGTGGCTAAGTTTGGTTGAATTTGGTCCAGTAGTTTCAGAGGAGAAGATTTTGTAAAGATTACAAAATTTACAAAAATTGGTAAAAATTACTTTAAAGGGCAATAACTCCTTAAGGGTCAACTGACCATTTTGATCATGTTGACTTATTTGAAGATCTTACTTTGCTTAACATTATTGCTGTTTACAGTTTATCTCTATCTGTAATAATTTTCAAGATAATAACCAAAACGGCAAAATTTCCTTAAAATTACCAATTCAGGGCAGCAACCCAACAACCAGTTGTCCAATTCATCTGAAAATTTGAGGGCAGATAGATATTTACTTGATAAACAAGTTAATCCCTGTAAGATTTGCTTTAAATGCTTTGGTTTCAGAGTTACAAGCCAAAATCTACATTTTACCCTATGTTCTATTTTTAGCCATGGCAGCCATCTTGGTTGGTTGGCTGGGTCACTGCACACATTTTTAAACTATATATCCTAATAATGATTGTGGCTAAGTTTGGTTGAATTTGGTCCAGTAGTTTCAGAGGAGAAGATTTTTGCAAAAGATTACAAAATTTCCAAAAATTGGTAAAAATTACTTTAAAGGGCAATAACTCCTTAAGGGTCAACTGACCATTTTGATCATGTTGACTTATTTGTAGATCTTACTTTGCTGAACATTATTGCTGTTTACAGTTTATCTCTATCTATAATAATTTTCAAGATAATAACCGAAAACGAAAAAAATCCTTAAAATTACTAATTTAGGGCAGCAACCCAACAACCCATTGTCCGATTCATCTGAAAATTTCAGGGCAGATAGATCTTGACTTGATCAACAATTTTACCCCATGTCAGATTTGCTCTAAATGCTTTGGTTTCAGAGATATAAGCCAAAATCTACATTTTACCCTATGTTCTATTTTTAGCCATGGCGGCCATCTTGGTTGGTTGGCCGGGTCACCGGACACAATTTTTAAACTAGATACCCCAATGATGATTGTGGCCAAGTTTGGTTAAATTTGGTCAAGTAGTTTCAGAGGAGAAGATTTTGTAAAGTTAACGGACGACGGACGACGACGGACGACGACGGACGACGGACGCCAAGTGATGAGAAAGCTCACTTGGCCCTTTGGGCCAGGTGAGCTAAAAAGCGCAAATGTTCATTTAAAAAGCGTTAATGTACTATCAAAAGCGCAAACATCCTGCGCCGGAATAAAAGGGAACAAAGGAATAGAGAAAAATGGCATAAGATAAAAGAATGCAGAAATGAAGACCCCCTAATCCAGATCCTAACAAATGCATATCAAGTTATGGATTATTAATTATCCTCTATAGATATAAAAATATGTCTACAGTTAATATACAATAATGCAGTAAACATGGAGGACAGTTAATATACAATAATGCAGTAAACATGGAGAAAATGTCTACAGTTAATATACAATAATGCAGTAAACATGGAGAAAATGTCTACAGTTAATATACAATAATGCAGTAAACATGGAGAAAATGTCTACAGTTAATATACAATAATGCAGTAAACATGGAGAAAATGTCTACAGTTAATATACAATAATGCAGTAAACATGGAGAAAATGTCTACAGTTAATATACAATAATGCAGTAAACATTGAGAGAATGTCTACAGTTAATATACAATAATGCAGTAAACATGGAGAAAATGTCTACAGTTAATATACAATAATGCAGTAAACATGGAGAAAATGTCTACAGTTAATATACAATAATGCAGTAAACATGGAGAAAATGTCTACAGTTAATATACAATAATGCAGTAAACATTGAGAGAATGTCTACAGTTAATATACAATAACATGAATTATGCAGTAAACATGGAGAAAAGTTTTCCATTGGTATTATCAAAAATAAATGAAAGTTCACTATCTATTTATTAGTTTTTCTGACTTTTACACGTACATAATGTTAAATAGAACATAAAATTATAATGTAATTGAGTAGAAATTCACTTTCTGAGATTAGAAAAATATATTGAAAATCTTAAAAATAGCTGTGTCATTAGTCTGGGAAAACATGATGTCATTGGCTTTGAACTAACTTTAGTAACTGTGAGTACGATTAGATTTGTACTTATATATGTATCTTAAATTGTTATGGTAGTTGTTTTTTGTTTTTTTTTTGTTTTTTTATTGCTGTAACAATCTTTTTTGGCGACTGACAAACTGATACGCTTTTAAATTGTAAATGATACAATAGAAATAAATTTTGATATTATTTCGACTTAATTGTGGTTGTAAATTTTATTTGGAAAAGTATGTAAGCTGAATAAAGAATAAAATTTATCTAATTAATGAAGTTATTAAATAGATATTTTCTTCCTAATACTGCAAATAAATAAATGTATGGAAGGACAAAAAACAAACGCTTCCATGTGCATGTTCATTATTATTGTATCTTCGATTATGCACTTTTAGACAATCTCCTGATTGAGATTTTTGCGAAAGTGTTATATTGCTTTCAGTGCCTGACTTTTTTTAAATACTTTGCACATTATTCTCTATTAGTTGTTTATGAAATGAAAATAACACTTTACAAATATTGTGCGTCCGGTGCTTTTCTGGATTTACCTTCATCAGGAACACTCAAACCCAGAGATTTGAAGGACCGGGATGTATGAACACGTATAAACGTTGGGAGCTATATGACCAAATGAGACATAAAAAGAATAACCAAATTCATCTATATTAAACATTGTATGAGGATTAGAAACATGATTTTTATTAGTAAATCCTTATCTATAATTACACGAAATTTTAGAAATCAAAATATATTATAAATCATTTCAGTACCGAAGTACTGTCTACTGAGATTATACATGATACCGTCGGGGACTAACATTTCACCAACAGAGGTATCGGCACAATGTCGGTAATTGAAAGTAACGCTTTGACGTTGCGCACGGTATCGGTGCTTCTTTGAAAAATGCGTTAGATAGCGGGTTAATCCAATTTACGCTCTTTTCCTACACAATATATATCCATGATCAGTATATCATTCGAAAAGAAATAAACCACAGAAATCAATAAAATAGATGAATTTGTGCTATGTATATTATGTAAGAAAAACTTTGCTCATTTCGACGGCTATAACGTCATTTTAAGGGTGTCCCGCTGTTACAATTTTGTTTTGTGTGCGTCTTTGAAATCACAATGCGGACTAGTAAGTAGGTTAAATGAGATAACAATTTACAATAGTATTGTATACAATTGATGAAAAATAGCGTTATAAACGTTTTTAACTTTGAGTGAAAGAAGATTGTTAGGAGCGTTGAGCTTAGGAAGAGAAAAAAATGTCCCATTCAGCTGCTCAGCTCCTATAAAAACTTTCTGCCTCCACTATTAAAAGATATAACAGATGAAAGTGGCTTTAAATAATATCAGAAAATGTATACTTGTCCTAAAGAAGCTTTATGAAGTCATCACTATATAACTGCAGTCTTACTTTCAAAACATCGTCAGTTTTCCCGTGTCCAATAAAATGTCCCGATGGATAAAATGACGCATAGAATAACCAGAGGCTGTTTATTAAACGAAATTTTATTTGATCCCCAATTTTGAACACCCTTTAACCAATATGAACGGAAAATACATTTCATTTCTTCTAAAATGATGTGATATATATTTTTGTTTGAGCTGCAGGTATAAAATACGAAACGAACTTAGATGTCCAATAACATGTCCCCATAACTGTAATTTGACGTTCTAGTCATGATAACGCTAAACTATATATTTTTTGCATATTTGGCATACAATTAATTTTATAAAATTATCTGATCTATATTAAATAAAGTTCTTGTTTGAATATGCATCAAAGTAGATCTACGTTGTATAAATAATTCAAATATGACGAAATATCTAACTCGGATGCTTGACAAAGACCAGGCTCCGAGGTTAAAATGTGAGACAAGTTCACATACGATCACAGTCTCACTTTTAAAAAAAGGAACATACAGTAAAAATGAAAATGCATTGAAAACTCAAAATGAGCTCACATTTTTGTTTTCCCTTAGCCAGATTATAAACGACTCAAACCCAAGCTATACACCCTGACCTTAATTCCTAGCGTTGCAATTAAAGAATCGGAACTATATATGTGAATCAATTTTTCTAGCAAGTTTGCAGAGCCGGGATTTTGTGTCCGTACTTGTATTCTTAGCTCCATGTTGTAGTATAAATATAGTCTTTTACATTAATTTGAGTGTTTATAGGATAATAGTTGTCCGATAAATATGATGGATTGCACGCAACTATGTATGTATCAGGTCCAGTGTAATAATTTAAAGATACTCCCAAGTACATTTTAACCTAGTTTAAGCTCCCTTTAGAAAAAAGTCACCATGCACTCTACCCCATATCTTCCAAAAAAAAAAATAAATCTATCCATATTTCTTGAAAGCGTATATTTTGTGGGAAGTATATCATTGTTTGCATGCATAACCAATTTATAGAAAAACTAAAGAAAGAATATTAAATACAATAAATATACTGCATTGAACACGCTGTATGTGTAACAAATTGACACCATAGTTTCCTTTTTTACCACTAAATCAACTACAAAATGTCTGCTGTGTGTATCGGCGGTTCTCTCTGAGCACTTCGGCTTCCTTCAACAATAAAAATTGACCGCCACGAAAAAGCCAATCGTGCTGAATTTGGCGTTAAACACAAATAAATCAGTCAACCAATCTGCTGTGTGGAAAAGTTCATTTTGTGTATAGTAGATTTATTTTTTCTTCGCAAAACGTCACAAAATGGCTGCAACATTGCTTTTATACTTGTTAAAAATCAAAACACTCAAAACCGAAACCCGAAACCCGTAACTTGATAACTCGTTTGAAAACGGTCTAAAATGTCAAAGAAAATTTAGTGTTAACCAATACCCAGTTATATTTTAAAATTGGAAGCACTAAAAACAATTCATAGTATAAAACGTAGATGAAATACACTCCTAGTCCATAGTACTTCCTTTCAGAAAACATTGATCCATGTATATTTACGAAAGCAGCTACTTAAATAATATATATTTTGTCACAACAAAATGACTATATTTTTTAAAATCGCTTTCACTCTGCTGTTGGTCAAATATCAGTTGATGTACCTTTATTTGGGTCTATATAAAAAGGGGTAGAGTTTTTCATACTTTGCCAAAATGCTATAATTTCAAAAACATAGTAAAAAGTATGGAACGCAGACCTTTTTTTGAGAGCTTTTAAAAGTTTGTGAAAAATGTTCAGATTTTGTAAGGATTATACACGGGAAATGTAAATTTATGCGAATATAAAGAAAACTAAAAGATAGAGTTTTAAATAATATATATGAGAAGACAGCTCTTATAATGTGCTCTCCGAAAAAAAAAAAAAAACAAAACGGAATCCCCATTCTCGTTTTCTTACTTCATTACAAAATAGATAAATGTATTGTAAATTCCTTTATAAAATAAATTATAAACATTCTGGATTATTTGCCTGATAAAACAACCATGATTTAAAAATTTTAATCAATGAAACCTTTTTTTTTTTAAATGAACAAGATGTAACCATAACATGAGCTCATTATTTATTCTTTTTTAATGAAAATTTCACAAATTAATTTCATTTATTCATCATTCAATCTTGCTAACAATAATAGTACAAATTTTAAATCGATTATTTGTAGCTTTCTGCAATAAAAAATTGATAATTTAAACCCGGTTCTACCTTCAAATATTGAAAATCAACAATGGCAGCACAAGAACACGTATTTCTATTTCAAACGTGATGCATATTCCATTAAGTTTTTCCCAAGGGATTTATCAAAAAATAATGCTTATTTTAAACAATTTCCACAAAATCGTTATTGATGTCAAAATCGTGAACTAATACGCATATGATGATGATTCTTCTAGTTAAACCGATAATATATGAAATATGAATTATAACACTAGTATAAGCGACTTTTATTTTAGAAAAAAATGAATACAACGGACCTCTTATGAATAAAGTGGAGATAAAATGAGATTATGAAAAGAAAAATATCAGGCTATCGTCTATCAACATCTTTCAAATAATCAAATTAAGAAGCATTTGAATATTAGCTAAATTTTAAAAAGACAAATTGAGGGAGAGAAAATACCAACATCAACAACGTGACAAAAAGAAACTAATAATAGAAGGGTAGAAACAGAAACAAGAAACAAAGTTTTAACAATTTTACTAGCCAAGATTGAAGAAGTCTTGCGGCACAAAGAACATAACTTAATTTTTAGAAAAAGAAGAAACTGATAATACAGATATATATACTCATAATATTTTGGAAGCACACTCTTCATAAGAGAAACACGGTAGTGTCAGTTTTTCCCTACATTTGTTTCGCTCATTGTATCAAAATCAGTTTTGAAGTTTCAAAACATTCTGGATTTTGAAAATGAAAGACGCTAAATAATATACAAAAAAGATGTTAAATCTTCTCACATACAAATGATTCAAAACGTCAAATTGTTATTCAGTGCTAAACATTGCTGTTGGGGGCAATTTTTCATGAGTGTTTTAAATATTTTTTAATTCTATGGAAATTTGGATATCAATGTTTGCATTTTTTAATGCCAACCCCGGCGTGGAAAAATAAAAATACATAATGAAGCGACTACGATAGAAAATGAAAGGATATGGAGTAAATGTACATGGGACAAAATCGCACACAATACATAGAAAACAGAAAATTATCAAAAATCTCTGCAAAATGAAGACTTCTTAAAAGAATGTAAATTCTACGGTAACTTTAAGTGGCATTTTCACATAAGTAAAAAGCTTGTATGCTTGAAACGTTCTTTGAAACAACGTCAACATCCTTGTTTTATTGGGACGTCGTGTAACGCTCAGTGGTACCAATATCGTGCGCAACGTCTTTATAAATTTCGTGCGCCCGAATCGCTTTTCTGGATTTACCTCCAACGGGAACGTTGTCGAACCCGTATAAACGTTAGGAGCTAGTTAAAAAGGGACATAAAATATAAGAATAATAAAATTCATCTAAGGAGTTGAAACCTTAGCTTATTAGTATTTTTTTTTTTATTTAAGCAGCAGGGAATTTTAGAAAATATTTTATAAATCATGTGTATTATAAATATTGGAACCCGAATATATATATTGTATATTGTATTTAGACCTCTCTACCAAGAAATTTGTTTTGCATGCACACGTATAAAAAACGCGGTTTTTATCCAACGCAATCATGTGTTTGAACGTTGTTTTCAATTTAGACTTGTTTATATATTTTTTCGTTTGGGCTTGTATTATATTTTCCTTCTGGTTTATATGATCCGTTCATCCTATTTCGACTCTTCAAAATTCAAGAATCTATCCTAAATTGCGGTAAATTATATGGCCTTCCAAATACCGTTTCGATTCCTAACATCACTAAAGAGACATTAATTGTCGAAATCCGGATATGGTGTACAAACATTTTGAACCTCATGTTTGCGGTATACCATCTTTTCCGCAAGTTTATTGTTTTCTGTTTGGTATTAAATTAATAATTAGTATCCATTTTTTTACATCTGGTGATATGTTTATTTGGCAATCGCCAATGGCAGTCAGCAGGGTTTAAGAACATCAGTTGTTCGACCTGTTAGTCAAATGCGTTTTGTTAAAATATACTTTTTCACTTTTTTGGTCTTTTGGAAAATTTTGTTTGTGCTGTATTTAGACCCTCTACCAAGAAATTCGTTTTGCATGCACACGTATAAAAAGGCGGTTTTCTCCAACGCAATCATAGGTTTGAACGTTGTTTTCAATTTAGACTTGTTTATATATTTTTTCGTTTGGGCTTGTATTATATTTTCCTTCGGGCTTATATGATCCGTTCATCCTATTTCGACTCTTCAAAATTCAAGAGTCTATCCTAAATTGAGGTAAATTATATGGCCTTCCAAATACCGTTTCGATTCCTAACATCACCTGAAGAGACATTAATTGTCGAAATCCGGATATGGTGTACAAACTTTTGCACCTCATGGTTGCGGTATACCATCTTTTCCGCAAGTTTATTGTTTTCTGTTTGGTATTAAATTAATAATTAAGATCTATTTTTTTTACCTCTGGTGATACGTTTATTTGGCAATCGCCAATGGCAATCAACAGGGTTTAAGAACATCAGCTGTTCGATCTGTTAGTCAAATGCGTTTTGTTAAAATATACTTTTTCACTTTTTTGGTCTTTTGGAAAATGCTGTTTGTGCTGTATTTAGATCCCTCTACCAAAAATTTGTTTTGCAAGCACACGTATACAAATTGCGGTTTTTATCCAACGCAATCATAGGTTTGAACGTTGTTTTCAATTTAGACTTGTTTGTATATTTTTTTTTTCGTTTGGACTTGTAATATATTTTTCTTCGGGTTTTCATGATCTGTTCATCCTATTTCGACTCTTCAAAATTCAAGAGTCTACCCTAAATTGAGGTAAATTATATGGCCTTCCAAATACCGTTTCGATTCCTAACATCACTGAAGAGACATTAATTGTCGAAATCCGGATATGGTGTACAAATTTTTCCACCTCATGTTTGCGGTATACCATCTTTTCTGCACGTTTATTGTTTTCTGTTTGGTATTAAATTAATAATTAAGATCCATTTTTACATCTTGTGATACGTTTATTTGGCAATCGCCAATGGCAGTCAGCAGGGTTTAAGAACATCAGTTGTTCGACCTGTTAGTCAAATGCGTTTTGTTAAAATATACTTTTCCACTTTTTTGGTCTTTTGGAAAATGTTGTTTGTGCTGTATTTAGACCCCTCTACCAAGAAATTTGTTTTGCATGCACACGTATTAAAATTGCGGTTTTATCCAACGCAATCATAGGTTTGAACGTTGTTTTCCATTTAGACTTGTTTATATATTGTATATTGTATATAATAGTATAATATAATAATATTGTATATAAAAGTATGCTCTATTCTCAATTGTATGCCCATTTTTCTCCTTCCTACATTTATTCCCATTATTGTCTATTTTGTAAACCCCATCGAGACCCTCGATTTTGTTATTTGCATTATTTTCCGTTGAAATTATGAATCATTTAATGTAATAACCTTTTCGAAGTAGATACAGTTTCCCATTGTAATGTCAAGTTTAATAGCTTAAAGGTAATTGATTATGCGAAATCACAAAAACATATGTTACCGCGCTAGTTTTCGAGAAAATGAGGATCAAAATTTGCATTTTTGTAAATTTACTCATATTTTTTTTTTTTTTTTTTTTGCATTTAAATTCAAAATGTGCAATGAAGGCTATTTCATACAAAAAAAAAAGAAGAAATGCTGCATGTATAAACTTTTAAACTTTTGTATATAAAGAATATGATAGTTTGATATGATTACCAAATGAAACAACTCTCCACCAGAGACCAAATGACATAAAAGTTAAAAACGACAGACCTTCAACAATCATCAAAACCCATACGAAATGGCAAATGTAAAATAATTCAAACGTTTTGAAATGATTTTTTTTTTCACATTTTGTGCATTTTTAAGCGCTTTGATTAAAAATCATGAACTATTTCCGCCCTCCTCCGTTCCCCCACAATAACACTTTTCGGGATATTTTTCAAAAGCTTTCAACTGATTTTTTTTTAATTTGAAATCATTATTTTACACCACAAATCGGCTAATTAATATAATATTTTTTCACAATTTGAAACTTTTTTATTGTTTTTCTCATACATTTAATGTAAATTTTGAAAGTTTTGTTGCCATTGATATGAAAAGAACGCTTACCTTGAGATTTCCTTCAGATTGTATATGTGTTTTCAATTAATGTGATCCCTCAATTGAATGCAATTAACAGAAAATGTCAAAGAGTTCCGTATAGAATTGTTGTAAATCATAACGAACCAATATTCTCAACCGAATGCAAATTAATTTCTGTATTAAATAAAACAAGAATAAATCATCAATTGCGATCAATAAAACAGAAGTGTTTTCCCTTAGTTGATCTGGCAAAAGAACATATTTAGTTTTGATTTAATTGAATTTAAGGCCACTGTCATAGATTGAGTAGTGTCATTAATCAAGAATACCGGAGTTCAAAACTTTTTCTCATATAAACGAGAAGCGTCTCGAACCTCTACTGTAGACGTGACAAAAAGCATGTGTGTAACGAACCTTCGCTCTTTCAACATTAAATGAAAGTCTCTGATGAAAAAGTGAAGTCTGAACAGAAAAGTTAACATGCTCGAATTATCTATTCAATAAATATAAAATTATCTTTTATTTGTATCAATTTTAACTTAAAAAGCTGTTTTCGTTAAACGAACTGTGCAAAATGGAATGTAATTATTTCGATATATATATTATCTGTTTCGTCAACTATTCAAAATAAAAGATAGTGCAATTTTTGAAATGTCAATGAGTAAATCTCCTAGGATATAATGAAATTAACCTTTTAACTCTTGCAAAAAACAAATATTCGTTACATACTTATTTTTGTATTAAAAAAGTGTCTGATTGTCAACCAGACATTAATTAATTTTATGTTGAAATGTCACTGGAAAGGAAGTCAAACGAGAGTAATAATTCGAGACTGTGAGCATTCATTTCACTAAAGCCCACAATCAAAGTTGTGTGTTAGAAAAAGATGTCCTGATAATTATTTTTTTTCATCTGCTTATCCACACTGTCATCACAACAGGGTATGACTTGTGAAAGTAAATTATCTGTATAAACATGGATAATTAACAAATTATGCTACATGTAATGATGGCACATTACAAATAAATCTTTGTTTAAGATAACAAAGTAAAAATAGATAATTTTCTTTTTACATTTCCATTGCAATAAATGCTCTAATTTTAATTTTATAAAATTAAATTAGAATTATAGAATGAGAAAAGTAAAATAACAAAAATACCGAACTCCGAGGAAAATTCTAAACGGAGAGTCCCTAAGCAAATGGCAAAATCAAAAGCTCAAACACATCAAACGAATGGATAACAACTGTCATATTCCTGACTTGGTACAAACATTTTCTTATGTAGAAAATGGTGGATTAAACCTGGTTTTATAGCTAGCTAAACCTCTCACTTGTATGACAGTCGCATAAAATTCCATTATATTGACAACGATGTGTGAACAAAACAAAAAAACATAATATGTAAAAATGTCAAAAATAGGGGTACAGCAGTCAACATTGTGTTATAATCTTAATCACTATAAAAACAAACAAATATGTCAACAAAGAAAAACAAAAAGGCATATACACAAAGCACATTAGCAAAATCGAAAGACAAGAATACAAAAATTTACCATAGCACAATAACACGGGATGTACAAGTACGGAGCCACGTCAAATGGACATTACCAAAAATAGACTAAACAGTAAAAGTAATAATTTACAAAGACAAATAAAAGAATACTATAACACGTTATTAAGATGATAAACAACGTCAGTACCTAGAATCTATACTTCAAGACCATCGTGTATTATTTTTGAAGTTGATACGGAATATTTATCAACAAGGTATTGGTATCTTCCGATGAACTTTTTTTTTAGAAAAAGGACAAGACGTTCTTTGACATACCCCTGGTTCATCAACTTTCTGCTCAGAGACTGGTGACATTTTACAAAGTCTGAGTAGCAGCTGCAAGCTCTTTAATACCGAATGAGTTGGGAAATGTATATCCCATATGCAGGTGAAGTTGGTATATTGCTACTAAGGTGGGGGAAATTGATAATTTCAAAATTAAAATCGTCTCGTTTGTCATAGATTCTGGTACTGAGATGACTGCTTATGTCAAATTCGAGGTATAAGTCTAAAAATGAGGCAGAGGAAGCCGTGTCTGTTGTTTCTTTAATTTCTAGTTCTGGAGGATATATTAATGGAACCAAATCAGAAAAGTTTTGATTGTTAATGGAAAGAACATCATCAATATATCTGAATGTGAAATTAAAGGATAAGGCTTCTTTAATCTTCTTGTTTTTGACAAGTGTCTGAAGGAACTCCGACTCATATGAAAATAAGAATAGGTCGGCAAGGAGAGGTGCACAGTGCGTTCCCATTGGAATGCCGACAATTTGTTGAAAAAGTCTACCACCAAATTCAACAAATATGTTGTCAATAAGAAACTCCAGTATACTGATCACTTGTTCCTCTGTGTAGCATGTTTTACTTTTTTGTTCACTATTAACAAAATATGCCGTATGGTATCCCAAAGTAATAAATTTATAGCGTATGCTACCATTTTTATATTGAAAAGCATTGTGGATTATTTCTTTTAGACGATTTTCAATTTCACATGGGGAATGGTGGTATACAGGGTTGAAAAATCAAAAGTTTTGATAGAACTAATTTCAGAGAAAGATCGAGATTTAAAATTATCAAGAAGTTCTTTAAAGTTTTTAGAACCCACATATGGTTAATACCACTACGCGAGTAAACAGTTTCACAGTATTTCTGAAGACCCTCTTTCACTGTGGACAGAATCTTTGTCAATCTAATGGACAATTCTTTCGTCGAACATGCAGATGAGCCGGCAATGTACCGTTTTTGTATGGAATTTTGTGAAGCTTAGGTATCCAATACAAACAAGGTAAGTCCTCCGATTTGCTGTTCAATGTAATGTTTATTGAAGCCATGAAGGACTAATGATTCGCCAAAATCTCATCCTTGTCAAATGATATGTTTTTGTATGTGGGATTACCTGAGTTCTCATTTATTTCTAATTCTTGTACAAGACACTCGTAGTAGTACGATTTACATACAGAGACAATATTATTTGAAACTTTGTCCGCAGGAACATCAACATACTTATCGTGAAGAGATAAAAGACATTTCACAACCTCTTTGTCTCTGAAAACGGACTTTGGTCGATCATTCACACAGTTTTTCAACTTATAAATGCGACGTTTTATCAGAGACCTGATTGTTTTGACCCATTCTGACAAAATGTCCAGTTCAACGTCTTCTCGTTTAGCCCATGCTCTATCGTAGTCCTCAATGGAATCCATAATTATTTTGAAGTTATGGTTCCAATTGTTTTGTTGGGGTTCTCTAAACTTAGGACCATGAAATATCACCTTTTGGAGATGTTGAATAATGACGATTTTATCTGCATGATCTTTGTACATGCAAAGTGTGCAGTTTAATCCAAGCAAGCACAACAATGCCTTCACATTAAGTTGTCCATTTCCATGTGAAGTTTGAAGTTATTTTACATCTCCTGCGTATACTTTGAACATGTATAGTGTGCAGCCTAATCCAAGCAAGCACATTAATGACGTCACAAGAAGTTGTCCATTTCTACTGGTGTATTTTGGTGTTATTTTATTTCTTCAAATACTTTGAACGTGCAATGCATGCAGTCTTAAATATATCAATTATACGAAATGAAAGAGAGAAACTTAATATTTACAATCATAGAATGTTTATGATTGAATTTTAAACCATTGTACATGAAGGGACCCATCATGAATCTTTTGTTGGTGCCTTTTTCTCTCGGGACAAACATACTTTCTCAGTTTAGAGAAAAAACATTATTTAAATTATTTACAGGAACAAGATTTTCTAATTCAATTTTGTTTTAATTTAGGTCATTTTTGAGTAGGAGCAAACTATGTTTGTCCAATTCCCTCCTGAAACAACTTTGTTTTTCAAGAAATTTAAAACAAATTGACATTTTGGTATCATTAATTATTTTGAAGGATTTTATTGATGTATGTGAACTCTATCGACTCAATCACAAACTGAGTCTCCATATGGTTACAGACTCCCAAAACAATACTTAAGCCTCCTTAACTCGGTGAGATCAAATAAAATGAAATCCAGAACTTGAAACTAGGATTTCAAACATTTATGGCCATTATAAATAAGAAGATGTGGTATGAGTGCCAATGAGACAACTCTCCATCCAAGTCACAATGTACAAAAAGTTTTACAATTCTGTTTTTATTTTGATTTGCGTTAAGTCACATTTTCAAAACTTACCTGGCAGCCTGGAAGTAATGAATGAATGAACACATAAAAGTAAAACCAGTTCAGCAATAAACTTAAAATTTTCATGTATACATTTTCGATTTTTTAGGAAATTTTGCAAATGGCTAGAGCTTGCGGAACTGCATGTGAATAGAGAAAAAATATATAAGTATTTTTTTATACTTTCGGAGATAAAGCAAATTTAGCATTATGTAGAAAGAAAGACAAGCATGTTATACGTATCCGTTAATATAGCAAAAAAAATTGGAATATTTTGACTTTAGAAGGCTTTTTCTCAAAAACCTGTCCTACGAATTTTCTTTTCAAAATTATGTTTTTATACCAGTAATTACGACTAAGATTGATCGTAAGTATACTGGATTGTTCATGACTTACGATCAATCTTAGTCGTAAGGTTTCTTTTTGTGAAAAAGACTCCTGCACCTTAAATACCTTTTGAATTACTGTTTTATTAATGTAAAATTGGGGGTCAAGTTATTCTTTTTTTATGTATAAATTATTTATATGAATGTTTGATATCTAAAAACGTGTAAAAATAAGATTACTTTGCACAATGCAGTAACTATGTCTCTTTTGGTAACATTATGCTGATAAATTGTTTAAGAACAAATTTTTAAGAAAAAACACATTTGTCTCATGACGGAAGAAGAGCGGGGGTTTCAAAATGGAGTTTCAAAAATGTTCCTGTATGTTATTAAAAACAATTGGTTGTTTTTTTTTTTTATTAATGTAATACAAAAATGGCTAGTCCCACGAAGATGAATGGTTGTTACCTTGTTGATTTACAGAACTTTGAAAGTTCTATAATGTCACGATTACGCAAGCTCAAACAGTGTAACAATAGGGAGAAAAAGGATTTTGAAAATGATTGATTGATTGATTAGTGGTTGCTTAACGTCCAGTGACAAATAATTCATGCATTTTCAGGACGATAACACATTCACATTAAATACAATAGGTAGGTCCTGTAATAGAAGCCGTCCGAGATGAACATCGGGGCAATTTGCAGTGCCATTGGAAAATGACAGTATATTGGATAGGGACAGAAATTTTGCCTTGCAACAGGCCACCTACGGACCCCCAAAGAGTTGTTGCAAAGGTTCTTAAAGTGCAGAAAGCGTGGCGCGCTCTCTACACGAGGCATCGTACTAATGTCCCCATTCTGACCAGACGTGGCTGAGTACTTGTACATTCCGCACAGCCAAACGGACGGCCCACTTTGGCGAGGGTTTTACGGCCGATCGAAAAAAGACCAAAGTGATAATGGGTTGATTTTAGAAATGAATAGTCTGGACTTGAACTAACTGTAAAAAATGATTTGTCCAAGACATAATGAAAATAAATATTTTGTCTTACAAAATGCAGAACTTTGCAAGAAATAGTCATGTACAAAAAGTGAAAATAATGTTCGCGCTAAATAAATAAACCATACTAAAAACCGGTGTAAAATGAATATTCTATCAGCAAACAATCCACCCTCGCACTGAAAATCAAATTGTCAACAAGTCTTTTAATTTAATGTTTTAACTTACCAATTTTCGAATTTTTGTCATACAAATAGGTAAATAACTTAATTCATAATATTATTTTTATTCAATATAATTATGTAACTTCTTTAAATATTCATAATAAAATCCACGTTCACAATATCTAGTTTAGTGTACACTTAATCCACACAATATCGACTGCATGTAGTGAAAACCTGTTTTAAACTACATGTAAACATTGATTTTATCAGGCTGTGTTTGGATTACGCCAGATGGCCTATGGTTATCCATAGGTACCTTTGGTTTGATATTCTATATGTCAAAATATCAAACCATGGGTACCCAAAGATACCTATGGGTAACCATAGGCTGCCTTAGGCGTATATCCAAACACAGCCTAAGTGTCGGGCACACTTACATCACATAGAGTTGAGCTCAATGTGAACACGGCCATAGACTCTGCGCCAAAATATCCTAAACATTCTCATCTTTTTCTGTCTTTTTCTCATTCTTTCAAATGAGGTGAAAAAAACAAGCAAAGATTAAAATTTAGAATGTTGAAATGGTCATTGACCCTGACCTTAATGTCAAGATCTCAAATCGAAAGACCCGAAGTGTCGTAAATGTATGATTAAGAATTTATCTTACCGAACAGCTTACTTTCAATATTTAAGGGGATAAAACTATAAATGTTACCAAAGTATTGGCCCTTGCGTTATATTTAAGTCGTAAATTACAATTTGACAAAAATCTTATCATGCCGAAAACTTTTACGGTGTTTGAAGAGTTTTGAAAATCTCACACTTAATTAGACATAATAGAAATCAAAATAAAATCTGCATTTTATTGAGTAAAAGTCTTTGATCATCTGATCAGTAGAGACAAGAAGACAGTTGAGAATTCGTTATTCTCTATTTAAATCAAAACATTAACGAAATTAAAAAAAAAAGTAGCTGGAGAAAAACAATAAAGATCAGAACAAAATCAAAAGGTTTTCCACGGAAAGGGGGAAAGACTTCATTAAAATATCTTTATCATTAGACATAAAAGAAATCAAAGTCAGCATTTCATTGAATAAAAGTCTTTGAACATTTGATCAGTAAAAACAAGTAGATAGTTGAAAATTCTTTATACTTTATCAAAATTTAAAACAAAGTCGACATTATAGAAAAAAGTAGCGAGAGAAAAACAATACAGATCAGAACAAAATCAAAAGCTTTTCCACGAACACCTCAAATAATTCAGGTTGACATTACATTTAAGAGTACTCTTATATTGGAACTTTGCGTCTTTTGTATTTATGTTAGTTATTTCTGTGTTTCGTGCCAAGTTGATAAGTCTAGCCATGTTTAACTGATTTTTTACAGTTTATATGTTTATCTGTTACACTACTGTTCCGGGTTAAGGAGGTGGGGGTTGAGCGCTCATAAAATATGTTTAACCCCACCACATTCTATAAGTGATTGTGACTCTTGTTCGATAGTTACCTAATTGACAATCATAACGCAATTCTTTTTTCATGTTTCAGTCAGATATTCAAAACAATTTTTAAATTGCAAAATTGTAGCCTGCGTTTAGAAAACACAATGTCAGAAGATAACTGATCTTACACAGATTACAAAATATGACGTTCTTTTCTTTAATAAGAAAAATGGTTATATACTTCCGGCTTCAAAACGTCACTTCTAGTGTCGACTAATTGCTTACTTTTCACGGATTCCGGTGTCACATGCTCCCTTACTTTACACTGATTCGAAATATTTATGGTTTCCATTTACTTCTGCTTGAAATTTTTCAGAAAATTTCTTACTTCGGTTTGCAAATGTCCATTCCGGTCCATATGATAGGTTGATTCACACTGCTTCTAAAAAAAAAAATGTCCTGTCACATGTTCTGTCTAACGTAATTGCTTGATCATGTACCAATATGGATGAAGAAGTTATTCTACCAAACAACTTATTTAGGAGAGAAGACTTCAATAAAAAGTCACTAGATCACTTCGTCCCAAATATTATGATGTTGCGTCAATTCTTTATTTTCAATTTTGAAAACCACGTGTACTTATGTCGATAATTTTAGTTGCGTTGTCATTTAATCTATGACCTCGGGATGATAGTTTCTTTTCTGTTTGTTTTCTGATATTTTCTTTTTACTTATTCTATTTATTTTTCATTTACTATTTGCTGTTTTTATTATTATATGTGCCAGCCGGGTTAATATCAGACTAGTCAAAAAATCGCGAAGCAAAATAGAATTTCAAATAAGCAGGTGTTCTTGATTATAAATGCACAACTAAAATTTCACCAAATAATGCTCTAAATCCTGAGTCAAAGTGTAACGAACAACTTTCATCAACCTTTAATTGCTAAATTGGTGTATCTAAAACGATATCCTTCTTGAAACCAATTGAATTCTTCGCATATGGCAAAATTTGGGGTAATTTGCTAATTTGCATAGCGGCCATTTTGCCTTATCATGACGGCAGCCATTACAATAGGATTATATAAGCCCTTTTAATAAAAATGCCAATATGCAAATACCTATGTCGAATGAACAATTTGTTCGCATATAGGTGAATTGTACATGTTTTTAGGCTTCTGTCCGTGTACAAATGGACATTGTCTACTCTGAAATCTTTCGGCCTTTTTAGTTTAAAAATCGGAAGCGTAACCATTGTGTAATTGCTATATAAGATCAAATAAAATGACGTAAAATCGTAAAATAGCAAGATTCAAAACAGAAATACACATGCAAGAAGATATTGTTCATGATTTGTTCGCATATAGGGAAACACCTTGTAGGTTGAATTTTAAAGTTAAATAACTTTTAACTTACCTGCTTTCTTAAGTTTTCGGCCAAATTCTTTTAAAAACATGATGATTTCAACCTTCCAATTTCGTAAAAAGTCAAATTTTAAGCATTCCAATAAAAATGATAAATAAAAGTATCAGCATAAAAGCGTTAAAAAATGGAATAAGAATGCTAAGTCGTGTGTTAAACAGCACAAAAGAGTTGCGGTAACAAGCAAAGTTCAAAATTTAGAACATGACCTTGACCATTGACCTTTATTTCAATTGAATGCTAATTGCCTGAGAATCGTATGGTATCTATTAGTTACACCGACATACCATTAATGTCGAATGAAAAGGAAACTAACAATTGTTACATGTAACCGGATTGCTTTGATTCAAATT
The DNA here is from genome assembly GCA_017311375.1 of Mytilus coruscus. Lineage (NCBI taxonomy): Eukaryota > Metazoa > Mollusca > Bivalvia > Mytilida > Mytilidae > Mytilus > Mytilus coruscus. Next base: position 84,782,847 of record CM029596.1, on the reverse strand, counting down.
GAACAGATCTTCCTGAGGAAGCGATATATTTTACGGTTTCTGAGGAGAAGCGATAACAAGAAAAGCAGTATACGAGGAGATAACTCTCATATGAAAAAGTGTTTGGTTAAAAAGGGTGAGTTTCAAAAGCGTCACGGATAACTGTTCGATTTCATATACCAAATATCTTATCGACATGTTGCGAAACAAAAGCCACATCTCAGACACCAAAGGCTATAGGACACCGTGATTGACATTTTGAAAATAATTGATGAATACACTTTATATCAATGTTTTATTAATCATAACAACCGTGGATAGTGTGACTGACTTCACTTCAGTCAGTCTTTCCAGAAACAGAAACAGAAAACAGAAAATATTGGAACACAGAACTGATCGATGTACTTACTAGTTTGAAAACATTCATTTCAAAATAAGCTGTTTTATTTTTCCTTAAAAAAAGTTGACATAAAATACATCATTGAATGTTACCGCTGAAATTAAATATATGGTTGACTTGTTGACCAAATAAATCCCGAATGTAAAGGTCGGTACCTCTCTATTTCATACAAATCTATATTTATTACAAGAAAAAAAAACTATAAGTTCGAAATGTACAATTAAGATGGACATGTTTAATGATTTCAGGAGACAGTATAGCGGCCAATCGAACCAAAATGTTATAGTTTAACTAATTATAAGTTATAAAATATAAGGATCAAAATCATAGATGCAAAAATTTATACATGTAATCTGTGGAAAGTGAGAATTTTTGGAAATCAAACAGGCCTGATTTGGACGGTGCTTAGTTAGAGATTTAAATTTTTGATGATGCCATAGACATAATAAAATTTTACCAATTATTAAATAATTACTCACCTGGAAAAAAGAGAATAATCACGCTTCTATCTATGTAGTGTACATTAAAATAATGTCTTTCTACATATAAATTCCAGTTCTCAGCGTTGCTCAAGAATAATGGGAATGTGTTATATTTCAGCAATATTTTACGAGATTATATTTCTATCTAGAATGTCGTTAATCTAATAAGCGTGTGTTATAATTATATCATGTGGTCTTGATTTTTCACTTAGTATACAGTTTAATTTTTTTCAGCGAGCAAATGTACTTTTTCAGCTTTCATCTTCCGAGGAAGGTTGACTTAGTGTAAACAGAGATCATTGATGTGCAGCATAATTGCAAATAGGTCATTGTTTGTTGCTTAACGTCCAGTGGCAAATATATCATGCAACTTCAGGACGAAAGGTCATTTTAGGTAGCTTGCTTGTTTCTATGAAAATTATGCAGCTGTCTCTGTGTTTTTTGTTTTATTTTAAGTTTAACGATAAGGAGAAAACAAGTCGTGAAATACTGTATATAATCGGGTTGGAAAAACGCTATACGTGCATAAATCTAGTTCGAGGCAAGTCTATCATAAAGTGAAAGAACGACAGAGGGGTGAATGATACAGTCAGTAATCGAATTAGAATTTCTTTTCTTTCTTTCCCTTTTCTTTATTTATAAATCAATTTTTGTTATTCATTTGTGTATTTCATTTGCTTAAAACTTCTTTTACTATGTTTTTTGTGTAGCAGGTTTTTTTCTCATACAGGGTGGAGTGTGATTTTACAGACTAGCGATAAATGAAAAAGTTTCTGAGATTTGTAAATATTTTACACTACACAGTTTCTATATGAATAGGCGCAGCTTCACCATGAGACAATCAGACTACCAAGACAATATTGAAGGCTTTATTAATTCGGTAATTTTAATTAACGGAAAATAGAATGTTCTAGTACAATAACGAATTCAGTTTCAATCATTTTTTATTTGAGGAAGCGGTTCGAAGTCTTTAGGTCGTTAAACAACCCCTAGTAGTAGTAAATAGTTACCCTGTTGTAATAGAAACAAAGTGAAACCCATGGTTGCATTGCCATCTTAATATCCCAAAAAGGTTTGGCCCATGTGCACGGGACAACTTCTGATAATGATAGGTCCAGCAAAGTGCGTCGGAAGCACTTTAAAGTGATACATATATATAAACAATTCTTAAGTCTAATTTACAGGTTTATGATCACACTGAAACTTCATCCTCGGCTTTTTCATTCTGAATATACATGAAATATTTGCCTTTTGGCAAACATCTACTCATATAGGTCTTAAGGGCATACGATACAGTTTTGATCCCGTAATGAAAATTTGATGAAAATTTGCAAATAGGCTATTTTTACCTGATTAAATCAAATATGTAATAAAAAATATACCTTCATGTGCTACTTTTTGAGTAAAATGAGTTCGAAATTTCACATATTTGCTCAAAATTCGGATTTGTGGACGTATTTTTCCTTCCGACAGAAATGCATAACTTCTTTGTTTTTTAAAAGATAAACACAAGCTGTTTTTGTTAAATTATTTGTAATTTCTGTTTTATATAAGTATCATATAAATTTATGAAATCTTTGTTTAGAAATAACTCAAATTTATCAAATGTTCATGAATGAAAAAACGTCATTTTTGCTGTATATTTATCAAATTAAAAAAATTGCATTATTGACTTTTTCATGAAAACTGGTACAAATAATCTTCATACGTAATCAAACCGAATGTTATTTTCACGACGTCAAACTATGATATATCGGGAAAAGATGCATTTTCGACTGATTTTATCATTCAGACTGATTTAACTAGAAAACAAGTTCATGGACCCCTCTTTTAGAATGATATTTGGATTGATTATGTATGAAGATTATGTGTGCCAATTTTAGGAACAAATCATTGATGATTTTTTATTTTTAAATTAGATAAATATACAAAGAATGCCGTTCTTTGACTACAATGATGAAAATGTGATAAAATGAATAATTTCAAAAATTGTTTCAAAAATTTAAAGCACACTTATAAAAGAAGATACTACGGATGCTTTTGCAAAATCCGCTTACGTTTATCTTTTAAAACAAAAAGTCATGTATGTCTTTCTAAAGGATATTAATGCCCAAGAAACAGAAATTTCCAGTAAATGACTAAAATGTTGACCCCATTTATCTCTAAAGGTAGCAAATGAAGGTGAAAAATAGCTTGTATAGAAAATTATTACATATCTGAATTGACAAGGTGAAAAAAATAGCTTGTACTGTATGCAAACTTTCGTCAAAAACTCACCGTGGGATCAGTTACACTTTCACAAATTGTACTAGGTGGTCTTGATAGAAATTTTAGATACTTCAAGGTACTCCTCCATTTTCTGTCAACTTATATAATTATAAATGAACAAGATAACAATTCTCTTTTTATTTTTGAAGATGATCTTGTTTAATTGATAATTACAATAATCTTATTAACGGCTGTGTTCAATCCAACCTCAAGATCTTGTTCAGATACAGACTGCAAAAGCAGTAAAAGTTTGATCACAGAAGTAAATTGACAAGAGTTATGATGATCTGAATTGTAAATCAATCTTGTTTTATACGGTTTATGGTGTAACCCTTGAGGATTGGTGTATGTCGGTGACACGAATGGAAGTCTAACTATCACGAGTTAGTTGACCGTTATGGAACATCTGTTTCACAGATGACGACGAATATGTTCCAATTGTCGTTACCACAATCATGTCCAATATGACCTTCCGAATTAGACCGGGTTTGTAAATACATGTATATGAGCAACAAAACAGTGGCAACATGTAGAGCAGGATCTAATAATTATTCGGAGCAACTGAGATGACCTCCGGTTTTCAGTTGGGTTCGTGCTTCTCAGTTGAGTTTTCAGTGTAATGTTTTTAGTTTATCCTTTTTCGTCGTTTTTTACATTGTTTTGTCGGCCTCTCTTGTTCTGAGTTTGGATTATTCCCTTGGTATATTCCGTCCCTTTTGTCTTGCCTAGTACTTGTAGTGCCAAATGTTTTTGCCTTTTATTTGTGATAATATTTATTTATTTTGTTTAGTTTTTATTCTGACAAGAATGTCGCAATTAATGTTGAGATGTAGACAGTTTAGCTTGTTTTCAATTCACTCATGCGGTGATAATTGAAATGTTATTAAAACCTAGTTGAATTTAAATATTAAAGAGTCTTAATGGTACAATTTAGAGAATTTTCAACCATCTTTGCAAAATAAATATTTGTTTAAGCTTGAAAAAATCAGAATACTTTTAAATCTCTGATGCATTCATTTACTGTTCGGTGCATTCAATTATAGGCTTCTGAATTATTTATTCCGTTGTCAATAAAATCTTCCATCATTTCATACGAAAACACATAAAAAAGTTAACTAAAAGACTTGGTCCATACATTAGATAATATTGATTTTAGCATACATGTACATAATGTATTCAAGCAAGCAAAACTTTTTTCGACAGAAGAACAGAAATTTTGCATTGCAAGTGGCCACCTACATACCCTTAAAGAGTTGTTGAAATTTGTTTATACGGGAAGAGAGTGTGTAACTATGATAGTTCAGATAACTGAACGTATCTACCTTTTATTAATTATATATTTGAAAAATGATTCAGGGGGCTTTAATATAAATTGATTTTACCACGGGTTGGCCCTATAAACTATACATTTTACCACGCGCGATGGCGAGGGTAAAATATCGACATTAAGGGCCAACATCCATATAAACAAGTAACTGTAGTGTACAGCCTTAAACAATGATTGAAAAAGTTATTCGGACTTTATTTTGTAATCCAAAAAATATAGGTTCCCGTTGCTTTTCTTAACGCAATTTGTACTTATCTCCCTTGCCTAGCACTTAAAAAATACGTTTTTCGTCACATCGTAGAGAAGACCGCGTTTAGTAGGTGCTCGTAAAATATTCAGTATGCCTTCGGAATATACAAATATTGTGAAGAATTTCAATAACGGCCGAGTACCATTCTAACCTCGCAGGCCCTTTAGGGCTAAGGAAAATATATTATTTTGCCTTTGATACAGGTGTGGACACAGATCAGTGTGGATAGTATGTTTGAATGTTTGACAGTGCGGTTTTCTGACAAAAAAGTTTTCTATGCTTTTTTCCCCCATAGTGTTCTATGACAAACTGTGTTCCACAGTGACAGCCTCATGGAGGAGACACTTTTTGTACATGTTATATGGATTACCAAATGATTCTGTTAGAATATGTTCCACTACTTTGGTTTTGGATAAAAGCAACAATTCAAAATTAGTAGAGGAACTCATTAGCTGCATTTCCGCATTATGTGGTTTGAATATGCAAATGGTTTATGAGAACCTTTATGTATGTTCTTCTCGAATGCCAATGGTTCTATTTATGTCCATTGTTGTGATCATTTCTTACTTGGAACACTGTAGTTAAGGATCATCCCAGTATCATTAGTGAAAGATTTCGTTTAAATTTTCGAAATTGTTTCTCAGAAGATGTCTAATAGTTCAAAGTGATGATAATACCTGGCATGAACATGCACATGGGGATAGATGAGCAAGAAAGTACACTCCTGTTGTATTACCCATGTAATCTAATTCTTTCTTTGAAATTTTGTTTTTCTTAGATTCTCCAATGCCTGGTTGGAGTTATATAAAGAATATGATTCTGTACAGTGGGTCATAATGTGATTCATAAAAATTATGGAAAGGTGGGGGGGTGGTAACAAAACTGTTTAATGTGAAAATTTTGATCAGACCCCGTCAGCTGATAAATAATGACCGTTCCCTAAGTTTATCTTCTACAGACCCCTCATCTGGGAAATGTCCTACTTTAATTTCTCATCACGTAAGATTCCAGTTCTCATTATATTTAAATCCGACTTAAAACATAAAAAGTTTTCAAAGACCTTGCCGTCACTCACCAGGTCACTGTTAAATCTGACAGCCAGACAGGTTATTCCACTGGTCCACCGAGTTCACTGAAGGATAGAAATGTTTGCATATATACTAATTCTTACCTTTTCTTTGATGCAAAATATCCAAAAGAAATGATGAAATGTCGAGCTGAGATACGATGAACAAATTTTGGGAGAAAATAAATAGAAAACTCCATAAAAATTCACGGAGCTGAATTTCCGGATTATATAAATCGAATGTTCCGGAAATTTTCTCAGGTGTCCCATACAAAGCAAAGGTGTAAAGTTAAGAATTTTGCAACAAAAACATCATTTCGGCGATACAGGCCTAATTCATATGTATGATTATGTGTTTCGTGTCAACCCTTATGACAAATTAAGTTTTCAAATACAACACTTCCGCCCGCCATGAGCCAGTCAATATTCTTTTTGTTATAAATGTAGTTAATAATTATATAAATTATAATCATAGTGTGTTAATGTACGACTCTAGAACGTTAATTAAAAGAAATCATTTTGTTACGATCCCACATATAATAAAATTGAGAATGGAAACGGGGAATGTGTCAAAGAGACAACAACCCGACCAAAGAGCAGAAAACATGGAAGTATTATATTGACTTCATTTATTGAACGGAAACATGTGTCGTTATTTATGTGGCGATTCACAAATAACCACGGAGTTTCCGTGTTTATTTGCATTGGTAGGTAGATGGCCCGAGAACACAGTTATTTCGTAGTGCATTTCTTTTAGACAATAAATTCAAATTAAAAAAATCGCACCTGCTCTATCTCAAAAAGATTTTTACAGTGTAGTGTACTACTATTGGGACAAATAATATCAAAATTATAGAAAAGTCTACCAGCTCTAACTCAAAATATTGACAATTCTATGTTAAGGGGGTCTAAAATTCAGTTTGACAGCTTCAGACATACTAGTTTTTGACCTTTTTGAACTGGACCAAATCACAACTTAACATAAAGATTCAGCACCCAAATTTTTTTAACATGTAATTTCATCCCTTTACTTAATATTTCATGCATAAAATATAAAGAAATAAATTTGGAAAGTGTATGAACAAAATTTGCAAGTTATACACTGTCCACACTAGGGACTATATTTGTAGACAACGAAAATCTAAGGACGATAACTGTGTCCTCGGACCAGATAAGACACTCGATACCAAATCACGTGATAAGACCAGCTTCAGTTAACAGAACAGGCGAAGGCGGCATCGCAGATACCCCACAAAGGAGTTATCACGTACTTGACAAACTGAGTCGGAACCTTTTATTTTCTTAAAGAAATCAGTGGGATGGGAATGTGCTAATTTTTCGTTGGAGTTCCTGTCAATATAATACTTCCATGTTCAGATCAACCTACTTATGATAATTACAATAATCTTATTACACGGCTGTGTTCAATCCAACCTCAAGAAATGAAGGACTTTAATGACTCTGAAAATGTAAACTACAGACTGCAAAAGCAGTAAAAGTTTGATCACAGAAGTAAATTGACAAGAGTTATGATGATCTGAATTGTAAATCAATCTTGTTTTATACAGTTTATGGTGTAACCCTTGAGGATTGGTATATGTCGGTGACACGAATGGAAGTCTATCACGAATTGGTTGACCGTTATGGAATATCTGTTTCACAGATGACGATGGATATGTTCCAATTGTCGTTACCACAGTCATGTCTCTTTTGCTCCAATGTGACCTTCCGAATTAGACTGGGTTTGTAAATACATGTATATGAGCAACAAAACAGTGGCCACATGTAGAGTAGGATCTAATCATTATTCGGAGCAACTGAGATGACCTCCGGTTTTCAGTTGGGTTCGTGCTTCTCAGTTGAGTTTTTTGTGTAATGTTTTGTAGACAGACTGTAGTTTATCCTTTTCGTCGTTTTTAACATTGTTTTGTCGGCCTCTCTTGTTCTGAGTTTGGATTATTCCTTGGTATATTCCGTCCCTTTTGTCTTGCCTAGTACTTGTAGTGCCAAATGTTTTTGCCTTTTATTTGTGATAATATTTATTTATTTTGTTTAGTTTTATTCTGACAAGAATGTCGCAATTAATGTTGAGATGTAGACAGTTTAGCTTGTTTCAATTCACTCATGCGGTGATAATTAAAATGTTATTAAAACCTAGTTGAATTTAAATATTGATACAATTTGGAGAATTTTCAACAATCTTTGCAAAATAAATATTTGTTTAAGCTTGAAAAATCAGAATACTTTTAAATCTCTGATGCATTCATTTACTGTTCGGTGCATTCAATTATAGGCTACTGAATTATTTATTCCGTTGTCAATAAAATCTTCCATCATTTCATACGAAAACACATAAAAGTTAACTAACAGACTTGGTCACACATTAGATAATATTGATTTTAGCATATATGTACATAATGTATTCAAGCAAGCAAAACTTTTTCGACAGAAGGACAGAAATTTTGCATTGCAACTGGCCACCTACTTACCCTTAAAGAGTTGTTGAAATTTGTTTAGTCGGGAAGAGAGTGTGGAACTATGATAGTTCAGATAACTGGACATATCTACCTTTTATTAATTATATATTTGAAAAATGATTCAGGGGGCTTTAATATAAATTGATTTTACCAAGGGTTGGTCCTATAAACTATACATTTTACCACGCGCGATGGCGAGGGTAAAATATCGACATTATGGGCCAACATCCATATAAACAAGTAACTGTACAGCCTTAAATAATGATTGAAAAAGTTATTCGGACTTTATTTTGTTATCCAAAAATATAGGTTCCCGTTGCTTTTCTTAATGCAATTTGTACTTATCTCCCTTGCCTAGCACTTAAAAATACGTTTTCGTCACAGCGTAGAGAAGACCGCGTAGTAGGTTGGTTCCTCCGTTAGATATTCAGTATGCCTTCGGAATATACAAATATTGTGAAGAATTTCAATAACGGTTGGCCGGTACCAGTCTAACCTCGCAGGCCCTTTCGGGCTAAAGAAAATATATTATTTTGCCTTTGATACAGGTGTGGACACAGATCAGTGTGGATAGTATGTTTGAATGTTTGACTGTGTTTTCTGACAAAAAGTTTTCTATGTTGTTTTTTTCTCATAGTGTTCTATGATAAACTGTCACACACAGTGTTCCACAGTGACAGCCTCATGGAGGAGACACTTTTGTACATGTTATATGGATTACCAAATGATTTTGTTAAAATATGTTCCACTACTTTGGTTTTGGACAAAAGCAAAATTCAAAATTAGTAGAGGAACTCATTAGCTGCATTCCTGCATTATGTGGTTTGAATATGCAAGATGGTTTATGAGAACCTTTATGTATGTTCTTCTCGAATGCTATTGGTTCTATTTATGTCCATTGTGGTGATCATTTCTTACTTGGAAAACAGTAGTTAAGGATCATCCCAGTATCATTAGTGACAGTTTTCGTTTAAATGTTCGAAATTGTTTCTTAGAAGATGTCTAATAGTTCAAAGTGATGATAATACCTGGCATGAACATGCACATGGGGATAGATGAGCAAGAAAGTACACTCCTGTTGTGTTACACATGTAATCTAATTCTTTCTTTGAATTTTTTTTTCTTAGATTCTCCAATGCTGGTTGAAGTTATATAACGAATATGATTCTGTACATTGGGTCATTATGTGATTCATAAAAATTATGGAAAGGGAGGGGGAAGGGGCAACAAACCTGTTTAATGTGAAAATTTTGATCAGACCCTCAGCTGATAAATAATGACCGTTCCCTAAGTTTATCTTCTACAGACCCCTCATCTGGGAAATGTCCTACTTTAATTTCTCATCACGTAAGATTCCAGTTCTCATTATATTTAAATCCGACTTAAAATATGAAAAGTTTTCAAAGACCTTGCCGTCATCAGGTCACTGTTAAATCAGACGGCCAGACAGGTTATTCCACTGGTCCACCGAGTTCACTGAAGGCTAGAAATGTTTGCATATATACTAATTCTCACCTTTTCTTTGATGCAAAATATCCAAAAGAAATGATAAAATGTCAAGCTGAGATACGATGACCAAATTTTGGGAGAAAATAAATAGAGAACTCTATAAAATTCACGGAGCTGAATTTCCGGATTATATAAATCGAACGTTCCGAAATTTTCTCAGGTGTCCCACACAAAGCAAAGGTGTAAAGTTAAGAATTTTGCAACAAAACACCATTTCGGCGATACAGGCCTAATTCATATGTATGAATATGTGTTTCGTGTCAACCGCTATAACAAATTAAGTTTTCAAATACAACACTTCCGCCCGCCATGAGTCAGTCAATATTCTTTTGTTATAAATGTAGTTAATATTTATATTAATTATAATCATAGTGTGTTAATGTATGACTCTAAACGTTAATTAAAAGAAATCATTTTGTTTCAATCAGATTTCATTCTTACGATCCCACATATAATAAAATTGAGAATGGAAACGGGGAATGTGTCAAAGAGACAACAACCCGACCAAAGAGCAGAAAACAGCCGAAGGCCACCAATGGGTCTTCAATACAGCAAGCATTGATAATAATCACAAATTTTATAAACATTCTGCGTTCACATACACACTATTTGATATAGACCTTAAACGTAAGCTTTTTTCATTCACATAAACAAATTCTAAGATTCCATCCACATGAATTGGTAATGGTTCTTTACATAAACGACATTTACAAATTACATAAAACAAGCTTTATAATGACACTTATATTCGTGGATAATAGTCCAAGTTATTCATGTTACATTAGAAAACACAAAGCGGTTAAAAATTCTATTGAAAATTCAGCATCTGATTAATAAGGTTTCTGTGTTTGTAACAAATAAGTGTTGTTTGTACAATGCATATGTTTGTCCGTTTTAGTACCCTAGTCCCTGAACTCGTCGCGGTATGCGTTCAATATGTAAACATCACTCACGGAGATGTGTAGATGAAGAAGACAACCGCCATAAACGCTTTCAATTTTCTCAAAAAAGTCATTATTTCTACGATCGAATTCGTGAAATTAACACAGTCATTTGATCTGTGGTGGATAATTGTCTCATTTGAAATCATACCACATCTCCTTATTTTATCAGGAATGTGACACGTGTGTTTATATGAAAAAACATATACATACGTACTTGGCAAGAATATTTTATGAAACCCCAATATAATTGAAATTGATGCGATATCATACACGTGCTTTATCATGTATGACGTTAGTGTTGCGGCAAAAATGGACACAGTAACAAGACACTATTTGAATCACAACCATGCATTTGTCATTTTGGGACATTTTATAGCTTTCTATGCGGTATGGGTTTTGCTCATTGTTGAAGGTTGCATGGTGAGTGAGCTATATTTTCTTACTTGTCGTCATTTGGTCTCTGGTGGAATGTTGTCTCATCATCTTTTTTATAAAGTCCTGATTTAAATGCAAAACGGCCAAGTGGTTTATTGAGAAAACATAGATTAACCGATCAAAGACCTTGATGACCAGTTTTAGAAATTCAACTAAAAGTATCATAAAAGCAACTTCTTAAAGGACAATAATATATAGGTCCTCAATGCTCTTCAACTTCGTACTTCATTTGGCCTTTTTTATCTTTTTTTTTTCAGATTCGAGCGTCACTGATGGGTCTTTTTGTCTGGAGTACGAAATTTTAATCCTGGTATTTATGTTTTTTTTCACAAGGTAACATGTAACCCTAACTTGACACATTATTCTTAATCAGAGATGATAAGTAATTGCTCTAACAGGTAAAGAACCACTTATTTGGGCAAGTTCAACCCTTTTTGAAATTTTCGTTTGAATATATGAAATTGAAATAAGAGGGCATATTTTAGTGTATTTTTTTTGTGCGAATTCTTAAGTGTTTTTGTTGAATTTATTTACATATTTTATACATTCTACATGATTTAGAGTTTGACATTTTGTATTAAAATAAACCTTGTATTTTTTATATATCATTTGATCTATATACGATTTTCTTTAAGGCTATAATTAGTTCATTAGAAAACTCCCTTGATCACTTAAAAGAGAATGGTTGGTCAGATTACTTAGTATATAGTATGCTACGGGATCATACTTAATGACCTTTCTACATTTTTTAATCATTATGTGTCAGATTACTTCGTATGTAGTTCGCAACGGCAACCTTTTAGCAATCTTTCCACTTTTTTTTATTTTATTATCCAATCTTTCTACTATTAGAGTCTAGTTTGTCTACCAAGTTGGAACGACGAAGGGGATTTTTAACGACTTTAACTACCCATGAAGGTCTTGCACGGTCGTTCCAAGTTGAAATGTGTTGTAGGTTAACTTAGTACTTCTATTTTTCGTTTCTGCTATTGGTATAATTAAAAATTTCAAGTGCAAAAATATGCATTTTAGATGTAACAAAACATAAAATTTACAGGTCATTTTATCATGATAATATACATGAAGAAAAGTTCGAAGAATTATAAATAATTTTACAATAACATCTGACTGATGAATTAACGCAGTACAATCGGAAATCTATTTTTTTTTATTTACAATATGCATTGCACAGTATTACCATAGATCAGCGTAGCCCTTTAATTAATCAGTACATCTTGTTTAGTATTTTCATAACTATTCCTTTCTGGTTGAGGATAATTGATATATACGTCAATTGAACGTACATATTGACGATCCTTCATTAAAAAAATAGGCACGTAAACACTGAGACTACTATATAATAATACTATCCTTTGAGCTAGGCATCGACCATTCATCTTTTGATTCTTAAACCTTCACCCTCCCCCGGCCACACAAACACATACACATACACACAGTCGATGCCTAATGCAGAAGTTCGATTCTGTTCATACTATCTAATAAAATTCAAGAAATTTATATTTTCTGATATCCTGTACTGTAAAATCCCTACCTGCTTAGGAATTTGAATAATTATGGCCATTACACGTAGATCTGAGAGTACTCGAAGTAACTGAAAGCTAGTTGATTGATTGATTGATTGCTAAACGTCCAGTTGCAAATAGTGCATGTTCAGGACAAAAAAAATTGCAATAAATACAACAGGTAGGTCCTGTAAAAGGTGTCCAGGATGAATGTCTGAAATTTTTGAAATGCCATTGGAAAATGTGGGTTTATTGGGTAGGGACAGAAATTTTGCCTTTCAGCAGACCAGTGACCTACGAACCCCTCAAAGAGTTGTTGCAAGTGTTATTAACGTGCACGGAGCGTGGCATTCTCTCTACACTAGGCATCGGATTTAAAGTCCCCATTCTGACCAGACGTGACTGTGTATTTATACATCTCGCACAGTCAAACGGACGCCTCACTTTGGCTAGGGTTTTATTGTAGGTCGGATGAAGACCAAGTGGAAAGCTAGTTGAAAGCCAACAACAACTAATAAAAAAAATCATGTATCTAAGAATAAAATCTCACGGTTTTGAGCATGTTGAGGTTCATTTAAGTATTTGTTGATAGAAGTGAAATGATCTGAACCAAAGTTCTAGTTTTTAGTTTCTATATAAGGTTGAATATAATGTACATACAATTCAATCCAATACTTCATTCACTAAGGATGATAGACTAGTGTACCGATGACATTTGATAATTAAAGAGTTTTGACGACTTCACGTGCATCTACAGATAACGTTGTCATTATTTTAAATTTTTAAATAAAAAAAAAATATTTGTGAAAAAATTATGTGTAGGCACGTGCCTAAAGTGCCTAATGGCAGCTACGCCCCTGGATCATTCACTCTGTATCTATGTATTAAAACGCTGCATGTCGTCTGCACTGCTGTAGACTTTTTTCGCCTGGTTTTAATTACACGTACAGCGTATCATCTTAAAGTCTTGGTAAAATGCTTTATATCTATTAGTACGTGATATTATGAATAATTATGAACCCCGACATAATCTTGTAACCGGGCCGTTTCATTTGACGTATTAAATGGACTTGTCAAACTATGTAAACAATCGGTTTTTTTTTTTTTTTTTCAATTGAAAATATGAGTGCCAACGTAGACATCATGGTATTTAATAAAATGAAAAAAAGATTACAGTAGAATTGATGGTTGAAAATTTCAGGATGGTCTACGTTGACGCTGATGTAGAATTTCGTCCCCAAACATGACTAAATTGTAGATTTTTGACACTTTTCGGCGTTCATAGCATTTTCAAGGTTTCGGTTTGCACAGATATGAGCACATAATATAACAAAATAAGGTGTTTCGTGGACGAGCAGATACTACAGATAATTTTACATGCGAAATGAGTTTCAACTTCAAAGTTTCTAAATTCGGAGCCGGAAAAGGGGGGCCAGTAATGGCCCTTATCATACCTTGTCCTTATAATAAAGTATTTCCCCTTGAAGCCACACCCACCTCCATATCCCATCAATGTTCATCCCACACTACCACTCAGCCCCGTCGTTTTGATTCTTTCTTCTTTTTCTATTTCATTTTGATCTACTTACCGGATGAAGTTAGTCATTATTTTCGTCAGTCACCGTTTGTATCGATTGTTCTCAATTTTATGTTTTCTTTTTAAAATTGTTAGATGAAAAGCTAATATAGAACACTCTTTCAATTGCTGAAAGGCTGAAAAGTTAAAGATCTTGTAGATTTGTCTATTTGGAAAAAAAATAAGCGTCGTTTGGCTCTTTATCAGACTTGTTTTTGTACACTTCTTAAATCAGACAAACAATTGCAAGCTAACTTGACAGGGAGAATGATTGGAATGACTAAGAAGGTCAATGCTGTTTGAATATTCATAATCATTCATGTAACTAATGTTTTTTTTCATCAAAATAAATGCGAACAAAAGTATGCATTACAATTCACTCGCAGCTATAACATGAAGTTGTTAATATCCATGTAATTGCATTGCATGTACGTTTCATTATAATACGTTATTTTGATTGGCTAACAGCAATCTCGCGTCATTCAGAAATTAACCTTCATCATGTTCATTTCAAAATGAAATGTAACATTCATGATGACAAGTGCGTCCACAATAAAGTACACAGGTAAATAAAAAAAAAACTTGATAGAAAACGTTTCATGATCCTAGCAAAAAAATCTAATTATAAGAATTGAATGCTTCTTTCAGTAATTTTATAGGGTTGTAAAAGCGTTGACCGTGCGCACATTTTTAGAATTTTAGAATGAAGCGCTTCATACAAAATGTACTTCGGTTAACGCTTTTACACCCCCCAATAAATTTACAAAAAGAAGCATTCAATTCTTAAGTATATTTGTACTTTGAACTTATTATATACTGCGATCATGAAAAGCATGAAACCTCATCGAAGCAAACATAGAAATGACATAAAATTACATTGTACATTCCTACATGTAATTATTTTTAGTTATAATTTAACCCTTCAGTTAACGTTGGACATGAAATGCGTGCAGTCTGAAAATATTTGAACGAAACCCCATTTTTTAAAAATATTTTCTAAATATTTTCATTAATTTAATAAATTGTTATGAATAAAACTCAATTGGTGTATGCTAAGGCACAGACCAATAATCTTTAATGGAAGCATGTTTTTTTCCTCGTGACAAACATATTTTTTTCGAAATTAATTAAAAATCAAAACTATTTTTCAATGACTAAGACGAATCAGAATTTTTTTCTGTTGATATTTTTTTCCTTCCTTTTATGAAATTTCAATAGAAAAATATATCTTTCACTTCTCTTCTGAAACATACCATTCATTCCAATGAATTTCAATTTAATCAGTTTGAGAATTAATGAACGGTGCCTATGTCTTATTTCATTAGTTGGTTCACGTCCTGATAACCATAAAGATTATACATGTGCATGTGTCGTTCTGACTTTTCGCCCTGTCTGCTGACAAAGAACTCTGCAGACTTGTAAATTTATAATTCCAGATAAGCTAAATATCAAGGGTCATAAATCTATATTCAAAATTTAACTATTTAAACAATATTTGCCTAAAATTCTATTTTATCAATTGAAACAGATTTAAATAATTCTAGGAACAATATACCGCATCAAAAGCAGTATTTCAAATTAATGAACCAAATCTTAACTTATCGGAAGAAACTTCAGTTTAAAATTGGTTTAACATATAAATCCATTGTTGCTATGCAAATGATACTCAAAACATTAAATGATATAACATAATTATTTCCTTGTATCAAAGCCCATCAGAATAAAATAATAGGATTATATTCTTTCCAAATAAAAATAATGTAAATCACTCAAGCATTAAGCATAAACAAGTATTTAGTACGGTATATCACGGTATTAAAAATATCATTTGAATAAGGAACCTCAGTAACATCAATAACGTTATGTACATGTGTGAATTGCAATAAAGCTTACTGGATTCAATGTTGAATTAAGCTCTTAAGTCAACTGAAAATATGCAAACATCGTAGTAAACAAACTGAACTCCTGCGTACGGTGACCTTGTATAGTTGTCAATTTGTACGTCATTTAGGTCTCTAGTGGAGAGTTGTCTCATTGGCAATCATGCCACATCTTCTTATTTTTATAAGCCAATTGAAAATATGCAAACATCGTAGTAAATAATCCAAATTTTAAATTTTGTTCTTACATGACATTCTGTTTTAAGCTAACTAACTTAATCACCTATATTATAACCAAATTACGTGTTTTACATTTTCTTCTTTTTTCATAAATATTCAAATATTCTTGAGCATAAAAAAGGAAATTTGAGAAATAATTAAAAATTTAGCTTCAAAGGTGTGAAAAATAGAAAAAAAAATATGAATTGCCAAAGACAAAATTTTAATATAACATGCATTCATAAACTCGTCTCATGACCTCTCAAGTAGACTTCCTTGTAAGGCGAAATAACTCGAAAGAAATCTTGATATAATTTTGAGTGAGAGAAAAAATCTTATCCTCAAATTTGTTTTTGCTGATTGCATAATCTGATCATAAAAAATGTTCATGTAGCGTATAACAAGTGAAAACAACAAATGAGAAAACGATCAAACTGCTTGTCATTCATACACTGCACTAACGTCCAGTTAATA
Organism: Mytilus coruscus; assembly: GCA_017311375.1. Taxonomy (NCBI): domain Eukaryota; kingdom Metazoa; phylum Mollusca; class Bivalvia; order Mytilida; family Mytilidae; genus Mytilus; species Mytilus coruscus. The sequence goes on along the minus strand of CM029596.1, from coordinate 84,766,038 downwards.
TTTAATGATTTGTGTAAAACATTGCAGCCGTTTGAGTATTCCTTTAAAGGTCCCAATGTATTGATATTTCAATGATTTTCTGAAATATAGAGTTGACCACAGACCATCACAAAACTAGCACCAAGCAGATGCCAAAGCCTAGAATAATACAACTTTGAACTTAACACAGTCAGGGCCGTAACTAGCCTCTTTTAATAGTGAGGCTAAATATATTCCGCTCAAGGCCACCAGAAGCTTTGGAAAAAATGACGCAAAATCGTGCATTCTGAGCGTTTCCCGGACCCTATCTTAATATGAAACGCAAGTTTTGTTTTAATTATTTTTTCTACAATATTCTGGTCTCAAACCAAAATATATAGATTCAGTGTAAGACTTTTAGTTTTTAGGGACATCAAAAGACCGATATATAGGATAAAGCAAAAATTGTAATTCACATAGTTGAGTGTGTGGCTGCTGTTTGTTTGTTTGTTTGTTATTGTGTTTCAGCTTGCAGAAAAACGTATTATACCTGTCAACTAAGTTTTTTTTCAAATTAAGTTAAGAGGGGGCTGATTATCATTGATATAACTATGTCAATTCAGTTTTTATAACACATATCAATTACAACTTGATGTAGTTCCTAACTGGGATAAAAGGTACACTCAGGGTAGACTCAATAAACTGTTCTTAGACCTCATTGCTACATATTTGTGCTGTTTTAATATTATACCTGCTGATTAATGTCGGATCTGTCTATTCTGGTCTTGTATTGTGTTTAGACTTTGGTGTAATTTTTTTGTGACTTTGAAATTTCCTTCATTGTTGAAGACCCTCCAGCGACTTCAAGATGAAGAACAGGAATAAAAGCCCTGTTCATTGATAATTTGTATTTTTTCTATGTATTTTGTGGATTTTTGTCCCTTGCACATTTACTTCATATCCCTTTATTTTCTATACAAGGGCCTGAACACGGCTTAATGCAAGTTTAGCCCTTCAATGTAAAAGGTCATATGGCAATACAATATTTTTCTTTTTAAATGATTTGATTCCGGGAGATTGGTTGTCTCACTTTAATTTAACCCATGTCAACGTTTTAGCTTTTTTTTACAGAAAAATAAAAAAAAACAGTTCTGTATTCTTCAATATAAAGTTTAATTTTCCAAAAAATTATAATCGGAGCCTGCGCAAGCCCCGATAATCGTTGGCTTATCTACACCGTGAATAGGCTTGGGGCTATTGACTGTGTAAATATGGACAATGTTAGCCATACATTGCAACAAACTATTGTTAAAAATCAATATCATCAACACTATGATCTGCCATATACAATTTTCAAAGGAATATTAAACAACTGAAGCATTAGTCATAACGATTGATTGATTGGTGTTCGCTTAACGCCGCCTCAGAACAAAAAGGCGAGAGCTAATTTCAAATATTTTTACAATTTAAAGTAGTTTTTAAAATTAGACAAAAGGTCCTTAAATATAATAAAACTCAAGTTTAAAACAAAATTACTAATTTACAAAAGAAATTCAACACTAGGAGAATAGTCATAAAGAACGGCAATCAATGAGTTTGATATTTAAGTTTTCACCCTCCAAACCTAAAATCCTGGATCCGCCCCTGATGACAACCACTGAACAACAGGCTTCGGACTTAGGACAGGTGCATACAAATGCAGCAGATTTAAACGTTTTAACAGGCGCCAACCGTCACCCTAACCTGAAAATGTGGTATAACATTGCAACATAAAAGACACACAATAAAATATCAATTGAAATGGCTTAACTCGATCAAAAGACAAAGAATACACAAAAACAAGTAAATATACACTGAACGAATAAGTTTGATCTATGACACAATATAAATAAAACAGATTTCAATGTCAAAAGACAACTTTTACCTAGGACAAAATGGCATTAAATAAAGTAACATACACAGGTAAATTTAAATATAATAATTTTGTTGTTAGAGTACAGAAACATTTTTACAAAATCAATTTGTTATTCATAATACGAGTACAAAAGTGAATTTTTTTCGTCATCCTTAATATTTATCAAAGGTGGTAAATTTTAAAATAGTCAGACGAGATATAACACAAAATAAGTAAACATTGAATAACAGAAATGCATTACAAATTGTGTCAACAGGTCAAATTAACACGAAAGTACGATTTGAGAGTACTCGCAGTTACTGAAAGCTAGTTAAAAGCCAAAAACAATTAAGGTTTGTTTTTTAACCTCAGGCTTCCTCCACCAATAAAAACTGACCGCCACGAAATAGCCAATGGTGCTGAAAGTAGCGTTCAACACCAACCAATTAATCAATCAATCCTTTCTTTTTAATTCAGACAAGTTTTATTATAAGTTTATTTCATTATGAAGTAAATTAAAATATTGTTTTGTTATGTCCTTTTTAGTAATCATCTAGTAAAATCCAGAATCCTCCTAGTACAAATCTGGATATCCTAATTTTTAATGGATTTTAAGTTATTATAAATCAGAATTTCAATTTCTACTAGTAGATATTGGAATTCCGATTTGTAGTAGGAGGATTCTGGATCATGCTGAATTCTAATTTTTACTGCAACAAGTATATATATTGTATGCTTCTTTCTAATCGAAGTTGAAATAAAGTATACCAGATTTGAAATATCTTGACTTACATCTAGATATTCACAACTGATATTGACAATGAGATTTTGTTGAGAACTAAACGACAAAAGTTCCTAATTCTTAAACTTCAATTGTAATGTATCAAATTTCCAGCAGTGCCTGCATATGGGGTATATATGTTTCAATTGTCAAAGCCACAATCCGTCCATTTGTCGGCGATAGTGACATCGCCGAATTGGACTTGCCATAAGCAACAATATAGGATAAAGCAAAATTGTAATTCACATAGTTGAGTGTGTGGCTGCTGTTTGTTTGTTTGTTTGTTATTGTGTTTCAGCTTGCAGAAAAACGTATTATACCTGTCAACTAAGTTTTTTTTCAAATTAAGTTAAGAGGGGGCTGATTATCATTGATATAACTATGTCAATTCAGTTTTTATAACACATATCAATTACAACTTGATGTAGTTCCTAACTGGGATAAAAGGGTACACTCAGGGTAGACTCAATAAACTGTTCTTATATCTCATTGCTACATATTTGTGCTGTTTTAATATTATACCTGCTGATTAATGTCGGATCTGTCTATTCTGGTCTTGTATTGTGTTTAGACTTTGGTGTAATTTTTTTGTGACTTTGAAATTTCCTTCATTGTTGAAGACCCTCCAGCGACTTCAAGATGAAGAACAGGAATAAAAGCCCTGTTCATTGATAATTTGTATTTTTTCTATGTATTTTGTGGATTTTTGTCCCTTGCACATTTACTTCATATCCCTTTATTTTCTATACAAGGGCCTGAACACGGCTTAATGCAAGTTTAGCCCTTCAATGTAAAAGGTCATATGGCAATACAATATTTTTCTTTTTAAATGATTTGATTCCGGGAGATTGGTTGTCTCACTTCAATTTAACCCATGTCAACGTTTTAGTTTTTTACAGAAAATAAAAAAACAGTTCTGTATTCTTCAATATAAAGTTTAATTTTCCAAAAATTATAATCGGAGCCTGCGCAAGCCCCGATAATCGTTGGCTTATCTACACCGTGAATAGGCTTGGGGCTATTGACTGTGTAAATATGGACAATGTTAGCCATACATTGCAACAAACTATTGTTAAAAATCAATATCATCAACACTATGATCTGCCATATACAATTTTCAAAGGAATATTAAACAACTGAAGCATTAGTCATAACGATTGATTGATTGGTGTTCGCTTAACGCCGCCTCAGAACAAAAAGGCGAGAGCTAATTTCAAATATTTTACAATTTAAAGTAGTTTTAAAATTAGACAAAAGGTCCTTAAATATAATAAAACTCAAGTTTAAAACAAAATTACTAATTTACAAAAGAAATTCAACACTAGGAGAATAGTCATAAAGAACGGCAATCAATGAGTTTGATATTTAAGTTTCGCCGCCCTCCAAACCTAAAATCCTGGATCCGCCCCTGATGACAACCACTGAACAACAGGCTTCGGACTTAGGACAGGTGCATACAAATGCAGCGGATTTAAACGTTTTAACAGGCGCCAACCGTCACCCTAACCTGAAAATGTGGTATAACATTGCAACATAAAAAGACACACAATAAAATATCAATTGAAATGGCTTAACTCGATCAAAAAGACAAAGAATACACAAAAACAAGTAAATATACACTGAACGAATAAGTTTGATCTATGACACAATATAAATAAAACAGATTTCAATGTCAAAAAGACAACTTTTACCTAGGACAAAATGGCATTAAATAAAGTAACGTACACAGGTAAATTTAAATATAATAATTTTGTTGTTAGGAGTACAGAAACATTTTTTACAAAATCAATTTGTTATTCATAATACGAGTACAAAAGTGAATTTTTTTTCGTCATCCTTAATATTTATCAAAGGTGGTAAATTTTAAAAATAGTCAGACGAGATATAACACAAAATAAGTAAACATTGAATAACAGAAATGCATTACAAATTGTGTCAACAGGTCAAATTAACACGAAAGTACGATTTGAGAGTACTCGCAGTTACTGAAAGCTAGTTAAAAGCCAAAAACAATTAAGGTTTGTTTTTTAACCTCAGGCTTCCTCCACCAATAAAAACTGACCGCCACGAAATAGCCAATGGTGCTGAAAGTAGCGTTCAACACCAACCAATTAATCAATCAATCCTTTCTTTTTAATTCAGACAAGTTTTATTATAAGTTTATTTCATTATGAAGTAAATTAAAATATTGTTTTGTTATGTCCTTTTAGTAATCATCTAGTAAAATCCAGAATCCTCCTAGTACAAATCTGGATATCCTAATTTTAATGGATTTTGTTATTATAAATCAAATTTCAATTTCTACTAGTAGATATTGGAATTCCGATTTGTAGTAGGAGGATTCTGGATCATGCTGAATTCTAATTTTACTGCAACAAGTATATATATTGTATGCTTCTTTCTAATCGAAGTTGAAATAAAGTATACCAGATTTGAAATATCTTGACTTACATCTAGATATTCACAACTGATATTGACAATGAGATTTTGTTGAGAACTAAACGACAAAAGTTCCTAATTCTTAAACTTCAATTGTAATGTATCAAATTTCCAGCAGTGCCTGCATATGGGGTATATATGTTTCAATTGTCAAAGCCACAATCCGTCCATTTGTCGGCGATAGTGACATCGCCGAATTGGACTTGCCATAAGCAACACGACGGGAGCAAAATTTGGAGAAGAATCTTCTTACCCTTCCGGAGCTCCTGAGATTCCCGGTTTTTAATGCAGTTCGCACTGCCCAGTCTTTCGTTTATGTAGTGTATTGTAGACTATTTTTGGTTTTTGACATCGTACTATAATAGATTTTTCTTTGACTTCAAAAAGGCGCAAGAGGAATGCACCCCCTTTTTTCTATAAATTGTTTCATATTTTTTTTTTTTTTTTTTTTTGCAGAAAATATTTTTTATTATCTAAACTTATTACCTCTTATTCAATGCTTTCTTGTTCTTACACATACGAGATCATACGATATTACAACAACAGTAGTTTAATATGATGCCCCTCTATTCTTATTTTCCACGTATACTCGGGGGCTATTACACTAACATATTAGTCCTAGGTATACTATATAAATCCTTGGAAAAGGGGGATCCATTCTCCAAGCGCTTGTGCAAACGTACACAAAAGATGAACGATATGGTGCCTAGGTTTTATTTCATTGGTAAGCGTCCTGGGCTCCTGCAAACCAAAAAGATTAAATGTATAAACAAGACTGCAGTTTCGTAATTTTTGCAATTGACTTCCTACACAGGCTTAATAAATCTGAGCCTGGATATTTGTTAGTATATTTTTGGAATCAAATGTACTCATTGTCATTTTATAGTTTATTGATGTGTCTATTCGGTCTTTCACTCATGAACTTAACATAACTATATTGATGTGAATAGTCTGCCTACCACCAGCAAATTATACATAGTCATTCATTCAGTTTGTGAGTGTATCGGCCGAGTTGACACAAAAATGACCTCTCTAAAAATAATAATCTTTTTTAAAATAATTTGTTTTATTCTAAATTTCTTCAAAATCTTTTTTGACACAAAACTCAAGCTTGAAATATTGCATATACACCTTTTTATTGTTAAATATAAATAAGATGATGTGGTATGAGTGTCAATGAGACAACTCTCCATCCAAGTCACAATGTATAAAAAGTAAACCATTATAGATCAAAGTACGGCCTTCAACACGGAGCCTTGGCTCACCCCGAACAGCAAGCTATAAAGGACCCCAAAATGACTAGTGTACAACAAATTCAAACATGAAAACCAACGGTCCAATCTATATAAAAAACGAGAAACGAAAAACACTTATGAACCACACCAACAAACGATAACCACTGAACAACAGGCTCCTGACTTAGGACAGGTGCATACAAATGCAGCGGGTTTAAACGTTTTAACAGGCGCCAAACTTCACCCTAACCTGAAACAGTAGTGTAACATTACAACATAAAAAGACACACTATAAAATATCAATTGAAAAACAAAATGAAATAAAGACTGTTTGTTATCCTCTAGATATCTTTTGGATATTTTTGTCCTTGCTTTGCCTTGTTACTCTCATCTCTTTTCATGTATATCACAAAAGTATTAAGGATGTACTTAGGGGAAATTTAAAAAATCTAGAATTTAAAATTGATACTTTAAGTCAGAGGAGCATTAGCTGAGAAACAAAATAAGCTAAAAATATTGATAGGTTATGGAGCTCCTTTCCGAGATATTTTTTTTTTTTTAAATGGCGGGAAAAGGCTGACTCGGACTTATACCTTATATTTGCATTGGTATTATTTGGGTCTGAAATCGAGAGAAAAGAAATCTAGAATCTGCATAAATTTTGGTAAATGACCTTTTATGAATTATTGAAGTCTTACATGAAAAGAAAAATGGGGGTTATGGGGCAAAATATTTTACCCTGTATCGTAGGAAAAAAACCAAGGAGTCCGAACATCTGACACACATTCCTAAACCTCACCTAAGTACATCCTTACCTTAGATAGATAGACAGATAAATAAAACAATGACTATAAAAGTGCCCAAAATTTCTCAGGAAATATAATACTTTTAATATTTGAGCAGAAATAATAAGATAAGACCAGCAGTATCAATAAAATATTGTTTTATTCATGAACAAGTAATGTTTTCATTTGCTGTAAAATAAAAAATGGCATTACAAAAAACATGAAGTAGATAAATTGATCATCAATTTCAAATAAGCCATCTTTAGATATGATGCTCTAACATCTTATCTAGGTTACCATAAAAGTTAGCATTTAAACAAAATGTAATCTTCAATTTCAATTTTACACCTAAATTAAAGGGTTATCTTCTTGGGTTTTGGAGGTACATTACAATAGGCAGCAACAAGCAAGCTTGTGTTATCTAAAAATATTTTCTGAAATGAAATTTTCCCCAGATCAATTTCCTACTGCGCCATTTTACCTAATATTTTTTCTCTTTGTACATGTTCGGGTGCATTGATCTCACAGAAAAAAAACTATTTGGTTTTAACATAAAATTTTACTGATGAATAGAAATATCTTACAAGAAAAAAGGGAGATAATAGAATAGAAATATCTTACAAGAAAAAGTGAAATAATACAGACTCTTGGGGGTCTCATTGAGGGGGGGTCTGATCCTGGATCCCTCTTATTGTTTTTTTCTGAATCCCATATCCTGCTTATCATTATAATAATAGCGCTTGTAATTTCTTTCGTGTTCCCCCCAACTTCATTTCCCTTTTTCATGCAAAATAATTTGACTTTTCAGGTGTCACCCTTACAAAAAAATCGGCCAATCCTGCATCACGCTTACACCCCAATGAGACCCACTATATTGATTGTTGGTGTTTAAGGCCACTTTTTAGCACTCATAGTTATATCATGGCCACCAGTTTTTATTGGTGGAGGAAGTAGGAGTGTCTGGAGAAAACCAACACCCTTCAGCACGAAAACTGACAATCCTAGTCAATTTAGATTGGACCTCTACATCTGGGGTTGGCACTCCACCTCAGTGTTGACATGCTTGTGATATTGTACACAATCTTCTTAAACCACTCGGCCACCGATGCCACTAATATATATATATACTTCAGATACTGTTAAAATCAACTCCTCTTCATTACTCAATCATTTAATAAAAATGAATAAACAGAAATCAAGATGCCTCTCAAAACACAGGAGCTGTAAATAGGTTGTAACAGAACTCAATACATGATATACCATATTTGAAAACCTTGAACCCATATCAATGCATATCAAATTATCATATCTTCAAACATTAAAATAATTTTGTTCATTTTGCAGCATCTATAATTCAGTTTGTAAAAAGAACAATGGAGTTTAGTCAAAACTAAAGATTGCCTGTGTGCTTGGTGAACCATAAATACACTTGTTAGCTAATAGTAGTTATTTTTAACCAATCAAATAATTAGACAGGCAACAAAATGTTTGACCAGTTTGTTACTATATCATGTATATTAACAAAAGTATTTTAAAGAATTCATGGTTCACCTATCAAACAAGCTAGCTTACTTTTATGTATGAAGCCTGCACTTGAATAGTTCAGCTGTAGCAAGAACAAATGAGATTGTTTCATGTAATATTATATATAACTGTAAGATACTTTTATTAGGCAGTGTATATTGAAAGCAAGAATACAAAAAAATAAAGATAAACAAAAATACAGATCTAATGATCAATATCAAATACAGAGATTAACATAAAATAAATAAACGAAACGAAAATACATACTTTGGGATTCAAAATATAGAAAATAACAACAGAAAGATTTCAAAATCACTTTTAAGTCAACTTTAATGCCTAGTAAACCAATTGAAAGTTTATTCTTATTATCTCAACTCTATTACTGAACGTTATAAAAAACCAGTGTAGATACAAGAGGCAAAAAATACCAACTGCTAGGTTTTCTCAAAATGAATATCTGAGATAAAAAAAAAATAGTGTAAAAGTCGATTGATAGCTAAATTTCATCCCCTGAATTGAAAAAAAAAATGTGAAAAAGTTAACTACCCTGGCAAAATTAAAGATTATCTTAAAATTCATTTATAAGTTATTAATTGTATGTAGCATAACATATCTTTAAAAAAAAGTTCAAATCAAATGATTATAATTTTTTTTTATCTTTTTTGTTATCCGTTTCTTTTATCATAGTTTTTGATGATATTAAAACATACAATACCAACTAATAAAACAAGCAAATACTATCTTTAAGCTAATTAATTCGGTGTTGAAAGGCGTTAATATTTGGCCAATTTACTTGAAAAGTGATTATGGTTATAAGAATATTCCATATGATTTGATTAACGTTCAGTTTATTACAAAACTTACTTTTTTAGTGATAATGTCATACAAACTTTTTTTGAACTCACAAAGAAGCATCTCTTTTAGTTTTGAAGAAAACTATATGAATGATAATATAAGTAATGGAATATTTGCCACTTGACATTAAGCAAACATTCCCCCTTGATAAATCAATTTTCATAGTCGATGATATAATTTGCGTATTTTCAACTGTTTTCAGCATTTTCTCGAGAGGCAAATTCATATGCCACAGTAAGAGGAAAAATATTTTTGATTCATTTGGTCTATTTTGTTAAAAAAGAAAGGAGTCCATTCCATCAAACTTACAAAATGATTGCTGAATAAGTTGAGAATATCAATTAGAATTAACACAAACAACATCTTGCCACATCAGACAACACTTAAGGTTACATTTATTTATTCCAATGAAATTACTTCTGAAGCAAAATCAATGAAACTATACCCCTCAGTATCACAATATTATGTATAAATAAATACAAGCTTAACTGGACAGCGTCAAAATTTAAATAAAAAGTAAAACATCTAACAGTAAATAACAAAAAGCCTTTAAATATCACAGAAAATTATGACATAAATACTAAATATATAAATAACAAAGCAATGGAAATATTAAATAATACAAAAAATACATGAAAATGGAAATTACTTTTATATATAGAGTAAGATAGAAATCTATGCCTTTGTAATATTTGTATAACAGCTACACTCAATACAACCTTTTTTATGCTGCATACAGTCAATGCTTGATTTTCCAACTCAAGAAAATAGTTCTTCTACATATCATTTATGATCAAAGTTGTCTTTATTTCTTTTTAACTTTGAAAAATATTTATGCATATGAAGGGTCCATTTTCTTGTTAAATGTTAATTAAAAGTCTTCAACAAATAATGAAAAAGAACGTTTCAAGATAAATACTTTTTTTAAATTATATAGACATGTGATAGAGTTACCCTTAAGAAGGTCTTGTATGATGATTGGTTTTTCATTTTGCACAAAATTAGATTTAGTTCTAGTTTAAATCAACCCATGCAAATAACTCCTACTGTACAATCCTCTATGATTTCTAGTGCCAAGTCTGTCTTAAGCACTTTTGCATACAATTATTACAGCATAAATTGATGCAATTAACATTTGATTTTTCTAGATTGAATTAATGCAGGGTTTATCATATTTGCAGCAGCATTTTTTCTAAATATTTTGATGTAAAATTAAACTTAAAGAAATTAAGCATGGTAATATCAATTCACAAAAAAAATGTAAAAAAACATACTATCTAAACAGTGCTAGCTTTGAATCCTACCCTAGTCAGCAAAAATTATCTAGCACAAAAATCTTTCCTTTTATAGTGCTTTTAAAAAATGGATTTTTCTGTAATTTTCTTAAAATCATTTTACAATTGTCAATTTGACTACTACCAGTATCTATAAGCACGTTTTACAGAATGAGTTATAAATCTGTTCACCAAATCTCTTGCAACTGGTAAATTATATCATATTTCATCTTGTTTTGAACATTTAAAAAATATCAGGTTTAGAACCGTAATTTCTTCAGACAAAAATTAGATAAAAATATTGTTGTAGTTGACCTTAATTTAGTTGCTTCATCTAAACAATGTTAATTTCAATGCATAACAATATTTAAATAGCTCTACATAAAATTTCATTACAGTTAACAAGAAGCAATGAATTTGGTGAACACATGAAAATTTTACACTGTAAAAACATACCAAATACCAACTGTTGATTTCAACTGTTACATTAATGTAATATAGTGTACTGGTAACCTGACTGAACTGAGTTCCCTTTAAATTTGAAACCTGTCTATATGTAATTGACGACCAGGAAAAACAATTAATATCACATAGTTATTGAACCATCTTAAACTGATAACCTGTCTATTCTGAGCAAAATCTTCATTTCCTTTGGTTTCACAAAATAAAGTATCTAGCCAGTCTTAGTTTTACATTTGTAATGCCAGTTATAACATATAACTTTTTCTTTATCTACTTCCCTTCTTATGAAATGAACGTTAACATTAATGAGCAGAATTTAATATCTCTACCATTTTTTAGAGTCCATGTATTTCTGAACTTCTGTGAAAATTTCATCTACTGTACCTTCTGCTTTAATCTGAAAAAGAAAAAAAAATTGTTTACAAATCATATTATAAAACTATTTCAAAGTATATTTTTCATTCCTGAGAATTTTATCATTAAGGCTGTAAATATACAATATTAGGTCAATGTCAGAAAAATATAAACTTTTTTGTATGAGGCTGAGAAACTGGAGAAAGGATAGATTTTGACCAAGCCCTCCCTAGTTCCCTGCCGAATACAAAAAGTTTATATTTTCTGACATTGACCTAATATTGTTTTCATACTGCAACTTAACACAAACAACATCTTGCCACATCAGACAACACTTAAGGTTACATTTATTTATTCCAATGAAATTACTTCTGAAGCAAAATCAATGAAACTATACCCCTCAGTATCACAATATTATATATAAATAAATACAAGCTTAACTGGACAGCCAAAATTTAAATAAAAAGTAAAAACATCTAACAGTAAATAACAAAAAGCCTTTAAATATCACAGAAAATTATGACATAAATACTAAATATATAAATAACAAAGCAATGGAAATATTAAATAATACAAAAAATACATGAAAATGGAAATTACTTTTATATATAGAGTAAGATAGAAATCTATGCCTTTGTAATATTTGTATAACAGCTACACTCAATACAACCTTTTTATGCTGCATACAGTCAATGCTTGATTTTCCAACTCAAGAAAATAGTTCTTCTACATATCATTTATGATCAAAGTTGTCTTTATTTCTTTTAACTTTGAAAATATTTATGCATATGAAGGGTCCATTTTCTTGTTAAATGTTAATTAAAAGTCTTCAACAAATAATGAAAAGAACGTTTCAAGATAAATACTTTTTCTTTTTTTTTTAAATATATAAACATGTGATAGAGTTACCCTAAAGAAGGTCTTGTATGATGATTGGTTTTCATTTTGCACAAAATTAGATTTAGTTCTAATTTAAATCAACCCATGCAAATAACTCCTACTGTACAATCCTCTATGATTTCTAGCACCAAGTCTGTATGTCTTAAGCACTTTTGCATACAATTATTACAGCATAAAGTGATGCAATCAACATTTTATTTTTATGGATTGAATTAATGCAGGGTTTATCATATTTGCAGCAGCATTTTGTCTTATTATTTTGATGTAAAATTAAACTTAAAGAAAATAAGCATGGTAATATCAATTTAAAAAAAAATGTTATCTAAGCAGTGCTAGCTTTGAATCCTACCCTAGTCAGCAAAAATTATCTAGCACAAAAATCTTTCCTTTTATAGTGCTTTTAAAAAATGGATTTTTCTGTAATTTTCTTTAAATCATTTTACAATTGTCAATTTGACTACTACCAGTATCTTTAAGCAAGTTTTACAGAATGAGTTATAAATCTGTTCACCAAATCTCTTGCAACTGGTCAATTATATCATATTTCATCTTGTTTTGAACATTTAAAAAATATCAGGTTTAGAACCGTAATTTCTTCAGACAAAAATCAGACAAATCTTGTTGTAATTGACCTTAATTTAGTTGCTTCATCTAAACAATGTTAATTTCAATGCATAACAATATTTAAATAACTCTACTTAAAATTCCATTACAGTTAACAAGAAGCAATGAATTTGGTGAACACATGAAAATTTTACACTGTAAAAACATACCAAATACCAACTGTTGATTTCAACTGTTACATTAATGTAATATAGTGTACTGGTAACCTGACTGAACTGAGTTCCCTTTAAATTTGAAACCTGTCTATATGTAATTGACGACCAGGAAAAACAATTAATATCACATAGCTATTGAACCAGCTAAAACTGATAACCTGTCTATTCTGAGCAAAATCTTCATTTCCTTTGGTTTCACTGAATAAAGTATCTAGCCAGTCTTAGTTTTACATTTGTAATGCCAGTTATAACATATAACTTTTTCTTTATCTACTTCCCTTCTTATGAAATGAACGTTAACATTAATGAGCAGAATTTAATATCTCTACCATTTTTTAGAGTCCATGTATTTCTGAACTTCTGTGAAAATTTCATCTACTGTACCTTCTGCTTTAATCTGAAAAAGAAAAAAAAATTGTTTACAAATCATATTATAAAACTATTTCAAAGTATATTTTTCATTCCTGAGAATTTTATCATTAAGGCTGTAAATATACAATATTAGGTCAATGTCAGAAAAATATAAACTTTTTTGTATGAGGCTGAGAAACTGGAGAAAGGATAGATTTTGACCAAGCCCCTCCCCAGTTCCATGCCGAATACAAAAAAGTTTATATTTTTCTGACATTGACCTAATATTGTTTTCATACTGCAACTTAAATTAATACACTGATAGCTATTTAAATGTAGTGAAAATTTCAACTTATTTTCATCCCTAAATGAACCCCTGATTGTGGAAAAAGTGTTCCATGATGAAATGAAAGAACCTTAGTGAGCACGCTCACATACCCCACGTCCCCACATTGTCATTGGAGAAATAAAATAAGTGTAAGAAAAAAATTGTATCAGAAAAAATTGAATCATAATTTCCTGTCAATATGCACATCTACATATTATGTCCTTATTATCTACACAGTTTCATGAAATTCTGTTGTGTGGTTTCAGAGGAGTTGCGATGACAAACTGTTGCAGAAGTACATTGAAGCAAATAAGTTCAAAGGCGAACTCCTGGAAAAAAATTGAATCGTAATTTCCTGTCGATATGCACATCTACATAGTATGTCCTTATTATCTGAAAAGGTTTCATGAAATTCTGTTGTGTGGTTTGAGAGGAGTTGCGATGACAAAAGGTTGCAGTAGTATATTGGGCAAATAAGTTCAAAGGCGAACTCCTGGAAAAAATTGAATCGTAATTTCCTGTCGATATGCACATCTACGTAGTATGTCCTTATTATCTGAAAAGGTTTCATGAAATTCTGTTGTGTGGTTTGAGAGGAGTTGCGATGACAAAAGGTTGCAGTAGTATATTGGGCAAATAAGTTCAAAGGCGAACTCCTGGAAAAAAATTGAATCGTAATTTCCTGTCGATATGCACATCTACGTAGTATGTACTTATTATCTGAAAAGGTTTCATGAAATTCTGTTGTGTGGTTTGAGAGGAGTTGCGATGACAAACTGTTGCAGTAGTACATTAAAGTAAATAAGTTCAAAGGCGAACTCCTAGAAAAGAATTGAATCGTAATTTCCTGTCGATATGCACAACTACATAGTATGTCCTTATTATCTAAAAGGTTTCGTGAAATTCTGTTGTGTGGTTTGAGAGGAGTTGCGATGACAAGAAACAGGACTGACGGACGGACTGACGGACGGACGGACGGACGGACGGACTGACAGACGGACGGACGGACGGACGGAGGGTCAAAACATTATACCCTCCGCAACTCGTTGCGTGGGGTATAATTAACATTGCACTAAATATAGCTTTGTTACTATATTTAGGAAATAAACACAACTAGTTGCACTATATAAGGTGTTACCAACCAACAATCTGATTGATATGCAGATCCTGTGCCCAAGTGTTGTTTAGAAGGATCTGGTAATTATTACATCAGCCAATGAAATTTCTGCCTTAAAATTTTTTATGGTGTATATCGATTACGACAAAACCAGATGATCGTGAAAGGTCTTAAAAACAAAGTAGAACAGAGAGTTGTCAGATCCTGGTAAGTGAAGCGTGGACACAGGATTTGTATTTTAATCAGATTGCCCAACCAAGTAAATCTTTTGCTTGAGTTCTCTCCCTTCAATCCAGTTTTAGGTGGATAAAAAACATTAAAAGAAAAACTAATGGTCTATAATAATAGTGTTTAGTCCCTAACAACTATACATTGCTGAACACATAATACCAGCAAATAAAAAAGCAAAATTATTGCACAATATGTGCATTTCAACAATTTATATCTCTTCAGTGATGCTCAAGACCAAAATAATTGTTAGCTTGGTAGACACAGTAAACCAACCAATTTTCACATGCCATTTACTTTCATCACATTCATGAGTCAAAATAAATATTTGTGAATAAATCAAACTTGCATCTTCCCTTATATAATTACAGCAAGATAGTTCAAATTACACAAGTAATTCCTGTGAGGTTAACTGGTAATGGCTAAATGCGAAATAAAGTATTCACCAAAATGGAGTAAGTTAACAGTACTCAGACAACTGTCTAACTGTATCAAAAATAATAACATTGCTTCGATACAACCTTTATCAAAAAGTAAAGAAAATTCAAAAATGTTTGCTTCCATTTATTATTGCAATGTTCAGCAATGGAAAAAATGCCAATTTAGCACTGCGATTTCAGAAAATGTTGCAAGCAATATTTATTACTGTGAAACATATCCTGTTGCAATTTTCTCAACAATAAAAACATCAAAATTATTTCTGAATTTACAGTACACAAAAAGGGAAATAGCTCTAACTGAAGTTGAATTTCAAAAATAAGAAACAAGGGACAAACTTACAATGTTACTTTTATCTTTATAATGATCAATCAATGGTTTTGTTTGGTTATGGAAGGTTTCTAAACGTTTTTTAATTGTCTCTTCATTATCATCTACACGGCCACTTGTCTTTCCACGTTCCAACAATCTTTGTATCATAGTGTCGTCTGATACTTCAAAATACAGTACACCAGTACAACCTGCCACCTACAAATGCAAATTAGGTCCATTAGTGACATGAATGAAAAGTAAAGTCAATTATTATTAATAATTC
This sequence comes from Mytilus coruscus, assembly GCA_017311375.1. Lineage (NCBI taxonomy): Eukaryota > Metazoa > Mollusca > Bivalvia > Mytilida > Mytilidae > Mytilus > Mytilus coruscus. Next base: position 84,749,741 of record CM029596.1, on the reverse strand, counting down.
CAATTACTGATCAATTATCATAATCTTATCTAATTTTTTCATAATTTAATGTCATTTAAAAAAAACCTAAAAAATCTGCCACATTATTCATATTCCTGTACATGTCCCAAGTCAGGTGCCTGTAATTCAGTGGTTTTATTTGGTTCATGTCTATCATATTTTTTTTCGTAACTGTATTGTTATTAACTAGTCTTTTCTTGTTTGAATATTTTATAGCTGACTATGCGGTATGGGTTTTCTCATTGTTGAAGGCCCTACAGTGAACTATAATTGCCTACTGTACATTCATGTCATTTGAACTCTGGTGGAAAGTACCGGTAGTCTCATTGGCAATCATACCACATCTCCTTATTTTTATAAGGGTGCATATGCTGATATGTCCTGCCTACTTTACTGATCATGATTGAATTTATATCATATAAACTTAACATGATCAATATATGATCCATGTGAATGAGGTCAAGGTCAAATGAACCTTGTCAGCTGATGGACATGTACACTTTACAATCATTGCATACACCAAATATAGTTAACATATACCAGTATATATATTGCTTCAAATATCTGAGAATCCGACCAAACCACAAAAACTTAGCATTGTAAAATGAATCATGAAAATGAGGTCAATGTCAAATGAATCCTGCCAGACAGCATGTACAAAATACAATCATTTCATACATCAAACATATTTCACCCACTGCTTATAGTATCCAATCAACAGATCTGACCATGAAAACTAAACACTGTCCAATACACTATGAAAATATGGTCAAGTTCAGATGAACTCTGCAAGGTGGACACATACACCTTACAATCATTCCATACACCAAACATATTTCAGCCACTGGTTATAGAATTGAGAAACAGATCTGACCATGAAAGCTTAACACTGTTAAAACGTTTAAACCCACAGCATTTGTATGCACCTGTCCTAAGTCAGGAGCCTTGTAAAATGAATCATGAAAATGAGGTCAATGTCAAATGAATCCTGCCAGACAGCATGTACAAAATACAATCATTTCATACATCAAACATATTTCACCCACTTCTTATAGTATCCAATAAACAGATCTGACCATGAAAACTAAACACTGTCCAATACACTATGAAAATATGGTCAAGTTCAGATGAACTCTGCAAGGTGGACACATACACCTTACAATCATTCCATACACCAAACATATTTCAGCCACTGGTTATAGAATTGAGAAACAGATCTGACCATGAAAGCTTAACACTGTTAAAACGTTTAAACCCACAGCATTTGTATGCACCTGTCCTAAGTCAGGAGCCTGTTGTTCAGTGGTTGTTGTCTGTTGATGTGGTTAATAAGTGTTTCTCTTTTCTCGTTTTTTATATAGATTAGACCGTTGGTTTTCCTGTTTGAATTGTTTTACACTTGTCATTTTGGGGCCCTTTTAGCTTGCTGTTCTGTGTGAGCCAAGGATCGTGTTGAAGGCCGTACTTTGACCTATAATTGTTTACTTTTTACACATTGTGACTTGGATGGAGAGTTGTCTCATTGGCACTCATACCACATCTTCTTATTTCTATTGTCCAATACACCATGAATATAAAATCAAGTTCAGATGAACTCTGCCAGGTAGACACATACACCAAACATATTTCAGCCACTGCTTAGTATCTGAGTAACAGATCTAACCATGAAAACTAGACATTGACCAATGAACCATGAAAATGTGGTCAAGGTCAAATGAACTCTGCCAGGTGGACAAGAACACTTTGTAATCATTCCATACACCAAATAGACTTATTGCTTAAAGTATCTTAAAATTGGGCCTAAGCACTTATTAAGAAAACCTAACATTTAGAAATAAACCATGAAAATGGGATAAAGGTCAAAATTCCTACTAGACAAGCATGGACATCTTACAAGCAATCCATATACATGATATACCAAATAATGTTTACCTATCGATTGTACTATCTTAGATATGAATATGGATTTGATCACAAAAACTTGACCTTGATCACTGGTTTGAAATGAGGTCAATGTCATCAGAATCCTATCTGACTGACATGGACTTGCAAGGATCAAATATACCAAATATGGGTGTACTATTACTCTTAATTAATGAGAAATTCACATGATAAAAAACAAGAGTGCACACGCTGAAATGTCTCGCCTACTATACTGACCATTGATTTTATGTTGATAGTCCTACATATAAAGTTTTACTACAAGTATCACATTAACATTTATGATCCAAGAAAATGAGGTCAAGGTCAGATAAACAAAGCCAGAAATACATGTACACCTTTAATACAATCATTCCATACACAGAATATAGATGACCTATTGCTTATAGTATAAAAGAAACAGACCAAACCATGGAAATTCTATACTGACCAATGAACCATGAAAATGAAGTCAAGGTCAGATGAACCCTGCCGGACATACATGTACACCTTAAAATCATTCCATGCATCAAATATAGTTGACATATTGCTTAAAGTATCTAAGAAACAAAGTTAACCAGGAAAACTGAACATTGACCAATCAACCATGAAAATCAGGTGAAGGTCAGATGATACCTGCCAGACAGACATATACACCTTACAATCATTCCATACAACAAATATAGTTGACCTATTGCTTAAAGTTTAAGAAAAACAGACCAAAACACAAAAACTTAACATAAGCAATGAACCATGAAAATGAGGTCAAGGTCAAATAAAACCTGCCAGACTGACATGTACATCATAAAATATTTCCATACATCAAATATAGTTGACCTACTGCATACAGTATTAGAAAAACAGACCAAAACACAAAAACTTAACATTGAGCAATGAACCATGAAAATGAGGTCAAGGTCAAATAAAACCTGCCAGACTGACATGTACATTGTAAAATATTTCCATACACCAAATATAGTTGACCTACTGCATACAGTATTAGAAAAACAGACCAAAACACAAAACTTAACATTGAGCAATGAACCATGAAAATGAGGTCAAGGTCAAATAAAACCTGCCAGACTGACATGTACATCGTAAAATATTTCCATACACCAAATTTAGTTGACCTATTGCATACAGTATTAGAAAAACAGACCAAAACACAAAAACTAATCTATGACCACTGAACCATGAAAATGAGGTCAAGGTCAGATTACACCTGCCATTTGGACATGTACACATTACAATCATTACATACACCAAATATAGTAGACCTATTGCTTAAAGTATCCGAGATATGGACTTGACCACGAAAACTTAACCTTGTTCACTGATCCATGAAATGAGGTCGAGGTCAAGTGAAAACTGTCTGACAGGCATGAGGACCTTGCAAGGTATGCACATACCAAATATAGTTATATCCTATTACTCATAATAAGAGAGAAATTAACATTACAAAAAATCTGAACTTTTTTTCAAGTAGTCACTGAACCATGAAAATGAGGTCAAGGACAATAGGCATATGACAGACGGAAACTTCATATCATAAGGCATCTATATACAAAGTATGAAGAATCCAGGTCTTCTACCTTCTGAAATATTAAGCTTTTAAGAAGTTAGTTAACTCCGCCGCCACTGCCGCCGGATCACTATCCCTATGTCAAGTTTCTGCCACAAAAGTCGCAGGCTCGACAAAAACAAACTATTTTTTAAGCAGTGGCTGAACAATGGAAATGAGGTCAAGGACAATGGACGTGAAATATGTGACTTCAGAACATAAGGCATCTGTATACAATGTATTTAGTAACCAAGTCTTCTACCTTCTGATATATAATATTTTATACAAATAGTTTATGGTGTTTACTCCACCGGATTAGGATCACTATGTCATGCATTCTGAAACTTTCTTCACATGCAAGACAAAAAATTGATCCAGCCAGACATTTTTTATCTCGTTTTTACAGTAAAAAACTATTTACAGTGAAACCTATTTATCTTATCCCTATGCAGACGACAAATCTGAGTTTACTGAACTCTTGTAACCATTCATCAATTACAGTGAATATTCATGAGTAATTTAACCTGTGTAAATTGTACGCTTGACAATCACCAAACAAAATATTCAGTTCTGAAGGGGTTCATTTTAGACCAGCTTCACTATACTTCAAAACCTGAACTTATTCATCAATTCTTTACCAATAAAGGACATTTTCATGAATATATTCATTTTAAAATCTCTTCTGATAAGCAAATACTACATTATCAAAACATCCTTAAACCAAAATAATGCACAAATTAACAGGACAACACTACAATACCTCTTTTTCAAATCTTTCTCCTTGTTCCAATTCTCTAGGATATCCATCAATGAGGAAACATTTTACTCCTTCTGATACTTTTTTCTCCATAGCATCTCTGAGTAAAGCTAATACCTCATCCTACAATAAAAACATTTAGAGTTATCTCCCCTACTATTTATATATAATGATCTTTCCTTTTACCTTTTCTTTTAAAGTCATCTGTCTTCTAAACAAAATTATACAGAGATAAATTCAGTAAAAAAATATAACCCATCAAGGACAATCCTTTTTGGGGAGAGCTTTCTTGATAACAGGTTTTAAGAAATGTGCTCCACTGATTGTTAGATGTTTGTAATGAATGTTTTTTTTATAAGATTGAATAAAAAAATTTTTTATTAAAATTATGCTGAATGCACTTAAATATTTTACTATAGGGTTAAAAAGTATTAGAGTCAGTGTAGGAATTTACTGCATATCTAATAGTGTTTGTAAGCAAGGTCATGTAAATGGCCCAAAAATGCTGCATGACCCTATGCTTTGATTATTGCAAAAGTTGGGGCTACATTTGTACTTTAATAAATAATATATGAAAGCTTGTGATTTCTAAAGGTAAACCAGGTATAAATTTAATTCAAGAGATAGGTTTGCATTAAAGTCAATGGGAGATTTTTATTACTGAATTTACCCTTATAAGTCTTTTGAAGAGCCAATATGTTTAGGTTACTTCCTTAACAAACTAGAGTTATCTCCCATACATTATACTATTTTTCAAATTGACAGTTTTCATAAAATCTGTTTTCCTTGAACAAAAGGAGATAAGAGGTATAAGTTAGTGAAATGGCAACCCAATGACACAATAAACAAAATATCTTGTTACATTTTAGCAAACAATCTTGTTACATAGTTATTCAAATTTAATTTACTGGATTTAATCAGAAATTTTCTTCTTCATGTAACATGTTTTCATAATTTGTTTATGTGTCAAGAGCACCTCATCAAATCTGCAAAATATTTACATTTTTACATTATTTTTTTTTAAATTGTGATATTATATTATCATTTCTTGCACAGAAACATAGTTTTACACTTATTTGCACAAATATTCAAAATATCTACAATTGTTACATGCAGAATATTATGTGATGAAATATACAGTCAATCGCCAATGGTTTAAATCATATCTGCACTACACATTTTATATCAGAAAGACTGACCAAGTAGAGCAATTAATAGGTCTCAGCCCTCCCCTCTGGCAATACACGTAAAAATCTGTTCTGTACCTTTAAATATCTCCAAGTCATATATTTATATATAATCATTTTGATGGCATAAATTTTATAATCACAATCTTTTTTATCAGGGTGTGAATTTTGCTGTGTTCAATGAAACAAATTACATCAGCACAACATAAATGATGTCATCATACACATGATACAGGTGCGCCCTTTTGCTAGAAATCTTTGAATGTTTATGTCACTTTTGAGATATATAAAATTTATTAACTCAAATGCAGATCCCTCACTTAATGTTTGCTTTTCATTGTAAAATCAGTTTCTGAAGTTACTAGAGACACAACAGTATTTCATCAAAACATATCATATGATATGTTTTTAATATTTGGCACTTCACCTTCAATTAAATTTCATTTTTGACGTTTCCTTTAAGGCTTTTTAAATAAACTGCTTCGCTGAGCGCAGCTGAATACGCCCGCAGAGGTCCAACCCTGAACAGTTGGGCAAAATGGACACAATATTCAAGCTTGATACAGGTCTGAATTTGGATTGTAATTAAATATTTGATATATTATAGGTTTCTGAATAAATGTAGTCAAAGAACTTGAAATTGGTTATATGAAAGATTTCTTGCTGTTGTGCAATACACTGTGCTGTTGCGCAATATTTAGTAAATCTGTTGTCAGACTATAAACAAATAAAATCTTATAACTCGGAAATGTAAAATCGAAAATTTATAAAAATCAAAAGGGAGCTTACACAAATAGATATAAACAATTTACCAAAGTTTCATAAGAAATGCTGAAAGCATTTTTTAATTATTGTACGAAAACTGGAAAATCCCCCATTTCGTAATGAATGAAACCCCATAAATTGGAAACGTATAATTTGAAATTTATAAAAATCAAAAGAGAGCTCATGTCAATAGAAATAAACAATTCACCAAAGTTTCTTGCAAATTGGTGAAATTGTTTTGGAGTTATTGTCTGAAAACTGGAAAATCCCCCCTTTTTTAATGAATAAAACCCCAAAACTCGGAAACGGTAAATCCGAAATTTATAAAAACGTTCAAAACCTCGCCCGTAATTATAAATTATGTAATTCATTGACCGAGACATGTGTAACTTCAAGGCATATTTTAGCGGCGATCGATGTCTTTCAAAATTACTTTATTTTATCAATAGTACCGCTTAAATTTGTTCATTGTTGAAGGTCCTACATCAACTGTCAAGATGAAGAACAGGAATAAAAGCCCTGTTCATTGATAATTTTCTATGTTTTCTATGTATTGTGTGCGATTTTGTCCCATGTACATTTACTCCATATCCTTTCATTTTCTATCAGGTCAATAGATTTGAACAATTCATAAAAGTTTCATGCAAATTGGTCAAATTGTTTTGAGTTATTGTCCGAAAACTGGAAAATCCCCTTTTAATGAATAAAACCCCAAAACTCGGAAATGGTAAATCAGAAATTTATAAAAATGAAAGGGAGCTCACATCAATAGATATAAACAATTCACCAAAGTTTCATGCATATTGGTTAAAGCATTTTGAATTAATGTAATGTCCGACATGTTGACGACAGACGGACGGACAGACAGACAGACGGACAGACGGAGGGACAGACGGTCAACGGTATACCATAATACGTCCCGTAAAAGGCGTATACAAATATCAAATTATAAAATATTTGATTTATTTTCATTATCCTTACTACATGTACTATATCTAAAAATCTTCGGATTGATAATTTAAAAGCCATGGGTAGTGTATACAAAATATATCCTTGGTATATGCATTCTATGTGTACACCCTATGTTTGGAAGGATGTTTACCTGTTTCAGCGTTATCAAAAAGGTATGACTCAGAAAATTATAAAAATCACAGTCAACCCACAGACCAGCAATTGTAATGTATAAACGACAATATCTGTTGCAAGATTTTGTCTTAGGTTTGTCCAGTCCTAGACAAAAATCTACTTGGGCATTTAAAGGTTCTTTATTTTGATTTCAAACACCCACACATTTGTCTTTACAGTTTATGCCAGTGGAAGTTTCAAATTATTCTGTGTACCTTGAAAATTTTAATATCAGCTTTTTCAAAAGCCCCTAAGATCAATGAATGGTACAGTCCTCTAAAGGAAAAAAACTGTCAAATTCCATGAAGTTTAGGGACACCACTCCTGAAGAGATGAAATATCAAAACCAAACATTTCCTGGTAATTTTAGAGGAAACCATCTTCGCTAGCCAAGAATTACGATCAGTCCCTCCTCTCCACTCTTGGCAGATTAAGCCAACATTCGTGATTACATTTGTGCGCCATCTACTGGTAGATTAAAGCCACACCCAGTCCGACTACATCATTCTTGACCAATGGCAGTAGCTTAACTCTCTTCAGTGTGGAGGGGTAAAAATAGTTGTGTCTAGTGTTTATAAATTTTGTGAATCTTGAACCGAAAATATACTTTGACATTCTAACTTTTGCGCGAGAAACATACCCAGGAGCTAGTTGGGTTAGAACTTTACAATTGTCACCAAATATCGTCACATGTTATGAGGGTAAAGACTCAGAACGTGACAATTGTTTATTTATATTTTCTACATTTACGCGTGATCATCTTAAAAGTGCTTTTTGATTGGATGCAGAAAGTACAACTGCGAGGAATGGAAATCATTACATCGTGGATTCGAAATTCTATCTTAATCCGCCAGGGGTGGAGAGGAGGGACTGATCGTAACCCTTGGCTAGCGAAGATGGCGGAAAGCTTGTTTCACAGAAGAAAATCTTTAGAACTTATTCTTTGTTTTTCGTAAACATGTGATTGCGGTGAGCTGCAGAAAAATGTTCATGCACATATAGTACTGTGGATTAATTTATTTTTGTGGATACTAATTTTTGTGGATTGAGGACAACTTGCATTTTTATGGAATTTTGATTTTGTGGTTCTGCCATAGTCTGCATAAAAGCCTATAATGTTTTGAACATATAAATTCAAGGTTCACCTGTACCGGCGAAATCCATGAAAATTGATATTCCACTAGTAAGGCTGAATCCACAGTAATAGAAGGAATTAAGGCAAAAATTAGTTTGTATCAATACTTTCTGTTGTGCATAAACAAAATCACAATTATCACAAAAAGGGTAATCAGTACATTTTAAATTTTATTAATGATAGCATCTAAAAATTACTTACTAAGGGAACCAGTTCACCTTTCTCCATTATTTCATTGAGACGCTTTCCTCGGTCAGATTCTGACTGGACCTCAGCTCGCAGTAAATCTCCTGAAGACAAGTGACAGAAGCCATACTTCTCCACAATCTTTGCACATTGTGTACCTTTACCACTGCCTGGGCCACCTAAATATTAAAAAAATAGTTGTATATATTACTTAATTCCTTTTGGACCCACATAAAAAGTGAAAAGAGTTGGGTCACAACAAAACTTGTTTTACACCACCACAGATTTATTTGATGGTCCTATGGGAAAAAAAAACCTTGTCAGAGCTTGTCTTTGTTTATTTCTTAATGTTTTTGGTTTTTTTTTTAAGGATTTTTGTGTTAATGGCAGATATAAGGTAGTCTCTGTTAACTGTATTGAAAACTTGCATTAGACTCAAGAGATTAAGAACTTATCATATGGTTTACACCCCAAACCAAAATTGCAAGCATGCAGCATCAAACTGCAATCCTCCTGCTATCAAACTGTGATTATCCTGTTATCAAACCTCAATCATCGGGCAATCAAACCTCAATCATCCTGCAATCAAATCAGGCAATCAAACCTCAATCATCCTGCAATCAAACCTCAATCATCTTGCAATCAAATCCCAATCAATCATCAGGCAATCAAACCTCAATCATCGGGCAATCAAACCTCAATCATCCTGCAATCAAACCTCAATCATCCTGCAATCAAACCTCAATCATCCTGCAATCAAACCTCAATCATCCTGCAATCAAACCTCAATCATCCTGCAATCAAACCTGCAATAATAATCAGGCAATCAAACCTCAATCATCCTGCAATCAAACCTCAATCATCCTGTTATCAAACCTCAATCATCGGGCAATCAAACCTCAATCATCCTGCAATAAAACCACAATCATCCTGCAATCAAACCTCAATCATCCTGCAATCAAACCTTAATCATCGGGCAATCAAACCTCAATCATCCTGCAATCAAACCTCAATCATCCTGCAATCAAATCTCAATCATCCTGCAATCAAACCTAAATCATCCTGCAATCAAACCTCAATCATCCTTCAATCAAACCTCAATCATCCTGCAATCAAACCTCAATCATCCAGCAATCAAACCTAAATTATCGGGCAATCAAACCTCAATCATCCTGCAATCAAACCACAATCATCCTGCAATCAAACCACAATCCTGCAATCAAACCACAATCATCCTGCAATCAAACCTCAATCATCGGGCAATCAAACCTCAATCATCCTGCAATAAAACCACAATCAAATAAAATCATAGTTTTCTTGCACAACCATTCTGCACAATTCTAATTACTGGAAAATCACAAGCATGCAGCGTGCAAAACATGATTGTGGCATGCAGAATGATCACAGTTTGACTGCAGGATGATCACGGTTTGATTGCAGTTCAATTACAGGATGATCACAGTTTGATTGCAGGATGATTGCGGTTCGATTACAGGATGATCACAGTTTGATTGGAGAATTATCACAGTGGTGTGCCAAATTACTCTCTGCCTGAATTCTACAAGGTAAAAGTATCTTCCTGCTATTTCTTTACATTTGAAAAAGGGTAAGGTACTAATCATTTCAATACTAGTCTATTGTGGAAGACAAAATGTTGACTTCTAGATGGCAGTTTTTTTGGTGTGTTGTTGTGCAGTTGTCTTGTTTTTTTTTTTGCTAATGTGGAGATGGATGATCAGTATTGATATTATCAACTGCTTTATAAACTTGAACAATAATTTCATCAATATGAAAAATTACAAATAAATGGAGAATGTATCCCCATGGACACAGATGATGCCCCGCTTGCATACAACATTATAAAGGGACATAACTCAAGAACAATAAAAGTGACACTACCCAAATTTGTACTTGATCTGAGTTTTGTGGTAATAAGTTTTATGTATAGGTTTCATAATGTTTGGTTGGGACAAACTTAAGTTACATAACGGAAACTAAAAATTTTGAAATTTTTCGATTTATAAAGGGCATAACTCAATAATGATTAAAGTGAGGCCACCAAAATTCAAATTGATCTGTGGTAAAAGCATTGTGTATAAGTGTATAAGTTTCATAACATTTGGTTGAGGCAACTTAAGTTAGAGAACGGAAACTAAAAATTTTGCATTTTTTCCATTTATAAAGGGCATAACTTGAGAATGGTTAAAGTGACCCAACCAAAATTCAAACTTGATCTTTATTTTGTGGTAAGAAGCATTGTGTATAAGTTTCATAACATTTGGTTTGAGGCAAACTAAAAGTTTTCCATTTATAAAGGGCATAACTCTAGAGCGGTTAAAGTGATGCCACCAATATTCAAACTTGATCTGTGTTTGTGGTAATAAGCATTGTGTATAAGTTTCATAAGATTTGGTTGAGGCAAACTTAAGTTAGAGAAAGGAAACTAAAAATTTTGTAATTTTTCCATTGATAAAGGGCATAACTCTAGAACGGTTAGAGTTTCGCTACCAAAATTCAAACTTGATCTGTATTTTGTGGTAATAAGCATTGTGTATAAGTTTCATAACATTTGGTTGAGACAAACTTAAGTTAAAGAACAGAAACTAAAATTTTGTAATTTTTCCATTTATAAAGGGCATAATTCTAGAACAGTTAAAGTGACGCCACTAAAATTCAAACTTGATCTGTGTTTTGTGGTAATAAGCATTGTGTTTAAGTTTCATAACATTTGGTTGAGGCAAACTTAAGTTAGAGAAAGGAAACTAAAATTTTGTAATTTTTCCATTGATAAAGGGCATAACTCTAGAATGGTTACAGTGACCCTACCAAAATTCAAACTTGATCTGCATTTTGTGGTAATAAGCATTGTGTATAAGTTTCATAACATTTGGTTGAGGCAAACTCAAGTACGTACGTACAGGTGGACAAGGGTAAAACTTAATGCCCCCTCCGCTACGGCGTGGGCATAAAAACTTTGCAAGTTGTTTCTTGATCTGACTTATAAATAGAAAACAAAAACCTGCTAAAAATTTTGTTCCCAAATGAGCAAAATTATCTGACTGGCAGCTGACACAAAACAATGACATCTGACATTAAAACAGATGCGAGTTTAATTTCAGTTTTTTTGTTAAAATTGTTTTATCCATTAAATTCTGATGAGTGTTGCTAGGAATCTGGCATTGTATCAAATGCAGTTGGATTTGACAAACTGTGACTGCTAAAAGTTACTAAAATGTACAACATAAACAATAACCACAAAAAAGTTAAGTCATAAATGTCAAGGAGAGAAAACCAGCTATTCATTTATCTATTTATCACGCAATTTACATCTTAGTATTTGGCATTCCTGCTGATCTTTCATCTTTATTGTTATTATATAACATAATTCTTTACATTATTTACTTTAGTAAACATTACTTTTTGGAGGGATCTAAAATAAAGTAGAGTCTGGATAGGGGATCTAAAATAAAGGAGAGTCTGGATAGGGGATCTAAAATAAAGGAGAGTCTGGATAGGGGATCTAAAATAAAGGAGAGTCTGGATAGGGGATCTAAAATAAAGGAGAGTCTAGATAGGGGGATCTAAAATAAAGGAGAGTCTGGATAGGGGGATCTACAATAAAGGAGAGTCTAGATAGGGGATCTAAAATAAAGGAGAGTCTGGATAGGGGGATCTAAAATAAAGGAGAGTCTGGATAGGGGATCTATAAAGGAGAGTCTAGATAGAGGTCTGTCTAGATAGGGATCTACAATAAAGGAGAGTCTAGATAGGGGATCTAAAATAAAGGAGAGTCTGGATAGGGGGATCTAAAATAAAGGAGAGTCTGGATAGGGGGATCTAAAATAAAGGAGAGTCTGGATAGGGGGATCTAAAATAAAGGAGAGTCTGGATAGGGGGATCTAAAATAAAGGAGAGTCTAGATAAGGGATCTAAAATAAAGGAGAGTCTAGATAAGGGATCTAAAATAAAGGAGAGTCTAGATAGGGGGATCTAAAATAAAGGAGAGTCTGGATAGAGGGATCTACAATAAAGGAGAGTCTGGATAGGGGGATCTAAAATAAAGGAGAGTCTGGATAGGGGGATCTAAAATAAAGGAGAGTCTAGATAGGGGAATCTAAAATAAAGGAGAGTCTAGATAGGGGGATCTAAAATAAAGGAGAGTCTGGATAGGGGGATCTTGGTTCTGTATCCATTAATCATTTTAGCTATTTTCATTTTCTTCATTCTTTATTAGTTTGCCTATAGTTCTCTGTTCTTTATTTCTTTGGCCTATTTTCTCAATGTTTTGCCTATTATTGTCTGTTCTTTATATTTTAACACCACGTAATTCTCTGTTCTTCACTTTTTTTGCCCATTATTCTGTATTCTGTACTTCCTATCCAAAGCCACATGAAGATGACTTTATTTTGATTGTTGTATTGAACACAATGTTGAATGAAGATGACAGCAGTCATTTGAACAGGCAAATGGTAAAATATATGTAAATGGGTACCCTGGTAATCATGGTAATATAAGATGTGATGATGTGAGAAAAGATTTTACCTATAAAAGTTATACATCAGGTATTCTGATTAAAGGATAAAAATGGTAAAAAGGGATTACCATCTGCTAAATTGAGATGTAAGACTTCAACCTATTAATTAGTGTCATACTAGAATAATTGCATGTAACTGAAATAGAGCTCAATTATAGTAAGGTGAATTTAACTTCAGTTTGCATATGATCTCCACATATGTATTATAAAATTTTCAGACTTATGTACATTTTTATTTAAAATACAAAACAGTGCTTTTATTGTCTTATAAATTTTTTTAGTCTATTTGGAAAAGAAAAAAATGATAAACAAGTAAAAATGTGAGCTACTGCTCACTGATGATACCCCCGCCGAAATATTTCGGTAAACAGGAAGTTGTTGAGTGATGAATCTGAAAACGCATCACACGGTATAGCTGACTTATATAAACCCTGAAACCAAATTTCAGAAATCCTTGTCAAGTAGTTCCTGAGAAAAATGTGACGAAAATTTTCAACTTGGCTATCATGTGTAAAATAATACAAGTGTTTGGTAAACAGGAAGTTGTTGAGTGATGAATCTGAAAATGCATCACACGGTGTAACATACTTATATAAACCCTGAAACCAAATTTCAGAAATCCTTGTCAAGTAGTTCCTGAGAAAAATGTGACGAAAATTTTCAATTTGGCTATCATGTGTAAAATAATACAAGTGTTCGGTAAACAGGAAGTTGTTGAGTGATGAATCTGAAAACACATCACACGGTGTAACTTACTTATATAAACCCTGAAACCAAATTTCAGAAATCCTTGTTAAGTAGTTCCTGAGAAAATGTGACAAAATTTTCAACTTGGCTATCATGTGTAAAATAATACAAGTGTTTGGTAAACAGGAAGTTGTTGAGTGATGAATCTGAAAACGCATCACACGGTGTAACTTACTTATATAAACCCTGAAACCAAATTTCAGAAATCCTTGTTAAGTAGTTCCTGAGAAAATGTGACAAAAATTTTCAACTTGGCTATCATGTGTAAAATAATACAAGTGTTCGGTAAACAGGAAATTGTTGAGTGATGAATCTGAAAACACATCACACGGTGTAACTTACTTATATAAACCCTGAAACCAAATTTCAGAAATCCTTGTCAAGTAGTTCCTGAGAAAAATGCGACGAAAATATTCATGGGACGGACGGACTGACTGACTGACTGACTGACGGATGGACTGACGGAAGGACAGACAGAGGTAAAACAGTATACCCCCCACCCTTTTTTAAAGCGGGGGTATAATTAAGTAAAGTCAAATCTTAAAAGTGAACTTTCATAAGGGATTTACCAGTGAACATGCACATGGTGAAGAAAGCTAATTATTATGTTGTCTAGTAAGACTTTGAAAATATTAAATGTTAAAAAAAAAAGGACCTGCTTTCATTCTTTGTTTTTGATGCTCAATCTTTAGTTTTTATACAGTATTTTAATGTTTGTTTGATATAAAAATAAAAAGATGTGGTATGATTGCCAGTGAGACAACTCTCCACCAGAGACTAAATGACAAAGAAGTTAACAACTATAGGCCGCGGTACCACCTTCGACAATGAGCAAAAGCCAAAATAACAAATGTTAAAACAATTCAAACGAGAAAACTAACGGCATGATTTATGCACAAAACAAAGATATACAGCAACAAAGGACAACCAGTGAATTACAGGCTCCTGACATGGGACAGGCACATATGGCCTGAGAACACAGTTATTTCATAGTGCATTTCTTTTAGACAAAAAATGCAAATTAAAAAAAATCGCACCTGCTCTATCCAAAAAAGATTTTTACAGTGTACTGTACTACTTTTGGGAGAAATTATATCAAAATTATAGAAAAGTATTTTGGTTCTTAACTCAAAATATGGATAATTTTATGTTAAGGGGTCTGTAATTCAGTTTGACAGCTTCAGATATACTAATTTTTGACCTTTTCAAACTGGACCAAATCACTACTTTACCATGTTTACCTAAAAATTCATGCCCCCAATTTTTTTCCATGTAATTTCATCCCCCCACTTACTATTTTATGCATAAAATATAAAGAAATAAATTTGGAAGGTGTATGAAAAAAATTTGCAAGTTATACACTGTCCACACTAGGGACTCTATTTGTATACAACGAAAATCAAAGGACGATAACTGTGTCCCCAAAACCATATGGAATGTGTCAGGGTTAAACATGTTTGCCCGGCACCCCAAACCCTCCCCCTTACCTGGGACAGTAGTGTAACAGTTCAACATAAGAACAAACTATAAAAATTAGTTGAAAAAGGCCTAACTCATCAGATCGATACAAAGCAGAAAGACATCTAACAAAAACACAGACCCGATTGTTAGTTTGTTTGTCTGATTTGGCCATAGGGTAGTTTGTTCTTATTGCCCCTTTGGTTTCTTTTCCCTTATTTTTCCAGATATGGCTCCAAATACCTATTTTGAACAGTTGTTGGACATCTCCCCTTTTTTACCATCATTTAATGTTAATGGTGCTTTATGAGTTCAATTTTATTTCCACTTTCTTACATGGGTTCAATGTTATGCGTAAAAATAGGATATTTCCTTTTTGGATAAAATTGTTTTATGGGAGAAAAGTTTAGAACCTATTTTGCAATGTTCTCAATGACGTTTATCTTACCTAATGTACTTTGGGTATGAAGTAACATTACTCATGTTGAAAAATTGAAAAACAACATTTGATTGATTGGTTAATTGATAGCTGTTTAATATCTAGTGGCAAATATAATATGCATATTAAAGACACATACATGATATATCAAAAGCATGATTGAATGGTTATTTCCTGTCATCTAATGTTAATTAATTGTGTAAGCAATATGTCAATCATTATTGTGTAAATATACTAAGATTTTTATAAAAATTTGTAGATTTTAAATGCAAACAATTCTTTATCATCAAATAACACAACTTGAAAGTGGATGGAAATTATTCTTCCCAGAGGCAAAAAATTCTATCTCTCTATTGAGAGATATAGCATAAGACAGAGTTTAAAGACTTCTAGGGAAAAAGGGAGGCTTCCACATATATAGATCTGAGAAGTTGACAAATGTCACTTACATCAGCTACAGGTATAGTATTTATCAAGTTATTTTTAGATGATGAACATTTATACTGACTATTTATAGGATATATATTGTAAGCACACAACATGTTGTTTACAGATATCGTAGGACAGTTAATTGAGGCTATAATGTATAAATATGTCATTACTTTAACTAAAACCAGTTTAAAGTTATTTGTATGGATAATCGATGATGATAATTCCTCAAACTGACACTTAATAAATGTGAAGAATTCTCACCCTCCAGTAAATGTTTAATTCTGCATTTTTATCAATAATTTCACAAATTGCTTTGAAGAGTTTTATGTTTTTTCCTCTTTATTACATTTACTTCAAGTAACTTTGAAATGCAATTATTTTGTCAATAATCCAAGAAAATATTCATGATATTTTAATCTCTCTGAATATACACTTACCAATAACGAATAGAACTTTAGCATCCTTTAATCCACCTGTGGACTTCTCTTTCTGCTTGGAAGCTAAAGAAGATAAAAATAGAATAAATAAATTCCAATAAATCAGCTGATTAGAGATCAATAATTAGACCTAAACAGATCAATACACACCAATACACCCCATGATTGTCCTGAAGATGATCAATCTATTCTAACTGAGAGGGAAGGTGGAGTTGATGACCTTCACCCTGTAACACTAACCTATAGTAATAGTACAACCTGTCCACCCTTTAGCTACTAATAGAACAATCCTGTCTATGAAATTTGTGAGTCATGCATTTTTTCAGAATAATAACTTGTCTTATATTTTCTGTTGCTATGGTAATAATGCAACAACAAAAACAAAGTGCTTTTACAACCAGAAAATATTTTGTCAGTTGTTTTGGTTACAAGAAATTGTTTAATACATTACTGGATCATGTGATGTAAAGTACCTGCTTTAGGAAATTGTGTGATGAATGCAAACATGATACACATAGAATTAAAGCAACTCAGAAATTTTTACATGTAAAGCAAGATTTTGATACATTAATTCAAGCATGTTTTATACCCTTTCAGTACACAATTTTAGCACAGAAACCAGATAAGTAAATAACCTGTTAGTGATTATAAAATCAATTTACTGTATAAATTCAGAAATTGAGAGGTTTTTTATTAATGAAAATTGTGCGACTTGGTGAGTTTCACAATAATAAGAACCCACATTCTGATATCTGATACATATATATGTATACAGCTTAGCCTAAAATTGCAATAATCTATCTCACTCTTTTGTCCATTCTTCAAAAATTGTAATAATTAATTTCTGAATTTATAGTAATTTACAAAATTGACAAAAATTTGCGGTAAATTGCTTCTTGAAATTTATTTAGATACAATGAAAAATGGGGTGAATCATAAAAAAAAAAAAATAACACCCCCCAAAAAAAATAATAATAAAGGACTTAATGAAAGAAAAAAAAAAGAATATTATAAATGCATGAATGAATTGATAAATTGATTAATGAACTGCTTTAAATACAGAAAACTATGTCCATATTGAATATGAATAGATTTCCCAAATGTTTGTAACAGCTAGGTCAGATTAAATAAAAAGTCATTGACGATTGCAAAAACTACATTTGAGTATTAGCGTGAGAGTGAGTGTATTACTTCACAAAGTGTGTCAAAGTGTTGGTTTGATCAGAAGTCCACTACTACCATTTCCTAGTAATATATTGACTTCTGGTTAAATTTCGAGTCACACTGTAAAATCCAAGCATAGTAAAACCTATAAATATAATATCTGAAACATCCTCAAAATGACAGCTAATTGGATCTGCCAATGGTCAGTAAAAAGTTTTTCATTAAAAATTTCAAACAAAAATTCAAGGACAGTTAATGGCAAGGACATGATATGTGCCCAATGAAATATTTTACTGAAAAACCAGAAATATCCACCTTACTGATTAGTAGAAAACCTTTTTTTTACACTAAATTGCCCTTTTTTTACAGATATTTCTGTATTCCCACGTCACATTATCCTAAATATTACTTAAAATCTTCACTGCTATTTTTATTCACTACTTTCATACTATTTGATAGCCAATGATTTTATTGAATCAAACAGCACTAAAAATATGCTTAATAAAGGAACATATCTTTTTAAACATAAATACTTGACATTAAAAAATTTTGATCAGATATTTAAATATGGTTTTACTATATCAATTTGCAAAGCAGAGATCATCTAAAATCAAGAACTCGTAAACTCACTCAAAACAAACTTTACTTTTGGACGTTTATCTTGCACTGAAAGTTTAAAAGTTATACAACTAATAATATAAAGTAACAAAAACAGGGGAAAACAGAATAAATAGAATATGTGTTTGTATCCAATTTCATTTCTTTCTGTTAGGGGTGTTTAAAGGCAGGTATAAAAGAATTTCTTATATATTTGAATAGTATGTGCCATGTGGACAACTTGAACTAATATATAAGGTGGAGAGTTGTCTCATTGGCAATCATACCACATCTTCTTATTTTTATATAAGAAACACTCAGGTACTAAATTACTGTAGATTCATTTATTTTTACGGGTTATAGTGGATTGAGGAAAAATGATATTTCTGTGGATACTTGATCTAGGGTTTTGAAAAATTCTGCATACAGTCCAAAATATCATTCTTGGTTGAATTCTGAAATTCATGGTTTATCTTTATCCCCAAAAAAATAAAAAAATAAAAACCTCATATGATATAAGAATCCACATTAGTACAGAAAAAATACATATACATCAACTTTATTTGAACTTTGGTGGATAGTTGTCTCATTGGCAATCATACCACATCTCCTTATTTTTATATAAAATGAGGAGAATGTGGTATGATTTCCAATGAGACAACTATCCACCAGAGTTCAAATGAAATGGATATAAGCAATTATTGGCCACATTAAGGCCTTTAACAATGAGAAATACCCATACAGTATAGTGTCTTCTATAAAAGGCCCCAGCATGAAAAATGTGAAAAAATTTAAATGAGAAAACTAATAGCCTAATTTATAACACAATAAATCACGAATAAAGAGCTGCGCCATGAGCGCATTATACACCTGTCACTTTTTCAACGAATAAAGTTCCATAACTCCTCAATGTCATATCAGAAATTTATAAAAAATTAAAGGGAGCTTATTTTAATAGATATAAACCAGTCGCTAAAGTTTCATGAAAACTGCTCTAAGCATTTTGAGTTCTTGTCCAAAACTGGAAAATCCCCTTTTTATGAATAAAGTCCCAATACTCCAAAAAGTAAAATCAGAAATTTTAAAAATCAAAGGAACTTATGTCAATATATATAAACAATCCAACAAAGTTTCATGAAAATTGTTCAAATCATTTTTGAGTTATAGTCAGAAAACGGAAAATACCCCATTTTAATGAAAAAATCCCATAACTCGGAAATGCAAAATCTTAAATTCATAGAAATCAAAAGGGAGCTTACGTCAATAGATATAAACAATTCACCAAAGTTTCATAAAAATTAGTGAAAGCATTTTTGAGTTATTGTCCGACATGTTGATGATGGACTGATGGACAAATGGACAAACAGACGGACGGAGGGACAGGCAAAAGGTATACCATAATACGTCCCGTAAACATTTTCTTTCATAAAACCTGCCACAGATTCAATAAAATCTAAGTGGTTACTCTGTATTAGTCCTATAAATTCTATTTTGATCATATCAAGACTTTTCAACCTATTCATGTGTTAACTATTTTTGGGTACATGTAGCTAAAACCAGCTGTGTGAAACACACTCTTAATCCTTTTCTTAGACCTTTCTGACACTTTTTAATATACTTGAAGAATGAAAGAAGAGAGAGATTATAACAACACTATTACATCAGAAACTATTCATGTTTTAAACGTTTTTTTGTACATGTAGTCAATTCTTCTGTAACTTTAGTGAGATCTATTTAAATAAAGAGCTGCGCCATGAGCGCATGATACGCCCGTCACATTTCAAAGAATAAAGTTCCATAACTTCTCAATGTCATATCAGAAATTTATAAAAAACTAAAGGGAGGTTATTTCAATAGATATAAACCAGTCAACAAAGTTGCATAAAAAATGCTGAAAGCACTTTTGAGTTATTGTACGAAAACTGGAAAATCCCACCTTTTTTATGAATAAAATCCTATAACTCAGAAACCTAAAATCTAAAATTTATAAAAATCAAAAGAGAGCTTACGTCAATAGATATAAACAATCAACCAAAGTTTCACGAAAACTACTCAAAGTATTTTTGAGTTATTGTTCGAAAAACTGGGAATCTCCCCTTTTTAACGAATAAAACCCCATAACTAGGAAAAATAAAATCTAAAATTTATAAAAATCGAAAGGGAGATCACGTCAATAGATATAAACAATTCACCAAAGTTTCATGCAAATTAGTTAAAGCAATTCTGAGTAATTGTCTGAAAACTGGAAAATCCCCCTTTTTTAATGAATAAAACCCCATAACTTGGAAACATAAAATCTAAAATTTATAAAAATGGAAAGGGAGCTCTCGTCAATAGATATAAATAATTCACCAAAGTTTCATGGAAATTGGTCAAAGCGTTTTTGAGTTATTGTACGAAAACTGGAAAATCCCCTTTTTTAATGAATAAAACCCAGTAACTCGGAAATGTAAAATCTAAAATTTATAAAAATTGAAAGGGAGCTCACATTAACCGATATAAACAATTCACCAAAGTTTCATGCAAATTGGTCAAAGCGTTTTTGAGTTATTGTCCGTCATGTTGGTGACGGAAAGACGGACGGACAGAGGGACGGACAACGGTATACCATAATACGTCCCATAAACGGGCGTATAAAAAATCTAGTTGTTAAAAACCAAAATTGCTCAGGCAAAAATCAGAGAAAAAATTTGTTTCACTGAGACATATTGATTTCTATTCTTCACCTTAAGGGAATAGTTCTTAATAACATTTAAACACCATTGACAAGTTGCAGGAATATTACATAAAACATGAATGGTTTCTTTTGTAAGAGAAATACTGGAAATTCTAGCCACCCATTAATAAGAAATGAAGTAATTTCTGGTTTTAGACAGGAAAGTGCTACCAGTAATTTCTGGTTTAGTCAGGAAAGTTTTACCATGGGTTTGCTAGATTTTCTGATTTGTATAAGTTTCTGAATATTTTTGCTGACACAGCAATGTGCCATTGTACTGTTTACAATATGTGAAAATACTTGACAAAACAGGTAAGCCAAGACCACCCCCTCGAGTTATGACCTGATGCCCTATTATCTGATTGTTCACCCCCTTGGCAATAATTATTAAGATCTTGATAAGTGTAAATGTGTTACTATCATCATAATATTACATCATGTTACAAACAATTTACAACACGATATAGGAAATACGCAACTAGCTGTAATATTAGTTTTCTTGGCTTTTTGTCAAGTATGTTTCTACAGTAGCAAATTCCTGATACTTGTTTATGACACAATTACTAGACAGAAGTACATGTGTTTGATTTTTGTTTCCCTCTTTTTCAGTTCAGTTTATGAATTTTGCAACTTCTGCCTATTCATTCATTTTTTTGAATAAAAAGTCAATGTTGTGAAAATTTATTACAATCTTTTTTCAATACTTGATTTTTTCGCATTTTTACTCCATATCTTTTCAGCAGATTTAAAGCAAATGTAGGAGTTTGAATTTCCTATTTAATGGTGAAATGATCCATTTCCTTAATACCATAGTATTGACAACATGTTTATTCTCTTTTGGGGACTACAGAAACTTAAATACTGTGGTGCTATACGAGGGAAATTCAAACCAGACTTTCTTTGTGGTTACCAATTTTTCTTTTTTTTAGAAAATGTATAAAATAACTCAAATACTTTGCATGCTGTATGGCAAACAATACAGCTATTTCATCAGTACCTTTATACATAATGCATTGCCATGGTCAAATTATATTACCAAAGGGAAATAATCCAATAAAAAAAATGTACAACTTGACAACATGATACAGATATAAAAGAAGTAGACAGTGTGGAAAAAAAGACAAATATAAGTAAATGCTTTCTATATATGCTTTATACCATATTGCAAAAATGTTTTTGTGGAAGAAATAACAAGGAACGAAGATAAATAGTATAGTTTGTCAAATCAGATTTTATATGCATTAAAAATCAGGTTTCAAGGTTTTAAGTGTATTTTTATTTTATTTAGATTTGTGTATAACAAAAATCAAATGAAATTATTTTTCTTAGTATTAGTCTTCAAAATTTTTTGCAAATATTTAGACTTGATAAAACCTTGAAGGCCATCTTTGATTTCATCTTGTACCCTAAATATCCCTGTAATACTTAAATGATTGTTCATATTACAACAAATATAAAGTTATGATAATGACTGCAGTGTAAAAAATTACACAGAATATAATTTTTGTAAATATTAGAAACTACAGACATCTAGATGATTGCTTAAATATAGGGAAGTTTTGTTTTAGAGGATGGTATATGCTTTTGATTCATTACATGCTGGGTATTCCTACCATTTGATACAAGGGATTTACAACTCCTACTATGGTAAAGAAATGGCATGACAAAATGTTACATTATACTCTAAGACAATAACAATTCATATCAATTTACAAATTGGATATAACTCTTACCTGCTGTAATCCCTCTATCCTCAAATGCTCTCACAACCGCAGCAAAAACTTCATCTACTGAATTTTCTGCCGAAATCTGCAGGAAAAAAAATTAGAAGCTACAGTGTGGACAGGATAACTGGCCACTAGGAACAAAAATGCATTAAAATTTCTGTATTCAGTATTAAAAAGATCTGATTATCCTGGCAACTGGTATCATGCATAAACCAACAACTGATGTAATGTTAAAATTATCTCCCTTTATATTTCAAATTGTGTCAGTTATGTCCCTTGTGGGCAAATTTTCAATTTTATATCTATTAAGTCTTTAAACTGGCCAGAATACCTTAAATACTAAAAGTTATGTCCCTTATGGGCAAATTTTCAATTTTATATTTCTTAAAAGTCTTTAAACTGGCAATACCTTTAATACTAAAAGAATAAATTTCTGTTGTTAGAATATTTGTGTAATCACCAAAGGAATAAAGAAAATGTGAACATTTTCCTTGGAATTTAGAGGTCTGTATGATTACCAAAAGAAAAGTACCCTTTCCACTTTATTTTCCTTGCTGTAGTATTCAATAACAGCATTATTGTTATCACGGAAAGTCTTCAGTCTTTTTTTAATTGTTTCTTCGTTATCATCAACCCGTCCACTTGTCTGTGCTCTTCCTAGAAGTCTAGAGGTCATAGTCTCATCGGAAACATCAAAATACAATAGAAAGTCACTTTCTCTAACCTGAAAAAGATAAGAAAGGAAAGATTGATTGTAAACACTTATATATACATTTTGCATTTTTAATTTCCACTGGCCAATATTATATTTATACTCAACACATTATATTCGAGAAACAAAAAAGTCATCAAAGTTTCCAGGTATCAAAAATGAGTCTATACTTTAAAAAGTATAGTTAAAATTTTTAAAAAACTGACAATATATGTCATGTATGTGTTGATTAAAAAATAAACCTTTTCATTTTTGGATGCTTGATTCCCAAAAACAGTAAGAACGAAGTGCTGATACTTAAATACCATTAACATTATATCAAGTAATTTATAATTAGACTACATAATTAAAAGTATTTTATTTAAATAAAAGTGTGCTTCATAATTATAAACTATGTTATTTGTTGAAAAGTACAATTAATTAAATTTCTGCATAAAATCTACTTAGTACCAGCTGTATATACTATTTGTTTTTTACACTCCTCTTTTTTTTTATAATTTGTTTAGTAAATACAAATGTAGTACCTCATCTTCAAATCTGACTCCCTGTTCCATTTCCCTTGGATATCCATCAATGAGAAATCCTCGACTGGTTGCAGCTCTGGCAATAATATTATCCCTCAACAACATAAGGACTGTTTCCTTAAATAAAAAACAGCAAAAGTTTTAAAATGTAGTTACTCCCAACATTTCTATAATTCTTAAAAACTACTGAAAAATTAATTTTTCAAATCTTATTTTACTTGGTTATTTTTTTCTTTACAAAGGTTTATTGTTGCTTCAATTTTAATCTTTTTGTGGTCAGATATTGAAATACTTGAGCTCCATACAGCAACAGATTTCTCAAAATATAAAGTATCTACATAGCTCACACCAGGAATTTATTTCTATATTTTTCAAAATAAATACTAACAAGTGATTTTTTCTTAATGATTTAAAAGTATACTACCCAAAGAAAGTTTTGCAATACTTCCATTGAGATTAATGGGGATCAAACTTTGAGGGCTCATATCTATGTAGGAAATCCTCAATATGATCTGGAATTAATATCATTCTATTTTAAAGGATGTTGAATTGATTAAATAAGAAAACTAAAAAATATTTGGGGGTGGGGGTAAAAAGTGCTCCTTCCAATTTTTTAAAACTTTTTTCATGAGGGGAAATGTTAGTTTCTATGCATATGTAATCAATACGCCATCAGATTCACTATTTCGTCAACTCTGTGTGTTGTATGCAGTTTTAACTAGACCATGTGCAAAAAATTATCAAAATTGTGACTTTCAATTTTGACAACTTCCACGAAAAAGTTTTTTTTCAAAATCCTAGATATTAAAATGTTTTACAACTAAAATTCAAATTATGATTAAACTTGGCATGTGCAACATATGTATAGCGCATCAACCCAAATGAATTGAAAAAAGGGATTAACATTTTTAAAAGATTTCTTTGCTTATATTTAGGGATCATGCCCTCTCCCAAACTAAAATCCTAACTTCCTGTTTGAAAGTTTTGTACAGTGTAGCTGCAGGGGTTTTATTATCTTTCATGTACTTTAGCCATTTGTAGCTGGTGCGTTTTCATCATATTCCATGAATAACTTATATAAATAACTTAACTCAGTTCGTTGGTACTTGTCAGTAGCATGGGATCCCGGAGGGTAAAAGTACTGTGAACCACCTCCTAATGAATAGCCTGTAGTTGATATGATAATTTTCATGAACCTGATAATTTTCATGAATGTAATATGATTTTTATATCTGAGACATAAAATCTTACCAAGGGTACAAGTTCTCCTTTCTCCATTATTTCTGTAAGTTTCTTCCCTTGTTCTGACCCTGATGCGACCTCTGCCCTGAGGAGGTTACCAGTTGACAGATGAGTAAAGCCATATTTCTGAACAATTCTCTCACACTGAGTACCCTTGCCACTGCCAGGACCACCTTTATAAAAGAATAACATCATTGAAAGCATAATTAAGTGAGACAGATTTCAGAGCAGTTGTTCATGTACAAATAATAATGTATTACCGGTTAGGTGGAGGGTTGGTTCCCCCCCTTTCCAAACATCTTAAACCCCTCCACATTCTGTATGTGCCTGTCTCAAGTCAGGAGCCTGTTATTTCATGGTTGTTTTTTGTTGGTGTATATCATATTTGGTTTTTTTTCGTTAATTGTTTTATACATAAATCAGACCATTAGTTTTCTCATTTAAATTCTTTTACATTTGTCATTTCAGGGCCTTTTATAGCTTGCTTATGCAGTATGGGTATTTCTCATTGTTGAAGGCCATACAGTGACCTCCTATAGTTGCTAACCTTCTTCCTTATTTGGTCTTTAGTGGAGAGTTGTCTCATTGGCTATCATATCACATCTTCTAACTATAAAAAAAATACTGCCAAGAGTGAATACCTTCTATGTAAAAGTTCAACCAGATTTAGAGGCAATACAGACTACATTTCCAGTTATATCATCATATTGCAGCTCCATCTTATTTCATTCCATATGAATGTTAGACATTTGTTATTGTATTCCATGCATGCAACCTAAGTCTCATTCACTATGAAACTCAGTTTTATTTTTGGGTATTCCATAGAAAAAGATTTTCTACTGAAGTTTACATGTAACAATCAGACTGATTCAATCAATCCATCCATAGAAATAGCTTATAGGTATCCACATTAACTGTCCATTTATTTCCTCAGTTATCAGTAATTCTCAATACTAAATGTAAACATTAATTTTTTATTAAGATTGATAAAATTGTGTATAGCAATTTGCTTAAAATTATTCTTGATCTTAAAAGGGAAATAACTCTGACTTACCTACAACAAAAACCACTTTGGCGTTCTTTAAAGCTTCTTCTGTAATTATAACAAGAATTATCTCCCATTACATATATTATAAACTTATTATTTTTTCAGAGTGATACAGCAAAAGAGCCTGCATCTTTAGAGATAATACAAATTTAAAAAAAAAAAGCTTGCTTTGTATATGCATTTTGAAACAGTAAGCAGAAATGTTTTGAATGCTAGGCAGAGAAATACTCTAAGATATATAAGACAACTCGAAAAAACATTCCTTTTAAGTTGGGATACATTTGGCAAATAATTTTTTTTCATTTTGTTTATTTACTGAAAAAATCTTAGCTGTTAGGGATAGGGAATCTGACATATTAAAAATAGAACCATCTTTAACAAACATTCCATTTAAGATTTGTTGTTGTGCTTGCTTATGTTGGATTTTGTTTCAATTTTTCTATACATGTATTGAGTAATGGTAGCCATCTTGGTTGTCAGTGAAAGGACACTGAGCTTAGTCCTAAACTAGACTTCTTCTTTAATATAAGCAATCAATAGTACTCAAATAGATTTTTTGGTTATATAATTGTTTTTTTTTATGTAATCTTCTACTAATAGTATGGGTCATCTTGTTGTGCAATTTGCCCATGTTTTATTATTAACAGTAATTTTCTACATGGTAATTGGTAGGTCACAATGCCATCAAAGACAATTTGGAAGTAGATCACTACTGGTAGTGATAACTGTTGAAATGAGTTCCAATTAGTTCAGTAGTTTTATGGGAAACTTTTGTCCAACAAACAAAATGACAAGGGACATTCACAATAAGTACCAAGAGATGCCAGAAACTCATTTCACCTCTTTAAACCTGATGAGCTTTAAATTAAGTACCAGTACTTTTTTATTCCCTATTTCTATGAGCAGATTTTTGAAATAGGAAATACATGGTAAATGACTTAATTTACTATATAGAATAGATTATATATTGATATAAAATACGACCGCACAGGATTTGAAATTACCGGAGTTTCATTAGACCTTTTTCTAACAATTACAAAAAGTTTTTTTACCTAAAATTTCGTGTGGAGAAGGGGGTGCAGACTATGTACCAGTGCGAACTATACAAGCCTTTCTACGGTAGATAAAGAATGAATGTCAATCAGACAACTATCCACCAAAGACAAAGGATGAGTAGGTAAACAACTATAGTGCATTATATAGCATTCAACAAAGAGCAAAACCCATATTGCATAGTTAGCCTTAAAAGGCTCTGATATAACAAACTGAGTTTACTTTTTAATTTACTATGATTTGATTTTTGGTGTTTTAACGCCACTTTTAAGCACTGCTTTTGGCTATTTCGTGGCGGCCAGTTTTTATTGGTGGAGGAAGCCGGAGTGCCGGAGAAAACCACCGACCTTCGATAGGAAAACTGACAATCCTAGTCAATTAAGATTGAGTCGAGTGCACCTAATTTACTATGAAAGTTTAGATCTAATTGTTTCTATTTTCCTTTACATTTCCTCGTATTGTATTGCTTTCTTTAGTATTATACTTCCTTTGTTGGTTGTGTTATACCACTTTATAAATAAAAATGAATGTCACATTTTTTAACAAAGAAAGATGAGATCTCCCAAAATTGCACTATCCAGTATGCATAAAAGTACTAATCATTCTGTATAACTTTGATTGATACTTAAATGTTTCCTCTTTGTTGAATAGTTTTATCTTTTACCAACAGATTATGAAAACGACAGCTCAGATAAAAAATAAAAAATCTAAGGAAAAGTAAGTATGATAGATAGAATTAATTTTCCATTAACTTTACAGTTGGCATATTTAAAATAAATTAGGTAAATGAGGCACAGTAAGGGGTTTCAACTGTAACTTTTAACTTTGTGCAATATCAAGCACTGGATTAACTACAAATGAATATTTTTACTTTACACTTTCATAAAATTAGATCGGCATCAAATGTCATATACTTGGTTCAAATGAAGAACTGTATTCCTCTAATTAAGTTGCCTAGTTATGAATTTTACATCATATAGCAACCCAATGTTGTTGAAACAAAATAACTGTAGTAGCCGGATATCAATGATATATTACCCATGGTTTCTCAGAATCAACCTTAACACAAAACTGTATAAGTGTCATACCATTGAATTTACTGAAAGTTAATAAACAATTGCCCTAAACCTCGGCTTAACCATTGGTACTCAAGCATGAAATGTCAGTCATGGTGACCTATTTTTGCATAATACCACTGTACCACAGGCACTTGTTTCTATCCATGGGAAGATCCACTATCAACGTATATTTTGGATCTTCCCATGGATAGAAACAAGTGCCTGTGCACTGTACTGTACAAAAGCAGCATAATACTAACACATCCTTGATGGACATGGACAAGATTAACAAGATCAATATGAATGGATTGAAAATGATAAATTCTTATATCATGGCTGCTTGACAAAGACATCACATGAACAAGAAATATGTGCCAGGAATGGTAGACTAGAATTTGGTTGACATAAAAACTGAATTGAAAAACAAGTATAATATCAATGAATTTAGGTAGATTATACCTGGATCGACACATTTCTGAGGAAATATTTACAGATGAGCATTTGGTTAAAAGTTGGTCTTTCAATACACATCTAATATTTTGAAGTTGTTATATTGAATCCAATGTCATTTCTCTACGACTTGTAAATTCACTGTCAGCTTAGATCTGAACAATTAAATTAAACATAACCAGTTATTCATGCATAAAATATAGGTCAAAGTGACCCAATATTATCATCCAACATGTACACATTAGCCAGAATAACAAGATAAAGTTTATGGATAATAAATATATGCTGGACAGATAGGCATTCAATATAGACTGAATGATTAATGGCCCAAGACCACAATTAAATTCTCTATTAGTTCTTTATAACGTTTTGTTTCATTAAAAAATGCACCTATTCTTTTGTCAAATATTTTGTATGTGTAATGTACAGTACAAGTCCAAAAATATATCCAAGTTTCAGAAAAATTGAACGTTTACATCTTACAAATTTAGCCAATACACATCCATACACTACAAAAGTCTAAAAGTCTGAAAAGACCAGTTTTGTCTTGATTTGCATGAACTTTTACTCGACATTCTCCAAAAGTATGACTCGTGTCTTAATTTTTCTTGACAAATTCTCATTTATATTAAATTTGTATGAAATTTACTCGACATATTCTCGACATTCTGAATATGGTCTTAAAATTTCTTGACAAATTCTTGACATTTGAATACTGTCTTGATATTTCTCGACATTCTTATTTTTCTCAGTATGGCTTGACACATTCTGAACATTTTCAATTGTGTCTTAAATTTACTTGACAGTTCTGAGTTCTACAAATCATGACCATTATTCATGATATAACTTTAATCTTTATTTCTCTTTATATGATATACTGTTGTTCCAAGTTACACTTCTTACAACAAAAATAAAAGTTGGGCATGTAAAATAATTGAAAATTTGGGTATATAAATATTTTACAAATGCAAATATGGCTATGAAATCTAAAGTATAAATTAATTCAAATGAGGGTGTGTTGATATAAAACAATTTGAATGTGGGTTTTAAATAATTACAAATTTTGATTCCTAAATCTTATAAATTAAATGATTAAAACCAATCATACTGTAGACATATTTCATTCTACATTCATAATATTCAATGTTGATATGGTAAATAATTATTATACCAAAATGTGGTTTATACATGTTATATATATAAATAGCAAATTATGATGATATACAAATCATTCATTTAACAGAAGAAAAATTTGTGTAATGTCATCTGTTGGAATATATATATCAAGTATTACACATGGACAGGATGTTCCCCATAAAATTAAGGTATTCCACACCCAAGAGTACACGCAATTGTCAAATAGAAATTACTGCTTTACCTGTAATCAGCCATACAACTTATCAGTTGACCGAACATGCCACTACAATTTAAAAGTTTGTTGATGGATGAAAATGAAAATCATCATTTTGATGAAAAAATTGAATTGAAATGGATTTTTTCATCAAAATTATGAAGTTAATTATTTTAACATAAAACAAATTGAATAATTCCCAAATATTAAAAGAAAATTATTATCTACTCCAGGAATAATAAAAAATGTATTTATAATGGGTTCCATCAATGATTTCTATAGAAATCATTGGTCTTATGAAATGGATCTCAAACAGACATGCACAATATAGTTCTAAACATTCATTTTCTTTTCAGGAAGGAGTTATCACAAATATTTATTTTTGATAAAAATTATAAAATTCAACACTAAAATTTGAATAAAAATGTTTTGGGTTGTTCTAAAAATGAATAAGGTTTTGTCTCGCCTTGACGAAGTCAAAAGCGAGACTTAGGTATGCTGTTTCCGGCGTCGGACGTCAACAATGTATTAGTTTGTGATTAGGTCTAGTTCATGGTGAACCACTAGTGGTAGGTCAATGATATTTGGTATGCAGTTGTACTAGCATTGGCACATCTCATTACCATGGAGATTATTTGGCCCTGCCCCCTCAGTCAAGGTCTATTGACTTTGAAACTTTCCATAGTTTACATGTATTAGTTTGTGATTAGGTCAATTTATGGGGAACCACTAGTGGTAGGTCAATGATATTTGGTATGCAGTTGTATAAGCATTGGCATATCTCATTTCCATGGAAATTATTTGGCTCGCCCCTTAGTCATGGTCTATAGACTTTGAAAATTTTGCTAAGTTAACAAATATTAGTTTGTGATTAGGTCAGTTCAAGGGAACCATTAGTGGAAGGCCAATGTTAATTGGTGTTAAGTTGTATAAGCATTAGCACATCTCATTTCCATGGAGAATATTTGGCCCGCCCCTCAGTCATGGTCTATTGACTTTGAAACTTTTGCTTAGTTTACATGTATTAGTTTGTGATTAGATCAGTTTAAGATGAACTGCTAATGTTAAGTCAATGATATTTGGTATGCAAATGTATCGGCATTTGCAAGTATCGTTCCATGGAGATTATATAGCCCCACCCTGATCATGGTTCATTGACTTTGAAACTTTTACATAGTTTACAAGTTAATGTTTGTGTTTAGGTTTGTTTAAAGGAACGACTTATAATAAGTCAATGGTATTTGGTATGCAGTTGTATTAGCATTGGCACATCTCATTCCATGGAGATTGTTTAGCCATGTACCTTCAGTCATGGTTCATCGACTTTGAATATTTGCATAACTTACATGTTAAAGTATTGCTGTTTTAATTTCAACATTTGCATTATCAAAATTACAAGAAGCGAGACATATCTCTGTGATAACAGTTTATGAATCAAGATGGGAACAAATTCTTTGACCTAAACGAAAGCCCCCTCTTTTTATCCACATAAACCCAAAAGATGAATTGTGGGGTCCAAAAGAGACACATGGTCACATTTTAAAACTGCCTATAAGACACCTATTTTAGTAAAGCAAATTTGACTGGCAGTTTTTGACGGCAAAAATCTAAATGCTGTTAGTTAGTAACTTTGACTTATATTCCAAGTGAAAACAATTAATTAAATGTTTAATTAAAATAAATCAAAATTAAACTACATGGGAATTAATTATTCAGGGTATTCCAACTTAGTTGCACCAGAAGGGTATCTTATTGATTCTTGATTCTTCAAAGTTTAGTTTAGCCATAACAAAAGGAGTAAATAACAGCAATAGAATGTCATAAACAGTGCAGAATAAGTCTGTTCACATTTCAGGCCAAATTTATACTGTTGAGATAGTGTCAAGACATATTTAAGACTGTCAAGAATGTGTCGAGACATATTCAGACATTATTTAGAATGTCAAGAATATGTCGAGACATATTCAGACATTATTAAGAATGTCAAGAATATGTCAAGACAGATCGAGACAAATTTAAGACAGTCAAGAATTGGTCGAGACTAATCCAGACTCTTATCAGATGATACAGGAAGTGTCGAGAAATTTTAAGACAATGTTTATACTGTCAAGACACTTGTCAAGAAAAATCAAGAACCTTCTTAGACAAATTCATACTATGTCAAGAATTTTTAAAATTATTTAGACAAATCAAGAATGTCGAGTAAAAATTCATGCAAATTCAGACAAAACTGGTCTTTTCAGACTTTTTGACTTTTGTAGTGATACCCTATGGACAAGTCAAGAGATGTTCGAAAACTGTAAATATCACCTTTTGCACCTGGCCTAATCACTCTTTCCATATCAAAATTAGTTAAAATACAACATCCAAAAGTTTATTTCACCTCTCTTCTTTCATTTCCATCCAAAAATCTAAGAAATGAGTGAGGAAGGAAAGAAAAAATTAAGAAAAATACACTCTAATTAAAAGGAACTATATTCGTGGACAACGAAAAGCGGGATCATTAATTGTGGTCTTGGGCCTATTATATTTCTTCCCTGTGCAGGCCTCCAAACCATTATTTATATAAACAAAGAATTAGATGGAGATTTGGCTACCAATATGCAAATTTTATTTTAACCACAAATACATTGTAGTTTGTGTTTTAATTTTTTCAGATGAAGTAACTTAATCAAGTAATTGTTGTCAACATAAAGGATTTTTTTGCGACTGTCAAACAAGTGAGAGGTTTAGCTAGCTTTAAAACCAGGTTTGATCCACCATTTTCTACATAAGGAAATGCCTGTACCAAGTCAGGAATATGACAGTTGTTTTCCATTTTCCTTGGAGTTCGGTATTTTTGTTATTCTACTTATTTTTTTTAGGCTGCTTAATTGATTGATGGGTACTAAATGTCATGCTGCCAATATTGCATGCATATCCAGCACAGAAACATGCAATGTTTGATAAATAAACTCTGCTTTGTACTAGACTTACATACTGAATCAGATGTTAAATGTTATAGTTCACAAGCCCAAAGTCCTCAGGAAGACATGGTACCCCTCAACAGATAAATTTATTTTCGGACTACGTAGGTTTATCAGTCTTTTCTGTTACTGCCTAATGATTTGCTTTGCAGAGAAGCAACAGATACCAAGTTTGATAAAGTTACATGATCAAGCCATGGTTAGAAGAAACTGCTTTCCACAATCCCAACAGACACATTTATTGATCTGACTTTTGCCTTATCAGTCTTTGCTCTACTACTGTTAAATGCTGCATGTTTCTTGGAGATACAGCAGAAACCAGGTTTATTGGAGTTGGTTTGATCCAGCCATGGATAGAACCAGCAACCTTCTTCACTCTAGATGAGCATGCTAATACTATACAATAAAGGAAGTTTATGGCTGCTAAAATAAACATTTATTTTTCTTAGTTTTATTTATAAAGTTCATGAAAGATGTCTCCATTTTAACAATAATCATATATATTCTATTTGTAGAAATAAAACAATAATATTATAAAAAATTGCAACATAGCATATGAACAATAGAATTGACACATATATTAATTTTATACAAAGCGATATAGCCTAAAGATGATAAAAATTGATTGTTTATAAGACTATCTCCCTTAGTAATATGATTACCTCCCTTTTTTGAAAATGGTTTAGAAAGTGTCATTGATTACAAGCATAAACTGTTCATAAAAACAAAGCCATTTCCTTTGAAAGAGAATTTTCTGTTTGATTTTATGAAAACAACTTTTAACGAAACAAAAAACTTACAACAGTTGAGTACTGGCTTTTGTACTTTGGCCCAGTGAATAATGAAAAAGGTATACAAAAAGAGAACAGATATGCATTCAAGATCTTACAACTGTGTTCTAGAAGTTTTTTTATTTTCTTTTCATTGGTAATTGCATATTACCTCAAAGAGTATGAACAAAAGAGATTAAATGTTCTCATTGTCAAGTATAAAGTCTTTAACAGCCATTGAATCATGAGTTCATTATACTACAAAATGTTGGAAAATAATCTGTCTGTTAATTTTACAAAAATGTTATGCAAAGACATTTAACATGAAAATATCATGAGCTGATCCAAAATTATCTATCTCCCAAAAAATCTTATTTTAAGTCCCTATTTGATGTGAAAAAAAATGTCAAGGAATGAATTTCATCGTTTACTATATTAAGGGTGCGTTTGAATATGCAAGGCAATTAATTGAAGAATTAAAAAAAAAATCACAGTTCTTTAAAGACAAATAATGTATGTTTCTGTCGCTAATGTATAATAAAGATTCAAAACATAAAATGAATATCACAGCACTTAGAATATCACATACATAAAAGAGAGATAAAAAATAAAAAAAGGTGTTTAACTTGGGTTTTTACCCATTATAACATTTCATAAATCAACATGAAATAAAAATATTTGGTTTAACATACATATCCCTTCTTTTTAGTTATGGTCATTCTCTATTACTCTCCCAGTTTAAACAATGTAATGCAAAGTAAGGCATATTTATATTATTTGTAAATGTCAAGAAAATTCAACCTAAACCATTCACAAATTTATACGACAAAGTCCTTTTCAACATGACATGCTGATCAAAGTTAATTGCATATAGTATAAAAGTATAAAGATATAAGTTTATGAAATTGCTTGGTAATAAAAATTGATTGAAATGATGCAGATTTGCAATAATTTAGCATAACAGTTTATAAAAATAAAAATTCAATCTTATTGATTTTATATGAGCAAATTAAAAGTGAGCACTTTTATTAATTAGTGTAAATTGACAAGAGCCAATGCCTTCTTATTGAAACTATCATGACCATTCATTTAATAATTGTTTCTCAAGCCAATATACCCTAAAGAAACAAGTAGATTTTAAAAGAACCAAAGATAGAGGTACTAGTATAAATGTATTGAAAACAAATGTTCTGATTATCATAAAATAGTGAAGATGTACTCCGTCTGGAAAATGAGATTCAAATATGTAATACATGCAAAACAGTTAGATTTTACAATTTGTATTCAACAAGACAAAAAAATGTGTAGCTAGACAGGCAAATATAACACAAAAACTGCTGCCTTATAAATGCAAGCCTATATAGGTTGTAGATCTGTTGTTATATAAAAAAATTACATATAGTAAATTCAGGTTCATTTTTATTTTAAATTTACAAGAAACAATTTGCAGGCAACATCAAATATGTTACACTCTTTTCCCTCTAGATATATATTAAAAGATATCTCTTCAAGATCATAATTTTAAAAGATATCAAATTCACTAATAAGAATTGCAATTCATAGAATAAGAAATGTGATAATTAACCCATAGGTTTGATAAAATATAAATTTAATTTAAAATTTAAAACAACTTAATGTTTAAGGTTTCATTTCTGTTTGAGGTATTCATAAACTGAATTTAAAAAAAAACAACAACAAATTTGCATAAATATCATGCAACTAGAGTACTTTCCATTGTATCACTGAATGTTATATTTCATATTTTTTTTTTGGTATTTCACAAGAGTGAGTATTACACAATATTTGTAACATGACCAATAACAAACATATATTCCTGAATGTTCTTATTCTTTTTACCACAAATAGAGAATACACATTTTCTTCAAACAAGTATGAATAGAAGGAGATGATGGGAAAATGTAAATGAGACGACAGCATGTGTCATTATTAGAAGTAATAATATTGTATTTATCACAAAATATTTACATCTTTGTGTCCCTTAGGAAATTGGTGTTGAAGTTAAGGCAGACCTATGATGGATCTTTTAAATTATTTAACAAGTAGTCTTGAGTAGGCTGTAGAGCGAAACATATTGTTTAGACCCTAGTCTATTATTGAAGACCTATAAATAGACCTTTCGGATGTCTTTTGGTTTTTTTGGGGCATAGGGTTGCTGTCAAATATCATTTTATTCACATTAAAGATAGCTATAGCTATTGATGGTTTATAGTTCTAGGAGATTCACTTAATCTGTGTTGCAGATAAAATCCTCTGTTATAACACTTTTATTTAAATCTTAATCATTTGAAAAAAACTTTGAATAAGGAAAATTAACAATAAGAGAATTTCTGGTGCGGCCCTAATATACATCCAGCATTAAAAATATTCTGTGAAAAAAGATGACAATAGTTCTTATATCCAATGACCCTTTTAATAAAAAAATCTTATAAGAAGAAAATAATTCTGTAGTCCTGTGTAAATCAGTATAACTTATTATAATTTTTAGATCTTTAAAGAATAGAACCAAGATACGACGATTTCCCTATTTTTTATGTGAAATACAAAGACAAAGCTTTGAAACATCAGAGAGTTATGTCAATGTTCCATGGTTATTTGTGATCCTGGCTGAGCTTTTGAAAATCCGTACACATATCTATCTACTGCTAATCTAAATGTATCATTGTGAAAAAGTTTATCTGCTAGGTACCTGCTGCATCTAATTTTTCCGTATGTGATGGATTTGCAACATTGTCACCGGTTGTCGTGGAGCTTTCGGGTGCAATATCTTTCTCTATCACTTCTTCAGCAACTTCTTTTTCATCTGTAAAAAAACAAACATGCAAGGTCATTCAAAGGTGTCATGCTTATGTTGAAGTATAAAAAAAGGTCATGCTCACAAGGCAGGGCTAAAGTGTAATAAGCGTGGTAAATAGCTGACTTATTCTACATTTTATTTTTCAAATAACTACTTTAATTAAAGCACCAACTAGAAACTGTTTATAGTCCTTCATAAAATAATCATTTCAGTGCATATAATTTCAAAATAACTGATTTTCCATTATAACATTTCTACAAGCAGAAAGAAAATATGACAGACACTTCTGAAAATCCAAAATTGCTTCTCTACAGCCACTTAGACTCATGATCACAAAATGATTAGTTTCATAACAGGCTTAATTATGAGAACAGAAAAATGTTAAACAGCAAAGTTGGGATGTAAAAAAAGAATAAACACAAAAAAGTCCAACTAAAAAACTTAAAATTGTGCTGGTCATGTGAGAAACAATATTTTATTTTCAGAAAAGGCCTTCATAATTTAGGGTGCACAATTACCTAGATTGACATTCTTCTTCTGTGTCCTCTGAAGGTAACAAATTCCAGGAAAAAACTTAACTATCTTTGGCATTTTTTTAAATATAAGACTAAAATTACAAATCTGCTGGTTGGTTGGGTTTAAAAGAAAAGTTTTTTAACTATTCGTTTTCTTCAATGATTTATGACCATCAAAATTTTCATTTTTACACTTATTTTGAGAGAAACTGAACACTTCTGGTACATTTATAATAAGTGATTTATAAATCTGCAGAAAAAAACTATACATGATGCAAGATGATTCACACAGAAAGGTGTAGGGGTTAGTACAGACCAGTTTTTGGCCTTGTGAAATCTGAACATCATATGTGATATTGCACTGTCGATAAGTATAATAAAATATATATAGTTTATGAAAACATATAATAAAAGTACAAGTTATAGTAAGATAAAAATATCACAAACTATGTCATATAATCTATGATTGCATTGAGACAAAATACTAGTTTTATGCCTTTTTTGGTGATATCTACATTTATAAAACCTGAATTTGTGAATTAATAAAATATTTCAAGCAACGATGATTACAACATTTATGTCAATTTCTTAATTTATACCAATTTAAAAAAGTTGATCCATGCCTATGTTGACACTTTTCTTATTAAAATAGATATAACATAAAAAAAAAAAAAAAACAGTAAATGTATTTCTTTTTTAAAAAGTTAATTTGATAATGACATATATTTGTATCATCGAAATTTAAAGCAATATTTTCATGTTTTCTCTTTTATATTAAAAGAGTAGGCCCGGTAAGACCCCTTTCTGGTCCCAAAATACAGAGTTTTTACAAAGTTATTAAAATGTAAACATTTAGCTTTTTATTGGAAAGTAGAATACTTTTGTTACATAAATATGGGCTGTTTTTGGACAATACAATGGACATGCATCAGGTACTAGCATCATCATTTCATGCAAAAATACTGAAATCTTTACAATTTTAGCATTTGTGCTAATTTTATGACGGTTTTTGTGTAAAATGGAAGTGGCTGCATTTGTGTTCAGTCTTAATACTTAAATGTATGTTGTATTTAATGATAATACATAACATATATAAATATTGAGACTGAACACAAATGCAGTCACTTCCATTTTAGACAAAAAACATCTGAAAAGTGACGTTTCATGGCATATTTGATAAATCTTTCATATTCAGGGTTCAAATTAACATTTGGTACTGGAAGGTCCAGGACCTTTGACACTCCAAACTGAAAGGTCCACAACCTAAATTCCAGGTCCTACTTTTACTTGAAATATTTCCTAACATAGTAAGATACAAGTAACAAAATTAATGTGCTGTTGGTGTTAGGTCAACTTGTTTCATTGTCAAAGTCACTGTTTTATAAAATATTTAATAACAATTGAAATTGTCTTGTATATTATAAATTCAGATAATCTTTTTTTTTTGTTATTGAGGAGGGTGTCACCATGGGTGGGTGTGTTGTCTCAACTAATGGTAATTTATTACTACTTATACCATTTTATAAAACAGTTCAAATTCAAAGCTGTTTAAGCAGAGACGTATATACATGTGTATATATGTCTCTGGTTTAAGTGTATCATATCTCGTTGCACTATTATAATGCATTAGTTCCTCTGTGAAAATAAGATAAGAAACTTCCAGATTTGTACTGGTCCTTTAAAATTGAGAAGACATTACCTCTTGGAATTGTAGTAATACGTTTACACTATACAAAAATCTACATGTAATATCAATATTTATTAATGATAAAGAAAATTACTGTCACATTTTTTTGGATTTTGAGATGAAAATTTATGAACTAAAAGTAATTTTGAGTTTCTGTAAAAAAATATTTCCTACTTTTTCTTTCTTTTCAATATATCTTTTGGTTTTCAATTCTAGTGTTTATATTTTATCATCATAGATGTATTTTGTCAACTGCCTGGAATTATTATTTTTTCATTGTATTTGATCAGCAAACCCGGAATTATACCCTTATCCGCTCCGGAATCGGATCCGTTTTTTTGTTATTTTCTTCATTTCCAGTTTACGGCATCCAATGTTTTTCAATGTTGTTTTGTCAGTCAGATACGATTTAACTCGGATTTACACATTACTAGTTGGCAATTTTCCGTATAAAGCTAGCGGTTGAACAAAATGAACATCGCTGTCATGAATAATAATGATGAAAATAAATTTTGAGATTGTTTGGAAATTTTTGTTTAAAAAGGTCGGCAAAGTTTATTTTTATTTTCTTTCAAACCGAAGGTCCGTCGGGCGTAGCTTGTAACCAAAACGAGAGTCCGA
Organism: Mytilus coruscus; assembly: GCA_017311375.1. Classification (NCBI taxonomy): domain Eukaryota; kingdom Metazoa; phylum Mollusca; class Bivalvia; order Mytilida; family Mytilidae; genus Mytilus; species Mytilus coruscus. Next base: position 84,710,042 of record CM029596.1, on the reverse strand, counting down.
CTGCAAAAATGGAAGGTCGCAGACCTCGGACCACCGCTAATTTGAACCCCTGATATTTAAGCTTGAATTGTTCAAATTTTCAACAGAAACTAATTGAATCGACTGAAATAGACACTTAAGCGTTTGAAAAATGTCAAAAATCTTTCATCAGATGCACTTTGAATTTTAGACCGTAATTAGACCTTACCGGACCTTCTCCTTTGCATTATTTATGAATATTTTGTTAAAGTGTTCCAGTAAAAAAAAAGATGTTAATCTTAGGTAGCTGGGATGTCTAAATGTTTGATGGTATATTTTTTTATACTTCTATAAATACTTCTGAAATATCAACTAAAAATAGGGGGTCACAGTCCTAATTTTCTTGAAAAATTAAAAAAAAAAAACGCAATTTTAAAATTCAATTCAATATAATTATCTGCCCTTGATTTTAAAAGGCTTTTTTCTGAAATTTTAAATACCTTTTATACTGACACTTAATTTTTTGATAGTTTAACCTTTAATTTTCAAGTTTTAGATGTTTTTGTTGTATACTGAATGATACTTGGAAAAATATTTTTAAACCAAAAAAGTATTTTTGCAACATGCCCAGAAGGGATGCATTCAGAAAAAGACACCCAATAAAAATTGTCTTAGGAAAGCCTCATTCTTTGGAAAATGGCTTATAACTTATGAATGACTCTTACCACATACAAAAGTTCATTATAAATTATGTGAATGGAGATGATTATTTCATTATTTAACATAGCCAAGTTGAACATGGTTTATCTCCCTTTTTTCAACTGACACACCACCTTCACACCTTCAAATAGGCCAACAAACATATTGGATGTGGTATAAATGTATCCATAATCACATTCTTTTCAATTAGCCTGTTAATCACTTATCTACCATGCTGTGTGTGGATCATGTAAACAATGTTGGTTATTATTGTTTTTGTGATCTGTAAGTGATCAGTGATTTACACATATGATCTATAATATCAGATAAATACATAATTACACTTACCAGCTCCTGGTGGCTGTGGCTGAAAATTAACAATACACACAATTATAATTCATTTTCATTTTGAAAATTAATTTTGTTCCTTACTCAAAATTGTGTGTTTTTTTGGTTTTTTAGTTGTTTTGTTTTTTTGGGGAAAGAAGGGGGTACTCTTATCAACCAGAACTCTCAAATCATTTTTCATTATCAAATATTCCCTAAAAAAATCCAACCACCAACCAACTTTGATTTCAAGAGCCCGTGTTATACAATAATTTCTACATAATAATTTAGTAAGACATTATACTAACTATTCTGAATTTACACTTAGCAAACATACCTTGCTACCCAGGCAAACATTTTACTTACTAAAATGAAAGCAAGGTCGTGAATAATTCAAATTTATGAAATTAAATTCATATATTAAATATTGAGGAGGTAATTCATACTTTAATAAGGAAAAGTTATAAATTTTTTGCAGAATTTTATGAATGACAGTCTCAAAATGTTTTTGAGTCTTAACTTGTGTTCCCTAATGCTTTAAATCTGATTTAAAACATACAAGTTTCAAAAAATTAAAAATCACAAAATATTAAACAAATTAATAAATAATAATTATTTACTTACATTCATTTTGCTAAGTAAATGTTTTTAGTCTTCAGAAAGTCAATATCTCACAGAAATCTACAGATGTTCTTATAGCAGTGAGATAAAAGGGGTCCCTAACAATAATTTGCAGATCAAATGTTCTAAATAGCATACAATGTACCATAAAGGGGCATAACTGTACGCAAATCAGAATAAAAATCTTCAAAAAAATTAATATAGAATCAGTTTTTTTCAAATTAAAACAAGAGATTACATTTCAATCTTTTTCATCATTTCAGTTAGCAATAAATAGATAAGAAAATATATCTGTACATGGCAAAGGATTACCCTATTCTGGGCCCCACTGTATATTATTATATATCAATAATTGTGATCTTAATGTAGCATTGTTTTACTGGGAAATGCATGTAGGTTTCATGAGGAAATAATTTTATATATAAGAAATAACTGTAAATCAACCTCAATAATTCTAAGGTGACTTTCTTAGAAATGGATTAGAATATTATTAATCCTCATAAATTTCTCAAAAAGAATTCTTAATAGACAAATTTAAATTTTCTTTTATTCTTTTTGGCTATAAAAAATGAATCTTTACCTTTTCAGTTTAACTAACAGACCGTAAGATTTTTGACTAATTCTTAATAAAAAAATTACTAGGTTCATATAGACAAATAAGCTTATAAAAAACAATGGAGTGTGGGCAGTGAACAGTAAAATCAGGGACAATACTGGATGAGAACCTAGCATTTTTTAAATTATAGTCTTATGCCATGTCTGTTTTACATCATCAAATTTTCAAAACCTACCAGCAAATATAATCAAAATACGAACATATAAAGTAAAACATACTATACAGTTTGATGCAATATTTTAACATCAAAATTGATCTTATTCTACAATTTTACCTACACATCAAAATAAAAAGTTTAATTTTGAACAAAAGATTGATTTTGGACATATGCAAATGTCCCTTACAAATCTTATTTCCTTAATTATATAAAACTTACCTGAATTTTGTTGTGTTTAACTTTTTTTTATCTCAGACCCCTTAAAACCTACCAGCAAGTGGTGATTAAACTAAGAAAAACACAAATTTGGCTTTACTATGTACAACCTACCTTTCTTCCGAAAAATGCAAAATCTAAAACTTGACTGATGTTGTAGAATATTTCATCTAAGTCTCTGTCTCCATCAATCTACAATAAAGATAAATAAATAAAATTTTGATCTTTTTCCTTACATGTAATCAAAAATCATAATGTGACATATGAACTTTTTTCCAATACAAAATGATGTTGGCATCATTTTACACTGTATACTCCAGAGGGGATTTACTCTTTAATGTTATGTAGAATTGAGATTTTTCTGTATGTGTGACCATGGAAGTAATATTTAAAAGGAATAACAACGACTAATTAGCATGTATTAACAGCCTGCAGAGCTCTGTACTAAAGTCATATGATTTTATCCAATCATAGTCTCAGCGGCAAGACCCTTTGGTTACTATCTGTTATACGCGGTTGTAAAATGGCATCTGGAATTTCTTATTAGTCACGTGATTTTATCGAGTCCGGTAATTATAAAGCACCTGTGTGAAATCCGAGGTTTATTAATAAGAAGGTGGCGCTGTATCATATAAAACCTCTACCTTCAGAAAGAAGTCGTATGATGTAAAAACTTGAAAACGGAAGAGAATTGTTCAACCTACAACAGTTTAGCATAGAAAATTGTATTTAATTTAGCATATTTTTGCTTTTACCGTTTGTTTTAAACTGTTCTAAAAGTATTTTCCGGTTAAAAGTGGATCCCGAGTAAAACAGTTAAATACCGATTAATCGATCAGGTTTCACATGATGTTTAAAAATAATGTAGACAAATCTAGACATAGATTTTTTACTGTTGAAATGTGCAAAGTTTATCGAGAAGTATTCTACATTTATGTATATGTCATAAATGTCATTGATTACATTATTGAAACTTGACAGCTAAAATAGGGATAATATGGTCGTAAACATATATTTTTTTAAAAAGTGTTATTGTGGAATACTTGTATTAATATAACAAGCTACAGCAAAAATTAAAACAAACCGACAAAATGAGCTTGACACTATCTGTCTTACGGCAAATTCATTTTTACACGAATTAGTTTATGTATCAAGAACTATAAATTAAAGGATAAAACCGTTTAGAATTGTGAATATTTTAATTGACTAATACACGAAAGACTTAGATTATTCGTATTTAATAAAAGGGGGTCCAAACGCATTTTTTATACAATCATCTTCTTAACTTACGGAAATGGCTTTTTAACTGTCTGTAAATATTAAAATTGAAAACGACCCAGCCTTGTTCTCCAATTTCATATGTGATGGCTGTAGGTACTATTAAGATCGAACTAACCAGAAATAGGAAAATTGGACTAAAATAAAAATTGAACGAATGACTCTATTCGGCAGCGTACATCAACGGAATGTAACGAATGGACTATTCGGGTTACTTCGCACGTATGTACGACAAAAACTTGTCTGTTCGTAGTTTTCCGTGAACACGAAAATGATCGAAAAGTGTCAGTGATTTGATCGATCACATGCGGAGAATCAACTTCCATGCCAGATATTAAACCAATTAACGAGTTATCGAAAGATGGGCGGTAACGCAGATGAAACCTTTGAAGTGACGACGTTGTTATTCCTTTTGAATATTACTTCCATGGTGTGACAGTCTGTTGTGAATTGGTTTTATATAATCTTCTGGATGTTCTAATTTTATGTTTTTTGAAAATTGAAAATTTTTCATATTGGATATTTTTTAAGGAATAAGGCGACACTAAATTAATTTTGCTTCTTTGAATTTCAGGGAGACTTAAAGTTAAAATATTTATTTGATTCTTACAAGATATGATCAAAATATTTAAGGGTTTTATTCAATTGATATTCAGCAAAATGACAATTTTTACCAGAGAAAAAATCTATTAAAATTTCATATCCCAAACAATGGTGCCCGCAAATTCATTCAGAATTAATGGATTGTCACATAATAAGACATGTTTTATGACAATGAAATTATTATAATAAATTAATACATTTTAGAATTCCCTACAACATTTATGTACTAAATAAAGTTTTCAGAAAGTATACTATGCTAGATGGATTGGTCTTAAATTCAGCACTGAAATCTTTCCATCAACTGCCATAAAGAAAAACCACAATAAAAGCATCGGTTTCTTTAACATATTGATTATTTCTAAGTATTTCATCAGATTGTTCTCTCATGTATGTTTACCCCTTTTCAATTCTTTTTCAAAAATAATGTTGAGTTCTTTCCCTTGACTTTATTGTTTACAATAAATACTTACTGCTACGAGTTTTCCTTGGTCATCTAAATGTTTTAATATGGGTAATGTGTTATTCTTGAAGAATGTGAGCCTACTTTGTATGGCATTTAAGTTGTCATCAATACGACCACTGGCGTTTCCTCGTTCCAGTAACCGTTTCTGCATGTAATATTCTTCACAGTCTAATAATATTGCAAAATTTAATCCACCAATCTAAAAAAAGAAGTATTAAATAATATGTGTTACATCATGAGTTTGTATACAATACAAAAAATAACTTGATGGGTGAGATTGTATTTTGTGAAGAATCTTTAAGAATTATATAAAATTATATTGAAATTCTTTGTCAAAATTTCCTTCCAAACCCCTCCACACACAGTCACACACATTATTGTCATTCTTTGAATGTTTCAGATTCATTCAGTAGCTTTCTTAAAGACATTAGAGTTATTCCCCTTTACAACTGCCTACTTACATGTTTATTAAATTCTTCCATTTGTAGTTTATCTCTGGGGTACCCCTCTACAATGAAAGCTGCAGCGTCTTTGTTCTTTTTTATTTGTTCTATCAGGAGTTCGCTGTTACTTCCTAAAACAAATACAAATCAAACCATTCACTAGACACTGAGACAAAATTATCAGTAAGTTATTCAAAATTAGTTTTATTGCCCAAGATATTTTATTAAACAAATATCTATAAAGTAGTAGTCAAGCTTTTGTCATGTTTTCAAAACTACAATTAATTTGTTATTTGTTCAATTTAGGCACATGTAGGTCAACAGGAGATTTTAAATTTTTTTTATTGAAAATAGATTTTTAAAAACAACCTTCCAGTGCATTATTTCAGATTTAAAGAAACTTTACTCATTTTTTATATTTTTGTTAAAAAAAATTCTTTCTTAATGAAAATAAATGAAAAATCTTTATCAAACTTCATTGGTAAACAATTCACAAAAATATGGAAACACTTGGAAATATGACTGATTACTGTTTGCTTAATGTCAATTAACAAATACTTCAAACATATTCAGGGCAAAAAAAATTAAACAGATTTGTAAATAAAACTCTAAAATTGATTAAGTTTCTGATATCTACATTATTATTAGTAGAGGTTACCTGTGGAGCCATTTCACCTTTCTGCACTAAAGTACCAATCATACCCCATTTCTCATCAGCTGATCCTTGTGTAGCAATTTGGTTACGTAAAATGTCTCCCATAGAAAGATGGACAACTTCCTTATATCTTTCCAGAACCTTTTTACATTGTGTACCCTTACCACTCCCAGGTCCGCCTTAAATACAAAAATTGAATTTATGATATGGAAAAAACTAATTTAAACAAATATATATAATTAAACAACTGCATCTAACTTATGGGATCAGGGTCCGACACTTATGGTTGTCCGATTGCCCGGGGCAAGTTAATGCCGTATTCGGACAAGTAAAAACATCATCTTGGTTGTCCGATCGGGCAAGTGAAAAAAAAAGTGTTATATGTTTAAAATTTCACAAAATCAATAGTGTCTGTTGTTTTGTCCATAGATTCCTCAGTGATAACACCGCACGGTCGAGTAAAGTGGTCTTAACCCCCCTTCAATGCGTATATTTCGTCATTTGTTCACACTGAATTCCCCATTTTACCAAAAATAGATAACGTTTAAAAATATTGGCCAATCAGGCGGCCGTGGCGTTGCTTCGTCATTATCGTTATCAATCGGGACACCACTCGGGCATTTCCGACGCACGTGTTATTCCCACCGACCAATGGAAGGCGGAGGTCTATTTTCGTTGTTCTAACTTTAGAATTTGACATCGGATGTGTATTTCCCTAAGATGGAAAAACGTAAAAGCTTGAAGAGAAAATGAAATTAAACTTTAACAAATTTGTCAGTTGTTGTCAGTTTACCAAGAAGGGTTTTTTGAAATGGCATTTCTTAGATAAATTATTATGAAATAAGTATCTCTATGTAAATGATCCAATTCCCGTATATTCGTCGATCTTTTCCCTCCCTCTTTGGCTCATACATGCCTCATAGTATCTCAGTGGTCAAGTCTAGTTGCTGCCATAGTGGCACAACAATCAACCCTGGCAAGTTTTTTCATTGGAATTCCTCATATACATGATAACTATATTTTATCTGCATGTACTACATTACAACCACAAAAATAGCATGTAAAAGTTTGGGCATGTAGATTTCACTTTCGGACAAGTAAAAGTAATAGGGCACTTGCCCAACTGGACAAGTTGGTATAAAAGTTAATGACGAACCCTGGGGATACAGTATTTGTCACATCTTATTGGTTCAAGTTTATAATTATGAAAACCATTGGACTAACAAATGTAATAAATATTTGAGATTATTTACTATTGAGGATTGAGAAAACTTGAATCTAAGGATGCAGTAATAGAATCTGTCTCTCTAAGAATTACAGAAGATTGTTTACTTAATACATACCTGCAGTCCTTATTTATATTTGAAAACACAATGAGTAAACAATTAAATTGAACTCGCACAACTCAATTGACTATCAACCAACAGAGAGCTAACACATGAACTACAATATAAACTGCCAACAATTTTGAAAGATAGGACAGTCCAAATCAGCAGCAAATTGGAGTGTAGGTTAATATGGATTTTTTTATGATCCAACCCCAATAAAAATTTGTAGGAAAAAAAAGTCATGAACTGTAATACCAATGTATTATCATATACAATGCTGACCTAACCAACTCCTCTCTTTCAGTATTTTTTACCCTGTAGGTTATATATCCAGATAAGAAAATAAAATTACTAAAAAGGGAAATAATCTACTCAATGAAAAAATGGGTTATCTACCCTTTTTATTAATGCATGTACCTGTAGTTAATAGTCACGTGATGCACAAATAATGTTTAATAAAGGGAGATAACTTACCAACTATTAATATGATGGGACATGTAGGTAATCCATCTTTCCTCCCTGTGTCTGGTACATCAATCGTTGGAGGTCGTGTAGCTAATGGAACTATCACATCTTCAGGTTTAACTTTACTGTCTTTATTGTCTTTACTGTCCTTTTGTTTAGGTGTAGAAGGCCTTCGTTCTCGTTTCTTCTGTGGGGGTGGGGCAGTCAATGGTTTAGCATTCTTCAGTTCTACAATAAAAGTTATCAATGTATTGAAGTATCTAAAAATGTTGAAGTTCATTTTATTTGTAAATCAACACTCAGGCTTCAAATTTTATTTTAAGTGTTTTAACCAACCTTCAATTAAATTTATGAAGTTCAAAATTATAATTTCTGCTTTATCTTTATAAAGAAATTTTTCAAAATATGAAACTATGAATGTTATACAAGGGGTACAGGTAAGCTTGGTTAAAACTAGAGCTTGGGTTAAACCAGTTCAGTCAAACCTACCACCAGTATTACAATTATTCTGTTTTTGTTTTCTTGTTATACTTTCTTGATACTGTTATCCAGGTTAAATAGTTTAAAGTCTATCTATGTCTATAAACAAGTTTGCCATTCAAATACTCATTGAAGTTGTTCTTTTGTGGAATTTTAGTGGGGTGGGGGGTAAAATAGTACAATTTATCAAAATGGATCTAAATGAGTAAATGCAAAATATGAATCCTATCTTCAATGCTTCCAGAAAATTGTACTAGATTTATCAGAATTAAAACCATAGTATTTGTGACATGTTTTGAAATACTTACCAAAATTGTTCTTTTTAAGGAACTTGAACAAATTTCCTACTTCAAATGCAATCTCTTTTGTGTCTCTGTCACCATTTATCTGTTAAAAAGCAATACAATATATAAATGCATACATATGGAATTTCTCTGATTTCATTCACAAAATTATATTTCCACAGCACTTATTCATTTGTTGAAATATTTTTTTATAGTTATAAACATATTTGACTAAGTTGAACATTTACTTGGTTTCAAGTACTGCTTTTAAGATTTTAAATGTTACTTTGTAGACTTATTCATATCAGAAAAGCTCCAGGTTTGACATATTTGCTACTATTTATATTCAGGTTTTTTTTTTACTTGTGAAAGTGGTTTCAATATTGGTCACAAAAGCTAATTGGTTTACAGCCTATTGTTCGGTAACAATGATATTTTGATTATTTTTAATTTTCCCATTTTAATTATGTTAGAACATATAATGAAAAACTGTTTTCAAATTCTTTGCCTACCATGAGTAACAAGATTTTTGCCACTAATGGAGTAGGTACTGTCTACCCCTATGGAGCACCTGAGTTTACCCTAGCTTTTGTATTGGGTTTGTTATGCCTAATCTTTGGTTTTGACTGTGCAGTATTTTGTGGACTGTTGCTTGTCTCTTCCATAGTTTTTCTTTTTGGCAGTTATCTGTTTTATTGGACTAATGGTTTTGATATTACCACATGGTATCATCTTCCTCTTTCTGTATCAAAATACCTAATATCCCATGTAAAGATGGAAATACAAAAAATCATGGTTTCTACTAAAATATAAATTTCCATTGGGCTCAATGGGTGTTGGTTTCAAAGAATCCATTAGGGGAGAACCTATTTTCAACCCTAGTTACAAAATGTGAATATAACAATAAAGAAAAACTTTAACAATATCTCTTACCACAAATACTCTCCCCAAGTCATCATAGTATTTCACCACTGGTAATGTATTATCTTTGAAAAATGTTATCCTCTTTGAGATAGCCCCAAGTTATCATCAATCCTGTCTGTCTTTTGTCCTCTGTGCAGAAGTCTTTGTGTGCAATAATATTCTTCACAATCCAAATAGAAAACAGCATTCACCCTGCCAATCTGAAAATTAAAAATATGACTTTGTATTCATATATACAGGCTCAGCATACCGTATGTAAAATTAAGCATCACTCACTAAATTTAATCCAAAACTATGAAAGCATCCCTTTAATGGTACTTTACTTTGTGTTCAATAAATTAAGATTTAATGCTCCTTGACTCATTAGCTTTATAAAAATAAGAATATGTGGTATGATTGCCAATGAGACAACTTTCCTCCAGAGACCAAATGATGAAGTACTATATAGTATGCTGGTTTCTAATAAAACTGTTTGGTTCATTGAATATATGAGATGTTGCTTGGTTTTAAAACAGAATATACAACTTCAGTTCTAAAGTTGAATAACTACATACCACTTTCATATACTCTTCAACTTGTTCCATATCTCTTGGGTACCCTTCTAGTATGAATCCCTTGGCATTCTTGTGTTGTTTGAATGAATCCATAAGTAGTTCTCCTGTAACTTCCTGTCAAAGTAAATGAAGAGTATAATTGTAAAATCATGCTTTAACTTTATATTACAGGTCAAAGATTAACCAATTCAGCTGGCTTATTGGCATTACAGAAGATACACCTGGTTTTAAAATACCACTTAATGTTTATAATTGAATAAGAGGTTAGCATGTGTGGTTGTTTGTATGGCCATTCATTCTTTAGGCCAGATTAAATGAGTTTATTTTCTACATTATTGTTTAAAAGGTGTTTTATGAAGTTTGATTTCACATGGATCACCTGTGAATTAAGGACAATAGAAACTCTTCTACATTATTGTTTGAAAGGTGTTCTATCAAGTTTGATTTCACATGGATCACCTGTTAATCAAGGACAATAGAAACTCTGTTAATCTTATTTTAAATGACTGAGGATAAAATCTAAGACCAACCGAAAACAAATCTACGAGTGACTAAAGATACAATAATAGACTGAATGAAAATACAATCTACTTACCGTAATTTTTTTTTGTGCTTTTACTATTGTGATTGTTTAATAAAAAAAAATGTGAGATTAAATATTCAGATTTCAGGAAATGCTGCATACAAATAATGCCATCAAAATTTAAAGTGATAGCTTTTATTTTTTCAGAAAGCTATCTAGTCATTAATTTCGAAATATCAAAAACATTGCAAAATTTTGAATATACATATGTTGATATTTATTCAGATAATGAACTTTCGATGGTATATTTATCTGCTTATAACAGCAAATATGTGAATTGAAGGTTTTTGCTGTTAGAATGAGTATGGAGCAGAGTAAAAGTTCTATCCAAAATTATTCATCAATCATTAGAACGTATCAAGAAATTTTTATTACTGCGTAAACTGATGATGTTCCTTTATAATTTGACAATTATTCAACTCCAGTTATTTCACTGATGTAAAATCTCACCTCTGGTGCCATTTCTCCTTTTGATACGAGATCTCCAATCATACTCCATTTATCCTCAGCTTTGCCTTTCTGTGCGATCTCATTCCGTAAGATATCTCCCATAGACAAATGAACCCATCCTTCAGCTAATTTCAGTAAGCTGTTTACTTGTGTGAGTTTTCCTGACCCAGGACCACCTATATAATTAATAAATTAAAAAATGTTATTGAATCTTTTTCAAGAAATTTCATTAAATTTTATGGTTACTCACAATAATGAATAATGAAAAAAATTCACATAATTTTTTTTTTGCTATGTCCTTGACATTGTATGACTCACCCATGATAAATACAATAGGAACATCAGGAATGTCCTTGTCCACAGTTTTAGCCTTTGTGTCTGATGTGACTTTGTCATTTATTTTTGCAGAATCAGCTGGATCTGTAATAGGGGGCAGTGGTGTTCCTCTCTTCTCTTCCAATGGAACAGGTGATTCTGAAATTCAAAACATTAAACTAGTATTTTTCATTTATAAATTGTGTTTTTTGTGTTTAATATAAATAAAAGATGTGGTATGAGTGCCAATGAGACAACTCTCCATCCAAGTCACAATGTATAAAATTTACAATTAAATCTGTTTTTTAATAAAAAGCATTCTCTATTAAAGAAATATAATACCATTGGCTTATAATGAGTGAATTTATCTGCTTTATGATATATTGTTGTGCTGACTGACGTTTTCTAACTTGCTCTATCTAAAATGCATGCTTTCTTTTAAAAAAAAATCAACATCTCTCGATTATTTACTGTAAATAAATGCGTGCTTACTCTGATCCTAGTGTTTTCATATATTATCAAGTTCAAAATAGAAACACATTTTTTTTTCGGTTTACTACCACCGTGACACCATTCAAACTTTATGTTTAGAAAACAGAAAAGTAGGCGATTGATTTTTAGGTAAAATTCATTTTTAAATCCTGAAAAAAAAAACATAAAATTGAAAGATAAAAACTTATCATCATTTATGAACAATCTGTATATTGATCAAATTTCTCTTTTTGGTGTTGCAAAATTATTATTTCATGAAAAAGGATCTAACAAAACCGAACTCTTTTTTTAAATTATAAGATTTTATTAAAGAAAATTGTCACAACACACAGACAAATAATTAAGGATGAAAACAGAATTGACATGGCTTTTTGTGGTGATTAATTTTTTTTTTGTATTAAAATTTGAACCAAGTTATACATTCATAGAGAGAAGATATATATATATATGTATATATATAACAGAAGATAGTATTGTGGAAAGATCTAGAAATTAATCTAATTAAATTTATGTACAATGTGTGCAATAGTGAGTAAATGTAAATGCAATCATGTGCATATGTGCTTTTAAGTAAATATACTTAATATGCTCTGAATAAGTTTTAAATCTTTGTAAAACCAAATTATTAAGTAAATATTGAATTTAGCCTATGAAAATCTGATAAATGGGAGACAACTCTTTTGGTGTTTGCATGGACACTCAACATCCTATATTTTATATACTGAATCATCAGTGGAAGCCTTAAATCACAATTCCAACATTTCTGATAATTTGTAATGATAAAAGATTCATGAGCCTTTATCAGAGGGTAACATGGTCAAATGATTTCACATTTATCATTATAATAAATGAAATTCCTTAATTCATGTGTTTTCTTATATTATATGTAAATGTAATTCCTATTAATGTCTAATATATAATAAATATTTTAGAAAGCTTTACTGACATATCACTTGAGTAGAATTATAAAGTAGAGTTGTATTTTAAGTTATGTATAGAAATATACTGTGAAAGCAGAAATTTTTGTTGTGGTTTTAATTTTTTGTTTCATGGATAGATATAATTATCCATGAAATTTAAACCCTAATGAAATTTCCACCTACAAAGAATATCGCTTTCACATACTAAAAGCCATGAAATGTAACCCTTACCAATTATTTAATAAATAAAAATTATAAATTGCTTATGTTAATTTTCAGGGCATTCAGTGTAAAAAAGTATGATTTACGATATTTTATTGCCAAATGTGACAAGTACATGTTTCTTATTGGTTTAAATTTATAGTTGTATCATATTATATATATGTAATGACAGGAAGAAAACAGAAGTACATATATAAGATGAAGCTTAAGAAATAACTTTGAAGCCATTGTGCAATGTTTTACCCTGTATCCTTTTACTATCAACTGGGGTAACAGACCCTTTCCTATCTATAGGTGTTAAAGACCTTTGTCTTTCAACTGGGGTAACAGACCCTTTTCTATCAATTGGTGTGATAGACCTTTGTCTGTCCACTGGTGTGCTACTTCTCTCAGAGTCTGGAAATCAATTTATGGAGATTGATATGAAGTGATTGAACAATATATATAGATACATGTATACCAAGTAACCCTCTTGATTACGATACATTTATCCACTAGAGAACATGGTTAAATTTTCAACATCTAAAATTTGGGGTTTACCTAGCATTTTAAAATATAACTGAGAGTGGATAATTATTGTAAATACAGGGTAAAGCGACAGAATCTGTTTCTCTTATAATATAATGGAAAATGCTAACAGAAATGTTCTAAATGGAAATGGGGGGAAGTTACACAAGAGAACTTTAATCAATGATGTTTATCAAAATTTTATCAAATCTTGTAAAGAAAAACATGTACTTACAACTTAAACATTAATATGTTTATTAAAGCAAGATGTTTGTACACAAAGTAAAACTGTGAATGCTATGTGAAATGTTAGTCTCTTGATATTTTGCCTGTTTGGTAAGATTGATTTTTATGAAAACCATTGTTTGAAACAGATTAAATGGTATGATCTGTCAGCTGTTAAATGTGAAAGAGTAAAATTAACTGCTGAAGTCACATCACAGCCCATGATAGCATATTACATCCATTAGTAAACATGATGTGAATCAAAACAGGCTGATAAGCCTCTTCAATTTGTTATATCATAAATGGGAGACAACTCTCACTCATTGATTAGGGAAGATAACTCCATACCATGTACCTATTACAGACTTGCCAGATCTTTCGACCCAAAAGTATTCTTGACCTGACAAACAAAATTGACTTGTAATAAAACTATAGCATGAAGTTACTTTCATTGCTCTAAATAATAAAATCCCAATCAAAATCAAAAAGACCATTGCCATTTTTATTAAAATCTCAAGCAACTATAGTCTATAGAATCTTATTTTTAAAGTGTAAATTATATAATTTTATTAAATATTACATTGTTAATTACACTTAAAACAAAGTGAAAAAAAAACATGTGTTATAGATCTTTAAAATTGACAGTAAAAACTTTTCATTTCAATCTAATTAGAATCTCAACATAACTAGATCCAATTACCTATTTTTGCTGGTGTTTTTGACCTGGATTTTGGACGTTTTCCATTATCTGGAGTAATAGGGGGCAGTGGAGTCTTTGCTCTCTTTGCTTCCACAAATGAGTTCCATGCCAAGTTTTCTTGACCTTTGTCCTTGACCTTAGCTAGACAGTCTATCAGATAAGCGATGTGATCTGTTGGTCTGTGGTACATCAGACCAGTCATCAAACTCTGGAAATAAAATTTAATGAAATTTAAAAAAAAAATGTTTTTTCAAACCATTTAGTAATTCCTATACATGGACAGTACCATGCAAATGTAACAAATTGAACTTTAGTACTGAAGGTTTGATGTTAATCAGGCTACTGTTTCTAGTACACCCTCCATTTTTATCTTGAAATCATGTGTACATTGTATGGCAGGTCTGAAAGAAAATGTGTCAGCTACAGTCTACATGTATCTTCAATGTTACAATTTTTCGGTTACAGCTACAGTAAAGGTATTGTTTCACTGAGCATATTCAAATATACATGTACATCATACATGTCAGTTTAAATGAAATTTATCATCATCTTATACATTGTACCACAAATAGATGTATAAGATACTCTGAAAGTATGTTCTGTTGTACTAAAGATATCAAACACAAAAGGAGAAATAAGCCTGAAGGGAATATTCTGTGCAAGGTTGGCAAAAAAGCGGTCAATACTAGTATTGACCATGCCGGCGGTAAATACCGGGAAATACTGGCAAATACTGGTGGATTGAAATTTTGAGTGGACATTACTATAACAAGAGTGCACACGCTGAAATGTCTCGCCTGCTTTACTGACCATTAATTTTATGTTGATAGTCCTAAATATAAAGCTTTACTACAAGTATCACATAAACTTAACATTATCCAAGAAAATGAGGTCAAGGTCAGATAAACTAAACCGGAAATATATGTACACCTTACAATCATTCCATACACCAAATTTAGTTGACCTATTGCTTATAGTTTTAAGAAACCGAAATATATGTACACCTTACAATCATTCCATACACCAAATTTAGTTGACCTATTGCTTATAGTTTTTAAGAAACAAACTTAATCTGGAAAACATAACAATGACCAATGAACCATGAAAATGAGGTCAAGATCAGATGAACCATGCCAGACAGACATGTACACCTTACAATCAATCTTTGCATTAAATATAGTTGACCTATTGCTTATAGTTTTTAAGAAACAAACTTAATCTGGAAAACTTAACACTGACCAATGAACCATGAAAATGAGGTCAAGGTCAGATGATACCTGCCAGACAGACATATACACCTTACAACCATTCCATACACTAAATATAGTTGACCTATTGGTTATAGTATCTAAGAAACAAACTTAACCATGAAAACTTAACATTGACCAATGAACCATGAAAATGAGGTCAAGGTCAGATGATACCTGCCAGACAGACATATACACCATACAATCATTCCATACACCAAACATAGTTATCCTATTGCTTATAGTTTAAGAAAAACAGACCAAAACACAAAAACTTAACACTGAGCAATGAACCGTGAAAATGAGGTCAAGGTGAAATAAAATCTGCCAGACTGACATGTACATCGTAAAATATTTCCACACACCAAATATAGTTGACCTATTGCATATAGTATTAGAAAAACAGACCAAAACACAAAAATTTAACTTTAACCACTGAACCATGAAAATGAGGTCAAGGACAGATGACACCTGCCAGTTGGACATGTACACCTTACAATCATTCCATACTATTGCTTATAGTATCTAATGTATGGATTGACCACGAAAACTTAACCTTGTTCACTGATCCATGAAATGAGGTCGAGGTCAGATGAAAACTGTCTGACAGGCATGAGGACCTTGCAAGACACGCATATACTAAATATAGTTATCCTATTACTCATAATAAGAGAGAAATAAACATTACAAAAAATCTGAACTTTTTTCAAGTAGTCACTGAACCATGAAAATGAGGTCAAGGACCATGGACATATGACAGACGGAAACTTCATAACATAAGGCATCTATATACAAAGTATGAAGCATCCAGGTCTTCCAGCTTCTAAAATATAAAGCTTTTAAGAAGTTAGTTAACGCCGCTGCCGCCGCCGGATCACTATCCCTAGTAGAGCTTTCTGCGACAAAAGTCGCAGGCTCGACAAAACCACTCTCTATCTGGTCAATTACTTTTAGTAATTAAATAATGAAAGTGTTAAAGTCATTTTGAATGTTCACATTTCTATTTTTATTGTAAATTCTTAATAAACAGGTTTCAGTTTGGTGCTTAAGGTCAAGATGGTTGTATTATGTGTATGTAAAAATTGATTATGTAAATTTATATTACATTATATATTTTTTGGTTTAAACCATAAATTACAGAAACCATAAGAGTAAAGGTCCTTCATACCTTCCATTTCCTACATAAAGATGATTTTTGTCTCACAGTTAATAGACAGGAAATATTTTATTGTTTAAGTGAGTCTTCAAATATCACTTTTATTACTTTCAACCATGTTTTGTCATCATTGATTCTATAAGATGTGGTATGATTGCCAATGAGACAACTCTCCAAAAGACCAAATGACACATAAATTAACAATTATATGTCCCCATACGACCTTGAACAATGAACAAAGTCCATACCGCATAGTCAGGTTTTAATTGGCCCCGATATGAAAATATAAAACAATTCAAACGAGAAAACTAACAACCTAATTCATGTACAAAATAATGAACAAAAAACAAATATGTAACACATTAACAAACGACAACCACTAAATTACAGCCTCCTGACTTGGGACAGGCACATACAGAATGTGGCGGGTTAAACTCGCTTGAAGGCGCCAACCCTCCCTAGCCTGGGACAGTGTTGTAACAGTACAACAAAAGAATAAACTATAAAAATCAGACAAAGTCATCAGATGGGTACACACAGAAATACATCTAGCAAAAACACAGAGTGGACGTGGACGGCTACTTATACATCATACAAAAGATACAGATTTGAGAGTACTGCAGTTACACGCAAATAAAACTAATAAAAAAATCATGCATCTAAGACTTAAATATCAATGTGTGCTTAATTGTAACACTTTAGTACACATTTATGTAAAATTGAGTAGTGCTTGATATGTGCTATTTATGACTTAATATTATACACCTATTGACTGGTTATGAGGGTAGAGAAGTTTGTTGTCCCTGAGATACCAACTATTGCTCGAGGCTAAGCCGAGGACAATAGTTAGTATCAAAGGACAACAAACTGCTATTACCCTCATAACCAGTCATTATGTTTTATTATACTGAACAAACCAACTTTTAAAAAGTCTATATAAATCATCTAAAAGAAAAAAAAGTCACATAAACATGCACAAGATGAACTATAAGTTTTTCATAGTCCGTGTTGTACTTGTAAATATTTCATATACTATAATCAGGACCAGGAATACTTGTGTAAAAATTCCGTGCATATAATAAACGCTAGCTAAAGTACTGTACACCAAAGCAATCACAGTTTATGAAGACGACGACAGACCCATATTATACATTTATTGTGTTTTAGATCTTAAAATGTGTCGTAGATTATCCTTTTCTTTTTAATTGCTTCTGGTAAGTGATATATTAATTTGAAATTACAACGACAGACACAAATAGATTATACCGCTTACGATATCAGAGTTTTACGCTGCAAGCGCACAAATTCAAGCGGAATAGTTAATGACGTCATTATTGTCCAATGAAAATAAGTATGAAAAAGTACGGAAATATGATCATAAAACTATTGACCGGGTAATAGTCTTTGAAACTATTGACTGGCAAATAGTCTGTGGAATGAAATAGCACAAATATTTCCTTATTTTTATATAGAAAAACATACTGAGGTATAATAACATATTCTATATACTGTGTGCAAAATAAATATGTTAATATTACTATTTGTTCATGTTTTTTATGTTTTATAAAACAAATTAATCAATATCAAAACAATTCCGATTGTCCCACATTTAAACTTCCCAATTGTCCCACAAACATATTCCAGATTGTCCCACAAAATTTCATTACTTTTTACCTGTAATTTCAAAAGTGGGACAATCGGAAGACACCTATATGATATAGGTAATAAGACACCTGTAACTTCATTTACCTGTACTGGGTAGTTTTATTTATCTGTAAAATTATGCATTTTCAATAAAAAATATCTTGATTGAAAATGTTGTTATAATTAATTTGTCAATTCTTGATCATGTTTATATATATCTAAAATATGCAATATCATAACTTATAAGGACTAAATTAGTAGGTATAAGTGTTAAAAATGAATAAAACATATCAAATTCATTCATGTATATCAGCTGAAACATGCTAAAAGATAAAAGTTTAAACATATCTTACTTTTTATCATTTTTACTTCAATAAATAGTAAAACCACCATGAAAATTTCAACTGACCAGTATTTGCCAGTATTGACCACTTGAGGAGTATTGACCGGGGCAGTAGATACCGGAAAATACCGCCGTAATACCAGGGCGTATTTACCGCCCAACCTTGATTCTGTGTTTGTTCTTTTCTAAATCTCCTTAACACAAATTTCAGCATTAAGGAATTTATGCAATTATTTTGGAGTGGGTCTTTTGACATGTCTAATGCTATTTAAGGATTTTTTAATGCCATTTTTTTCTTAAATCAGGTCATTTGGGTATAAATAAAACATTTTTGGGGAACTATGGTTGATTTTAAATTGGTTCTCATTGAGAATAGGTCCTAATACCCAACCCTAAGGATTGCTAGAAATATCCATGGCTACTGAATTGTAAAAATGTATGACCATTGGCTGATAAGAATCAGAATCATTTTTTATGGTACCTATACTGACCAGCAGAGTTTATAACAGAGGAAGAAGACAACAAAGGGACAATAAAAATCATATGGCTCAGAAAAACAGACAATACTAAGACCAAATTCAAAATAATGTCTTCAAAACACTTCATATTAAATTGATTAAAAACTAAGGACTGGGATACCCCATCAAAACCCTAGCCCCAAGAAGGGTAGGCAGATCGGTAAATGGACAGAAAGTCACTAGACAAAAGTCACATATCTGATAGAACAAAAGTCACAAATAATTTGTTCAAAATTGTTTGAATATATAAGAGAAACATCTTAAAATATTTTCTTTTATTACATCTATTCATTTTAAGTTGAGGAAGTTGTTTATAAGCCTTGATAAATGAAAATATATTAAATTTTAATCATGCAAAGGATATATTTCTTGGCACCATGAAGCCATTTAAGTACCAAGCCACTTTGACATTTTGTTTTATAACAATTATTTGATCATTGTTGAAATTTATTGAATTAATATTAATAACAAAGTTGCTTCATATATAATAGTTCAAGAAAAAACAAAAATTTTTTTAAATTAGTGTTTTCTTGTTTAAAGAAAATATTCTAAAACTGAATTGTGACTTTTTGTCCGTGACTTTTTGTCTGTGACTTTTGTCCTGTGACTTTCTGTCCTACATTCAGACATTCAGCAGATTATGCTCCAGCATTCAATATGTTGCTCATGGTGAAATAAGAATCAATTACAATATCACAACAGAAGCAAGATTTATTGGAATGAAACCGTGCAGTATAGACAAATTAAGTGTAAAACAATGATCATTATCAGCTCCCCAAATGAACTAAAATGGAAGAATCCTTGATGCAGGTCTGTATACTATGGCTCTGAAAATCTTTAACAACTGGTCATCAATACTACATCGGCCATGTGATCTCATAATGTGAGAATATACAAGAAAAAAATTAAATACACTGTTACAGTCAACTACTGTTCTTAAATATATATAAATGTGCATGTATATCGAAATAATTTATGGGACTGTAAAATTGAATATAAGCAGAATGCACTTGACGAGTCACATAACATCAAAGCAGATAAATACAACAAAAAAAAAATCTACGGGAACTCGTCAGGTTTCTCATATCATCATATGATCAAATGTATAGCAGGTTTATTGTTATACGTGTTTTAGCTTTATACAAATTAGTGTCATCTGACTGTTTCTTTTGGCATTGGTAAACTACTGTCAAAAGTATAACAATAAACATAATTTCAAAGTTATAAAATAACATCTGTAAAGCTGCAGATGTCAACTGGAATGAAACTTGAAAGATGTTTCTCACCTCAAACAAGCGAGGAATCTCTCGCTTTGACAAGTAGGTTTTTGCATCCTCCGTACTCATCTTTCCGCTACGGACGCGGATGTAGGATTCCTTTTTTCGTGGTATCTTGACGGTTATGTAGAACGATTAGTGAATATTTTGGGAAACCGCGTTTTGCATTCACTCAGAACATCAAGCACCTGTATCCAAGGACAACAAATAGGTTGCGTAAACTCTTCCGGCTCGCTGTAAGAAAAGTAGTTCTTATCTATTCCCTAATTACATTTAATACGTCTTTAACAATTAATTTTAAATTAAAATGCAATTTGAAAATTTTATTGCACTGATATGTTAGGATTAAAAGGCCTTTTTAACATAGATAATTTAATTAACAATATGAAAATAATGCGGATTGATATATCCAAATATTAATGATAATAACCAAAAACAGTTTTAATTAATAATACACATGAAAGAACCCTGGTCTTGGCAGACTTATACATGTAATACATTTCTTATATGTCACTGGTCTAATATACTGCATATCAATTATTCACAAACTTTTAATATATATTCTTTATTCCAAAAGCAATACAGCTTATAGGTATTGTGTACAATTAATATTACATTAAATATAGTAAGCATCACATAGTACAATAAGGTAATTCATTAATATATCTATCATGGTGGAGGACCTAAATTAGATTTATTGATATTGTGACTTTAATTTCGTAGTAGTTGCTGGAATCAGTTCAAAATGGCTTGTTTTTCTCCTGGATATATTAACTTTTTTCTTTTGATTTACATGGATTTTGTGCTGATTTTATAACATTTTATATCGGAGGTGATCTTATGAGTAGAACGGTGATTTAAACAAGTGAATCATATCAGCTAACCATAACTTTTCAGGAACTATATACAGCAACGGAATTTCCAATAATATTATGGACATGTATCTTTATTATTTCTGTACTTTACATTTAACGATGGATTTTCATTTTCATATTAGAGGTAGGCCAGTTTACGAAACTCGGATTTCACATTGAATTTAGAAGTTTCAAAATTATTTGTAAATGTGGGGAAAAAAGTGATGACCGCGAAAGATGTGATTGCAGAAAGTGTATATATATTTAACCAGTTTGCTCCGATGATAATGTGATTTTTTTTTGTGTGAGAATTGTTTCGCCACAACCAACCAAAATTGTTCCAAACGTTCTTTTACTGATCTGTGTGAGAATTGCCTCGCCACAGCTAGTCAACATTATTTGAAGAGATTATACTTGTGTGTGAATTGCCTCGCCACAAGATTCTGACATTGATGAATATTGATTCGCCACTTGTAACGTGAATATAGTGTGTGAAAATTGTCTCGCCACTATAGATGTAAATACCAAACCACGGATACCACTGAGACAAATGTCGATGGAAGAACATTTTTGTGACAATATTAAATAAATTTGAAATTTTGTTGATATGTGTTTATGATAACACTGATTTACATTGAACTGTTAGTGACATTTACTTCATTGCTTTGTTATATTTTATATCAAATTGAAAATTATTTGCATGCTTATATATAATTATATAGGGCTACACGTGACTGCATTTAGAAGTACTATTATATTTATTGTTAATACTGAAATCGTGCTGATAAGGTTATATTTAAAAGTTATTTTGCTATTTGAGTGTCTAATTGTATTAAGAATATTGGATGAAATCAAATGTTAGAAGAGGTATAAAGTGTAATAGTGGCCAAAAATTGGTGGCCGGGATTTTTTATAGTGGCCAAAATTGGTGGCCGGGATTTTGTTAGAGGGCCAAAATTGGTGGCCGGGATTTTGTTAGAAGGGCCAAAAATTGGTGGCCGTGATTTTTAAGTGTTTAAACGTTGAACAACAGATGTAGTAGCGCAAAGATGTTATGCTAGAAATAACCTATGTTTTCTTATATTAATATCTATTTTGATTGAATGTTGTAAGAATCTTTAATCCTCGGCGGGGATTAATGGATAATTCTGCGAGTGTGAGATAGACTAGTTATTATTATTTGAAATTTATTAAGAGTCACGGGTCTCTGCTAGTGTCATCACTTTCAAACATGTATGTTTATTTAAAGCTACAATTTATGCATCGCAAGTGTTCACTTGAGCAAAGTTGACAGTTGTAATCTGTCCTGCTCTTGGAAGTATCCGTTAGATAAACAAGTGAAAGTTTAATGGTCAAGATTTTACGACCTATGGTATCGAACATCTGTGTACAGATTTTCACACACAGATATTAATGGTGTTGTGGTTTCTATATAATGAGTTATAATGAGCTTTGGTGGTTAGATTTGTTGATTTGTAACAATAAAATTTATGCACACTTGTCATTTTGACAAATCAGATAAACAGAATTTCCGTTTCAAGAATTGAAAATAAAACTGCAAGTTAATTACACTGGTCATTAAGTTTAAACCATGATTATTGATTCTAACTGAAAATGTTTTATTGTTTTCTGTTCTCATATACATTCTGACATACATTTTTTTAATGCATATTTCAACGAAGAAAAGAAACATTTTATTCTAGATCTTTTAAAACTTTCTGTTTTTATTTTTATACTCCAAATTTTGACGTTATTTAATTTAAAACATAGTATTATTATTTAATGATAACTTTTGATTTTTTTTTAAATGTGCGTATTTTACAGTACAATTAGTATTTACTTACAGATTGTTTCAGATTTTTTTTTTGGTTATTAATAACTTTTATATAATTTATAAGGATTTATTAACCAGTAAGAAATTTTAGAAATTTCTAATTTGTGGACGGGATGTTATATATATCTTTTAATACTGGTTAATGAAATCATAACAGTGTGTAGTCGCTGGTCATTATCGCTTATGCGACTTGGACACGCCTACAAAGCTGATGAATATGCATGACTATAGATAAGAACAGCACGTGTAGCCAAAAACTGAGAGTTGTAGATTTGTAGCGACAATGTATATATGTAGTTTATAGAATAGAACATTAGATCAGAAATATAGTTATTAATTATTATAAAGCCAAGCGAGTAAAAACACGGATCTATCAGCTGCATCTGTAGAATTTTTCTTTAGAAAAGAAAGAATGCAAGGTAAAAAAGTGAATTACAATGTTATTATTTTTTGTTCCTGTAAATATTTTTATTAAACGGAACTTTGATACGTGTCGGTGACTTGAATCTTTTGACTATCCAAAAGAGTGAAAATAAAACTCTCAAGTCAAATTAACCAGAGACATATAATAAGTCTCTGCTTTAACTTAAAGTTTTAACTTAATTATAAGAGCGATCAATTCGATGAATTTCTTTTTTTTTCGAATGTAAATACTGTAGATGCGAACTTGAGTGGCTTTATTCTGCGGGATGTTTGGAATTATTTACCCCTTAAAATGCTGCAAGTAAATCACGGCTGCATTTAATCAAATTGAAATATAGATCTCTGATATATGCTCACAAAAAGAGTTATGCTTGATCAGAATTTTAATCAGATTTTCATGAGCGAAACAACGTAAAAAATATTCAGCCCAAATTCCACGACGGTCCTGCAATGATACATTATTTTTTATTCAAGTTAAGATGATTTAATGAATTATCCTTTTTGTTTTAGCCTGTTCTTTGATATCAATATCTCTTGAATGTTAAATGATTGTTTCACACCTTAATATTTTCTGCATGGCTTTTGTCGTTTTTTTTTTTTTTTTTTTTATTTGCTTTGCTTGCATGTTGTTTGTTTAGAGTTTTTTTAACTTTAACTTGTTTGTTGATTTGTTTATGTCACGGATTGTTTTTGAGCGGATTCTTTTGATTAAAACCAAGAGGGTATATTTTTCTTGTCATCAATTTAATCTTCGAACCTTGATATTGTGTTGATGCCATGCACATATAAAATAAGAAGATGTGGTATATATATATAATTGCCAATGAGACAACTCTCCACCAGAGACAAAATCACATAGAAGTTAACAACTATAGGTCACCGTACGGCCTTCATATGTATATTATCATTTGGCGCTTTAATATGTATCGTTAAAATCATTATAGAGTTATTAATTATAGATATAAACTGTCAATTGCGTCTTATTAGAATAATACAGTATTCTGATGATCTTTATTCACACAAACCATATGCATAGTTAAAGAGAAGATAATATGACAATTATCATATCACAAATAACTCGGCGCAATTAAGCAAATAATAAATCAATCGGTTCAAATGAGATGGCATGAACAACACAAAAGAGAAATCTACAGAGTTAATACAAGGTTAATATTTTCATGAAACATTTGTAGCTGAGACCTATGAATTCATGCAAAAGATCAATTGTTAGAATTTTGTAAAATTTCGGATTTTTTTTTCATACTGGAAAAGATGTAGTTCCTAGTGAGATATACATCTATGATTCGTATTGAAAACCTTTGATTTGCAGTTTCAAAATCAGTAAATCTTTTATTTAGCTGTGCACTCCTGATGTAAACAACTAAAAAATGATTGACATACGACACATTATTATCATATATGTAAAAAAATATAAGAATCTGAGAAAAAACATAAGCTGGGAAATGAAAACAGAAATAATCATGATACTATCCGGAAATGTGAACAACCTTTTCTTCAAGAACCCAGTTTAATGTTTCAGTTTCCAGTTTCTGGGTGGATGTTCAAAGTTTTTTCCAGTTTTAATCGCATACGCATACTATATATTCCTATATGGATCTATATTGGTATCCACTTCTCGTCGATATTAATAATATACATACATACATAATTTTATATGGCCTTCCAAATACCGTTTCGATTCCTAACATCACTGAAGAGACATTAATTGTCGAAATCCAGATATGGTGTACAAATTTTGCACCTCATGTTTGCGGTATACCATCTTTTCCGCATTTTTGTTTTTTTTGTTTTCTGTTTGGTATTAAATTAATAATAAAGATCCATTTTGTTACATCTTGTGTCCGTTTATTTGGCAATCGCCAATGGCAGTCAGCAGGATTTAAGAACATCCGTTGTTCAACCTGTTAGTCAAATGTGTTTTGTTTAAATATACTTTTTCACTTTTTGGTCTTTTGGAAAATGTTGTTTGTGTGTGTTTAGACCCTCTACCAAGAAATTTGTTTTGCATGCACACCGAAACAACATCTGATACATAAATTTAATAATACTTATAGATATTTGGATGATATTTTGTCTCTCAATAATGACGACTTCAGTATGTATACTAAAGAAATTTATCCTGTTGAACTTACTTTAAATAAAGCTAATACCAATGACCACTGCCTTTTCCTCGATCTTGATATCTATATCATTAACGGAAAGCTTAATACTAAAATATATGATAAAAGAGATGATTTTCATTTCCTATCGTTAATTATCCATTTTAGATGGTGACGTTCCTTGTCACCATCTTACGGTGTTTATATATCTCAACTTGTACGATTCGCTCGTTTATGTAACAATGTTTTAGATTTTAACGAGAGAAATTTATGTATTACTGAAAAATTATTACACCAGGGTTTTCGATATCACAAACTAGTCAAACCATTTACTAAATTTTATCATCGGTATAAGGACATCATTCGTAAATATAGCTCAACATGCAGACTTCTTATACGTTCAGGTATTTCACATCCAATTTTTATGAAAATATTCTTTATAAAGCACAAAATGTATTCACCTCAGAAGCTAACAAAACCTTTAAATAGACTTATTAAGAAGGGATATAGTTACGATACTGTTGTCAGGTCATTAAAGATTGCATATTTTGGCGTTAATATTGATTCACTTATAAGGTCTTTGCATCGGAACTAAACACATTTATTTAAAACCAGTTGTTGGCATGACACGGGTTATGTTCTTCTCATATATGTTATGATGGTATGATACTAAACCCCAACGGGAAGGATTATATTTGATATTCATATGAAGAACATAATCTTTCAATCAGTTTAATTGAGTCTGGACTGGCATGTCAGTTAACTGCTAGTAGTCTGTTATTGTTATTATTGTCATTTTGTTTATTTTTGGTTATATCTTCTGACATCAGACTCGGACTTTCTTGAACTGAATTTTAATGTGCGTATTGTTATGCGTTTACTTTTCTACATTGGCTAGAGGTATAGGGGAGGTTGAGATCTATAAACAGTTTAACCCCGCACTTTTTGCACCTGTCCCAAGTCAGAGCCTCAGCCTTTGTTGTCTGTATTATTTTAATTTTAGTTTCTTGTGTACAATTTGAGAGTTTAGCGTTCATTATCACACTAGAATATATTTGTTTAGGGGCCAGCTGAAGGATGCCTGCGGGTGAACTGCTCGCAGGCATTGAAAACCTGTTGGTGACCTTCTGCTGTTGTCTGTTCTATGGTCGGGTTGTTGTCTCTTTGACATATCTCCATTTCCATTCTCAACTTTACACGTATAGAAATCTCAGAGAAAACAAAACATAATTGTCCCATTTTTGTTAATGTATATATATGACCACTTTATATCAACGTTTTGTAATTTGTTTTGTTGTCATAATGTCCAAAGAAAATGGCTCAACAAATATACTCAAATAAGGTCAATATATATAAACTTAGAATATATGGCTCTTTATAAACAATAAATGAAATGAGATGTAGGAAGATGTCAATGAGACAGCACTGCAATATATGTTTATAGTAAAATTGAGAATGGAAATGGGAATGTGTCAAAGAGACAACAACCTGACCACAGAACAGACAACAACAGAAGGTCACCAATAGGTCTTCAATACAGCGAGAAATTCCCGCACCTGGAGGCGTCCAAAGCTGGCCCCTAAACAAATATATATACTAGTTCAGTGATAATGGACGTCATACTAAACTCAAATACATTTGAATTTCGACCAAAGATGAAGAACTGGATCTTCCATCACTGTATTGGATACCTAAACTACATAAGTGTCCTTACAAACAACGGTATATTGCTGGGTCTTCCAAGTGCTCCACAAAATCTCTTCTAAATTATGAACATCTATTTTATCAGCAATCAAAGCCGGACTCCAAAGTTATTGTGAAACTGCCTATTCTAGAGGTGGCGTGAATCAGATGTGGATACTAAAAATTCCAAAGATCTTTTAGAGTACATACAATCTAAGACTCTCTCATCTTGCAATTGTATTAAAACATTTGACTTTTCTACACTTTACACAAGTATTCCCATTCCAAACTAAAAGACAAATTGAAAGAGTTGGTATTACTTTATTTCATTAAAAGAATGGCGAACGTAGATACAAGTATCTTGTCTTGGGAGGGATAAATCCTACTTTGTAAAGAATCACTCTGATTCAAACAAAAATTCTCTAAAACTGACATTATCAAGATGCTTGATTTCTTGATTGACAACATATTTGTTACGTCTGGAGGACGTGTTTTCAACAGATTGTCGGAATTCCAATGGGAACCAATTGTGCCCCTCTTCTTGCCGACTTGTTTCTTTATTATTATGATGCTGACTTCATACAGGAACTTCTTAGGAAGAAAGATAATAAGTTAGCAATATCCTTTAACTTTACGTTCCGCTATATAGATGATGTTCTCTCACTAAATAATACAAAATTTGGTGTCCATGTTGAACGAATCTATCCCATCGAACTAGAGATAAAGGATACTACATATACAGATAAGTCTGCCTCATATCTTGACATACATCTAGAAATTGACAATGAGGGTCGGTTGAAAACAAAACTTTACGACAAAGAGATGATTTCAGCTTCCCAGTTGTGAACTTTCCGTTTCTATGTAGCAACATTCTAGCAGCGCCTGCATACGGATTATATATCTCCCAATTGATACGATATTCCCGGGCTTGTATTTCCTATCATGATTTCCTTGATAGAGGATTGCTGCTCACAAGGAAGCTATTAAACCAAGAGTTCCAAATGGTGAAGTTAAAATCATCCTTCGTAAATTTTACGGACGCCATCACGAGTTGGTTGACCGTTATGGAATAACCGTTTCACAGATGATATCAGATATGTTCCTTATGTCGTAACTACAGTACCCTTCCTTTTCACGAATGTGACCTACCGAATTAGGCTATTTACCGGATTTGTAATAACATAAGCAACACAACGGGTGCCACATGTGGAGCAGGATCTGCTTACCCTTCCGGTGAAACTGAGATCACCCCAGTTTTTGGTGGAGTTCGTGTTGCTTAGTCTTTAGTTTTCTATGTTGTGTTTTCTGTACTATAATTTGTCTGTTTGTCATTTTATTTTTAGCCATGGCGTTGTCAGTTTATTTTCAGTCTATGAGTTTGACTGTCCCTCTGGTATCTTTCGTCCCTCTTTTAAGGAACTTATGTCTTTTCGTTTTTTTTTTTTTTTTTTTTTTTTTTATTGTTATTTGCTTTGCTTGCATGTTGTTTGTTTAGAGTTTTTTTTTAGCTTTAACTTGTTTGTTGATTTGTTTATGTCACGGATTGTTTTTTGGAGCGGATTCTTTTGATTAAAACCAAGAGGGTATATTTTTCTTGTCATCAATTTAATCTTCGAACCTTGATATTGTGTTGATGCCATGCACATATAAAAATAAGAAGATGTGGTATATATATAATTGTCAATGAGACAACTCTCCACCAGAGACAAAATCACATAGAAGTTAACAACTATAGGTCACCGTACTGCCTTCATATGTATATTATCATTTGGCGCTTTAATATGTATCGTTAAATTCATTTTAGAGTTATTAATTATAGATATAAACTGTCAATTGCGTCTTATTAGAATAATACAGTATTCTGATGATCTTTATCCACACAAACCATATGCATAGTTAAAGAGAAGATAATATGACAGTTATCATATCACAAATAACTCAATCGGTTCAAATGAGATGGCATGAACAACACAAAAAGAGAAATCTATAGAGTTAATACAAGGTTAATATTTGCATGAAACATTTGTAGCTGAGACCTTTTGAATTCATGCAATAGATCAATTGTTAGAATTTTGTAAAATTTCGGATTTTTTTTTCATACTGGAAAAGATGTAGTTCCTAGTGAGATATACATCTATGATTCGTATTGAAAAACTTTTTATTTGCAGTTTCAAAAATCAGTTAATCTTTTTATTTATCTGTGCACTCCTGATGTAAACAACTAAAAAAATGATTGACATACGACACATTATTATCATATATGTAAAAAAATATAAGAATCTGAGGAAAAAAAAAACATAAGCTGGGAAATAAAAAACAGAAAAAATCATGATACCATCCGGAAATGTGAACAACCTTTTCTCTTCAAGAACCCAGTTTAATGTTTCAGTTTCCAGTTTCTGGGTGGATGTTCAAAGTTTTTTTCCAGTTTTAATCGCATACGCATACTATTCCTATATGGATCAATATTGGTATCCACTTCTCGTCGATATTGATAATATACATACATACATAATTTTATATGGCCTTCCAAATACCGTTTCGATTCCTAACATCACTGAAGAGAAATTAATTGTCGAAATCCGGATATGGTGTACAAATGTTTGCACCTCATGTTTGCGGTATACCATCTTTTTCGCATTTTTTTTTTTGTTTTCTGTTTGGTATTAAATTAATAATAAAGATCCATTTTGTTACATCTTGTGTCCGTTTATTTGGCAATCGCCAATGGCAGTCAGCAGGATTTAAGAACATCGGTTGTTCGACCTGTTAGTCAAATGCGTTTTGTTTAAATATACTTTTTCAATTTTTTGGTCTTTTGGAAAATGTTGTCTGTGCTGTATTTAGACCCTCTACCAAGATAAATGAAAAAAAAAAATAATGTAAAATCGTCTCAGAGAAAACAAAACATAATTGTCCCATTTTTGTTAATGTTATATATATGACCACTTTCTATCAACGTTTTGTAATTTGTTTTTTTGTTGTCATAATGTCCAAAGAAAATGGCTCAACAAATATACTCAAATAAGGTCAATATATATAAACTTAGAATATATGGCTCTTTTATAAACAATAAATGAAATGAGATGTAGGAAGATGTCAATGAGACAGCACTGCAGTATATGTTTATAGTGGTCAAGTTCTGTAGCATGCTGGCCAAGCTGGGGAAAGATATAAATAAAGAGAAAACAACGTGCAAAAAAGAAGACGATTTTATTTAAATCTCAAACTCACTGGGCATGAAGCAAGTGTGTTTGATAATATTTTTAATATTTAAAATTAACATGAATTTTTAAATATATATGCATTTGATTTAAAATTTTCCACCAATCAGATTAGCGGTACGGTCCAATTCTTCCCGTCAGCATTATGCAATACACATCGATAACACCATGAGGACTGCAGGGCCAATATGCAGAACTTAACAATCCTGCTGCCATGTCAAAATATACACTTAATTTGATTCAGTCTTTAATCAAACCATTTCCGGCTTTTTCGTTTTTTTTAAGATACGTATATATATTTTGATATTTGCGTCAGTCTTCTCATCAAAACAAAACAAAACAAAACAAAACACATAACAAAAAACATAACAAAACAGAAAACGAAAAACAAAAGACAAAAAACAAAAACAAAAAAACAAAAAACAAAAACAAAACCAAAAACAAAAAGCAAAAACAAAACAAAACTAGATATTTGCGTCAGTCTTCTCTTCGAAACAAAACAAAACAAAACAAAACAAAACAAAACAAAACAAAACAAAACAAAATATTTGGCAAACGGAGTAAATCTGTTTATTTAGGTTCTATGGTAGTGCGTTCCTTGTAATATCTATATATTTGGTTATTAGCGTTATCACAATAACCAACATGGAAGCTCCCGGTGCCTTTTCCTTCAAAATGTTATTTTGCAAACTATTTGTTATTATTGCATGTTTGCAGTGTTTTAGATGTAAAAGTGAGGTAAAATATGAATCTATTTCTAGCAATGCGAAGGGTGTCACTGCTGCAGGAACTCATTTTCATTTAGTTGCATCTGCAGGCCTCAACATTATCACTTTTCCATTCTGTCAATTTCTGACTTGTTCAGTTGTTGGATAAGTTGCAAAAATCTACTTGTTCGACCTCTTAACTCTCCTGCCAGAATCCTAAGTTAAAAATCTAACTTAATGATAATGTGAACAGTGACATTTTGGGCTTTTAGCGTACCAGATAAAGGGAGTTATTTGTTGTGTTAACTGTTATATATGAATTTTCTGGGGTAACACAAATGACCGAATAACACCGTTATTATCCAATTAACACTTGTAATGACCAAATAACACTTGAAATTTTGATATTAGCACATATTGGTGACATTTAAACATTTATTATTAAATA
Source organism: Mytilus coruscus (assembly GCA_017311375.1). NCBI lineage: Eukaryota > Metazoa > Mollusca > Bivalvia > Mytilida > Mytilidae > Mytilus > Mytilus coruscus. The sequence goes on along the minus strand of CM029596.1, from coordinate 84,678,079 downwards.
ATATTATATTATAAATGAATTTTATACAGTCAAGGATATAACTCTATAGGGTTATTAGAGAAAATAACATACGCTTGTTATTGTGGACAAAAAATCAAAGAACTGTGATAACATATGTATGTTACATGTTTCAAAGGGCAAATATACATCATTAGTTTTGTTAAAATGTATACAAGTTCTATTGATATTGCTACTGTCTTTATGTATACTTAACTATAGAAAGATATAACAGTTCATAGTTTTCCAATACACCTTATCGCTATTTGTCCGCCATTACTGGATATCACACAGGTTCCGTAAAATTTTGACGTCATAAAACAAAATATCTGACGCCACAATGGAAAAGTGATTGTTGTATGCATCAAAAGTTCAAGCGGCCGGGTCAACTGGGATTAGCGATAAGGTGTATCATGCATATCACACCTATGTTATTACAGAACAAATATGCCTGTAATAACTAAAGGGTGTTATTATAGCTTCTCTACATCACTTCAAATCATTTGCTCAGACATAGATCATGCTCAATTACAATGTATTTTAATTTATTGAAAGAAGTAATGATCAGAGCATGTAATGAGGTTCTCATAAGCTTCCCAGTAATTCCCAAGTGTCTCATTTAATAAGTTACATGCCTTTAATAACTAAGCCTTGTTATTACAGCTAAGTTAATCACTTAAAAGCCATGTCTCATTGATTTACCATGGTTAATGAAAATGTATTAATCTAAATTAATAGTTAGTTATCAAGGCTATGCATTTAGTTTCTGCATAAAGTTTCAAGAGTTCCCTAGAGCCCACTAAAATAAAAATATTTATGATTTATTTTACAAATAACAAACATATGTTATTACAGATTTAGTAAATTTAAGGATTAAAGAGTAGACAACTCATAAAAGTATCTGTAATAACACATGCAAGTTATTTTCTGTAATAACCCTATAGAGTTATATCCTGACTGTTATAACTTAAAAATGATTTTTAATTACGTTTCATTCAATATTGAGTAAATCGTTAAGAAAACTAATAGGTGATTGGAGTAATTGCATGGCTTTGATGTACTTGTTAACTTTTAAAACCTTACTGAAAAACAATTATTGGACAATACTCTGTATATACAGTACATTATTTAATACTTTATTTTCATAGCATTTTCCTTTGAATGCCTCAGCTTGTCTGGCAAAACAGCCCTTGGACGTCAGAATAATCTCTGACTATCAGAGAGGGTGCTAACCAGAGGACTTTGTATTTGAACAAAGACTTTTACAGAGACTGAACATTTTTCTATATTACAAAATTTTTCTATATTACAGGACTTAGTCTTTTATTTCTATCATTTTAATGCACTTTTCACTGTAAATGATTGCAGTGGACACAGCTTTAAACTTGTAAAGCCCGATGTAATTCATCATTTCGTTAAAGGCATTTTTCTAACGAATTATAAACGATTGGAACAGTTTACCAGGTTTACCCAAAATGTTGTGTCTGCAAATACTGTTGATAACTTTAAAATACAACTTGATCATCATTGGGAAGATGTTATGTACCAGTTCTAGTGATAAATTATTTTATTACAATTTTTATTGTTTCTTAATACGAGTGGATTGGCATTAGGAAGAAATTAAATACCAGCTCTTATGATGAATTTGGACTTCTTTAAATATCAACTATTTAAAATTTGAATTATTAAATCAACCAAAAGTGACCCATAAAATGCAGGATTGTTATGAGTTTAGCTTTTAAAACAAGTATGAATTTGGGTGGGCTAAAAAAGGATTGAATTTCCTTACATATGAGCCCTTAAAAGACTCTACAGGTAGTATAATGCATGAGACATAAAACAAAAATGAAATCAAGCATGTTATCAAACTGACAAAGTATAAAAATTAGTGAACAATGCAAAGTTCAAACTTTCATTAAAAACCAAACATATAACATAGAAACTAGGATGGAGTTAATATAGTATTGAGCAATGACTTTCATGTAACTAATAGATGTTTAATAAATTCAAGTAAAATTACAGGACCACCAGATTTTAGTCTTGGTGGTCCCAATGACCACCAGGAAAAAAAAGATTTCGAGAACTCTGCCAGGATGCTTCAAAATGGTCTTCCTGTAGACCACTGCTTATGAACACTGAGTCCACATTAAAATCTGTGACAGATGCACCAGAATTTTCTTAAATGTGTTTTTAACTTTGATTCCGTCTCACAGGTAAACAATCAATAGGTGTGTAAAAACGCTTTGCAACTCCCAACTGATTAAAACATTTTAAAGATCGCGATTCCAGCAGTCAGATCTTTTGGGAGTTATCTCTTTCCATATAAAAGGTTCCATCACCCAGCATGTTCAATCAATGAATTTAGATTTCTATAAAAAAAATCATTCATGTTTTGGGCATTTGTAAGTCTTGAAAGTTTGATATGTTTTATATCATGGATTTTTCACTTGTCCCATCAAAAAAATATTTGGTGATTCTATATGTCTGACGCCTATGTCCACTTGTCCCAGAAAATCAGACAAGCGGTAATGTCAAGCCCTGATCAGATTTTATCTCCTCAATTTTTTTTAAATGAAGGGTTTGTGAGTCGTAATCTTTATTTTCTGTGTAAGTGTTTATTTGAACTTTTCATTATTTTCTTGTGGCTATATCCAGAGACATATATATTACCCAAGATTGGCAACCAAAAGTTACCGTTATTTAGCATTCATTGATTGGTTGCACATATTGCAAGTTATTAATCCGTTGATTAGATGATCCATTGATTAAACGAATCTACATTCATGACATTACAAGAAGTTGTGTTTATAAAAGTTTACTGTTTATTGTCAAAGATATTCTTATTTTGTAAGGACATATTTAGATACATTTCTTCTGCCATGAGTCTACCAGTGCCTCAATTAAAAATTAGTTAAGAAAATGAGAATATTTAATTAACCCTTTTGTTGCTTCACATTTTTTATTCGTGGACCTAATATTATGTCCCAGTTAAATACAGTTTTTTAAAGTGCATCATTTAAATAATTTTATTTACAATTGAAGATGTTTTGTTTACACTTACACAATGTTTTATTTAAATTTTATAATAAATATTTGTATAATTTTATCTTACAATTTACCATAATTTACCTCTGTGTATTCTCCTAACTACGTTTTTAAATCTATATACATTTTTAAATTTTTGTCTTCAGTGTTAAAAAAGAGTCCTGATTCGGACATTATGAAAAGGTCAACCACCATCAGAAAAGCATACATTATCATGATTATCAAATAATTTGACATAAGTAAATTTAAAAGAAGCAGGTAATACCCATGTTGACATGTTTGACAATACACAGTTAATTTTTATGAAAACAACCACTAGTAATATATTCATGTTCATATTTAATCATTTATAAACCCTCTATTAACAGACCAATAACTTGCAATATCATGCCACCTTAGCATGGGACCCTCCAATCAACAGATCAATAACTTGCAATGCCATGCCACCTTAGCATGAGACCCTCCAATCAACAGATCAATAACTTGCAATACCATGCCACCTTAGCATGAGACCCTCCAATCAACACATCAATAACTTGCAATACCATGCCACCTTAGCATGAGACCCTCCAATCAACAGATCAATAACTTGCAATACCATGCCACCTTAGCATGAGACCCTCCAATCAACACATCAATAACTTGCAATACCATGCCACCTTAGCATGAGACCCTCCAATCAACAGATCAATAACTTGCAATGCCATGCCACCTTAGCATGAGACCCTCCAATCAACAGATCAATAACTTTCAATGCCATGCCACCTTAGCATGAGACCCTCCAATCAACAGATCAATAAATGCAAAACAGACATTGTTATAATAATAACCTGAGAATATACAAATGATGTGTTAACATTATATTTACTATTCAGAAGTTTTTTTGTCCCTTTTGACAAATATGGTGTACAAACAAAATGTGCAAGATGTTTTGATCATGATGATAGATTGATAATGTTGTCTCTGCAACCATTATTTTTATGGAATCTTTAGTAATCTTGTAAGGAGAATGCTTGAAACAAGTTTACAGCAGTGATATTGGCGATCTAGGGTACTATATATGTCTCTGCCATAACTCAGTCAAATGGCAGTGGTTTGTTTAGTGGGTTTTGAAGAGAAAATATTACACTTGGCACAAAGAATAATGCTGTTGAATTTTTTGCTGTATTTTTTCGAATTGTTGACATGCCTGAAATTAGACATGTTAGAGGAACTGGTATAAGTGTTTTGTTGAAACTAGTTGGTGACTGATAAGCTGTATATAATTTAGAAATCTGTATTGTCTGGTATATTATTTCTTTTTCTGTTGAAGAACCAAATAACAAATAATATAACCAATCAGAGATATAATTTTGATATAAAAGGCATCATATTATAAAGCCTAAAAACAGAGCAAATGGACAGCCTTTTTCAATAAATGTGAGAATACCAATAAAATATAGAAGCCATTGAAATTCACAGTCATAGTGCCTATTTAAAATTCATTGTGTTGAGATACTCATCTTGTTTTACCATTATACATGTATTACATTATAGGATTAAACACATTTTTTCTAGAGGTTATTGATGTGTAAACTGGGGCGATTAACTGACAAACTGAATGAAAGTCAAAAGGACTTTTATGTAAAGTTTGTGAGTAAGCAACCCAATTTACACATCAATAACCTCTAGAAAAAATGTGTTTAATCCTTATAATTCTTAAGCTAAACATTCGCATTTTTTAATGAACAATTGACATGTCGTAACTAAGGAGTTAGCCACCATATTGACTTTGTGACATCCATAACTGTTTGATTAATGCTATAGAATCTAAAATAAAATAACATGTACCTCAAAAACTTCGTTTTAATGAGATATTATCCGAATTTGAAGCGTACAAGTAACAGAATAATTATCAACTTGAGAGTTTTCATTCGTATGACCCCATGATCATTCATGATATTTCGCGGAATTTTATTTCATTTTAATTTCATACATTCAAAGCTTTAATACATTATTTCTTTTTGTTATGCGTTAAAAAAGAAATAACAGTTATGTAATTGTTTTTTAATCTCAATTTGATTAGAACCCCTGGATCCCTTGCTCAAGAGATCCCATGCATGAGTATCGTGCATGAATAGATGAAGGTTACGAAAGTAGTTTCGGCAACATGCTTTATGGAAGTGTTACCCAAAGCAAAATATTCTAACGGACCAATCCGATTCAAGTATTTGTAGATATGCAAATCATATAAGAATTATTGAAATATGATTAAAAGGAGATGTTTGTTTTATGTTATTGAGACAGCCACACAAACACACAAATTACCAAAAGACATCTAGAGGAGGTATCTGTACTGTACTTGGGGATTAGATGAAATTTCAAACCTTGGAGATATCTAGAATGTCTAGTATCTGTAATTAGACTAATTTATCAGCTTATTATTTTTCTATATTGAAGTAATTTACAAGAGACTTTATTAGTACTGTGTATATATTTTGTTAGGAGAAAGTAGAGGAATTCTTCAAGAGTGGACACACAAATAACTGGGCAGTACTTGTAGATACTTCTAGATTCTGGTTCAATTACAGACATGTAGCTAATGTGTTATCTATATACCGTAGTGTCAAAAAATTAGGAATTCCAGACAGGTAATTGCATTGTATTTTATGTAGATAATTTAAAATGATGTCTATAACTTCTTTATCATACATGTCATAGTGGTAAAAAGTTGAATTTAGGTAGTAATTTTAAACATTAATCAAAACAAATGTCTAGCGATGTTGACCATAACTTTAAGGACCAAATTTTTAATGCCTTTGGTGATTGACCCTTTTGTCACTGTCAGTATCCGTGATTATGGCTGAGTTTACTCGAAACTAGAGTTTTGAACAGCAAACTTTACCGCTAAATTTTGTTTATAACAACACATAACTGGCATATGTAAATCCCTGATTTTGTTTAGGTTTGCTGTCATTAAGCAGAGAGTTAGTTCATCAAGTTCACAACCCTGGCTATATGCAAGGATGGAAAAATAATGCAAGCGTATAAACTCTAGTAAATTTAGCAGTCCAAGTAAACTTGTCAGGCATAAGTTACATTGAACATGCTGACTGTTAAAAATCACTTTATCTATTAATGTACTAACATGACTAATAGATAGATATTGATATTTTTACAGCCATATAATTTTGATGGTCGCAGATGACATGGCTTGCAATCCTCGAAATCCTCGTCCAGGTTAGTATTTATTTTAGCTGTTAAATATCATATTGAAGATTTAAGAACAAGGTATTATCATGATTATTGAATATTGTAAAAGATTAAACTGGAGAAAGGTGCATTTTTATTACTAAGTCAATTGCAAATATCAAATGTTATATTTCAGAATAAATATCACTAGCCTTTGGAAGACACTTTAAATAAAAAATTTTATAAGTTATGGTGGTTTCTTAAAACTACTTACCCACTATGCCCAAGACCCAAGTGATATTTTTTTTCTGAAGTAATGAGTCTTTTTAGGATAAAACATTAGAAATGCCTTTTACTACCGCATCTATTTATAACTGGAAAATGCTTTATAAAGATTTTTTTTTAACTCAATATAAATGAGGGTAATCATGTACTTGTACATGATGTAAGTGGCATCATCATGATTTGGAAACAGGCAGATTCTATAAAGAAAAGAAAATTTCCGTCAAAAAGAACAAATTAAGAAAAATAATACTAACTGTTATTTGAATGATAATATGAATGTTTTATTGAATAGTAATGTTAAATAAAGCAAGAAAACCAATTATTGGATATGATTGTTTCCATTAAAAGTAGAAATGATCAAAACAAGTTGAAAAATGTGAAATGTTTGACGGAAATTACTTCCCATTTTTTGACACAAGGTTTATGTTTTACAATGCTTTAAGTTGACACTGGTATAGTGGTTTTTATTAGTGTAGTCTGATTATTCAAACATCCCTGTTTCCAAATCTTTTGCTTTTCTTTTGTTAAAAACATCTGTGCTATATATTTTTTTCAATTTCAAATACCTTGCTTATTAGATGCTCGTCTGTCAATAAATGTTATGATAGCAACATGTTCATAAAATCTTGCCACATCATTGTAGGTACTTATATAAGCCTGTTAAAATTGCATTTCATAATGTACATTAAACATACACATTTTGGATCTTTCAATTTACTTTATTTAATCAATAGTTTTATCAAATCTGTTGCTAACATAAGTTCTGTCAAACTTGTCATCTTATGTTAGCAACATTTGGATGTGCTACAAATTAGAGTTATCTGTCCTGGGTTGAAATCTTGTTAAATGTCAAGTGGCGTTATTTTGCAGGAGTTCTTAATATGACTTTCAACTAGGATAAGATCTCCAATGTTAGTTAAAAATCTCACATATATATTGTCCGTCAAATTTATTTATGTTAGCACAATCTTATTTTAGCAACAAGTCCGTCAATATCTTATGTTAGCAACACTATTTAGTCTGTCAAATCTTAGGTTAGCAACAATAATGTCCGTCAAATCTTATGTTAGCAACAAAAAAGTCCATCAAATATTATGTTAGCAACAAAAAAGTCCGTCAAATATTATGTTAGCAACAATAAAGTCTGTCAATTCTTATGTTAGCAACAACTTCATTTCTGTCAAATCTTATATTAGCAGCATTGTTTATGTCTGTCAAATCTTATGTTAGCAACTCCAAGATAATCCTTTTTTAAAGTTTTTACAATTCCTTTTTTATTGGTGCAGATGTTAAGAAATATTTTATTCCAATTTGCCTTTCATATTTAAGCAAGATATACATCCAAACCTTGAAAATACTGAAGATATCAGGATTGTTTGTGTTGCTAACATAAGAATTTTCCGTTAAAATGTCTGTCAATTTTGTTATGATAGCAACATTTTTTTAAGGTGTTCTTTATTTAAAAAATATAATGTGAATAGATGTATTTTTGTCAAAAGTGTTTACTTATATAAGTATAACATGTATTATATAAGTATAACATGTATTCCAAAACAGAACTTCATTGGTGTTGATTTTGTTAAACATAATTTTGGGAATTTTTCAACATTCTTATTTGGAATCTGCCAACAGCCAAAACTGAAAGCTAGAGAGGTGACATTTACAAATTTTGATGAAAGAATGATATCAGATCATCTTGAAGTTTTCATCCTGCTCAATACATATTCATGATGGTAGATATAATAAGAATTTAAAACTTTAAAACCAGGACGAGAAGTGGAAATACTAAATGTAGATTGTATGTAAAAAAAATGTCTGATCATTCGCTCAATGCGCTTCTTTAAACATCCAAACATAAAATTAAAATGCATGCAAAACTGAAAATACCAAGGTAATGCAGTCAGTCCAGATATTATAAGTCCAATTACAGACAATGTGAATGGAAACCAATGAAATTTCTTAACTGAGAACAGAGAGAGACCAGCTAGTTTGACTGGTAAACATCTATTGCTTTGCATTCATCACTATATGAAAATGATGCTAAAGATGTATGACCTTTCTCTAGGTTGATGTGTTCATATTGTCGCTTATTTTCAGCTACTGTGTTTAATAATGCAAACCAACATATCAATGTATATGGAGATGATGTAGAAGTGGATTATAGAGGTTATGAGGTGGGTACTGAATGATACTTATAATAAAACATAACAAGAATTGTCAAAAGTATTGGACAGTTCAACATACCACATTAAAACCCCAATCCATAAAAGGAATAGATAAACAAATACAAGCAACAAAGATCAACACTTTGTACAGATAGACTGACATGGTAAAGTCACAAAATTGTGTTTGGGTCAAACCGGTTTTACTTGTACACAAACCTCCCACTTTGCATTTTTAGACTTTATGTCATAAAAGTAAAACATGCAGTTAAAATTAGAATTTGTTTGTGAAAATTTATTCTTGCATATATTTTTATTTTAAAAATAGAATTCAATCTTCATGATCTTGGACAAGTATTTTCAAATTTGAAATATTATAACTATTTATAAGTCTAGTACAGTCCAACCTGCCTTAATGGTCACCTAGTTTCAGCGGTCACCTGCCTCTAATGGTCACTTTCAAACCCTCCTAAATGTTTTCCTCTATATGATTTAATTCTTTTCAGCAGTCACCTGTCTAGCACGGACAGCGGTCACCTAATTTTAGGACAAAATTGTCATTTTCATGTTTTAAAAGGCAAAATTTTATCTTACCCGAATAATATCAGTCGTTATATTCCGCCAATCTCCGACTTATCTCTGATTACTACATTAATAGGCTTTAGGCCACTAGAGGGTGCAGAATTATTCGAGTTGAATATCATCATGACGAAATATATGTGTTCAGTATCGAGGCCAAAATGAGAATCGGAACCCGTTTGCAACCAAGATCGCGCAATAAGAGGTGAATTTGTGAATTTTCTCTCTGTTCCACTCCTTTTAGTTTTCATTGAAAACTGTATCATCTACTTTTTCTCTACAAATGTTCACATGTTCACTATTGCAAAGTTGAAACGTTTTCTTCAAATTTAGAGCGGCTGGAATCCACCATTTTTTTAATTGTCTGCTCGCATGAACAATAACTCTACTGATTGAAAACACTAAAACAATTTGCCCGATCCTGGCCATGTGCGATATTGGAATAAGAATTTTTCGAACCTCATTTAAAAGGTCACCTCTCTTGAGCGGTCACTTTTGATACTTCCCATGAGTGACTGTTGAATACTGTAGCCTTTTATTAAAATCTTAAGTGTAAAATTAATCTTACGATAAAAATATTTAGTTGAATTGTTAAGGAATATTTTAGACTTACGATAAATTTTACACTTAAGATTTTTGTGAAAAGGGCTACTGGTTTGACTGTATATATATTTTTTGTATTATCATGATTATCAGTACTATGATTTAAAAATTAATGTGCAGGTGATATGGTTGATATGACTGTTTCATATTTGATATGTGTATATTTTATGTTTCAGTTGAGAATTTTAATTTTTCGGATATTGTTTTGTATAGGTAACAGTTGAAAATTTTATTAGAGTGTTAACAGGACGACTGCCACAAAGTACACCACCATCCAAACGGTTGAGATCTGATGAACGAAGTAACATTTTGGTGTACATGACAGGTAACATGCTTATTGAAAGTTTACACTGTACAGATTTTTTTAAAATTATGAAATATAGATATTTAGAAGGAAGATTTTTATGGTAATATTTAAAATACAAATTTTTTTTTCCTCTAGTGATTTTTATTTACGAAGGTGTAAAACTAAGCACACTATCTATTTTTTTCAGCAAACAACTTATATTGAAACAAGAGTTCAACAGTTTCATTTTAGAAATAAAAAGTAGTCTAAACTGCTTAAACTGACTTTTTTCGCAATAGTACCAATCCTATGTGGATTAAGTTAATAACCAAAAATGAAGTTACCTTAATTGATGGACTTGCTTTTGACTCCTAAAGTAATAACAATTTGAAGGATGACAACTATTTTGAAAATGATTTAAGCCCAACAAAACTTTGCATAATGACTTGATTTAGCTGGTTAATTTTATCATAATTTTTCAGGTAGTGGAAAATTCTAAAACAAAACAACAAAAAACAACAATTTTTCAACCCTAGTCTACACCATGAACACTCATGTCAAAAAGAAACATGAATTTCAAATGTTTAGAACAGGTCTTAAAGGTTCAATGCACAAATTTATTGTAATTGTATGCCATTAAAAACTGGCAATATTTTTTACCCCTCTGATTGAAGATTTCAATAATTTTCCTCTATACCATCAGATTTGTCAAATATCCTTTTCCCTAAACAATGAACTAAGGTTTCAAGAACATTATTTTATAGGTCTTAAGATTTAGTATTTCATTATTTAAGTCCATCAGTTTATTCCCTTGAAAAAAAAAAAGTTTTATCTTTTTTAGGACATGGAGGAGACGGATTTCTCAAGTTTCAAGATGCAGAAGAAGTATCCAATGTAGAACTGGCTGATGCATTTGAACAAATGTGGCAGAAACAAAGGTTGTTTTAACTGATTTTTCTCATTGTTTGTTGTTGGTATTTCAGAATTTTGTGAATTTCAAAGATTGTCCCCTTTCATGTTATTAAGATATCACCTATTTATTATTGAAAAAAGATGTATCTTTATTTTAGGGTAAAGCAGATTTTAATGCAAAGCCATAGAATATTATTGTGCAATATTATAGATAAATTAAATAAAAAAATCATTTGTCAATTTAGTAAGTTTTTAGAGACATGAAAAAAATATGTATATAAGAAACAGTAAATACTTGCATAAAGGAAATTAACTCTTACTTTACTGCCCATAATTTGCTGATGAGATAAAACAAAAAAAGTTATATAACAGCACACTGGCACTGACAAGGCTCGAAATGATCAGAATCAAAATGAGAAGTAACCTCATTGGCAGTCTGACACGGAGAATTTGTAATATTGATAGAATATTTATAACTCACGAAAGAGATAAGTCAGTTTTTATTTTGGACACTGAAATGTATATTTTTCTAAACATACATCAAATTTGTAGATTCATATATTTTGCTCCATTATACCTTGTTAATAATACATTGGCTAATGTAAATAAGCAAGTACTTCTTTGTTCCCTATTCTGTCAGAAAATGTGCGACAATTTAATATTATTTGTCTATTTTCAGATATCATGAGATATTCTTTATGATTGATACATGTCAAGCTGAGTCTATGTTCCAGCTTTTTATTCTCCTAATATTTTATCTGTAGCTAGTAGCCATGTTGGTGAAGATTCTTTATCAGTAAGTCTTGTTTGATTTGATTAATTTTTTGTGCATATCAGTGTTATTTTAAAGTTTGTTTTTGACCATATCTTTTGAGTTATCTGTCTTTGTTGTAAAACATTTGTTAATCAGTAACTCCTTCAAAACTGTTTCACAGTAATCCACCAAAAGCCAAGCAAACTTCTAACAAAAATCATTTTACTGGTACTGTAGTTGTGCATCCTTTACTTTTTTACTTTCACAATATTTGGGGCTCCCAGTATCTACTAATGAACTTGTACGTTTCCTCTTTTTAAGTTTGCGACTGAATTATTACGATTAGTTAGGACAGACAACACATATTGCGATTCTTGGAAAATGGACAAAAATGTGATATTAATTATTGCAATTTCAGAAAGATTTCCATACAGATATATGTATCAGATATCAGAATGCAAGTTCTTATTATTGGGGTACTCATCAAATTGCATTATTTGCATTAATAAAAACCACGCAATAATTTCTGAATTTACAGTATAACTCACTTCTAAGATCTGTTTAGCATGCAGGAAAAATCCATTGAAGTTTACAATCTTTCTTGTCTCCCTTTGTCCTGAGAGACTATTAAAGAGGTGCCATTTACAACAAATCCTATCTAAATTAACCCTTTCATATCTGAGAATTTTATGATGGTAAGACAGACATTCAGTTTCACAGGTTAGATTATTGAAGAGTGTTCATTGTATGTCCAGATACAAGTATACATTTTTGACAAGTATCAGTTTCAGACAGGATTTGGTGTCTACATACTGGTTTCATTGTATATTTTTTCTGTGTTACTTGTTAAAAGGTAGATGACTGAAAAATAAAAACTATGGAAATAGATAAGAGTAAAAATAGAAGTTACCACTATTTTTGTAGTACACAAACAAATAGCAAAAATGTACCTTTGAAAAGCTGTTTGAATAGAAAACCTATCGATATTTGTATAGACTTATCTTTTATGGGGTAAGTGTAGAGGTACACGAGACAACATGAACATATACTGGATGATAAGTTAGATAATTGTATTATATCTTGATAAAAAAGAAGTTAAAAAGGTGTATTGTTGTGTATTTCAGCATCATGTAGACTCCAGTATTGGTGTATATGTAATAGACAGATACACATACTATGCTTTGGAATTCCTGGACAAAGTAACACCAGATAGTAAAAAAACTATGGGACAGTTTGTAAGTAGTTTTGTTTACATATGTGCATATTGTAAGATTTACACATTTTTCAAATCCAACAACTAATAAGTTAAAGATGAAAATTTAAGATCAACCATACATAATTTTAATACTTCTCATATTGGAAGAAATTTTTTTACATACAGAACGGAAGAGAGATTATACATGATTGTTTCGCATCACGGTGCCAAGCTATTAGTTTTTATACGATCGTTTACGGACGTTTTATAGTATACCATTTTTCGCCGTCCGTCGTCAACATGTCGGACAATAACTCAGAAACGCTTTACCAATTTTCAATAACTTTGGTGAATTGTTTATATCTATTGGCGTATGCTCACTTTCGATTTTGAAAAATTTAAGATTTGTCGTTTCCGAGTTATTGGATTTTATTCATAAAAAAGGGGGGATTTTCCAGTTTTCGGATAATAACTCATAAATGCTGAGAGCAGCTTTCATGAAACTTCAGTGACTGGTTTATATCTATTAAAATAAGCTCCCTTTAATTTTTCATAAATTTCTGATATGACATTGAAGAGTTATGGAACTTTATTAGTTGAAAAAGCGACGGGCGTATCATGCGCTCATGTCGCAGCTCTTTATTCAATATTCACGACATCTTGAAATTATTACTTTACAAATATTGGTTTCTGATTGGCTGCTTTATGATGTTGCTAAGGTTCTATGGGCTAGAATAAGATATAGGATTGTGAACATGTCCTGGACAGGAGAAGATATCAAATACTGAAGAAAAGGAATAAACTTAAAATATTGGTTTTCAAGACCCGATCATCAATTATTGCTTAATGTTGATGCAATTTATGCTACTGCGAAGCCTTATGTATCTTTTTAGAAAGGTTAAACTTGGGAAGATTTGGTTTTAGGTCTTGTTTTCACTATTTTCCTTGTATTTTATGAAAATAAATAGATAAAGTGAGTCCATCCAGATTCTCTCCACACCAGTCTGTAAATTATAAATATTTAATAAATGATGCAGACAGCTTGGAATAGAAATTCATCTTATGTTACTTTACAAAAATGTTAAAATTGAGGAAAAAATTTCAATCTTATATGCTGCATTTAAATTAAAGATGGAAAATCGAAAACAATTTTATGATAAAAAAACATTTATTACTTTTGAACATCAATTTATTGGATGCCACTGGTCATGATTAAGAAAATCAACAACTAATCAATCCATCAACCCAGTCATTGGTTCAGACTACAATGAAACACAAATTGAAAATGTGGTTAATAACTGGAGCAGAAATTTGTGAGATGGGATTACTGTCTCTTTGACCTGTACCTCACATCTCTATTGATTCATACCTTAAATGTATATAAAACATGTAAAATTATAAAAATGTGATTTTTTTTTTCAGTTAAAAGTTTGTCCAAAGAATTTATGTATATCAACAGTAGCCACTAGAACAGATTTATTTGCCAGGGACCCAAATAAAGTCTTGCTTACAGATTTTTGGTAGCGTAAGGAATGTTGAACCTTTAGCCAAGACCATCAAACTTGTAAACAAAACCGATCAATGCACGTAAGTTATTTTTTGTAAATATTTTCATTAGTTGGGGTTTGAAATATTTTAAAGTAGGATAACAGATTTATTTATAAATTTCAAATTTCTGATGTATTAAAAACTGGACTTGCATTTTAAACAAAACAGAAAAATGACATTTCAGAAGAATTTTGTTCAGCGTGATTGCAATTTGATATTGACATTTTTTTGTGGGGTGGGGGTTGAAATATTTAAACTACTTTTTAACCGGATTTTCGAAGTAAAAATCGGTTATTGATTTGGGGATGTACGGCAGGCGGGCGGGCTGCTGCCAAACAGTGTCCGTTCATTTACATGAAAACGCTTTGAAGAAATTTTTTCAAATTTAGATATGTTGTTTCCTGTGACTAAATGAAGATCAAGTTCAATTTTCACGATTTTAGCTTTTCTCGTTATTCAGCCGTTTCCCAAGAATTCAATTTTTGATGAATTAATCCATTTCTGTACAAAGGGAAATAACTCATTTTTTAAAAGATTTTTAAAAGACATTGTATTAATGATAAATGACATTTTGGATTTTTTCTTTTCTTTGGTAAATTGTTTGAAGAATTTTGTAGTAGGTTTGTTTGTTATTCTGTATAAACTAATTTTCTGAATGTTATATATATAATTTTTTTTATAAAGTGAACTCCTTTAATTAGATAATAATCTATTTTTATTAAAGGATATATTTCATTACATTACATTGTGTAGATAAAGTTGATAGATAAGTTGCAGATTATATTAGTTTGTGACAAATGAAAGAAAAATATTTGGAACTGTTAATTATATTTGATTATAATTTAAAAATAGATATACATTGTGTTACATCATATCTAATTTTAGAGAACTATTTTTATTGACTAAATCATATCTAATGTTAGAGTACTATGTTAAACCATATTTCTGTTCAAAGCGAAATAACTCAAACTTATTCCATGAACCAGTAATGATAACATCAAAATTTCTTTATAACTATTTTTTTAAGTCATGTTTGTTATGAAGGTAGATGTCACAGTTGTTATGTGGTATTTTATTTTTGTTGTGTGTGTTAATGTTTAATTTTTACATGATCCTGTTTGGGGTTCAGATTTGCAAATATCATTTTCATTATTAATTAGATAATAATCTGTTATAAATATTCAATTACAATCCAAATTCAGAGCTGTTTTAAGCTTAAATGTTGTGTCCATACTTGCTCAACTGTTCAGGGTTCGACCTCTGCAGGAAAATCCGGTTTGCTGTCACTCGACAGCCTCTTGTTAAAATTATAGGATATAAATTTCTTACAAATATTTTTATTCCATAGTTGACCATTTGATTGTGAAAAAAGCAAGGATAAACGTTCATGTCAACATGCTATACCTTGTGATGTGCTTCATATTCATTGAATTTCATGTTTACCGAATTCTCATAGTGGAGTATCATTAGTGAGTGATAATTCTCAGTACAACTTGATTTCTATTTATTTGCAGTAAGGATAGTTGTCAAGATAAAATAGAGCCTGAAGATCAAGATCTAGAGCCTTTATCATATGCAGAACAATTCCCAATGCCTAAATGATGGATGTGGATGTAAGGAACTTAAAACTACATTTATGTCAACTCTGTGATGACATTCATTGTAGCAGGCCAAGTCATTAAGGACTTAGTGAGAATGACTTGAGATGGAACAGCGCACTGGTCATGTGATGGTAGATCTATACTGCTGAGGAACACTGAAAACCTTCAATAATTGTGATAAATAATTCTTTTCATGAGTAATGAGTAATGATTTTTTAAATTATTTTGATATTCCTTATTTAAATGTTTAAATCAAAAATGTTATTTTCTGTGGTTTGAAGGAATGTTTTCAAGATTTAATCATTTTGATATGAACTTTTGATGAAGGCCATAATTGTTTTATTATAATGAACTAAATATGATGTAATGCTAATTTTTCGCATGTTTTGTGTTTATGGAGTCTTTTTGTTACAGAATATTTTGTATATCTAATTCAGAACTGCAACTGAATCTTGTTGACAACATGATATTTTTTGGACATGCAAAAGTGTGAGGATTTAGAATGTGCCCATTCCCAAAATTTTTTTTTGCCAATACCTATTTTCCCACCGGAAAAGGGGTTATTTTTTTTAACATGTACATTCCCAAACAATTATTTTACCTACGAGCAGTTTCCTGTGAGAAAAAAGGGTTTATATTGGTTATTATTTTATAAGGGGTTACTATAGTAAAGTATAAGAATAAATGTTATTTCTATTTCGTGTTGTTTTAGTTATATTAAAAACAACTTGACACATTGGACAAGAATACTTTGAAACAAAAGTACAGCATGTATAGCAAAACACAAAGTTGTAGGTCCTTAGTTTTACATCAAAGCAAGTGGAATTTATTACCAAATTTTAAAAAAAGAGCTATTTGTTTTAATTTATTCAAAATAATAAAAATGCTAAAATACAAAAAAAATTGTCTTATGCAATATTTAAAGGTCCTATAAGAACTTACATAAATTTGAGAATAAGAAATCAAGAAATAGAACTTTCCACTGTTCTTTTCTTAAAACCTCTTTGCTGAGATGGGGTGCATGATGGGATTGTTACTGATAGGATTTTTCATGGTTAGAGTTTTATTAATGGAAAAGGAACAGCGCTTCTATTGCTGTTATTCATCTCAAACTCAGTGATGCCAACAACATGGAGTAAAAACTCTCACCTCACTGCAAGTTTAAGACAACCTTAGGGTGAGGATGCCGAGACTACTGACAATTTAATTTATTTAAATTATGTGATAGGGAAGTTATATTACTGAAAATAAAGTACCATTTTTATACGACCGCCAAAAATTTTTGCGGTCGATATTGGTGAAATTGTCGTCATCGTCGTCCGAAGACACATTGGTTTTCGCACTCTAACTTTAGTTTAAGTGAATGGATCTCTAGGAAATTTTACCACAAGGTTCAATACCACAAAAGGAAGGTTGGGATTGATTTTGGGGTTATGGTACCAACAGTTAAGGAATTAGGGGCCAAAAATAAGCATTTTGTAACTTACAGACAATAACTTGTGTGTAAGTGTATGGATCTGTCTGACATTGTACCACAAGGTTCCATATCACAAAGGAATGCTGGGATTGATTTTGGGGTAATTGCCTCAAAATTTTAGGAATTAGGGCCAAAAGGGGCAAAAATAAGCATTTTCTAGTTTCAGGACAATAACTTGTGTGTAAGTGTATGGATCTTTCTGAAATTGTACTACAAGGTTCCGTATCACAAAGGGAAAGCTGGAATTGAGTTTGGGGTAATTGTCCTAAACGTATAGGAATTAGGGGCCAAAAGGGGCCAAAATAAGCATTTTTCTAGTTTCCAGACAATAACTTGTGTTCAAGTGTATGGATCTCTGAAATTGTACTGCAAGGTACCATACCTCAAAGGGAAGGCTGGGATTGAGTTTGGGGGTGATGAATCATAAGGGGGTTCAAAAAATTTGGGGTTTTTTTTTTTCCTTTTTTTTCCTTTTTTTTTTCTTTAAAATTTTCCATTTTAAGTTGGTTATTTCTGATTTATATTTAAAAGCAAATAATAATGATATGGCAGGAGATACACACCTAACAGGATGTGTAAATTATTATATAATAAGTATTGTGCAATAGCAAGAAATTTTCAATTGCACAGTATTGCGCAATAGCAAGAAATCTTCAATTGCACAGTATTGCGCAATAGAAAGAAATATCCAATAGCACAATATTGCACAATAGCAAGAAATTGTCAATTTTACAGTATTGTGCAATAGCAAGAAATATTCAATTGCACAGTATTGCGCAATTGCAAGAAATATTCAATTGCACAGTATTGTGCAAAAGAAGATACTTTGTATGAATTGCTTATTTCTTGACCAATTTCAATGGGGTTTTTTTCTTGAATTCTTGGGGTTCTTTAATATGCTGAATCTAACCGTGTATTAAGTTTTTGGATTTTGGGCCCCGTTTTTAAATTGGTCCACATTGAGGTCCAAAGGGTCCAAAATTAAACTTTGTTTCATTTCATCAAAAATTGAATTATTGGGGTTCTTTGATATGCCGAATCTAACCGTGTATTTAGATTCTTAATTTTTGGTCCCGTTTTCAAATTGGTCTACATTAAGGTCCAAAGGGTCCAAAATTAAACTTAGTTTGATTTTAACAAAAATTGAATTCTTAGGATTCTTTGATATGCTGAATCTAAACATGTATGTTTTCAAGTTGGTCCAAATCGAGGTTTGAAATTAAATTTTGTTTGATTTCAACAAAAATTGAATATATGGGGTTCTTTGACATGCTGAATCTAACAATGTATTTAGATTTTTGATTTTTGGGCCCCGTTATCAACTTTGTCCACATTGAGGTCAAAAGGGTCCAAAATTAAACTTTGTTTGATTTCATCAAAAATTGAACTCTTGGGGTTCTTTGATATGCTGAATCTAACCATGTATTTAGATTTTGGATATTGGACCATAATAGGTGAAAGTCCAATTTAATAAATTTTTGAGATCTTAGACCACATTCATTCTGTGTCAGAAACCTATGCTGTGTCAAATATTTAATCACAATCCAAATTCAGAGCTGTATCAAGCTTGAATGTTGTGTCCATACTTGCCCCAACTGTTCAGGGTTCGACCTCTGCGGTCGTATCAAGCTGCGCCCTGCGGAGCATTTTATTTATAGATGCACGAATATTATACAATTACGCCTTATTTAAAGGGGCATTAGCTATCAAATTCATGTTCACAGATTTGACTCAAATTCTCATAACTGATTTATAACCTACTAAAATGATATAAAACTTACATAAAGTCTACAATGAACAATTAACAATGCATGGACTCGATAATATGTATCCGCATTTCGTGTGTATTTTTATATATAATAGTCTAGAGGCCATCTAATTAACCATTGAGGTGACCTCCGAAGACTGCTGATGGCCATTTAACCCGATATAAACATAAATATAGATATAAATAGATAGCGAACACATGTAATTGGATTTTTCTAGGTCTGTTTGATTTCATATTATAGGTTAAACAAATATGTTAATCAACGTGTTTACCTGTATAGGAATGAGTTTTTGCAGATCGAATCAGTCAACCAAATGGTTTACCCTTGTTTCACTTTCCATTTTGACAATTCTTTTCCTTTTAATAGCTGAACACGTCTAGTTCATGCGTAGCCCATCTCTAACTAAGGGGTTAAATAGGAGGTCACATGAATACGGTTTCAATGAGGTCGAATTATTCACTTGCAAGTGAATAATTCATCAGCGATGTTTCTCAGCTCATTTTGACAAAATAATGCCAAATTGGCATCTAAAAGCAAATTATTATTTCACTATTACACTTTCATTAATGATTGAACAAAAAAATCATATTTTATTTTTATTATATCTCGTAGCTAGTGCCCCTTTAAATGTTTAAATCAAGAAATGTTATTTTTCTGTGGTTTGAAGGAATGTTTTCAAGATTTAATCATTTTGATATGAACTTTTGATGAAGGCCATAATTGTTTTATTATAATGAACTAAATATGATGTAATGCTAATTTTTTGCATGTTTTGTGTTCATGGAGTCTTTTTGTTACAGAATATTTTGTATATCTAATTCAGAACTGCAACTGAATCTTGTTGACAACATGATATTTTTTGGACATGCAAAAGTGTGAGGATTTAGAATGTGCCCATTCCCAAAATTTTTTTTGCCAATACCTATTTTCCCACCGGAAAAGGGGTTATTTTTTTTAACATGCACATTCCCAAACAATTATTGTACCTACGTGCAGTTTCCTGCGAGAAAAAAGTGTTTATATTGGTTATTATTTTATAAGGGGTTACTATAGTAAAGTATAAGAATAAATGTTATTTCTATTTCATGTTGTTTTAGTTATATTAAAAAAAACTTGACACATTGGACAAGAATACTTTGAAACAAAAGTACAGCATGTATAGCAAAACACAAAGTTGTAGGTCCTTAGTTTTACATCAAAGACGAGTGGAATTTATTACCAAATTTTAAATAAAGAGCTATTTTTTTTAATTTATTCAAAATAATAAAAATGCTAAAATACAAAAAAAATTGTCTTATGCAATATTAAAAGGTCCTATAAGAACTTACATAAATTTGAGAATAAGAAATCAAGAAATAGAACTTTTCACTGTTCTTTTCTTAAAACCTCTTTGCTGAGATGGGGTGCATGATGGGATTGTTACTGGTTGGATCTTTCATGGTTAGAGTTTTATTAATGGAAAAGGAACAGCGCTTTTATTGCTGTTACTCATCTCAAACTCAGTGAGGCCAACAACATGGAGTAAGAACTCTCACCTCACTGCAAGTTCAAGACAACCTTAGGGTGAGGATGCCGAGACTACTGACAATTTAATTTATTCAAATTATATGATAGGGAAGTTATATTACTGAAATAGTTCATTCTTGCATTGGCCATAGAAGGAGGAGTTGTGATAAGAACCATTCTTTTACCCCTGTTATTGAAAAAATAGTAAAGTTCTTGAATACTTACAATTCTATAAAGTTTTTAGGACGATATTGTATTGATAAATAAAAGAAAGACATAGTGTGTTCACTTTAGTACAGAAATGTCATTTTGATGACATTTACTACTTTTATGAGTTTTTTCCTTAAATGAGTTTTTATTGTTGTGCCTGGCAATAAATTCATAATATGAAAGCAATACATAGGGATGCTAATCTGGGGTCGATTGCAGCTTTATTTCTTTGCAAAACGCTTTATATTTCAAAAGGTAGAACACATGGATAATTTGTATATATTGCACACATGCCTTATGTTCTGAAGTTTGTCTGGAATATGTCTGTTGTCCTTGACCTCAATCATGGTTCTGCAAGTGATTAAAATAACTAGATTTTATTCATATAATTTTTATGCCACCGCGGTAGCAGAGGGGGAATTTAATGTTACCCTTGTCCGTCTGTCCTGTCCTTTGCGTACGTCCCCAAAATTGCTTATTACCACGAAACACAGATAAAGCTTGAAATTGGGTGGCATCACTTTTACCGTTCTTGAGTTATGCCCCTTTATAAATATAAAAATTGCTGAATTTTTCGTTTCCGTTCTCTAACTTTAGTTTGCCTCAACCAAATGTTATAAAACTTATACACAATGCTTATTACCACAAAACACAGATCAAGTTTGAAATTGGGTGGCATCACTTTTACCTTTCTTGTGCTATGCCCCTTTATAAATGGAAAATTGCTAAACGTATCGTTTCTGTTCTCTAAGTTAAGTTTTCCTCCACCAAATGTTACGAAACTTATGCTTATAAACACAAAACGGTATTAACTATGTGAATCCTGCATATTTACAAAGGGGGGGGGGAGGCATCTGTGGCCCATAGACACATTCTCTATTTATGTAATAAGTAATAAGTAATAGAAAAATATATTTGGTATATAAAATCACTGCAAGGTTTACATATCCATCAAACAGGTTTCACCTAATCTTGACCTTGTTTCATGGATTTAAAGTTATGGACATTAAGTTACTTGATAAGGTCCATTTCTTTCCAGATTAAAAATTAAATTTTGTGTATTGAATGATGGTAAGGAGTAGACATCAGTCTGGTGGGGTTCATCTGACTGTGACCTCATTTTCATTGTCCATTGGTCAGTGTTAAGGTTTTGTGATTATGTTAATGTCTGGATACAAAATGAAAATTGTCTACTATATTTGGTGTATGTAATGATTTTAGGTGAACATGTCGGTCAGGCAGGGTTCACCTTACTTTAACCTCATTTTCATGGTTCATTGGTCAATGCTTAGTCTTTGTTGTTACACCTGTGTCTGAGATATTATAAGCAGTTCAGTAATTTTTGGTTATAGGGATAATTGTAAGGTGTTTGTTTTTTCTGAGTAAAACCTTGATCAGAAAGACTTTCAACATCTTAATCATGATCAGTAAAGCTGGCAAGACATCTCAGTGTATGCACCCTTGTTATGAAAATAAGGATGAGACAACGAAAGGAGAAGGCTGTGACTAGCTACAGGTTCATCTACAGCTTTTAACAATAAGTGAAACCTATTCTCTTTAGCTATCTATAAAAGGTTCAAATGATAAAATATAAAAAAAAAACAGCCTAATTTATACTAAAACAATTGACAAAAAATTATATGGCAGACAGCAAGAAACGACAACCGCAGTTGATTAGAGGCTCTTGGCTTAGGACTGGCAAATGAAGAAGGTGTTGGGGTAAAACATTTTTGTGAGTGCTCAATCTCCCCATCCTACCATGGGGCAGTATTGTAACAGAACAACACAAGAACAAACTGTACACCAAATACATCTACAATGGATTCAGTGGACAGACATGAAAAGTATGACCTTGTGCAATGCCAAAATAAAAGCATCTACAGGAAGTAGGAGAAAAAATGTCAAACATGTAACTGGATAGCAATGCAGATTAGAAATGTATCTCAATATCAAAAGTCAAATTAATAAGTACTGACAAAGAATTTAGTTAAACGAATCTGCTTCAATGATCAATTGATAACCTTTAACAATAAGTTATTCAAAAGACCAGTTACATGAATCAAATCTCTATTGTCTTTCATATTTGGGATTTACCTCGAAGAAAGCTATTATGAATATAGTGAAACTATTAACAGCAAAAGTGATCAGCAAAGTTAACCAAGATGTTCAAATATGTCAAGTTACCGAAATTATTAATGAACTCCTTATATGTCGTATATAGGATTAATTGCCATTAAATGACAACTTTTACCCATTTCGTTGTTATTGGTTATTTTTATGAAAACTTTAAGAGATAGACATTATGAGCCGCAAAATTAATCAGCAAGACATGAAATAATAGAATAGAAAGTTGCCGAAGTCTTCAATGGACTCCTTATAGGGGTAATTATACCCTCGCTCTAAAAGTGGGGTTACATTGCATTTACCTTGTCCGGCCGTCCGTTCGTTCGTCGAACAAATATTTTAGTCAATTAACAGAATGAATTTATATATGGTTAGCAGCTTGACAGTGATAAGTTGTAACATGTGAACACTTTTCGTATCTGTTGGACACCAACCTATAGCTTGCCGATACTTTAAATTTTTCAATACGTTGAATGAACTTGAATATTTTCGTCACTTTTCTAAAATTCTACTGAATATAATGATTTTAAATTTGGTCAGCAGCCTGACAGTGATAAGTTGTAATGTATGTGTACCTTTTGGATCTGTTGGTCTGACACCTACTGCCAGTTTTCTAAGACTTTGAATTACGAGTTATGGTATGCTTATCACGTCAACACGTGCATTCTTGTTGTCCTTACCATGCTTGAATGTAACGGGATCAAGGCTGATTTTTGTCGAGCCTGCGACTTCTGTCGCAGAAAACGAGACAGAGGGATAGTGATTTGGCGGCGCCGGTGTTAATTAATTACTTAAAAGCTTAATATTTTAGAAGGTAGAAGACCTGGATGCTTCATGTTATTAAGTTTCCGTCAGTCATATGTCCATTGTCCTTCACCTCATTTTCATGGTTAAGTGACTACTGGAAAAAGTTAAGATTTTTTGTAATGTTAATTTCTCTCTTATTATGAGTAATATGATAACTATATTTGGTATGTGCGTACCTTGCAAGTTCCCCATGCCTGTCAGATAGTTTTTAGTTGAAAGCAACCTCATTTCAGGGATCAGTGAATAAGGTTAAGTTTTCTTTTCAGTCCATATCTCAGATACTATAATAAGCAATAAGTCTATAGGGGCGTGTTTTATTGGTCTCTTTTGTACATCTCCAGAATGTCTTCTCGTGAAGAGTCCAAAAAATGAATCTGGACCTCTTCTGGAGATATTCGGTAGAAGAAGCAAAAGAACAAAAATTCAATTTGCCATCGAATATAGCAGATTTTATTTTTTTTTTATGTTGGGTGACATAAATGAAGTTTACGATGATTTATTAGAAAATCAAGATGCGTCAATTCAGTCGGTAGACATGACTGTAATAGTGTGCTCTGTTTTGGCATTGATGTAATTATACAATAAGTGTGAAAACGAAGAAAATTAGTTGGAAGAAATCGCTGTGTTCGTCACATTTTTGCTTTATGCTTTCCTAACTCAATTTGGGTAAACAAATCCGGCTAAAAGCTCCGACCATTTAATTTTCAGGAATATAATCTTAAACTGTACAAAAATTTGTCAATGTTTGTCTGTTATATGCTCGAAAAGGACATCTTGTCTATCAAACAATTTTGAAGTAACCAAACTGGATTATTTTTGTATATAAAAGATATCGCAGAGTTCTCAAAATCTTTTTCCCTGGTGGTCCTTGAGGAAAATCTGCTGGTCCTTACTCTATTATTTCAATTGCAAAATTTCGATGGTCAAAACCTTCGGACCACCACAAGGTATACAAGGTCACGGCGTTTCTCAGACTGTTTATGACTAAATCCGTTGGTTGTGTACTAATTGATACTTTAGTCTGGGAGAACAAGATTTATTTCAGTGTTACTTGTAATTATAGCTTTGAACAAACTTTCATTAACTGCAAATACTCTTATTTCTGTACTTTGTGTCTATTGTCTTAATGTTGTTTTTCTTGTGTCTCGTACCGATCTTTTGGGTAAATCTAATTGCAACTGATTTTTACAGTTTGTTCTTATGTTGTACTGTTACACCACTGTCCCAGTTTAAGGGAGGGTTGAGCGCTCAGAAACATGTTTAACACTGCCATATTCTTTATGTGCCTGTCCTAAGTCAGGAGCCTGTAGTTCAGTGGTTGTCTGTCGACTCATATTTGATTTTTTGTAAATTGTTTTGATATATATAATTAGGCCGTTAGTTTTTTTGTTTGAATTTTTTTCAAATTTTTCATGTCGGGGGCTTTTATAGCCGACAATACGGTATGGGTTTTTGTCATTGTTGAAGGCCGTACGGTTGCCTATAATTGCTTACGTTCACTTCATTTGAAATTGGGTGGATAGTTGCCTCATTGGCAATCATACTACATTTCTTTATTTTCATATTATATACCTGACTTTTAAACTCGTGTTTTCCTGAACATGCATGAAATATTTGTCAATAGACGTTTAAAATAAGCAACCAACAATCAATCAATTTAAACTTGTGTTTAATAAGGGTAAAACATTTGATATATTTATTTTGTGGTGGGGTGGGGTACAAGATGATTTTAAATATGAACATGATGGCCAGGTAAGAGCTGAAAAATAGGCATGATTAGCGGCAGATTAAAATGAATAATAAATCCGCAAAAAAATCCTCCTGCACCTCCCCTCCCCAGAATATCAAATAGTCGTCCCCTTACTGTTATTGTCCTGTAGTTCTTATATTTATCCAGCTTATTGTCCCTACAGGGATGTCCTACTAAGCCTGCCATACCATAAAACGTTTATCACACAGCTCACATTGTGTTATGTCTGCATTCATAAATTTATTAGTCATTTAGCCTAAGCGACGCCACGTTTGTTATGTGCATCTGCCGTCTAAACTACCTATTTAAAAGGAAGAGGGAGAAGAGAGCCAGAAGATCTTCCCAAAAAAAAAAAAAAAAAACAGAAATGGACCTCTTCTAGCTCACTACCGAAGAACAAAAATACACGCCCCTATATTTGGTGTATGGAATGATTGTAAGGTGTACATGTATTTCCGGCTTGGTTTATCTGACCTTGACCTCATTTTCTTGGATCATGTGAAGTTTAGGTGATACTTGCAGTAAAAACTTATATTTAGGACTATCAACATAAAATCAATGGTCAGTACAGCAGGAGAGACATTTCAGCATGTGAACTATAATTAGTTCAAATTTTCATCGCAAGAGGTAGATTGAAGTTAGTCATGATAAAGCAGGTGTACACAAAAGTAGTGGTCAGAAGACACAAAAATAGTCTCTAGGTGTGGACACACAGACACAATCGGCTGTGGGTAGACGAAATAATTACGGTTGACATACTTGGGGAGGCCTGCTACGACAACAAAGGTAGGCGTGTTATACACCATTGTAAAGATAAATCAATTTAGATTTACGGCATAACAAGTTTTAGTGGGGTTGACAACCGAGAAATCGAAATATAACGGAAGTTCGCAACCGGGTGACATTTTTCAAAATGCGAGTTAAGTACCTTGTGTTATATTAAGGTATATAGAATTTTTTCAGATACAAGTTCCTGTGGCACAGTGTATAACTTGTAAATTTTTTTATACAAATTTATTTCTTTATATTTTATGCATGAAATATTAAGAAGGGGGATGAAATTACTTGTTTAAAAAATTGGGTGCTGAATTTTTATGTAAACAGTTAAAAAAGGTCAAAAATTAGAATGTCTGAAGCTGTCAAACTAAATTATAGACCCCCTTAAAATAGAAATGTCCATATTTTGAGTTAGACATAATAGACTTTTCTATAATTTTGATATTATTTGTCCCAAAAGTAGTACACTACACTGTAAAAAAAATTTTGAGATAGAGCAGGTGCGATTTTTTAATTTAATTTATTGTCTAAATGAAATGCACTTCGAAATTACTGTGTTTTCGGGCCTTGTGTTATAAAAGATCATCTGGTAGCAAATTAAAGCATCAGATCTATGTATAAAGTACTTTTCTTATTGATGTCAATCTTTTACATACTTGTGTTCAGTGTTCCTGCTGTGTTTATATTAAGATAATTACACCCTTCCATCTATCTTATACCATGCTTCTTCTGACTACAATCTTTTAAAGGCTAAACAGTTTTACATGTTGTTCAGCTTAAATAGAATAGTATAAACTGCAGATTTGAAGAAAAGAAAAGCAAAACTGTTTTTTATGTAATCAACAGCTACTGATAATTGCAACCAGAAGATCACTTGATACAGTGAAAACACAAACTGTAGCTTAAAAAAGATTCTTGACCTTACGCAATGTGAAAATACACAAATTGTTCATGGAATAAAGTACACAAAAACGCAAGTTGTTAGTTCACAAGCCATGATAACAGCGTACTGAATCTCTGAGCTTTGTCAGTTAATATTTTTTAACACAAACAATCAAAGAATTTAGAAAGCATATATTTTTAATGAAAAGAAGACAAAGTACAGTTAAAAAAAGATCAAACGGTTATATAAAATAAATAAGTTATAATTAATTACAATTAAAAAAGTAAAAAAAATATATAAAATAAGTAAATTTTAATAAGTTTTTGTTCTTCGATATATTGGCAGCCGCCTCAACACGCTGAAAGATATAGAATGTATACATGTACGTAAATATGCATACTGATATATAAACATCAATATATATGTTTTATACGAATGAGTATTTTGAATAAATAACAGTGGATACTGATTGTTGATTATAAAAGGGTTAAACGCCAGTTTTTTCCATCGCAATCATTTCAGGAGAAGCAGCAGGCGTTAAGTTAGTCACCTGTTGACCACCAGAAGCACTTCCGGTTATATTTGTTTGAAATGAAGAAGTTTGCTGTACTGATACCGTATTATGTAGTTCCTTTGATTTATGAATATTCCAGATTTGAATGACAATATCTTTCACCAAGATATCAGATGATATATCGCCGATCATTTTTAAAACCATGACACCATCTTGCCCTATCGTAGTACCACTGAATGAACTGACCTCTGATGACGTGACTGGAATATTTGACATACACAGGTACTTCTTAATGTATCTGAAATAATAATAATAAATATGTTAAATGCATGTAACACTTTAAAAATACTATTGTTTTGAGTTTGTTCAAGTCGCAATCTGATTAAAATTCAGATCTATCACAACTTGCGTGCTCGTATAAATAGAGGACAGCGAAATCAAAGATCTATATTTTAATTAGATTGTGATAAAGTACCAGAGTTCCATGTTACGAAATTCTGATACTCTCTTCCAAACACAATGTGGAGCAGGTAAAACTCATCGCCAAAAGATTCAGGAATTTAACATGTTTAAGGAGTATTATCTATATGAAGAAAATGAGAATCGTTGATATATTTATATATTAAAGTAAACATTAATTCTCGACGGTAGCACGTGCAGCTGTTCAAGTATGCACGATTTAATAACAAATAAAATATACAGCAGACCAAAGTGTACACGTACTTGAAACAAATCTACTAAAATTTTTCCTTGAAAATGTTAAATAAAGGTACATAATTGGTTTATTGATTTTGTGTTGCTTGTTTTTGGAAGAAGCGAATGTTTCATTTATTCAAGACGATCAAAAATTTACAATATTAGGTAGTTCTGCAAGGTATGTCGGTCGAGATAAAGGACAGCAAGCTTGGAATATGACTGGAAAGTATGCTGGATATCAGCAAAAAAAAAAAAAAAAAAAAATTGAGAATATTTGAGTTGGTACTGAATATTCTTTAATCGTCTTTGGCTTTAGTAGATATACCAAAGTATATGTTTTCCATTGGAAAAAAACCTAACACAATGGCACTATCATGAAAGAATCTTTAAAAGTTTATGTGTTTACAATAAATTGCATGAACAATGTGACCAGCATTTTAGTAAATATGACACGGTTTATGTTTTAACTATTGGAAACATTTGTCTGAAATATAGCTAAAAAAAATTGCATTTAATGTGGAAATGTGACATTTCTATACTTCGTTGCTTGAATAATCCCCTTAGGGCAAAACTTAACCTTGACGAACGAAACATTTACCCACTACCACGTTTCATTGGAGAAAAATAATAAAACGCGGCAGTAATACCATACCTTTGTCTCACCATTGGTAATAATGACTTTACAAGGAACAAGATCCCACTGGTACCGGCTGCGACACAAACTACCAGTAACCAGATCCAAACAAAGAAATAGATTTGTTCGTTAAATTCGTTGACCGGTACTAAACACTGAAAAGCGTACCTTCGCACATTCGACAGTGTAACAAACTTCAGGTCACACAATACCTCTCGTGGAAAAACAGGCGAATACGCTATTTTGGAATAATTGGTGTTGGTTATACTTTCAAACACATACTGGCCGTAAGAAGTGACATTTTGGGGTGACAGATATCCCTCTAGAATGATCAACTGTGTCACAGCATTGACGAAAAACAACAATTTCACGAATGCTAGTAGTACTGTTAAAATACCAAAAGGTAGGACAGTAAGAAAACGATCACTAAACTCTTGATAAAGATATGAACCTATCTCTATTGCAAAAGATTTTCGGTCGTCTGCAGAATTCTGCCTGTAGTCTTGTATCATTTTTGAAAGCTTCTGGCATCCGGAACCAAAACTTGACTCACAAATCCTTAAAATGATGTCGGGTAACAAAAACAAAAGTGCCTGCAGGGCTAAAATTAAAGGAAGCCACTGGTACAGAGTTCGTGTGCTGTCTTCGCTTAAACTGTCCTTGTCAAGCGTTACTATATTGTCCACTGAATCTGAGAAATATCCTAATGACTCAGACAGTATAATTTGTCTGGATAACCAACATGATTCCTCAGTAAAGGCGGTCGTGTGTTGTGAAAATTCGGGTGGTACTTTGCAAATAAAGTTTGGTCCTCTGTAATGGCGCCAAGCTGTCAGAAGTGCTAATATCAACAGAAGTAGAAACGTCCAAGTACTGCTAAATCTGTCAGCCCAGCTTCCGTAGTTAACCGTTGGTTTGTAAAAGTTGAAAATCATTTTACCAAAATAACTGTTACAATCCTGAAAATGAAAACATTGTTTTAACTTTATGTTACTCGTGTAATCATCAAAAGATTCCTACGCAGGTATTGAAAATGTTTTACTCATAGAAATGTTAAAAAAAAAACCGAACAATTGTTTTATGTTTAGATTAGTGTGCTTTATTATTTTATATATTACAAGTTTTTGGATTTAATATATATTTAAGACCTATTGTTTTTTCTATTGTCCAACGTTTTTTTCCCTGGCCCAAAGTTTATACCAATGAGACAGCTACCCAACAACACAAACATTCCAAGATCATTTTATGCCAATACATTTCCTTGCAGTTCATTGGTATTTGTTGACAAACTTTTAAGTCATTGGATTTTGTTTGCAAAATCAAGATGATCACTGTTGTAATATTTTTTTTTTTACTTTTCAAGTAAATACACAGACATTTTTCTCTGAAATTTTGAAATCTATACCTTTATATAACGCGTATTGTAAAGGTATAGATATATATTTTTTTCAGAGAAAAAGTGTATGTGTGTTAATAAGCAAGTCAGACTTGAACGTAAAAAGATAGAAATGTTATTCAAGCACACGATTTTGCATTGGTCTATTTCTTCAATGAGGCTAATAAGGGAAATGGACTATGATGATTTTCACTAAGTTTTTCTATTTCGAACTCCTCAACCTGCTGAAAACCTATGGTCATGTGAAATTACCCATACGTTAATAATATTGCGCACAGACAAAATTCAAAATTTTGGAATACCAAAGTAATTGGAACAATAGAACACAAAATGCTATTATTTATTTACAAAGTTATATTCAAATGACAACCTATTTCCATCACACTATTGTGTCAGTCTTTTCATCATTTGCATGAAAAGGAACTCCCGTTTCTACATTTCTATCTCACAAAAAGAGTTAAATTAGATTCGTACCGCAGAACGTAAAAAACCAAAAAACTAACGTATGGTTGATTTAATTGTGTATCTTAGATAAATAAAAACAATCATTTGTTGACTGTGTTATTGTTACACACTTGATAATCATATTAATTATTAGAACTGCAGTTATTGCTTATTTTCAGCCCCTGCGTGACTGCCGTGGATGATAAGTCAAATATTTAAAAAGTTTTTTTGATTTTCAATTAAGCAGGAAATGGTCTTGAAATGATATAGTTTTGCTATGATGGGCCTTTGACATTGAATTTCTAAGAAATAAATGTGTCGGGAAGACGTGTAAATAACGTTCGCGTGAAAGCTGTCAACTTTTGGATTCTCATCCCAAAGTCCCGTTAACTTTTTGTTCTATACCACTTAAGCGAAAATCAAAGAAAGAATCCCTCTGTCAATTCTGGTTGAATTGTTTTTTTAAATAAAAACATTTTATGTTACCTTACCATGCTTTCTAGGTTACTGCATTACGTCAGTTGGTATAAAAAAAATTTCCAAACATTTGACTTGAAAGAAGAATTTGAACGAAACATACCTTTCACACAGTTTGACTTTCCTCGTATTTCAATGAATACACAGATGATGTACACAATTTAGCAGATTATCTATTAATAGAGAGCACTTTGAATTTTCTGTGAATTATCAAAGAACGATTGTCAGATTTCAACATTGCTGGCACATTGCCATACTAAAGCCACAATATGTTATGAATGAAAAGCCTTTACTCAATCAAAAACGTTTTTGGACAATTTGAACATGTTGAAAGAGGTCGCCATTTTATAGTAATATGTGATTACTGTATTTACATATAATTATTGTTTAATAAATTTTATCAAATCTTTATAGCCCCCCCCCCTTTACGGCCAACCAAGATATTAGATATCTTTATACAGTTAAAGGTATGATTTACTGATCTGTTGTATATTCAACGTCCAGTTGCAAATGTTTCTATCTACATATTCAATGCGGATTATCTATTTTCATTGGTATTTTGTATTTTAAGAATACCAGTCTTCTTTCGTCAAGCATTATGGTTGGATTATGTATATTCCGAGGTTCGACTTTGAATGGATAAATTTTATCCTTTGTTAGTGTAACTGTATTTTATTGACCACACCCCCTTTTCTTCTTTTCTTCGTAATGAATAAGTGACTTTGCATTATTTCTGATCATGAAAAACTTTAATATAAAACAAACACCATCATATGTCGTATTTGCGGCGTGTTTGCTGCAAATACGCTGCAGGTCTGCTGCAAACAATTTACCATGCAAATGAGTGTTTGCTGCAGACCTGCTGCAAACATTCTGTGATGAATTTGTACTTACAAATAATGTCTTTGAAAACTTCTGTTAATTTCAAACTATAATGCCTCCCTGAACACTAATATATATTATGACACAAACATCACCAACATTTTCAAATTTCAAATCTTTATCTTGCAGGAAGTTACCAATAGGCATGCTCAGTCGTTTTATGTAGTTTCTTGCAATGCTCTTGCAAACATATAAAATTGTCAAAGATTTCTGCAATCTAGCTGCGAACATCCCTTATATTCTAGTTTTTCCTGCAATCTTACTGCAAACATATTTGTTTCTGCAAACTTGCCGCAAGCTTGCAGCAAAAGCTGCAATGTTTGCAGGAGGTTTGCAGCTAGCTGCAAACATCTGCAAACATTATTCAAAGGGTTCCTGCAAACTTTTGTATGCAGCAGACCTGCAACAAGTTTGCAGCAGATCTGCTGCAAACATTTCAGTTCTGTTATTTATTATTGGTGTCCTTGGTTTTTATCAAGGCTCTGAAGTGAAAACACATTCAAATACAAAAAACTTAAATGTCACCATGGTCACCGAACGACATAATGATAGTTTAACTCAAACCACAAAATAAATATCAAATATTTTATTGTCAATTAAGCACCATTATTTAAACTAATCTAATGGTAATTACACCATATCTCTAAATTATCGTATTAACTCTCTTTCAACGTTAATAGAGGATCTTCTTTTAATCTGTAAATGGCTTATTTCAGCAGGAATAAAGGAAAGAATTTACAGCTTCATAGGTTAAATGTTACATTAGCGTATAGGTTTGATACTGGAATATTGTTGTGACGCCATTCTATTTATAAATTATTTTCTTCTAACAAAAACCTGTCGTCTGTTCGAATTCCAATCGGTCAACACAGTTGGTAAGGCTGCGAGAGATGTTCTGCGCTGGTGATTTGGTCCCTAATTTTTTTTTCAGAGACAAGTGGCTGTGGTCCTGACCGATGCTGGTGATCGTTGACTATATATGTAAACCAAGACGAAAATGACTATTTCAGACGTCTTCTTGAAAATATAGCAGATGCAAATAGATAGTTCTTATGGGATCAAAGACAAGCAACTAACAAAATGGTCATCTAAGGCTTCATGATCAGTATGCGAAACACATAAGTGCTCATATTTAGAACATCTGGAACTTAAATAAATAAACATAAATGCTCTTGGAGTCCTCTTTCTATACCCAAATGCGGTACGACATAATAATTCTATACGGAAACAGGGGCGGATCCAGCCATTTTTAAAGGGGTTCCCAACCCAGGATGAAGGGGTTCCAACTATATGTCCCTATTCAAATGCATTGATCGTCCAAAAATGGGGGTTCCAACCCCGGACCCCCTCTGGATCCGCCACTCGGAAAACCGTAGCAATATCTGAAAATTGTGCATTTTTACGGTTAAGACATGCCCTAATTCTGTGCTAGGTCCGGATACGAGGTTTGTGATTTAAGTGACATTTAAAACGACAGTAAACCATTTACGAATATACTTTTATCTGTGTCTCATGTCTCGCGACTTTATTCTAGGCATTAGAGCTATCACTGAATAAATCGCAGAATATTCCTACAAATCCTTTAGGCGAACCAATGGTGTTCCTTTTGGAATGCAACGATTCGTTTGATTGGTCTATTTCATATGGATTTACAAGTTTAGATGATCTAACTACTTCTTCTATGATAAATATAAATAAACGATCTAGATTTCATTTTTACACATGGCTGTTAAAAAGTGACTCCTACAGGACAAAGATGGGAACAATTACAAGTCACCGTAGGGCATTCAACATTAAGCAACACCGATACGATACCGTATACTATATAAATAAGCTAAAAATAAAACTCCGGTATGAAATAATTTGACACAATCCAGGAGAGATGACCATCGACCTGATTTATCTACAAAAATGAATGAAAAACAAATACGACAGACATCAATCAACTAGAGATGGCGGGGTTCAACATGTTTGTGAGCATTCAAGACCCTTCACCCTCTTTCTCTCCTTAACCTATAATCTTTTAAAAATGTTCGCAATAATGAATTGATCAATATCATCGTTTTTTTCCATCCACAAATTTATGCTATGTGAGGCGTTGTGCAATAGTGTCTCGGGGTAAACAAATAGCTATGATCATCAATACATCTAAGAATTAACTGTAAATATATGTTTTACTTATGAAATCTAAGACCTACAAGTATATAATTATAGATGATATTTTTTATTACTGAACAGTCAAATGAATTTATCCAAGAGAGACAATAATTGTGTAAAATCAAAACCAAAATAGACCTTAGGGAGTTACCATTTGATTTTGAGGGGAAGGGAGGGGCTAGCATGAAATTTGAAAAAGGCAGGACAAGAGTTTTGAGTAAAAACAAGGCCAGGATGAGCAACTTGGCAAAAAAAAAGGCAGGATGACAATTTATGTAAAAAGTCAGGATAAACTAATAAAAAAATGCAGGACCGAATAGAGTGAAAATAAAAAGGCAGGACTGAGATTACAACTAAAAAAGAATGCAGGACATTATTATTCCAATCGGTGCCCCCATACAAATCAAATGGTAGCTCCTTATAATAGCAGAATTGACAAAAGAAATCAATTTGTAAAAAAATATTTCTATCAAAATGCATCTTATCAACGTTCTCCAGGTTCATGATGTACTTTTATTTACTCAAATTTCATACATAGTCGTAGTTATCAGGTAATAATTATACTTATTTTCTAAAAAATTTTTAGTCATATTATGTTTATAATGTTATTTAATTATTCGATTAAAACATCGACTGAAGTATTAAATTTTGATTTCTCAAATTAACGATGGAATCATATATAATTATTTTTGATATGTTCTGGAATAGCGATTTTTCCTTTGATTAAGGAAATAATAATGTTTAACATGTTTTGCAATTATATCTTTATCATAAACCTCGTTATATTTATCAATAATCCGTGATATATTAATAGGTTTTATGCACGAGTGACCTTTTATTTTTTTCATGAATATAGCAGGACATAAATTGGTGTTGTTAACAGTGTTCTACAATTTATATTATTAGTTCCATAGTGTGTTAGTGACCTAATACGATATATATGGGATCAGTAAATTCCATATGGGGTTCGAGCAAATATATGGGGTCAGTAAATTCCATATTTTCGAGCAAACCCTATATGGAATTTACTGACCCCATATATATCGTATTAGGTCACTAACACACTGTGTAACGAATTTATCTTATCGACTATCTTAACATGTGTCATTTAGACTAGTGGCCTTTCAAAGAGGTCAAGTCTTCAATATTAAGAACCCACTTTCAAAGGGACATTACACAACAACTAACTGTGTATTGAAATAAACCACACCTACTAACCCCATATGAAATATACACGGTCTCCACGCGGTTGCTTTTAACCAATCATATTCCTAGAAATGTATATGAGGTTAGATAAAATAGCATACGGTCTTAAAGTTTTGGTAATAAATATTATCCTTTTTATGTATTATAAAGAATGGAGGGACCGAACTATTTTGATCACTGCATGAGAGCGGCTAATGATCCTTTGCCCAATAAAACAGATTTTGCTCCTGAAATATATAAATAAAGCTTAATCTGGTGCATTCTGATATAAACATTTAATAATACATCTATATAGAATTGTGCTTTGCGTGACAATTTATGAAGTATCGACGAAACTTTTCATATTTATAGCTAGATCTATGCACAATGCTGTTGAAACTTTGACGTTATTCTTTTTCGTTAAAATGAAACTGGATCTTATACATCGTTCAAATTCTATGCACTTTATTTTTAAAATTGAGAAAAAATCAACTATCCTCATACATGTATATGTTTTTTTTTTAAAATCTAGTGACATCGATTTACTATTCCACAAGCATGGGACGTCGCTGTCATGTTTCTTATTTTTAAGTCGACTTTGTAAACTTCAAGAAAAAGACAGAGATATGATTCAGAAGCAAACCCCTCTTGTTTAGATTTCTTAATTTCATAATCACTGTTCTACCATACATACCCTTCCGGAGCCCTTGTGACCACCTTCGTTTTTTTTTTTGTGTGTGAGGTTCGTGATGATCAGTTATTAGTATTTAACTAGTATTTTGTAGACTGTTGTTTGTATTTTCGTCATTTTTTTTAGTTTAGTGCCATGGTATTGTCTGTGTTTCTTTGATTGTCCCTTTGGTATCTTCTGCATGCCCCTTAACACTGGTTAAGTACTCAGTCAAATGTAAACAATTTGGCCGAAAATGTTTTTAATTCTTCAATTGGTTTAAATTCTGCCTCATTTAAGTCTTCATCTTCCAGTTGCAGTCAGAATTCCCCGGCCTTCCACCTAGTCGGCCTTCATGTTGTATTATAATTGTTAGTTTGTTCTCGTCCTTGATATGCATAAATTATTTACTGGACATTAAGCAAGCAACAACCAATCGATCAATACGGGTATTAATATGTACGGTTTTAAGTGGATTTATAAACAGAACTTTCAATAGTTTACGTATTATATTGTTTAACTCCGTGCGCTATACCGACCTTCAGCTCAACATCATCCTTTTTATAAATACTTAACGGGTAAAACTTCTACTATACGATAAATGAAAATCAAACTTTGTCTATCATTTAATCATTGTAAATTAAGCTCTTAAAAATATTTTTGAATATTAATGTAAATATAAGTTAGAAAGAGAATTTCAACGGTAGACAAAGGCCTTAATCAAGAACGGCTGCAATAGGAGGTTCATATACTGCACTTCTTATTTGAGTGTCCTTGTCTCCATAATGTGAAATGACAATTTCATTTTTTCAACAAAATTGTAAAAATTTTCTAATTTATTCTCTGATAATAGATTAATTTGGTTATTGAGTAATGATGATAAAAATATAATATTAGAATTAAATAGATGTTGTAAACTTCATTTGATAAAAGAGAGGAAATATTAACAAATTAGCCTAGTGCATAACTAATTCACTCATTCATACAATTAGCCAACGCTACTTGAGAGTACGAGTTGTCTCCACTTCTCCAGGTAGAGATGCCTGAAACTAGACAATTAATTATATTGTACTGTATTTGTAGTTTTTTTTTTTCTTCCCCCTGCTCAATTCTGTTCAATACATAGATTTTTATAACATTAATTTCGAACTTAACATGTCCATCTGGCAGTGTTCATCTGACCTTGACTTCATTATCATGTTATATTGGTCAATGATTAATTTTCGAGGTTAAGTTTAATTTTTTTTTCATGAATACTATAAGCAATAGCCAACTATATTTGGTGTTTGAAATAATTGTTAAAAATAATCAAAGATAGCAGGCTTATAACGTGGTAAGCGAGACGCGCGTTTTGTTCACATAAGAATCGGCTCTGGCGCTCGAAAAAACACAGGTCAAATCAAATACAAAGTTGAAGACCATAATAAACCAAAATTCCGAAAAGATGTTCCAAATACGGCTACGACAATCTATGCCTGAAATGTCCGTCTTGCAGGGTTTATTTGTACTTTTGTATTTTTTTGGTTCTGTATACTCTTCAACTTAGTACTTTCTTACTTTAGAGTGCCACACGTGATTGTACGGTTTTGTTTTATTTTCTGTTAATACTAAATTGTAAGAAGACAAACTTTCTATATAAGAAAATTCAGTATTTTGAGCCTGCTTTCAGTTAGTTGAGCATTGTTTGATACGGTATTATTTTTTTCTATTTCATTTGCAGTACCGATATTATAGTAAAGAACTTTTAAGAACTGATTTTTATTGTGCGTTTTTCGATGTACATTTTTTTTTATATTATTAATGAGATCAGGATAAAAGACATAAAAAAATATATAACCCAACTACCTATTAAAGTGCCTATCCATGTCAGAAAGTCATATTTATACGAACAACAACAATTTAAACATAATTTTCTAAATTGCCAATTTAATTTTATAGAATGAAGACATGGATAGCAAAGGAAATACAGTAATAAAATGGTAAGGTAAATAACTCAAGTTATACGGATTTATTTGGTCTCCTGCTCGGAAAAATGACATGGAACTATTTTGGTTTGGTAACCGTTAAAATTACTCTACTCCTAATTAAGGGATGGCGTACTTATTTCATTTTGGTTATTAAAAAGAGTGCTAGTATATTTTTATATTTCCTGTCTTTATAGACTTAACGTTACCAATTTGCCACTTTTATTTTCAATTTACCGTTATGTATTATGAACAGTAAAAATTCCCCCA
The DNA here is from genome assembly GCA_017311375.1 of Mytilus coruscus. NCBI lineage: Eukaryota > Metazoa > Mollusca > Bivalvia > Mytilida > Mytilidae > Mytilus > Mytilus coruscus. The sequence continues at coordinate 84,639,349 of CM029596.1, read as the reverse complement.
ACCGGAAGTGATATAATTACTCAAATTACTTTCGGATGTTTGGGTTAAAGGTGGCACAGTAGTATTTCCTGGCCCATAAGGGATAATGATAGCCTTTTTAGGATTTTTACCACTTTCTAACACTGCGAAAAATTCTACATACACAGTTAACTGAAGTACTTTCATTATACTAATCAGAAATAAATTTTAATATGTATCATGACCGTTTACTTTTTGCTATTTTTAAAACCTAAGGCCACTAGTGCTTTTAGGTCTTTTATCATGCAGTGAATACAAAATTTAAAAATTCTCAAAATTCATTTTCACCTGTATGTAAAATTATTTCATATTTTCTACACCTGATTCATCCCTCTGTTTGGGAAAGTATGGTCAGTTGATACTGTATTTTTGTCCAATCACACTGTTCAGATACATTGACTTAAGTAGGGTACACAAAAGAGCAACCTAAATTCCGGAATGCAAATACTACCGTGCTACCTTAACGCTTTTCTTCTAAATTTGATATATAGACATCGGAGGCGTTCAGCGGATACGAACAAAAGAAACCGATTGGAACGTTATGCAAGTTGCAGTGTTAACAATGTTAAAATTGGGAACAACACAATAATATTAGCATTTTTAGATTCAAGAACTAGCGATACCATAATTACCCGTACACAATTATGCGAAGTGATTTAACAATGATCAACAGTGCACTTTTGGATAACGATTGTAGGAACATGCTTTCCGGGCTATGGATAATGGAACTCGACAATCAAGGATAATAAATCAATTGATAAACAGAGTTGTATATAATCATTTTTCAAGACAGTAGTAGCAAAATGTTTATACGAAGGTATATTACGACTATATTTAATTAATCAAAATTATGTCTATATCATTTCGTATGAAACTCTTAAAGAGGTATTGCCAATTCGATAGAACCCCATGATCTTGATCAAATCTTTGCTTCGTATTGCAACTACTGTCGCCTATCGACCCAGGACCCCAGGCTATATCAACAGTACCTCAGACTGATATAGGTGGACAATTTGCTAACCTCCACTCTTCATCAGTAAATGACCTAGTAAATACAGTAGTCTGCCACAAGGGTAAATACATTCAAGACGACCAATACATGTATTTATGTACGATTTGTAGTTGTTGCAGAGTATTTTTTATGCGGGTTAGTATTTTCTTTCGATGTCTTTTGGGTGCTGTCTCATTCCGCTCTACTCCTTTTGGTAATGATTTTAATTTATAATCTTAACTTGTATTTCATATTCGAATCTACGAAAACAAATAGTTTAAATATAAGATATAACGCGTTTGTGCGTTCTTAAATATAGATAGATAACTTCTGAATGCATATGTATAACACTGTCAAAATCATAATGGACCTTCTAAGGATTGCAAAAGTCGAGGTTAAAAACTTTTATAGTTATAAATATATTTATAGAAAAATGTATTTAATTATCGGCGAAAGGAAAGATGATTCCTAGTGGGCAATCAAAAACCGTATTTCATAGAAAGACACACACAACCATGGTAAAAAGAAAAAAAAAAGATGAACAGACAAACAACAAGTAAATTTCTTAATGACTATGATTGTCTTTAAAAACTTGTATTTTATAAAGATACGTATTCTTTTTTTACAGTATTTCATTAAAACCTCGTACACATGCCGTGACATATTTGTTAAAACGCCAGGTTGTATAAAACAAACAAAAACAAAAAAATTTTTATACTTTACCTAAACATAGCTTATACATGTATCATGCTATTTCAAAATTGTAAAAAAATGTAACCGAGCAAGATGTCTTGTACTTTTTGTCCCAAATTTTCAGATTTTTAAGGCTTATATTTGATAAAACACAATTATATAACTTTATGCCCTTAAATTGCTAATTCCTGAATAAATCTATATCGATCGTCTGCGATCCTATATGTCAGTTACAGATTTTTACAGTCATACTTTACCTTCAATACATATATCATTGGTATCTAGAAATTTAACAAATTAATTTATATTGCAAGGTGAGTAATTATAAAGGTACAATTATCACACAGGGAGATTGAATCTACACACAGCATGTTTTGCAATTAAAGCATAATACAAGTCATCAAAATTCCAATGAATAGTCCATGTTGGATTAATAGTTTTTATATGTTGGTACGGGATAGAAATTGACCTTATCATCTTGTCGATTAAAATGAATTTTGTGTCGTGACATAAAAGCAGCGCAACAGATCACATGTTGCTCAAACAAAACATGTATATGTACCTATTTATTTGTAAATATACAAGCAGTTTCAATGCCATTGAATTGATCAGTCAATAACCTTGACGAAGTAAGTTGTGTTTTGCAGTTTAGAAAAAGTGATGCATGTGTTCTTTTCTGATTTATATATGTTAAGGTATTGGTATTTTGTATAACATTAAAGAAATTAATTGGAAATTCGTTATTACGAAAACTAGTTTATGTATATGTCATTAAGACAGCATTCTAACAAAAGAAAACCCAAAAAGACATCTTAAGGTCAACATATGGTCTTTATCACAAGCAGGTTTCTATACGATATGCCAAGCCCGAAAAAGCACAAGTCTAAAAAAAAACATGGCACACGATTTAACAGATTTGCAAAATCAAAGAAACGCTTCATATGATAAAAAAAAGACCGTTTAGGGATTGTTTTCAAACATGAGAAATGGTAACCACTGATTAGGTTCCTCATTTGGGACAGGCAAATGCACAGGTAGCGGGGTTGAACTAGCTTTTGGTGATGCCAACCCTCTCCCTTTTAATTCCGATCAGTTGACTAACACATGGTACATCAATGAACATATGAACCAGTGATCGCTGTCGGTGATATCTGCCATACTACTGGTTTTCTTTTATTGTTTTATTATAAGTCAGACAAATTGGTTTTCACCTATTATGACTTGATTGACATTTTGTCATCCTGACACCTTTTATTAGTCACTATACATTATGGGCTTTTTACTCAGTTTTGAAGTTTTTACGGTGACCTGTAGTTGTGCACATCTTTGTCCTTTGCATTTGTTGGATACCTGTCATAATGACAATCATACCACGTCTTCTTAATATTACACAATAAAAATATTTTTCAATGGTTTATCTGTGTTGGTATTAAAACGCCATAAAGAATAAAAAATATTAATTTTGGTGAAACTACGGATGTATTGCTCTTAAACGTGCAATACTTTCGGGACATCTATTGACGAAAAATAAGTTTTAGAAATATGAATACTTAGTGTAGTGCATCAAATTGGCCATAGTGTCTTATAATTTAATTCCATCAACAACAAAATTAGACATGGTACCTGATTGACGTTTTCGATAAAAAAAAATATCTAATAATCGGTAAGCAATTGATAAATATTTCGTTTTCCATTTATTATTCCCTAGGTATAAAAAGTTACCGCTCAATGCGCATCTGATTGACACAACTATTAACTGATTACGGTAGGGGGAATACATCTTGTGGTTGACTGTTTCCGTGGTAAGATTGTTGGTATTTGTGTTTTTTATCCTCTTTAGTCGAATCAAACAGGATTTTTAAATATTGTGTTATCTGAATTAGAAATAAAACTTTTTATTTGTTTTGTTTTGTTTGTTTGTTTGTTTGTTTTTTTTTTTTCTCTTGGAAAAATGCGGACCATGATGAAAATTGGTACCGATTATAGTCTGTAAAGATCTTTATTTTTGTTCACATGTATATATGATCTTGAAACTGATTTCTTACTCAAAATCAATGCAAACTTTGATATGCATCTTCTTTCTTTTAAAACGAACTCGTTTGCACCATATTTTATATGTTACCTCCTAATCTTATTACAAAATATCCTGCAAAACATGTGCATTAATAAAATATTTCAATATGCCTTCCCTTGATTAATTCATTTAACCAATCTCATTATATGTAATCGCTACAAGACCTTCCGTGCAAGCGGGCAAAATTAAATCGACATGAAGAAAACATGTTTCCTGATAGTAAGCTATTCAATGCGGCGTATGAAAATGCTTTCGAAGGATACACACAATTATCGTGTTATAATTTGACAGTGATCATTTGGGTTGATAGACAGACGAAGTAGATATCAATTACTATTTAAATAATATTTGATCTGAAAATTTTGACAAGATAAGTTTTATTTTTTCAAATCCATGCACCTTTAAGTTTGCTATTGTATATTATCGGATCTTGGCTTTTCAAATTGTTCGAAGGTCTGTCAAGTAAACGATCTTCAGTCCTTACTGAATCAACAAAAACTCAACTAGATTATTAATTAGATGCAATTTAAAGCTATATTCATATTCAAATGTCAAATTGAAAAACCAGTAATTTTCATTCAGTTGAACTTGCAGTTTTAAACAAAGCGATTTTTAATCAAATGAAATTGGAACGACAGCATACCATGTCTTACCTTGGCTTATAGGACCAGATGAGCTGACAATGACACGAATAACGACACTTAAGAGAAAGGCGGCTGTCAAAGATATCATACATTTTTGTTTTAATTTAATGCTATTTAAGCAATCCCCATTTTAAGATTAGCGTAAAGCACACCCTCTAACCGGTTATCAATACGACAGATCTTAACGATTGCCATTAAAACAATTGTTTTGCTACCGTTTTAAGCAGATTTTTTCTGTTGTTTCGATTGCAGTTAATACTAAATTGAATGGATATTGCAATCGTGTACAGCAGATTTTGATTGATCTGTGTTACCAATCAGTATGTTTGATGAATAATTACCTATTGCATCTACAATACCGATAGTCGGAAATATGGTATGGTTAATGATTGTAACAATAAAACAATACTATTTTGTAAATACGATTTCAAAATGCTATCACGGAGTAATCCCGCTGGCGAATATTCACATTTATTTCAGTGCAGAAGAGGCACAATAGTTCATCGGTGTTCAAAACTCGTCAATCCATTTGAATATATAAACCAAGAGAAAAACACAAGAGGTAGTCGTATGAGTTCCAACCGAACAAAACCGGATATGTCAACAGAATAAGCGTCTCCTGCTATGATTGCATCACACACCATGCAAATCCAGACTCAGTTAAAAATTTTACAACAGAAATAGGCCGTAATTCAATCGGTAAATATACAGATCAGACAAGTATTATGGTGTCTTAAGATAACCACCGGGAAACATGTCTCTCGTGTGTTCAGTAACATATATATCGTATTGGTCAACCAATTCGTGTTAGTGACCTCAAACCTTGTAAAGTGTCGATTTCAATCGTTACTTTCTTAATTAAGAGAGTGCCAATAGATTGTATAATTACTCTCGTTTTTGTCTTTTCTATAGATGCTAAAGTGTAAAATGGCAAGATTTTTACATCAGAAAATTCAGTAATTTTAGCTTGCTTTCAGTAGCGATGAGAATTCTTTGAGACGACATTTAATTTTCTTTTTTCTTTTGCAGTACCGATGTTATAATAAAATACTTTTTCTGAACTGATTTTTATTGTGTGTTATTCAAAGAACATTTTGTTATTATTGATGAGGTTTTGAATATCAAAAATATATTATAATCCAACAATCTATTAATGTTTCTGTCCATGTCAGGAATATCGTCAAAGGTTGTGTGTGTTGATATTTATCAGTTTCTTTGTGAGAAGTTCTTTAAACAGTGGAGTCATTATTATTTTAGAAACGTGAGAATTTGAGTATGATAATGGTACAGACTTGACTAGTGTCGACCACCGCAGTTCAATCCAAAGCTGTCTCGGTTTATTCTGTTGTTGCGTATGTATCTTTTTGACACATACTCCGCATACCCAGCTATATATTTCAAATTTGAAATAAATCAACTATATTAACTTTCATATAAAGATTTAATTAAACAAAACATATGTTCTTAATTGCTCATTTAATTCTATAGAATGGATATTACAGGGGAAAAAATAAATGAAAACATTCTAAGGGTAAGTAAATTAAAGTTATACGGACTTATTTGGTCTCCACAGACGTAGTAATGGTCACTGGCTGTCGTCTTCTTGGAAAAATGACTCAGATAATTTTGGTTTGGTAACCGTTAAAATTAATCTTCACCTAAAGGATGACGTACTTCTTTCAGTTTGGGTAAAAGAGTGCTGATAGCTTATATATATGATATGGTGTACTAATTTTTGCACCTTTTGTTTGCAGTATACCATCTTTTCTGCAAGTTTATTGTTTTCTGTTTGATATTAAATCAATAGTTATTAAAGATAAATTTTTGTTACATCTGGTGATCCTTTTATTTGGCAATCGCCGATGGAAGCCAGCAGGGTTTAAGAACATCCGTTGTTCGACCAGCTAGTCCAATGCGTTTTGTTAAAATATACTTTTTCACTTTTTTGGTCTTTTGGAAAATGTTGTTTGTGCTGTATTTAGACCCCTCTACCAAGAAATTTGTTTTGCATGCACACGTATAAAAATTGCGGTTTTTATTCAACGCAATCATAGGTTTGAACGTTGTTTTCAATTTAGACTTGTTTATATTTTTTCGTTTGGGCTTGTATTATATTTACCTTCATGTTTAGATGATCCGTTCATCCTATTTCGACTCTTCAAAATTCAAGAGTCTATCCTATAAATTGAGGTATATTATATGGCCTTCCAAATACCGTTTCGATTCCCAACATCACTGAAGAGCATTAATTGTCGAAATCCTGATATGGTGTACTAATTTTTGCACCTTTTGTTTGCGGTATACCATCTTTTCCGCCAGTTTATTGTTTTCTGTTTGGTATTAAATAAATAGTTATTAAAGATCCATTTTGTTTCATCTGTTGATTCGTTTATTTGGCAATCGCCAATGGCAGTCAGCAGGGTTTAAGAACATCAGTTGTTCGACCTGCTCGTCAAATGCGTTTTGTTAAAATATACTTTTTCACTTTTTTTGGTCTTTTGGATAATGTTGTTTGTGCTGTATTTAAACCCCTCTACCAAAAGATTTGTTTTGCATGCACACGTATAAAAATTGCGGTTTTTATCCAACGCAATCATAGATTTGAACGTTGTTTCAATTTAGACTTGTTTATATTTTTTCGTTTGGGCTTGTATTGTTTTTGCCTTCGGGTTTATATGATCCGTTCATCCTATTTCGACTCTTCAAAATTCAAGAGTCTATCCTATAAATTGAGGTAAATTATATGGCCTTCCAAATACTGTTTCGATTCCCAACATCACTGAAGAGACATTAATTGTCGAAATCCGGATATGGTGTACTAATTTTTGCACCTTTTGTTTGTGGTATACCATCTTTTCCGCAAGTTTATTGTTTTCTGTTTGGTATTAAATTAATAGTTATTAAAGATCCATTTTGTTACATCTGGTGATCCGTTTATTTGGCAATCGCCAATGGCAGTCAGCAGGGTTTAAGAACATCCGTTGTTCGACCTGCTAGTCAAATGCGTTTTCTTAAAATATACTTTTTCACTTTTTTGGTCTTTTGGAAATGTTGTTTGTGCTGTATTTAGACCCCTCTACAAAAAGATTTGTTTTGCATGCACACGTATCAAAATTGCGGTTTTTATCCAACGCAATCATAGATTTGAACGTTGTTTTCAATTTAGACTTGTATATATATATATATATATATATATACAACTCGTCTAAACATCAGCCCAACAATGTTAGATCTGTAAATTTGCTTTCGCAAATTTTTGTTCTTCCTCGCCGTGATTCGAACTCATGCTACTGAGATATCGTGACACCAAATCGCCTGCACTGTATCCGTGTCGGATACATGGCTGTGTACATTTCTGTATATACAACTCGTCTAAACATCAGCCCAACAATGTTAGATCTGTAAATTTGCTTTCGCAAATTTTTGTTCTTCCTCGCCGGGATTCGAACTCATGCTACTGAGATATCGTGACACCAAATCCGTGTCGGATACAGTGCAGGTGATTTGGTGTCACGATATCTCAGTAGCATGAGTTCGAATCCGGCGAGGAAGAACAAAAATTGCGAAAGCAAATTTACAGATCTAACATTGTTGGGCTGATGTTTAGACGAGTTGTATATACAGAAATGTACACAGCCATGTATCGCCATCACTGCTGGTGATCCGATGGAGAAATCTGTTGTAGAGTTGTCACTGGTTCAGACGTACTTATGAATATAATTATTTCTGTGACTGTATCTTGCATTAATTTGTAGGATCCTTTACAACAGATATTTCAGCTGATCTGTAACAATTCCATCTTCATGCCTTATATATCATGTACTGTATTACGACGCTAGATAAAAACTGACGAGGAAAGGTAACACCCGGCCACCGAAAGCTTAATTATTTGTGAAGCCTGGGTGGTCGTGTGGTCTAGCGTGTCGGATACAGTGCAGGCGATTTGGTGTCACGATATCTCAGTAGCATGAGTTCGAATCCCGGCGAGGAAGAACAAAAATTTGCGAAAGCAAATTTACAGATCTAACATTGTTGGGCTGATGTTTAGACGAGTTGTATATACAGAAATGTACACAGCCATGTATCGCCGTCACTGCTGGTGATCTGATGGAGAAATCTGTTGTAGAGTTGTCACTGGTTCAGACGTACTTATATATATATATATATTGAGGTAAATTATATGGCCTTCCAAATACCGGTTCGATCCCTAACATCAATGAAGAGACATTAATTGTCGAAATCCGTATAAGGTGTACAAATTTTTGCACTTATGTTTGCGATATACTATCTTTTCCGCAAGTTTATTGTTTTCGGTTTGGTATTAAATTAATAATTAAGATCCAAGTTACATCTGGTGATCAATTTATTTGGCAATCGCCGATGGAAGTCAGCAGGGTTTAAGAACATCAGTTGTTTGACCTGTTAGTCAAATGCTTTTTTTTTAAATATACTTTTCACCTTTTGGTATTTTGGAAAATGTTGTTTGTGCTGTATTTAGACCCCTCTACCAAGAAATTTGTTTTACATGCACACGTATAAAAATTGCGGTTTTTATCCAACGCAATCATAGGTTTGAACGTTGTTTTCAATTTAGACTTGTTTATATATATATATATATATCTAGTCTTTATCTATTGAAAGTTACCAATTTGTCCATTTTTGTTTTCAATTTACCTTTAAGTACAATGAAAAGTTGAATTATCAAAACCGGAACTGATTAATTACTCAAATTACTTTCAGATATTTAGGTTAAACGGTTTCCTTCTTATTTTTAATACTGTAAACCGGGAATTTTTCGCGCCGTCTTTATTTCGCGTTTTATGAACACAATCTAAATTCGCGCAGTTTTGAATTCGCGATTTCCCTGTTGCCTAAATAAATATTTTCATAAAGGATATAGAAAGTGAACAGCTTTACATGTATAGTAAATCAAGTGATAAAATCAATCAAATATCTTTTGTTTTCGGTTCATTAATGTTAAAAGAGATTAAAAATTTGCTTGTAAATACACATACACAATAACAGAAAAGAATACCTTATTAAGAGTGAATTAAAATGAAATGCTGTCAGGATTAATGCTAATTAATCTATGATCTGATTAATCTGTGTAGCAAATTCAACGAGGTAATACTTTTAAAACTGATTAACAGGTGTCATTTATATATTTGTAACGAGTGTTGTTTACATAACAATATCCGTAATGTCCGAATCCGTGTTATACAGTGGTCCTCTAAATATCCTATTCATATACGTACATGTATGGTTTTAATCTAATGAATAGAGTTTCCTTGAAATTTCCGCGGTCGTTTTATTTTCGCGTTTCAATTCTTACCGCGAAAACAGCGAAAATAAAACTGCCGCGAAAATTTCCCTGTTTACAGTATATAAACATCGGAGTCGTTCAGATGGTAAGAACAAAAGAAACTGAATGGAACGAATGTAAGTTGTAGTGTTAACAACGTTAAAATTTGGAACTTCACAACAATACTAGCACTACAGCGATAATATAATTACCCATACAAAAATATGCGAAATAGTTTTACAACACACTTCAGATAACATCAATGCAAAATGATTATGGGAACATGATTTGCGGGCTATGGAACTCGGCTATCATGGAGAATTAATCAATTAATGAAAATTGTTGTATCATTTAGCAAATCAGTAGCAGAAACAAGTGCATACGAAAGTATATGTACTGTATTTCATGAATCAAAATCTCGTCAGAACGAAAAATCGTATCGCGTATGAAACTCTTAAAGATGTATGGTCAATTTCTTCTGTAGTTGTTGCATTCACAGGACTCAAAATCAGAAAGTCAAGAAAAATTTCTTGAAATTTATTATTGAAAAGTCGATTTAAACTACTTTAAAAACCCTTTAAACAATATGTTATTCGGCGCAGCATATTGCCTTTTGATGCAAATATAATACACTATAATAAATGTCCGTATACAATCGTACAATTTTCCATTTAAGACATCCTTAACAAACTTTTTGTCTTGAAAATTAATGGTTTTGGTTGTGAAAAAGTAAATATTTGCGAAGCAATCGATTTTAAGTCCACTTTTGAGCCATCCTAGGGTATGCATTCATAATTTGGTCACATGTTCACGAGAATAATGCAATACTTTAGGTTACGATGTTTCAGACTTGTCCGACGAAATTCTCTACGTTGCTGATGTATAACGTTGGTTTAAAGTCTCTGGAACATTTCGATGAGTTTTCAGGAAACAAACGATATTCAATCTAAATGTAATGGTTTGTTGAAATATGCGTGATGAAACCTTTGTCCCTCTACGTTTGGCAACTTACGATATCGATAGAATCCTTGGATCTAGGTCAAATCTCTGCTTTGTATTGCAACTAATGTCGAACAGCGACCAAGAATCCCAGGCTATATCAAGAGTACCTCCTACTGATCTAGCTGGACTATTTGCTAACCTCTACTTCACACCAGTAAATTACTTGGCAAATACAGAGCAATAGTCTGCCACATGGTGAAATACATACAAGCAGTTCTCCAGTCCAATTATACATGTATTAATATGCAACTGATATTTGGTTGCTGTGGTTGTTTTTTTTTTTTTTTTTTTCCCGGTTGGAATATTCCCTATTGAGGTCTTTTCGTTTGTTTTTTGTTGTTTTTGTTGTAGATTGGTTGTTGTCTCATTCCCCGCATCTCCTTTTAGTAATAACTTTATTTATAATATGTACTTGTATTTCAATTTCGAATTATCGAAAAAAAAAACAATTTAAACTTAAGATATGACGCGTTTGATGCGTTCTTAAATATAGATAACTACTAAAAGCAAAAATTTTACGCTGTTAAAATAAAAATAGACCTTATGACGACTGCGAAAGTATAACTACAATATTTTATTTACCACGTACACATGCCATAATATCTTTTTTAAAATGCCACCTTGTACGAGTATAAAACAAACATGCAAGTATCTTTATACACTTTACTAAAACATAGCTTAAGATGTATAATGCTTTTTCAAAATCATTATTACCTAAAATATTAAACCGAGCAAGATGTAAGGTTTTCAATGTCCTTAATTTTCAGATTTTGTCAGGATAATTGAAATGCCTGTACCAAGTCAGGAATACGACAGTTGTTTTCCATTCCTTTGATGTGTTTGAGCTTTTGATTTTGCCAATTGTTAAAGGACTTTCCGTTTTGAATTTTCTTTAGAGTTCGGTATTTTTGTTGTTTTACTTTCTGAAAAACAAAATACTATATTTTATGCCTTTAAATTCCTAATTCCCGTAAAAACCTATGTTGATCCTTTGCGATCGTAGATAGTAGTTTACATATCAATCATAGCTAGATTTTTTACAAATTAATTTAATTTATATTTCAAGGTGGCGAGTAATAGTAAAGGTACAATTATCATAGAGGGTGATTGATTCTGCACACATTTTTTTGCAATTAAAGCGTTATACATATTTCCGAGGGATAGTCAATGCTGGATTAATAGTTTTTATATGTTGGTACGGGTTAGAAATTGACCTGATCACCTGGTCGATTGAAATGAATTTTGTGTCGTGACATGAAAGCAGCGCAGCAGATCACATGTTGCTCTTACAATTCATGTATATTTACCTATTCATTTTGTTAATAAACAAGCAGTTTCAATGCGATTGAATTGATCAGTCAATAACTTTGACGTAATAAGTTGTGTTTTGAAGATTAGAAAAAGTGAAGGTTGTATTTCTCTGATTTATATAGGTTAAGGTATGGATATTTTGTAGAAAATTTAAAGTAATTCACCGGAAACTTGTTACTACGAAAACTAGCTTTGAAATTTCAATCGACGAGAGACAGTATTGTGCATAAATTATCTCAAACGTACATACTTCTTATTAAATTAAATCTAAATTTTTCAAAATCAATTAGATAAGTATGATATGAGGGTAATTTCTTACATAACTGTGGTATAAATAAGAACTGCATTGAGGCAAACACTATTTCTTTACAAGCATTTGAAAAAGTTGCTACAAAACATATTATAATTTAAAAAAAAACGAGATGCAGACAAACATTCAATTTGTACCTTCATCTCCTTTTATTTAAATGTCAAGAAGACAGTAAACTAACAACAAGAAACCCAACAAGACATCTGAAGGTCAACACATGGTTTCTAACACTATCACGTGTCTATCATACAATATTCCAAGCCCCAAATCTCCCCCGAGGCGTAAAAAAAATGACACTGAATTTAACAGAGACTATCAATGATCTGCTATCAACAACAAGTTCTTTAAATTAAAGAAATAACATTTAGATATGATAAAAGGTAGCCACTGATCAGGTTCCTAACTTGGGACAGGCAAATGAACAAATGAGTGTTGTTAAACTAGTTCTTGTCGATCTCAACCCTCTCACTTTTATTCTGATCAGTTGACTAACAAAAGGTACATAAATGAACCAGGTGTCGTTTTAGATGTCTGCCTAACATTGTTTTTCATTTACTGTTTTGTACAAGTTTTCTATTTGACTTGATTCACAATTGTCATCGACGCCTTTTAAAGCTTACAATACGATATGGGTTTTGATCAGTTTTGAAGTTCGTATGGTGACCATCGGTTGTGCACATCCTGGTCTTCTGCATTTGGTGGATACCTGTCATATTAAGAATCATACCAGGTCTTATTTTTATACAATTAAAATCATTTTCAATGTTTGTTGTGTGTTGGTAATAAAACACCATTTTGAATAAGTACTTCATTTTATTGGCACTCAATAAAAAATGTTTACCATATGGGCTATGTGAAATTAAAGTCACATACCGTGACGTGGGAAGTTGTAGCCTCAATTTTGTGACTAAGATGGTAAAAGGCTTTTCATTTTTAATGTAAATAATGGTTTATTTTCATGTTATTTTGTGCTGAAATTGAAAAACGTAATTTTTGAAAATGTTATAGTGCGTTTTGTACGGGAATCCGATTACTTAATTATTGATATTTGATAAATATTTATTTATCTTCCAAATTCACAAATGAAACCAGTTCATTTTGGTTTTGGCGTTCTTTTTGTAAAACTATATGCGTATTGCTCTCAAACGTGCAGACGGCTGTTTCGAATATTTATTACTACAACTATAACTTATTCCTAGGTATAACAAGTTGGTGTCAATGCGCATCTGGTTAACACACCAATTTACCGATTACCGTTGAGTGAACACATCTTGCGGTTGTCTGTTCCAATTGTAATCTTGTTGGTATGTGTGTTTTTTATCCTCTTTAGTCGAATCAAACAGGATTTTTAAATATTGTGTTATCTCAATTAGAAAAAAAACTCTATGTTTTTTGTTTTGTTTGTTTGTTTGTTTTTTATTTTTTTTTTTTTCAAATTGGAAAAATGTTGACCATCAAAAACTGCTGCCGGTTATAGTCTATAAAGATTTTTATTTTTTGTTCACATGTATATATGGTCTGAAAACGGATTTCTTAATCAAAATCAATGCAAACAATAACTTCTTTATTTTAAAACGAACCCGTTTGCACCATATTTTATTTGTTACCTCCTAATCTTATTACAAAATATCCTGCAAAACATTTGCTTTGATAAAATATTTCCATATGCCTTCCCTTGATTAATTCATTAAATCAATCTCATTAAATGAAAATGCTACAAGACATTCCGTGCAGGCCGGCACAATCAAATCGACACGAAGAAAACATGTTTCCTGGTAGTAAGGTATTCACTGCGGCGTATAAAACTAGGATACACGCAATTATTGTTTTTTTAATCTGACAGTGATGGTTCAAGTTGATGGACAGAAGTAGAAATCAATTACCAAAATTTGGACAAGATCAGTTTTCTTTTAATCCATACGTTTAAAGAGGCACACCACTAATTCTTGGCCTTATATCTTTCTATGTTAAATTCTTAAATTTCAATCATTCATAGCTCTTTTATCTTAAGTTCAATGAAAGTGACAGCCATTACATGTCAAAGCACTACATGTATTTATTCCTGTTATCTAATACACGTGCCTATGTTACCTTATTCACGTCACGTATTTGTTTATCTATTCTAATAAACTTGTACCAATGTTCCGAATTGGACGATGTTAAATTCTGAGTTTGAAGTTGCAACTGATTTCAACGAATTTCAAAAGCATATATTTCTTTGTTTATCAACCTACTGTAACAGAACAGTTTTATACTGACTATTTCTTTTTTGTCTTTGTAGATAATTTCACATGGCAGTGGTCTGTGCAGATATGTAACGGACTTTTTCTTTCTAGTTAACAATTATTATTCAATCAAATTAGCTGCACACTTGGCAACATACTTTAAATGGCATATAAGACCGTACTAGTTCCCGAAATTAAGGAAGTATGAAAACAGGCACTTCAGATCGATCTGAGAAACAGGCAAAATTTACCTTCCTTTTTTGATTTCATGCAATTTATCTATTATTCAAAATTATCAGACAAATAGTATTCTACAATGATCACCAGCCATTCAGCTTTTATTTGATACCAAAATTACCAAAATATTTTTCATATTTTGAAAGTTACAGCTATGCGTTAGATGATCCCACTTTTAACAAATTAAGTCAGATATTGTTCATAGATGTTACAGAAGTCTAAATGAAGACTCTGATATTTAGTCTTTTATAACCATTATTGTTACATTTAATCACGATATTCAATACTGTATAATTAGAAACAATATTCTTATCGTTTTTCTCGGAATATCTGATTATAAAACTGAGTACTTGTGTTCCTGATTCCAAGAAAAAAAATCAAGAAAGGAAGTCATACGGAAATCATCCGTTATTTGAATTTAAAAAAAAAACAATTAGTAAATATCAAATATGTATGGTGCAAGTGATTTATTATAAAATAAAGAGATCGACTTATTCATATATTGTATGTATACACCTGGTTTTCCACAAACCGAACTATTATAACATAGAATATTATTTATAACTACAAAGTATATAAATTGTACATTTCTGTTTTTGACACTCCACAGGCATAAAAAAATAAAAGGAATGAAGAAAATAGCGAATTTAATTAAGTACATTTTTTGTGAAACAAGAAGATGTTTTAGGTACTAAAATGGACAATGTTTAACTATGGGTGCTTACAAGTAGAAAAGCTGATCATGGGAATTCCCTTTTATGGGAAACGAGAATATGTGCCAGTGGTAAAACTAAACACAATAATGTTCAATAGATCGTGAAAACACCGTTAACACGAAACACCGATGCTAACTTGCATCTCTTACATGGTTTAAACGTTATATTTGTTGTTGTACTAGTTTTTGCCATTCCTGGTAACAACTTTGAGATAATTATCGATTAAGCATATCTGGGACATAATTGGTACGTGCGAGAATATTGCTAGTTCAAAATCTCGATGACTTATTTCAAGCGTTGCAGCAAAAAAAATCTATCCCTACCATCACAACAAATTCAACATTTGATGAGAAGACGGTTATCGTCGGTGATTGGTATTTACGGTGGTTTCATTCTCTATGAACATTGTTGTGTTTATTGTTACCACTGACAAGTATCCTCGTTTTCATTGTCAAATTTAGTATAAACTTCACATTTTTTTGTAAGCGTCCTTATAAGATTAATTTGTATGTTTGATTGAATTTTTTAATCAGTTGGTGTTGTATGTCTGTGATGTATGGTTACACAATTTTGGCTGCTAAATTCCAATTATCGTCACATTAACCTATTATGTCTGTTTGGGTTGCTTTCCCAATTTTGTCAATATAACGTAATTATAACCAACTGTCATACAAGTGGGAGGTTATTTACCTATAAAATCAGATTTAACCCACGATTTTCTTTGAAAAATTATTGTACCAAGTTAGGTATATGGCAGTTGTTTATCACTTGTTCCGTTGTTTCAAACTGCCACTTGTATTAAATATACCAAATTATTTTATTCTTGTTCAAGTTAGTAGTCCCCGTGTTAGTATCTAGACTGTGCAGGGATTTATTGATTCGCACCATGGTGTGCAGCTATTAGTTTCATTCGATATTCACACCATATTGAAATTATTACTTAACAAATATCGGTTCTGTTTGGTTGATTAATGATAAGGCTAAGCATCAATTGGCTAGAATGATTTAAAGAATTGGGAACATGTCCCGGACAGGAGAAGATATCAAATACGGAAGAAAAGGAATAAAATTACAGTATGGTTATTCAAGACACGATCAACAATTATTGCTTCTTGTTGACATATTATATTTTACTGAGAAGCACTCAGTACTTTTTTAGGAAGTTTAAACTTGTTGTGTGTTTTACTTTTACGACACGTTGTCTAGAAAGCACCCTTTGTTCATGTACCCAAAAAAAACAATAAAAAAAAAAAAAACAACGCATCAGCGTTTTGCATGCACAAGAATTGTCAGTGGCGTTTGAAACAAGATTTAAACCGAATAATTTATCTAATACGAAGTTTTGACAAAAGTAATGAAGTACAGTAAAGTCTGTCATGAATATCTCTCTAACTGGGAGATCATTAGATGATCCTACTTTGACTTTTTTTAGCCAGATATTTTTCAAAGATGTTTTATGAAGTCCCAGTAAAGACACGTGTTATATCTTTGATAAACATTTATTCACGGTTACATGTAGTCATTTCATTCTTTATGTATTCGGAAAAATAATTCATATCGTTTTTTGAAAACTTGATGGAACGGAATAACTTATTATAAAATCGAATACATAGTGTGCCTGATCCCTAGAAATTAACTTAGATAGGAAGTCAAACGGAAATCATCCGTTATTTAAACTTTTAAAATCCAATTAGTAAATATCAAGTACGTATGGTGCAAATGAGTTACTAGTATTATAAAATAAATAGATTCGATCAATTCATATTATGTTATATATAGTTATATGATTTATATGTCTAGATACAACAAGATGAAGACGGGACGATTTTTTCTCTATAAAATAACGAGATGGATGCGAATGAGACAACCTTCCGCAAGAGTCCAAAATGGTGTGGATGGAAGCCTTTATAGGTCACCGCATGGCGTTCATCAATGAGAACAGTCAGCAATAAAGAGCCGAGAGATGAACAAATGTGACAGACAGCAATCAACGACAAATACTGTATTACAGACTCGTTACTTCGACAGGCATCTTCTCCCCTGCATGCACTGTTCTTTCTTTGAAACATCATCTTTTTCATATTTCCTTACAATAGAAAAACTAGAGAACAACAGAGACTTTTTACGTTAAACTATCAATCGAGTTCTGAAAATATGCGGACCTCATTTTGAGTATCAAGTTATAAACTTATAAGAGGTCAGGTCAGACAATCACATTTACACAGAAGTGTTATTATTTATCAGCAAAAAGGTTCACATGTTGGCAATTAAACCAGAAAAAGACAAGATAGTAAAGCGATATCAATTTGATGACAGAAAAATAGACGCAATTAGGATTTCTTTCCATATCCATTACTATAAAACATCTTCTGACAGTGTTACTGTATCTGGCAAATTTGAGATAATGGAACTATTTCTGTTTTATCCAAACTTATTGCTCATTTTAAAACAAAAGAAAAGATAAAATAATCATGTATTACTTCTTTGTAAATTAGATATAGTCGTCTCATATCTAATGCAAACGTAAGACGGTATAGTAACCCCTTTATTATCTTAATTAGTGAAACATTTCAATTATCAGATAGAACATATAATAAAATGCCACCAAGAAAAAACACGTACTTAATACTCCTATTATCACAGACGGAAGCACATCTATATTAAAGAGTACTATGTAATACCTTGTTAAAGAAATGCTGCTAGCAGTTACCGAAAGTAAGCCAATAGTACTTTAAACAACCATGTCTGAATGTTTTAAATCTTAATATCGGAAGTTTTATCTCAAAATAGATTTTCTACAACATTAAGATAAATAGTAAGGATCGATTAAAATGACTGCCTATAATGGAATAGTGCACCATGTATCAGTAGGAGAGATAAAGGATAAAAGTGTCGTTTTCCTAAGATACTCTGTTTTAAAGGTTGAAGCTCTCAGAATACGTTGACCTATGACGATTGTTTTTAACCATTCTGTCCGTTTTTGGTTTCAATGCTTTTAAATGTTTTGTTTAATTGGATTATCAAATTAATTTTTTAACAAAATTGTAGTTGGTTAATAATTGATGCAAATAACTTAACCTCGTTATAAGACATAACTTATTATTATATGACTATACATTTTCTGTTTTCTCATTTGCTAAAAGCATAGGAAATCCTCTTTGATAAAACTTTATATTCACCGCGGCAAAAATCACGAGAGGTTAATATAAGATTTGGAACAGCGTCCGTGTACCTAAATATAGATATTCCAAGGCAACCCCGTTATAAGACATAACTTCATGTAATTGTTGACCAAAGTTTTGTATTTAAATCATCAATAACAGATGACAATTTTAATTAATTTTTTTAATGTAAAGTTAAATGCATTAACTCTTTCCAACTTTCTAATTCATTGATATATTGAATAAAAATGCATTCATTGTAAATAAAAAAAGAACTATGAACCAATTTTTTAATTCTAATTCACTTTCAACTTGGAAATTATATCTTGCAGATCGCCGAGACAAAAAAGGAGATATGATAACAGGAAATTTATAATTAAAAAAAAAAATAAATTGTTTTATTATAATAACCTATAATAACCTGTAAGGTAAATGACATTTACAATTTCCTTTGTTTTCGACAATCCTAGAAATATACTGCATCCTTGACTTATTTGCTCTTTGTTGACGGCAGTGACGAGTAGTTGTTTATAAATTTTTTTTCGATTTGAATGTAAAATGAATATTCATTAGGAGCTATATACACTTCAATTTGAAAACCACACTTGTGATGATTTAGTCTTAGACAACAAGATATACACTTAGATAATACAATAAAAATTATTATAAATTCTCCAACTTCCGTGATATCCAATTGGCGTATGGTCGTTTTTCTTCAGAATGTGTTCGTACGTATAGATTATCGGGTTTACTACTGTGTATTATTGGTGTTTAACGCCACGGCCGTACCGACTTGGCTATTATGCAGCCAAGTTTTTTATTGGTTGGGAAAACCGGAATACACGCAGAGAACCATCGACATACGGCAGTATATTCTATATTTTGATATTTGCTATGGCTATTCTATAAACTGCACGAGAGTTTAACCCAAAGGTTGATTGGGATATATAAGTATGGTAATCACTGGACATCTCGCATCCGGCGATAAAGCTGATCTGACGAGGGGCGTCCGTTTAGCTGTGTGGGATGTTTAAAGACGCAGCCACGTTCTTTGTTGGAAAAGGGGGCTTTTAATCTGATATCTCGTGTAAGGAGAGTAGCCCTGTCAAACATATCATAATTTTTCCAGGGCAGTCGAAATTCACACCTTTCGTCCCGGGGAACCACGGTACAGAACCTGTCTGTTGAATTCATTTTCACTTTGTTCTTGTCCAGAAAATGCACCAAAAAAAAAAGAAAATGACCGGAAAAGAGAGGCGGAAGATAACAAAGAGATATTCAAACTCGTAAGTCGAAGAAAAACCAGCAACGCCTTTACAAAATACATAAAACGACACGAACCACACACACATGAACTAAGGTACTCCTGAAGATTAAATAGATCCTGCTCTACATGTGTCACCCGTCGTGTTACTCAAGAAAATACGTTGATTAACAAAAATCAATCTGTCAAACTCACATAATGGCGCAATATTTTTTAACAACTGTGTATACAGATTTAAACAATTGATACCAAGTAATTTATCTTCGGGTTCAGCTGTAAATAGTTATTGACCACAGTTTTATGTTTTTGAAATGTCTTTAAATGTTAAAATTAAATGAAATTGCACTCATTTCCAAGCTTCGAAGACCAATTCCAATGTATATATCATTCTCCGTATGAACTATGCTTCTGTTATGAAATAGAACGTACACAACAATGAACATATTTTAAATTACTTTACAGAGAAAATAATTCTTAGTGTAATGAAGTCTAAATAATATGAAACTAAATATATAAATGATATCATGTAATGAAAATTGTCATATAATGTGCAGTCACCTTGCTTGTTTATTGTGGTTCATAGAGCGGAACTTTCATGGATATTTATCAATAACAAATTATTGTAAGACACTTTCTAAAAGGATTAAGTAATTATCTGAGTAACAGCCAGAACAGTTGGTCATTTCAAAAATTGATAAGGTTCGTAATATGAAATTTGTTTCAAAATAATCAGTTTTATAACAGTTTGATCATATCATACGAAATTATTAAATATTAAATAAAATGGCATTTCTGCTGTTTTCTGAAATTAGATTTTACAGCTAATACGAGTAAATAGAACGCCTGTGGTTAGTAAGTATTCCCACTGAAAACATACGTTTATATGTTTGATGATGATGATGATGATGATGATGATGATGGATGGTTGCTTAACGTCCAGCGGCAAATTAATATGCATATTCAGGACGAGAACATGTTTAAGTAATATGAATATTAACCCTGCTTTGTAATAGACCGACACGCTGAGCTGGATTTTTAAAGTGTTGGTTAACAAGGTAAGAATCCACAGGAAGACATTTCACCTTACCTGGACACATTATTCCAACTCCGAGCCGACCAGTCTTTACTCTTACTCCTTAATGCCGCGTGCTTAGCGGAGAAGAAGCAAATACCAATTTAAAAGTCTTTGGTCTGACCCGGCAGGGGTTCGACCCACAACCTCCCGCACTCGAGGCGAACACGCTACCACAAGACCACCTAGGCGTTTTCATATGTTTGAGATACAATTGATATCCGTTTGTTCGTTAAAAAGATAGCTTGAGTCTAGAGGGCGAATTATATATTTTTAACTGTCTAACGCATACCCATTATGTCACTAACTTCAACTATTGTTGTGACGACTTATTTATAGTATTTTTTCTTAAATGACCTCTTATATTTGAGCTCAAAAAACCAAATTATTCTAAGTTCACTTACACTAATATTCATTAGAATTATGTAGTCACTATGATGATCTTAATCGTAGAAGAAGGTTTATACAAACCGTATGAACTTACAGTCATGACAGTATATGAAAAATGATTCAGAAATGTATTCATACATACCAAAAATAAATAATTCGAACTAGTTTTCTAGTAAAAACAGTATGTAAGTGAAAGAAAAATAATTGTAATCCCCTTCTCGATTTTCAATCATAATTCGTCAGTTAGGGCAAATGATCACAAATGATATAATAAAATCCAAGATAATTTACAATAGTGTGTGTTCAAAAGACATTATAATTTTACAATTATAATGTATAGTTTTAGTGAATATTCAACAGATGTTTTACAATTTACAATGTTTTAATAAATTTTAAAAGAGAATTTGTAATTTACTATTTTTCAGTAAATGTTCCTGTTACGCCAGAAAAATCAACTTTTAATTGTAGCCAACAAAAGACACAAATCAATAATAAAATTTAACAAGATTTATTATACACTAGTTTGCAAGAAGTATTACACAAAAAGAAATGTCAACTTAACTGTCAAAATATGAGTCCAATCTTTTATCTTTTCTTTATCCGGAAATCTTCAAGGGAATCCACAGAATATTACGTCCAATAGGTCACAATTTAGTATGATGTTGTTAGTAAATAAAAGTGTCAATCCAACTGCTGAGAATGTTGATGTCTATCGATGTCTAAGTCTATGTCTATATCTGTGTCTAACTTAAGGGTCTGCATTTAAATACTTGTAACGGAAAGTTCTAAATAATTGTAGATGTTTAAATTACGCACCTTTTGTTATGATCATTCTGGAAACTTTATGTAAGTGAAATAGAAAGTTTTAATCATTCCATGAGTATCAATGGATTGTTCCAGTTATTTCTAAACTGCATAGTTGTAACACAATGTGTATTATTTTGTACACAACGTAAACATATATAATAGGCCACACAAAACAAATAAGTCCAACTAAATAAATATGATAGTTACAATATCATAACAGTTCCAAAGCATTTTTTTAATTTACAACTTTTTAATGAATATTCAAAAGACAACTTATGTTCAGTGACGGGTTTTGAAGTGATTGTATAATTTTGGTAAACACGACATAAGGTCAGATAACACAATAACGACACCTACAATAATTAACATGAGTGCTCCAACAAGGCCTATTGACTTAGCGCTTGGTCGTTTATCCTCTGCACTTGTTCGAGCACGTATATAAGAGGTCAATATAGTTTTATCAACTATCAAAATTTGCCGTAATCGTGCTTTTTCTTCATCTAAAATTGCTAACTTTTCTTCTTGTGTTAAATTAGCTTGATTAAATTGCATCCAATAAACAGCTCTGCTTCCACATGGACAAATATAACTACTACTGCAATTGGTTGTTGTATATATAATATTTGTTGTTGGTGGACTTTGATCTGATGTTTGCACAAAAGTTTGCGATATGGTTTTGGTTGTCATGGTATTTAACCTAGTTGTTTCTTCATTTGTTGTAATTTCTGTCGTGCTTGTAACTAAAACATTATATTTATAAACTTTATAAGTATGTTATATTTGATAAACTGTCATTATGATTAAGTAAATATTGTATACAATATAAAATTGAGAATGGAAATGGGGAATGTGTCAAAGAGACAACAACCCGACCATAGAGCAGACAACAGCCGAAGGCCACCAATGGGTCTTCGATGCAGCGAGAAACTCCCGCACCCGGAGGAGTCCTTCAGCTGGCCCTTAAACAAATATGTTACTAGTTCAGTGATAATGGACGTCATACTAAACTCCGAATTATACACAAGAAACTAAAATTAAAAATCATACAAGACTAACAAAAACCATTCATAAAGATAAAGATATCATTGAATATTAAGATACTAAATCATTATTTTATATCAAAGGACTTATCAATATGAAAAAAGCAGATATTGAGTAAAAATATACTTTAATACTTGTCTTATTCATCAGTTTTAAAGAACATGCCAAAGCAACGGTTGCTTAAATTTGGACATCCATTGCTTAAATTTTAACACCGTTTGCTTAAATTTGAACACCACTTACGTAATTTGAACATAATTTGCTTAAATTGGAACAACCATTTACTAAAACTGGAACATCCATTTGCTTGAATTGAGACATGTTGCTTAATTAAATAAGTGGTGTCATTTTAGCGAGAGGTTTATTTTCGCTTATTTCGCTATTTACATAAAATTTCCTCTTTGCATAAAGCAGATCAGAATCAAGGAAATGAAAAACCCTAAAATATATTTTGTGAATAGGTTGAGTGAAATCACGAAATTTAAACTCTGCAAATAAAATTCCATTACAGTAAGGACTACCTGGTTATTTAAAAAAAAAGTTATATAGAAATAAGAGGATTTGGTATGATTGCCAATGAGACAACCTTTTATATTACCCTTTTGTGCATTGAAATACATGTATTATGCACGTTTAAATGTGCTTATTATTTTGTGTTGTTAAACATTTGTTTTAATTTGTCCATTTTTCAATACTTCTACTTAAATTCGTTTACGATTGGCCCAAAAGTCTTTGAATTTTTATTTTTTTTGGTGATCATAGGCATGCATTACCGTCCCTGGTTTTTGATTCTTTATTTGTCTACTACTTTTATTATATATTTTTTGTTTTGTTTCCTTAATTGAGAAAGTAGTTTTCCATCTCATATCAAAATTACGTCGATTCTTTACTAATACCATGTTTTAAAGAATTGAAGCATAAATTTTCGAATTCCATTTAGACATTATTAATTCACTCATTAATCACAAAACTAAATTTGACCTTTGATTGAAATTGTTCTATTGAATTCGAATCGTATTTTTTCTTTCATTGAGATGAAATTTCTTTTCATTTCAAGGTCGTCAAAAACAACTTATTTTGACATTCGTTCTGGTATTGTTAATAACATATATAATAACATATATAATTAACTTAGTTCTAATTTGATTGATGTAAAAAGTGAAATCATGTATAAAAGATTTACAATGACTAGCAATATTTTATCGGAATTGTTTGATCTCGTGTACCTAATTCACCCGATAAAAACATCTGCGAACTTGACTAGCCATGCACTTAAATTTCATACATTTCACCTTATCGGACTTTGATTTAATAGTTGGTGATATAAACCAGTTGATTTTTTTTTTCAATATTGACCATTCCTGGTCTATAATTGCACTTTTACCCATACCCGAGGAGTTGAACGCATTGAGTTATAATTTGGCAAGCCAAGACGTTATTTATTTCGTTATTTATAAAAATAAGAAGATTTGGTATGATTGCCAATGAAACAACGCTCCAAAAGAGACCAAATGACATAGAAATTAACAACTATAAGTCACGCACGGCCTTCAACAATGAACAAACCCACTACCGCATAGTCAGCTATAAAAGGCACCGAAATGACAAATGTAAAACCATTCAAACGAGAAAAACTAACGGCCTGATGTATGTACAAAATAATGAACTAAAAACAAATATGATATACAGCAACAAACGACAACCATTGAATTACAGGCTCCTGAGGGACAGGCACATACAGAATGTGGTGGGGTTAAACTAGTTTGAAGCCGCCAACACTCCCCTAACCTGGGACAGTGGTGTAACAATACAACATAAGAACAAACTATAATTATCAGTTGAAATGGGCTTAACTCATCATATCGATACAAAGCAGAAATACTTCTGACAAAAACACAGACCGGACGTGGCAGGGTACTTATACATCCCCACAACAAACAAAAAACCACTAAGTACAGATCTGAGAGTACTCGCAGTTACTGACTGTTAGTTCAAAGCCAATAACAACTATTAAAAAAAAATCATGCATCTAAGACTAAAATATCAATCAGTACACATCCAACATCCAATGGATTTAGTGTAAAGACGTCAATTACAGTCAGAGAAACAACGACCTTGTGCAATGCCAAGATACCGGTATCAAAAGATTGTATAGCCATGAATGTGTTACCATTACACACTTACAGTGCATATAAATGATAGATACTTTATCGCAAAAATGATTCTAATAAAACAATATATTCGTGACAATGAAACAATTGCACTAAAGAGAAGCACACAAAATATATATAAACAGAAATATGTATTGAACATATATATACTACACTGTGCATGTTCAACAAATACCTAACACTAGAAAATACATTTAGGCAGGAATAATCTCATATATCAGTTTAATTCAGATTTTCAACAGGGTATATAATGAGAAAGTCCCGGCTTTGGATTTATCTTCGCCTTCGACTCGGGAATATTAACCCCAAATCTGGAATGTCACATTATATACCCTGTCTAAAACCTGAATATCAACTATCTCATAACAGGCGGAAACCCAGTTGAAATTAAACAAAAGAAATGGAACTCTTTGTCAGAGAAGGTAAAAAAGGCCAAGTTGGTAAATTTGAATTGTTTACATCTGATTCTATGGGCTTTAAAAGTTTAATGAATGTGCCTAATTTAGGATTTTATGCAACTTATATATGTGTTTTTACTTAAATTATGGTATGGAGCTTCGAGATATTTGTAAACTTTTAAATTATAGACAAATATTCACAAAACAGTCGATTGTGGTAGGTGCAAATACATGTGGATCTTTATTGTGCATAAGCATAAGTTCCGCCTAAAAAAAATCAAAAGGAAGATAATAGATTGATCTTAATAAAGCATTAATTTGCATCTCTGCCCCCGGCGACAGTTTTTTTGTGAAAAAATCCCCAAAATGGGCAATAATTTCATCGAAAAGAGAAAGTCAAGTACACCTTTTTTATATTCAGGCGTGTCTTGAAAACGTATAAAAGAAAAAAAAAATGATACATCATCTCGTTATAGATTCTATTATTTTTATATATTTAGGCTCTAGGTTGATAAAATAACATTAAAAAATTTACAGTACTAAAAAATGAAATATATGAGTCAAGTGAAATACCTTTCTAATGAGTCATAACAACAGACTAGGTGTTTTCGAATAACAAATTTTTACTAAAAGTACTTGACATTAGACTTTTCAAGTGGATCTTAAAAATGCATAATTTCAAAAAAACTTCATTTTTTGTGTGTGTTGTCTGGGGTAATAAGTTTTCAACCTCTGAATTTCTTTAGTCTGCCCTTTCACGAAATATTTAATTAGAATTTTTTTAAATATTTTTGAACTTTCGAAAATTCCCCATGACAACCAATCAGATAATAGTTTTAAGTTGACCTAATGCATAAAAGAACATTAGATGATGCTCAATAGCTAGTAGATATATTTTTAAAATACAACTGGCATATAAGGATCGTAATGATGCTATGTGGATAAATTTATCGGTTTTCAAGAGCTAAATTGACAGCGCGTCATCAATACAATGGCTTCCATTTTTGCGATTATAAAAATAAGGTGGCGTAATGGGGAAATAATTTTTACGAAGTAGAGTCCTGACTGATAAGGGTTTAAACCGTACCCGAGAATGTGAATTAAATGGAGTAATATTTAGGAATGGGACTAGTACACCGGTGTCATTCGGTATATCGAGAAAAATGATCGTGAAAGAATAACTAACTGTGGTCAAGCATTGCGATCGGATCTTGAAAGCAATTAAGTGTGATTCTACTTCAAAATCTGTGAAAAATCTGCTGTATTTTCAAAAGGTGGAACAATTCAGAAAAAAAGAAATATGTCTGTCAAAATGATTCAACTTCCTCAATGATACTGTGCACTACGTTAAAGAAAAAATGCAATGAATTTTAAGAAAACAAAAAAGGCGATACACGATCCCATGATAATCATTAAGAAAAACTCACGTTCTGTACCTATAATGGTCACATTCCAATATATCATGATATATTTGAAACTGAATCTTTAGAGTGTCATA
Organism: Mytilus coruscus; assembly: GCA_017311375.1. Classification (NCBI taxonomy): domain Eukaryota; kingdom Metazoa; phylum Mollusca; class Bivalvia; order Mytilida; family Mytilidae; genus Mytilus; species Mytilus coruscus. The sequence goes on along the minus strand of CM029596.1, from coordinate 84,612,024 downwards.
TAGTCTAGTAGAATTAGAATAATTATGTCATTCATTGAAAAAGTTCATATTATTTTTAAAAAAGTATAATTTTGTCGATTTTTAATCAAACTTGATCGTGAAAGATCAGACAATGCATTATTTTGATCGTGAAAGACAAGCCGTGACTTAATGATCAGAAAACAACATTTCTTTTACCAGTTGCTATACTTGTAATTGGTTGAAGCGTGTAATAACTTACAAAGGATAAATGCTTTCTCTGTTCTTTTTTTTTTGTGATATTTATTATATATATACATATAGTAAAAATAAAAAAAATAGAAGATGTGGTATGATTGCCAATGAAACAACTCTCCACAAGAAACCAAATGAAATAGAAATTAACAACTATAAGTCACCGTACGGCCTTCAACAATGAGCAAAGCCCATACCGCATAGTCAGCTATAAAAGGCACCGAAATGACAAATGTAAAACCATTCAAACGAGAAAAACTAACGGCCTGATTTATGTACACAATAAAGAACGAAAAACAAATATGATATACAGCAAAAAAACAACAACCATTGAATGACAGGCTCCTGACTTTGGACAGGCACATATAGAATGTGGCGGTGTTAAACTAGTTTGAAGCCGAGAACCCCCCACCCCCTTTCCCCCTTAACCTGGGACAGTGGTGTAACAATACAACATAAGAACAAACTATAAAAATCAGTTGAAAAGGCTGAACTCATCAGATGGAAACAAATAAAAATACATCTAACAAAACACAGAGTGGACGTGGACGGGTACTTATACATCCCCACAACAAAAAAGACACTAAGTACAAATCTGAGAGTACTCGCAGGTACTGACTGCTAGTTCAGAGCCAATAACAACCAATAAAAATCATGCATCTTAGACTAAAATATCAATCAGTACACATCCAACATCCAATGGATTTAGTGTAAAGATGTCATAAACAGTCAGAGAATAACATGACTTTGTGCAATGCCAAGATACAGGTATCGACAGATTGTATAGCCATGAATGTGCAAATGTATATAAAAATAATATTGTGTTTGATTTTAATTTACTGATAACAAAATCAATATTAATACCAATAAAAACAATAATCAAAGATCTAATTACAGTGTTGAATTGGTAACCTTTCTAGATAAGTTTATTTAAAGGATCGATAAGTTTACCCGGGTCGTTTCTAAATTTCCGGGCTCAGTAAACAACATCTCCGTAAAAATGAGGATGTGCTATCCGGTTTGAAATAAGTTTTCTACAGGTACAACCAAACTTCAAAACCAAATCTTTATATTTATGGAAGAATTTAGTAAAGGTTTTAATTAATTTATGGTAACGAAATCCCTGACTTAACAGTTTACCAGTATTGAGTAATACATAGATTACGTTCATTGAAATCCAAATCGTCACAATAGACACATGCATAGCGAACGAGTTGTGATATATAAACACCGTAAGATGGTGCCAAAGGAATATTACCGTCCAAAAAAGGAAAATTAACAATAGGGAACGAAAAATCGTCCCTTTTGTCGTAAATTTTAGTGTATAGTTTCCCGTGTAAAACTGAAATATCTAAATATAGGAAAGGACAGTTATTACCGTTTATATTTGATTTATTTAAAGTAAGTTCCCATATTTAGAACTGTTTTCATTTAAGAGGCAATCCCAACTAGGCATCCAAGATAATAAGACCTCCAAGAGCGTAAATTGTCGAAAAGTAAATATCTTTTTATTTATTATGCTAAATTCGTCTACAAATAAGTGAAGCGAGAGGGGGTCTGGTGGTTTTCCCCTCGAAATATCTTAAAGTGTACGTTTTCGTAAGAATAAGATAACAGCAGCAATATCATTAATTTTACATACAGGTATATTGAAGACGTTCTTTCCATTAACAATATAAAATGTTCTGATTTAGGTCCCAGTAATAGTCCTGAACTAGAGATAACTGAAACCTAATATACAGCTTTCTCGGCCTCATTTATAGACATATGTACCCCGAATTTGACTACAGCGATCATCTCAATACCCGAGTCTATGACAAACGAAATGATTTCAATTTTGAAATTATAAATTTTCCTCACCTTAGCAGTAAATTACAAACTTCATCTGCGTATGGATTATACATTTCTCAACTCATACGATATTCAGAAGCTTGCAGCTGCTACATTAGTGTCTGAGCAAAATATTAATAAGCCAGGGTTTGTGAACGAACGTCTCGTTTTTTTTCTCAAAAAATTCTTTGGAAAGTACCAAGTTTTATAGATAAATATTCCGAGTGCCTACTTCACAAATATTACATGATGGTCTTGAGTTATCGATTCTCAGTGTAGAATTTTATCTACTTTATAGTTTTACCTTTATTTGTCTATGTTCTATTATATTTCATTTGGTCGTATGACTCTTTACGTGGTTCGGTATATGTGCATCCAGCTTTCAGGTTTTTGGCTTTTAGCGTTCATTATGCGGATGGGTCCAGAGATGCGAACCGGACATATGAGGTTTTTATAGTGTTGTTTTCATTTGTATACCCTTGTATTTATATTTTACTTATTTTGTATTTTATTGGGAATGTGTATATCTCATTATGCTTTACTATACTGACTGCATTATCAACTACAAAAACTTTTTTGTTAGCGTCTTTGTTTGATTAAATTGTAAGTATGTTTGAATGTTCAATTCAGTTGTTTTGTATGTCTGTGATGTATGTTAACACACTTTTGGATGCTTGATCCCAGTTATGGCCACGTTGACCATTGTGTCTGTTAAGGATGTTCACCCAATTTGGCAATATTACGGAACATTTAAAAACTGTCATGCAAGTGGGCGTATAAGCTAGTTAGAAAACCAGATTTAATCCAGCATTTTCTTAAGAAAATGCCTGTGTCAAGTCAGGAATATGGCAGTTGTTTTCCTGCCTTTTTTTAAACAGAGTTTTTCCAATTTTTAAGGATCTTCGTTTTATAGATATGCCTGGGCATAAAAATTAATGGAAATCAGATGAGACAATCCTAACTTTTCATACGACATAAAACTTATCCAGGACGGACAGACGGACTTATATTGTTATAAAGCAACTAGTCGGTGTGGTACTATAAAACAATCAACGTAAAAATAAGGACATCTGGTGTGATTGCCAATAAGACAACTATCCACCAAAGTTCAAAGGAAGTGGATGTAAGCAATAATAGGAAACCGTACGACCTTCAACAATGAGGAAAAACCATACCGTATAGTCGCCTATAAAAGGACCCGACATGAAAAATATGAAACAATTCAATTGAGAAAACTAATGGCCTAATTTAAAAAAAAAAAAAAAACAATTTACGAAAAACAGATATGACAGACATGAACCAACGACAACCACTGAACTGCAGGTTCCTGACTTGGGACAAGCATACAAAGAATGTGGCGGGGTTAAACATGTTTGAAGGCGCCAACCCTCCCTTAATCTAGGACAGTGGTGTAACAGTACAACAAAAGAACAAACTATAAAAATCAGTTGAAAAGGGCTAAACTCACCAGGTCGATATTCAGCAGAAAAAATATCCAACAAAAACACAGACCGGACGTGGCAGGGTATTTATACATCCGTCACAACAAAAAAGACACAAAGTACATATATGAGAGTACCCGCAGTTATTGACAGCTAGTTCAAAACCAATAAGAACTAATAAAAAAATCATGTATCTAAGACATAGCCCTATTCACAAACAAAAGTGAAGCGGAATAAGTAATGCAAATCCAATCTTTTGCTAAACGAATTAAAAATATAAATTATCATGTCACCCCTTTAGATAATGATTTGATTGTTTTCGTAGATTTTTGCAATAACGAATAAGCGGTAGCAGATTTTTCACGATCCTTTTCATGATCATCAAAAAGGGTACCCGATCTATCACGATCCGAAATATCAAATTTTACAAATATTCCCATTTTTGCAAAGTTTTAGATGAAACTAAAACACAATAACTTTAAGAACCATTTTAAACAGTAATATGGAACGATATTTAAAAGAGAAAAGTAGTTCATGCATTCAAAATATGAAAAAAATCATATTTGTTTACATTTTTATTTCTTTGAAATTTCGATGAACAATTTGCTTTTTGAAGTTTTGTGAAAACGGTGTACTTTTGAAACGTGATTTTCCTCGGATACTAATCATAATGTAAAACCATTTTAACAGACAGTTTAATTTTTCCAATATTTGTCATTATAATTCATTAAATTAGATTATTTACTGACGTTGCATGTATCTTCTCGATACATTTTCATTCACGATCCTATACCAAATCTTTCACGATCCAATCGCAATACTTGACCAACGTTAGTTATTCTTTCACGATCATTTTTCTCGATATACCGAATTACAGCCGTGTAGTATTGGTCTCAAATATTTTTTCCCTATTTGACTCTAGAATGTGAATATACCAAGATTTCTGCTGTTTTAAATGCTAGGATTTTGGCCATTTACATGTAATAATCTTTCTGGTAAACAACCTAGCAAACCATTTAGGTTATCACGTTGTATCGATTTATATAACACCTCCATCAAGATTTGGGAAAGCAATGGACAGAGTTTGATTTATCCTTTACGCCATCAAAATAAGTTTATTATCGTGTTATTTAATGTGTCAATGAACTTAAATTATCTATCTATTTGATGTTTGTCTATATTGTTTCAAATGAGAATAAGAAAGACAAAAAAAAAAAATTGCAACGAAAGCTTAAAGATGAAGAAGTACGAATCTCATTAACTTCGTACCGGCTCCACGTGAATAATGTGATGGGTCATCCCACTGATAAGTTGATGGGATGGAACCGTGAAAGTATCCTGAAATTTACCACGTAAGATGACCGGATCGTACCGTGCACCACGTGATATGTACTTACCACATTCTGATATATTACAGTACTCCCAGGGTACAGTAGGGTCTACTGTCATGCACCACACTCGTGTATCATTATCTGGAGCTCTACAGTAATTTGCATGCTCAGGGCCCATGGTATAGACCGGTACATGCGGAACTGTGGCGTCCCACCTTTGACAAGTTTTTCCAGTTATTGTTGTGTTAATGGTTCCAGAATATGAAGCAACATTATCAATGTAAATGTAACAGTCATCTACAAAATATACGAACTGATTGCAAAGTGTAAGATTATGTAATTAAATATAAGAATAGAAATACAATATAAATCCCTATTTAAGTCTATTTGAATGACAGACTTAACAAAATTTGCTTCTATTAGAGCAGGAACTGTTTATCGCTCTGGAATACCATAGCTTCTAGCAGGGTTGGTGATGATATATTTTTTTTCTGTGAAATTGTTTAACGACTATTGTTTGTCTTGATGTAGTTTTTGTCTGTCTGTAAATTAAGTATAACAAAACTGAAATAGTTGACGAGATATTGAACTAACTAATATATAATCTTTTTTAGTTTTTTTGTAACTACAACAGCTATAAGGGACGAACACACTGTTTGAGTTCATATTACTGTTAATGGATTATTAGTAATATCTGTCCAGAAGTCACTAATTCGTCGGTACTGATTATAATTTATCACATACATTATGATCTTTCTTTAGATTTTGAACTCATTAAGGCAAAGTAAACCTTAGTCGAAATATCCTTCAAGCCAATTTTAATATTTACCCATAAGCACGCTTACAAAAAATATTCCACCTTAAAAATCACATTTTACAAACAAATTTAAAACAGAAAGGAATACATGTCTTTCTGCGCCGATTTATAGCAGAGTTGTTCATGTATTATGAACCACAGTTTATGGCCAAACCCAGTAAGGATACATCTAAATTTCATTTAATTGATATACTTAATAACCGTTTCCTTTACCTTGATTGTATTTATGCTTTAAATAATCAAGAGTTCTCTAATTATACGGGATAATAAATAAATCTTACATTAACAGTTATAAGTGTCCTTTTCTGGTTTAAATAGATCAGTTTCACAATGGAAAATCAAAACAAAAATAGACGAGTTTTTGTTTCCTATTGTTTTAATTTTTCTTCTTTGGACGGTGATGTTTCTTTGGCCCCTTCTCATGGTTCTATATTTTCCGACTCATTACCTATGCCTATGACTGTAGTGATGTTTGAGATTATTATGTATAACTGGTAAATTATTTAGTCAAAGATAACGTTACAATAAATTATTCAAAACTTTTACTTCTTTCTTTCATGGATACAATGATTTGGTTTTTAAGTTTGCCTGTTTCTGTAGAAAAAAACGGGATATCACATCCTAATCTATGTGGTAATATTGTTTATAAAGCATGTAAATTCAAATGCAATCAATGTAAACGTATTGACCATTTGAATAAACTTATCTTTATCCTCCGTAAGATATTTGAATATGGTTTTTATAGCTACTTAATTTTTTTTTTATTTTTAATAAATTAAAACATAACTAGATATGTATTGCTTTACATTTTAAAAAAAACTTATGGTCCTTCGCCCTGTCTATGTTCATTACTTATATTTTGCATCGCACAAGGTCATTCTTTTCACAGACTGTTTATTGCACTGCATACTTAGGATGTGTACCGATTGAAACGTTATTCTGGGAACATGATATATTTATTGAATTAGCTTTCAGTAACTGCGAGTACTCTTGGATAGGTACTTTGTATCGTTTACGTTTATGCGTGTTCGGGTTTATTTTTGTACCTCATGAAAGGCTGGTGTTTCGAGCCATTTAGAATTGATACTTACAGGTTTTTGTTTATGTTGTGATGTTACACAATTGTCTAAAATTAGGGGGAGGTTTCAGCGCTGTGGCACCGTTAAAGTCCACAATTCCTCTAAAGTCTACAACACCGCTAAAGTCCACAACAAATTTCCGCTAAAGTCCACAACGCCGCTAAAGTCCGCAAACTTTCCGCTAAAGTCCACAAAATGACCTCCGCTAAAGTCCACAAGAAAATGCCGTTAAAGTCCACAATAACAATTTCCGCTAAAGTCCACAAAAACACCGTTAAAGTCCACACAACTTTTTATTATTAGAATATCAATTCGCTTTTTTTTTATCGGTAGTACAATACAAAGCATGGCCTTTTGTTCTTGGTAGCTATTTTTATCGGTTTGATAAATGAAAAAGTACAGTATCTGTAGAAAAGATTTTGTTCCATTAATTTGATCTTTGTATTATGATGATCCGATCAATGAATCAAACAGGCTAATTTGGACATCATTTCTAAAAATTTATCTAGTCATTGTAAATTCGTTAGTTATTACATAATTACTGCATTCTTCAAGTACTGTTTTTTTTTCCTTATTCTTTGTATATAATCACTTTTTTACGTCACTATAAATGTACAGAGCAAAAGTCTCGGGACATGTTATTAATAATGGTTTTTTTTTATGTTGATGTTTAAAAACATGAGCACTGACAAGAAATTCGACATATAATTCGATTTTGCTAGTTTTAATTAAATTGTTACTAAACATAAGCACATGGACATGGGGTCATAATGATGTATCCTGCACTCCCCTCCAGCTATTTTTTCAACTTTTATATAGTTTGCCGATATAAAAATAGCTGGATAGTAAAACAGCACAAATAAGTAAAAATATCAGTATAGATGACCAGGAATAGATAGGTAAACGTTATTTGTATAAATGGCTTGAAATCAGAACTTTGACAAAATATTGCCTCGTAAAAAAGGGGGAGGACAGGGTACATCATCATGACCCCATGTACCTGTGTAAATAAGATGTGGTATGAGTGCCAATGAGACCACTCTCCATCCAATATGTTTGGATTGATAATTGCTATCGGATTAACGTATTTAAGAACCTACATTGTATACATAATTATTATAACAAGACTGGACACACTTAAATGTCTTCCCTGTTTCAGTGTTTATAATTCAAGTTATTTGAAAGTGAACATTTTTTACAACAAGCAATACATTAAATCATCAATTCAATGATCAATGAACATGATGTCAAGGTGAGATAAATCTTTTCAGACAGACATGGAGGCCGTATAAATTCATCCCATGATATACCAAATTAAGTTAACTATCGCTTAAAGTATCTCGGAAGTAAACATCATCAAGAAATAAGAACTCTGACTACTGAACCATTAAATTAGGTCAAGGAAATATGACACAGACCAGACAGACAGTCATGTACACCTTACAACCATTCAATACACAAGATATATACATGACTTTAATATCACTTAAAATATCTGAGAAACTGTCAAAACTATATATTAAGCATTTCAGTTTAATTCTATCAGTCTTCTCACAAGTAAACAGCTGGCTTGACGGTTTTTGTGGTAAAGTTCCTAAATTTTCTAAAAACTTATCTTCCAACATTATTTGTATTTCAAATAACTTCAATTTCAGTGAGCATTTTAACTCAATTTCATACATAATACAGGAGATTAACTGATAAAGTTACAATGTAGCGTGACTTTTGTATTTAGTTAAAGTTTTTATTTCATTTTTTAATTCTAGATTTGACAAATTTCTTAAAATTTGAATAAGTTCGTCTATGGTCCAGTACGCGATATACCATTTTAGGGCTATATACTGTCCTTTATATTTAGGAAAGAAAGAAAGAAAACGTGAAGTAAATGTAATGTTTCTGTATTTAGAGAGTTTATCAGGAAATTGAGTAATTGTAATTTAATGCATGGTTATGTTTAAGTAATTGTAATATAATGCATTACAATGTACATTGCAATGTAATTCGCCCCATGCCTGGGTCCAGACCATATACGCGTATGGTCTAAATGCGCATATGGTCTGGAACATCTGTACATTAGATTTGATGTGATTAAAGTGATTACAATTTGATATAATTAGTAGGTGAACTACTAAAAAATGTAAAAACAATAGACCACTTTCGAGTTCATCCTTCACCGGAAAAACTCGTCAATTATGCGCGCCTTTATGACGTCATTTACCAGATAGAGGGATCGCCTGTATCCCTGCACTATTAACGTTCTTCAAGCGTCTTAGTGATCGTCATTGTGCAGGATAAACTAGAAATAATGTTTGTTTTGTAAGTACTTAATCACAATTCCCTAATGACAGCAGTGCTGATTGTCAATTATGAGAATTTAATTTGCCGAATAATTCGTGCAATATAGCATTATAGTTTTCCAACCACTCGCTCAACATTGGAACGGAAGTGATGATGCCCTAAACGCACGAATGATGTTCACTAAAACCAGAGTTTTTGACGGAAATGCATCGAACTCGAAAGTTGTCTATTACATTATAAAGTTATGTTGATTTTTACAAAAAGAGGAAGAAGTTATATTTTCATTTATTTAATGCAGAATGCCTGTCTATCAGTTACTTGCTAGTTATTATAAAAGGCAGTGTTAGATTTTTAACACGAATGAAATAGTTAGATAAGAATTCTGAGTATTCGTACATTTAATTTAGTTTTGAATTTACCTTGTTCACCAATAACGAAGTACATGATTGTTTTACTGAGAATGTGTACGGTACAGGGTCCTAAAGATGTAAATTTCGGTATAAGATTATGAGTAAAGGGTTATATCGAAGCCATTATTGTACGGTTGAAAGTCAAGTCAAGTACATGACCCTGTTGGTCATGTAAGCTATGTAAGATGTTAGATTTTCCTACGAAGCTTCAGTAGAATGGATGTGAAGATTTTAGTTTAAAGAAATGCATGTCCATGGGGACCGAGCACTAGAGGTCCAAAGTTTAGAATACGCTTCAATAGAAAAGCTTAAACTATGTGTTCCTTAAAACCAACAATGATCATATTTAGGTCAAGTGAACGATACAAGCTTAAGATCACATGATACTCTAGTTTTAATAATATTTAGATATGTATATGTTGTAAAGAATTTCTTGTTGTTTATTAAATTTGAATGTTCATTCAATACTTCATTATTATCAATTCTCATAAAACCAAAAACGAAAGTAATGTTGATCGCCTTTCCTATTTTTTGATACCAAACAAATCAAGGGAAGGAACTAAGACACGAGCAGCCACTTTGATTTGTTAGTAATTCCTGGCAAACTTGAAATCAGAGTAATATTTTAATTTTGATGTTGTCAATTGGAAATATTTGCCTACCAGGTCATTCGACCTATTAACTGATTAACCGAAAGTAAAGTAGGTGGTCAAAGGTCTTGTTTAAAGTAATCTGCAAGTTCATGGTATTAGAGTCTGATGATTTTCTCATCTAAATCTGAAACCTAGTTTATGCAAGTTCAGCCAATTTTATTTAGAGTGTTTTGATCAAATTTGCATCTTCAAATTGTTTAAGTTTACAGTGACCTACAACATATATGTTCCAGACCATATTGATATTTGGACCGTACGCGTACGGTGTGGAGCGAATGCGTCCTTTTTCAAAATACGCATACGGTCGGACTGTACGCGTACGGTCTGCCTTATTTTGTGTATTAGATACAAATGTCCATTACAGATCAACATAACTGAAATCTTAAATTAATACAAAAGTTCAATTGCAATTGAAATAAAAACTTAAAATTTTAATTATTCAAAAGTCATTTTCATTTGATATGGTAATCTTCTGTATTTAGCATGTCTGTAATACACGAAATTGAATTATGCTCGCTGAAATTGAAGTTATTGGAAGTAAACATAATGTGGGAAGAAAAGTTTTAGAATATTTAGGAACTTTACTAAAAATGTAAATGGAAAGGAACTTAATCATGAACAAAACATGTAAATGGTAAAAATCTAATGTTCCTTGTGGGCGAGAGTGTCAAAAAGAAAATAAATAATTCATTTCAATTGATTGAATGTTCGCTTATTCTCTTTATTCATGTAATTGTAACAATATTAGTTTAAGATTTTAACAAATGCCTATATTTAAGAATTGAATGTTTCTTTTGTAAATTCATTGGCGTGTAAAAGCGTTGACCGAAATACATTTTGTATGAAGCGCGGAAGCGCTTCATTCTAAAATGTGCGCAAATCTTTATACTTGTACTCATCATGGGTAAGACATAATACAGAACCGCATCTGCGTATAATCTATTCAATTCATCTTCAACGCATTCTGAAACAAATAATTTTCCTTTTTGAAAACCAAACAAACATGCAAACTAATGAGTGATCGAAATCTGCTTAGCACCACAAAATGCATGTGTGGAATTCTTTTATTTATCATTATTTTGATTTCAAACAAGAACATTATGGTTTAAAGTCTATTTTTGGAATAAGCGACCGTTTTGGCTGCTGTAGAGCATACCAGAAACTGAATGGATTTCGTTCTTTTGTTTTATAGATATTTGCAAAGATATTTGCAAACGAAATTTCAATGTCAAATATAGGATCCAAGATATATCAGTGTGTATAAATGGTTACCAAAGAAAATACAAAAAGAGCACCATAGCTAGATAACTTTTCAGAAATGTTGCTTGTTTGATTCATAGAAAATCACAATACAAAGGTCTTTTATGGGGATCAAAATCAGAATCTTTTCATTTATCAAAAATATAATTCAAGCGGATAAGAAATACTTTCCAAGAACAGAAGTCCATGCTCTTTATTAGATCTATACCATTGGGATTAAAAAGAAAAGCGAATTGATTTTTTGATAATAAAAAAAAAAAGTTGTGTGGACTTTAACGGTGTTTTTGTGGACTTTAGCGGAACTTGTCATTGTGGACTTTAACGGTGTTTTTGTGGACTTTAGCGGAGGTCATTTTGTGGACTTTAGCGGAAAGTTTGCGGACTTTAGCGGCGTTGTGGACTTTAGCGGAAATTTGTTGTGGACTTTAGCGGTGTTGTGGACTTTAGAGGAATTGTGGACTTTAACGGTGCCACACAGCGCTCATAAATTTTTACTCGACACTTTCTTTATGTTCATGTCCCAAATAAGGAGTTTGTGATTTGTTGTCATTGGTTACTGTCTGTTAAATCTGTTTTTCGTTTATCATTTTGTCATAAATCAGGACGTTGGTTTTTTGTTTGCATTGTTTTACATTTTGTCATGTTAGGGATTTTATAGCTGACTGTACGGTATAAATTTTGCTCATTGCTGAAGGCCTTACAATGACCTATGAAATCCATGTCGTTTGGACTTAGCTAGATAGTTGTCTCGTTATTTTGTATCAAATAAACGTAACATACAATAGATTTTTAGTTTTTGAATTTTCATATATATTAATGCAACCTAACATTTCCTTGGCTGTCTTGTATTTCATAAAAAAAAATTCTGCATCAATAAGAAATAAAAATCTTGCTTTTAATATCAATACCATAATAAGGACATTTATTATTATTATCATCATTATAATTGATAATACTTCTAATAATTATGAAAATAATTCCAATAATATGAAAAATAATTATGATGATAATAACAAAATAATAATCGGACTTTAAAATAACCTACAGTATCCGAAGTTGAAAACAAAATAATTGTTTCAAATTGGACAATATACTCATAATATCAAATTCAGTAATACAAAAATTACTTACCACTCATTGAAGCAAGATTCACATGAATGAAAAGAAAGTAAAAACAGACACATGCAATATTCAAACTCAATATCATCATCTCTCAATATTCGCCTTCAATTTATGATCAATTAAAATAATTTAATGATACTACGAAAACACTCCCATATAACAGCCTTATCAATTATTTTCTACTGTGACAATACTTTCCAATAATACCGACCACGAAATAATGCAGCTATCGTTCGTTATAGTTAATACGTCGATAGATCTATCTTATGCTAATATATTGTTGAATTAGAAGAAAAAAATCTTTTATTTTTCATATTATTTTATGAATACATCCAAAGTTCAGATATATTGCAACATGTTTTCAATATATGTTGCGTTAAGTCGGAATTCATATTGTCTGCATACCAGTGCTTCATAATTGACGTATTGAACGAACATTGTGAAGAACTGAATTTTACGTTACGTGATGGAGCATACACATTGTGTTTTGAAAATTAATACATCTGCATCGTCACAATGAAGGTTTGTATCCATAACAAGTAAATTTTAAACGCAACATAGACTATTCAGAAATATTATGTCAGCTAGGCTTGACTGATGAGAAAATAGCTTTTCGGTTATAACAGCTTTTGTGTTTTATTCCATAAACAACAGGAGGGTTTCAATGGTTTTTGTAAGTTAAAAACAAACTTTCGAACTGTTTCATTCTTTTTTGTTGTTCTATCCCCTGCATGCGTATTATGCTTATAATATCATTACTGCATCAAATGTTTTGTTGTTATAATCATTTGAATTTCATTTTAGTGCAAATCATTATATTATAATGCCATATGGTTATAAAATATCTAGATGATTAATGAAGTGACAAAAAGACAGTTTTAAAACAAATGGCAAATTGAGGAGGAAAATTTCATCTTATAGTCACATTAAATGTTTTTAATTTACGAATGTAGTAGTGCTATAGTCTATTTCTACTATTAAAGATTGATAGCCTGTAGTAAGTTGAGAAATGGCAATTCTATTACAGATATAACAATTTAAACAACGCACATTGATATATCCTCCATATCCTGATATTGTTAATTGTTATGAGTCCGTATTGAAGATTGTAATATAAAAGTATAACAAAAATATCGAACTCCAAGGTAAATGCAAAAAAAGGAAGTCCATAAAAACTGACAAAACCAAATGTTATCAACCAACGGAACGAGTGGAAAATATACTATTTCTTTATTATATGATATGATTTTACAAAGAGTCAAACAGAAAATTTAACCTCCCATCACTACCCGTATGGAGATAACCGAATTTTGCATAATGGAAACTGTAACATCAAATGATAATGATAAATGTAAATTAAAAATAGGAAGACATCAAATGAGCACAAGACATTTTAAACAACACCAAAATCCTAGGTTGACCGATGTTGCTCCCATAATGACACGCATCCTGTTGTAATAACAAACGAAAATCGGTTGATAACCCACCTTCGTTGATGTCATAAATAAACTCATTATAGATATAAGGATAAAAATTGCCTACGCCAGATGCGCGTTTCGTCTACAAAAGACTCATCAGTGACGCTCGAATAAAAAAAGTTAAAAAGGCCAAATGAATTAAACAGTAGTTTATCGATGTTTAAATCCTTTAAGAAGATACAAATCAAGGTTAGAAATAGACTTCAGTAATAGCATAAACTTGACAACAAACGAGACCGGGCGCGTCGACAGAGTAAACTTTTCATGCTATGGAAGCATTGTCCACCATGCGAATCAACTCTCAGTCAAAATGCCACAATAGAAAATAAGGCACAATCTGTAAATTTGCAGATTAGACTACTATTCTGTTATATAAAGATTTAAGACCGCGAAAACATGTCGCTAGTGAGTTGAGACACCGACATATCGTATCAGTCAACCAATTCGCGATGGTGAGCGTAAAACTTTTTAAGTTCTTAGTATCGATCTCATTTGTCTTCCCTTCTATCTTTGTTTAAGCAGTTTTTGTGTCATAGCCATATATATACCCCTGTTAATGAATTCCGTGATATAGTACTAGTGTGAACATGACCAAGCGTAACGTAATAATTGAGATATGTATACGCCATACGAAGGGGGCAGAGTGTATATTACTGCTGAGAAAAACTGACATTGGAAAGTTGAAATCATCACTGTTGTCATAGATTCTCTAGTTTGAAGTCGTCCATCTATGTCAATATCAGTAGTTTCAGTGGTATCATTGTTCTAAAGTTTACTTTGATATATGAGATGCAAACCCTCACTGAAATGTGTTATTGAGGGACAGGATAACTTGAATACAACTGAAAGTGAAATTGAAGAATTTTACAAGATGTTTTTACTTTACTTTTTATCTTTTAGAAGGTTCTGCATGAATTGTGCTTCATATGAGAACCGAACAAGTCGACCAGTCGGGTTGCACAACTAGTTCCGATTGGAGTACCGACTATCGATTGCAATATCAATCCCCCTAACTTAACAAGTATTTATTAATAAAAAAATCTAGAATTTTAATGATGCGTTCTGTGTATTCTTTGAATCAGTTTGGTACCTCACAAAGTAAGTAAATAAATCGTCTATAAATGATGCTTTTTGACAAAAGAATAATTAGCTCGGAAAGTAAGTTTATAATTATGTTTTTTATTAGTATGCTTATTCAAATAAAGGTTACATAGAATCTATTCTCACACCAATCAATGCGTGCAAGTGTGTATAAGGAATTGTTTGATTTTTAAGGAAATGCAAGGTTTTCCAGACAAGATAATACCAAACGTACCAAACTCAAAGATATACAATGTATTCAAAAAATCAAAATGTCCATATCTACTGTCCATTTGTAGGCGAAAAAATGTAATTTACATGTCATAGCAACTGATTATTTGTTAAGACTCCTTATTCCGACGTCTTCGGGTTGACCTTTTCTTCAATAACAGTCGGATCTAGATTTTTATTTACACTTAAATGCAATAAAACTATTTATTCTTAGTGTATAAACAAAATACATTGTATTTCTGTCATTTGTGTTTAACTAAGGGTCTTTCGAGTGCAAAATAAATAAAGTTCTTTAAGCTGCATGTTGATTAAAGATTACGGAGAAGCTTGATACATTTGATATTTACATGAAAAAAAATGAACACGTAGATATCTGATTAAAAAAAAGGATGAAGTGAAAACATCAATGCGACTGCAGCCCAACGACGTACAAAGGTCTAAACGTCAGTCTTCAACAACAAACTAATGTTTATACAATATGCTCTAAATTAGCCCGAGGCCAGAAATGTTTTACATATATTTAATGGAAACAGAAACGTCTTAAAGGTCTTTATATAACACCTCCATCAAGATTTGGAAAAGCAAAGGACAGAGTTTGATTTATCCTTTACGCCATCAAAATAAGTTTATTTTGTTTAGGGGCCAGCTTAAGGACGCCTCCGGGTGCGGGAATTTCTCGCTGTATTGAAGACCTATTGGTGACCTTCTGTTGTTGTCTGTTCTGTGGTCGGGTTGTTGTCTCTTTGACACATTCCCCATTTCCATTCTCAATTTTATTATTATCGTGTCATTTAATGTGTCAATGAAATTAAATCATCCATCTATTTGATGTTTGTCTATATTGTTTCAAATGAGATTAAGAAAGGCAAAAAAAAAAAAAAAAAAATGCAACGAAAGCTTGAAGATGAAGAAGTATGAATCTCATTAACTTCTTACCGGCTCCACGTGAAGTATGTGATGGGTCATCCCACTAATAAGTTGATGGGATGTAACCGTGAAAGTATCCTGAAATTTACCGCGTAAGATGACCGGAGCTTACCGTGCAACACGTGATATGTACTTACCACATTCTGATATATTACAGTACTCCCAGGGTACAATAGGGTCTACTGTCATGCACCACACTCGTGTATCATTATCTGGAGCTCTACAGTAATTTGCATGCTCAGGGCCCATGGTATATGCCGGTACATGCGGAACTGTGGCGTCCCACCTTTGACAAGTTTTTCCAGTCATTGTTGTGTTAATGGTTCCAGAATATGAAGCAACATTATCAATGTAAATGTAACAGTCATCTACAAAATATACGAACTGATTGCAAAGTGTAAGATTATCTGTAATCAAATATTAGGATAGAAAGACAATATAAATCCGTAGTAAGTCTATTTGAATAACAAACTTAACAAACTTTGCTTCTATTAGAGCAGAACTGTTTATCGCTCTGGAATACCATAGCTTCTAGCAGGGTGGTGATGCTATTTTTTTTTTGTTTTCTGTGAAATTTTTTAACCACTATTGTTTGTCTTGCTGTAGTTTTTGTCTGTCTGTAAATAAAGTATGACAAATCTGAAATAGTTGAAGAGATATTGAACTAACTAATATATAATCTTTTTTTTAGTTTTTTTGTAACTACATAACAGATAAAACACACTGTTTGAGTTCATATTACTGTTAATGGATTATTGGTTATATCTATCCAGAAGTCACTAATTCGTCGGTACTGATTATAATTTATCACATACATTAAGACGAGTTTTTGTTTCCTATTGTTTTAATTTTTCTTTTTTGGACAGTGATGATTCTTTGGCCCTTCTCATGGTTCGATATTTCCCAACTCATTCCCTATGCCTGTGACTGTAGTGATGTTTGAGATTTCTGTGTATAACTGGTAAATTATTTAGTCAGTGATAACGTTAGCATAAATTATTCAAAACTTTTACTGATTTCTTTCATGAATACAATGAATTGGTTTTTAAGTTTAGCTTTCTTTGTAGAAAAAAAAACGGGATATCACATCCTAATTTATGCGGTAATATTGTTTATAAAGCATGTAAATTCAAACGCGATCCATGTAAACGTATTGACCATTTAAATAAACTTATCTTTATCCTCCGTAAGATATTTGAATATGGTTTTTATCGCTACTTATTTTTTTTTTAATTTTTAATAGATTAAAACATAAATAGATATGTATTGCTTTACATTTTTGAAACCTTATGGTCCTTCGCCCTGTCTATATTCTTTACTTATATTTTGCATCGCACCAGGTCATGCTTTTCTCAGACTGTTTATTGCACTGCATACTTTGGATGTGTACCGATTGAAACGTTAGTCTGGGAACATGATATATTTATAAGTTGTGATTGACCTTGAACTAGCTTTCAGTAACTGCAAGTACTCTTGGATAGGTACTTTGTATCGTTTACGTTTATGCGTGTTCGGGTTTATTTTTGTACCTCATGAAAGGCTGGTGTTTCGAGCCATTTCCAATTGATACTTACAAGTTTTTGTTTATGTTGTGATGTTACACAATTGTCCAAAATTGGGGGGAGGTTTCAGCGCTCATAAAATTTTTTACCCGCCACTTTCTTTATGTTCATGTCCCAAATAAGGAGTTTGTGATTTGTTGTCATTGGTTACTGTCTGTTAAATCTGTTTTTCGTTTATCATTTTGTCATAAATCAGGACGTTGGTTTTTTGTTTGCATTGAATTACATTTTGTCATGTTAGGGATTTTATAGCTGACTGTACGGTATAAATTTTGCTCATTGCTGAAGGCCTTACAATGACCTATGAAATCCATATCGTTTGGACTTTGCTAGATAGTTGTCTCGTTATTTTGTATCAAATAAACGTAACATACAATAGATTTTTAGTTTTTGGAATTGTGCATATATATTAATGCAACCTAACATTTCCTTGGCTGTCTTGTATTTCATAAAAAAAAATCTGCATCAATAAGAAATGAAAATCTTGCTTTTAATATCAATACCATAATAAGGTCATTTACTATTATTATCATCCTTATAATTGATAATACTTCTAATAATTATGAAAATAATTCCAATAATATGAAAAATGATTATGATGATAATAACAAAATAATAATCGGACTTTAAAATAACCTACAGTATCCGAAGTTGGAAACAAAATAATTGTTTCAAATTGGACAATATACTCATAATATCAAATTCAGTAATACAAAAATTACTTACCACTCATTGAAGCAAGATTCACATGAATGAAAAGAAAGTAAAAACAGACACATGCAATATTCAAACTCAATATCATCATCTCTCAATATTCGCCTTCAATTTATGATCAATAAAAATAATTTAATGATACTACGAAAACACTCCAATAAAACAGCCTTCAGTAGTAGTTGTCGTTTGTTGATATGGTTCATAAGTGTTTCTCGTTTCTCGTTTTTATATAGATTAGACCGTTGGTTTTCCCGTTTGAATGGTTTTACACTAGTAATTTTTGGGGCCCTTTATAGCTTACTGTTCGGTGTGAGCCTAGGCTCCGTGTTGAAGACCGTACTTTGACCTATAATGGTTTACATTTATAAATTTTGACTTGGATGGAGAGTTGTCTCATTGGCACTCATACCACATCTTCTTATATCCAATTATCAATTATTTTTTTACTGTGACAATACTTTCCAATAATACCGACCACGAAATGATGCAGCTATCGTTCGTTATAGTTAATACGTCGATAGATCTATCTTATGCTAATATATTGTTGAATTAAAAAAAAAATCTTTTATTTTTCATATTATTTTATGAATACATCCAAAGTTCAGATATGTTTTCAATATATGTTGCGTTAAGTCGGAATTCATATTGTCTGCATACCAGTGCTTCATAATTGACGTATTAAACGAACATTGTGAAGAACTGAATTTTACGTTACGTGATGGAGCATACACAATGTGTTTTCAAAATTAATACATCTGCATCGTCAGAATGAAGGTTTGTATCCATAACAAGTAAATTTTAAACGCAACATAGACTATTCAGAAATATTATGTCAGCTAGGCTTGACTGATGAGAAAATAGCTTTTCGGTTATAACAGCTTTTGTGTTTTATTCCATAAACAATAGGAGGGTTTCAATGGTTTTTGTAAGTTAAAAACAAACTTTCGAACTGTTTCATTCTTTTTTGTTGTTCTATCCCCTACATGTGTATTATGCTTATAATATCATTACTGCATCAAATGTTTTGTTGTTATAATCATTTGAATTTCATTTTAGTGCAAATCATTATATTATAATGCCATATGGTTATAAAGTATCTAGATGATTAATGAAGTGACGAAAAGACAGTTTTAAAACAAATGGCAAATTGAGGAGGAAAATTTCATCTGATAGTCATATTAAATGTTTTTAATTTACGAATGTAGTAGTGCTATAGTCTATTTCTACTCTTAAAGATTGATAGCCTGTAGTAAGTTGAGAAATGGCAATTTTATTACAGATATAACAATTTAAACAACGCACATTGATATATCCTCCATATCCTGATATTGTTAATTGTTATGAGTCTAATTCTTCGTCAATTTATCCCTTTCTGCACCTATTGTATAAAAAAAAGTTAATCAACGTGTGGTTCGTTTGATCTCAGTTCTTCATTGGTTAAAATCCGATTATGACGTCGAATTTTCTTGCTTTCCTTGGAATTTCCTATTGTGACGATATGAAAAAAGGCGACCATGCCTGATGACGTCACATAGAAAGAACACATCTTTTTTGCAGATCATTCAAAAAGAAGGAATAAGTTTGCCTGCATATTGTTTGAAAATCATTAGAGAAACAGATTCCACCACCAAATCTCGTGTAATACGATATTTATCCACTCTCGACAGTTAAATTTTAAATATTTAAAATGCTCGGCGAGCTTCGCGTTTTAAATTTGAAAATTTAACTGTCTCGAGTGGATAAATATCGTATCACACTCGATGCAGTGGTAGAATCTATATTTAAACAACGCACATTGATATATCCTCCATATCCTGATATTGTTATTTGTTATGAGTTCGTATTGAAGATTGTAATATAAAAGTATAACAAAAATATCGAACTCCAAGGTAAATGCAAAAAAGGGAGGTCCATAAAAACTGATAAAACCAAATGTTATCAACCAACGGAACGAGTGGAAAATATACTATTTCTTTATTATATGATATGATTTTACAAAGAGTCAAACAGAAAATTTAACCTCCCCATCACTACCCATATGGAGATAGCCGAATTTTTGCACAATGGAAACTGTAACATCAAATGATAATGATAAATGTAAATTAAAAATAGGAAGACACCAAATGAGCACAAGACATTTTGAACAACACCAAATAGGTCTAGGTTGACCGATGTTGCTCCCATAATGACACGCATCCTGTTGTAATAACAAGCGAAAATCGGTTGATAACCTACCTTCGTTGATGTTATAAATAAACTCATTATAGATATAAGGATAAAAATTGCCTACGCCAGATGCGCGTTTCGTCTACAAAAGACTCATCAGTGACGCTCGAATAAAAAAAGTTAAAAAGGCCAAATGAATTAAACAGTAGTTTATCGATGTTTAAATCCTTTAAGAAGATACAAATCAAGGTTAGAAATAGACTTCAGTAATAGCATAAACTTGACAACAAACGAGACCGGGCGCGTCGACAGAGTAAACTTTTCATGCTATGGAAGCATTGTCCACCATGCGAATCAACTCTCAGTCAAAATGCCACAATAGAAAATAAGGCACAATCTGTAAATTTGCAGATTAGACTACTATTCTGTTATATAAGGATTTAAGACCGCGAAAACATGTCGCTAGTGAGTTGAAACACCGACATATCGTATCAGTCAACCAATTCGCGATGGTGAGCGTAAAACTTATTAAGTTCTTAGTATCGATCTCATTTGTCTTCCCTTCTATCTTTGTTTAAGCAGTTTTTGTGTCATAGCCATATATATACCCCTGTTAATGAATTCCGTGATATAGTACTAGTGTGAACATGACCAAGCGTAACGTAATAATTGAGATATGTATACGCCATACGAAGGGAGCAGAGTGTATATTACTGCTGAGAAAAACTGACATTGGAAAGTTGAAATCATCACTGTTGTCATAGATTCTCTAGTTTGAAGTCGTCCATCTATGTCAATATCAGTAGTTTCAGTGGTATCATTGTTCTAAAGTTTACTTGGATATATGA
This sequence comes from Mytilus coruscus, assembly GCA_017311375.1. NCBI lineage: Eukaryota > Metazoa > Mollusca > Bivalvia > Mytilida > Mytilidae > Mytilus > Mytilus coruscus. Next base: position 84,590,563 of record CM029596.1, on the reverse strand, counting down.
AGTGCAAACCCTCACTAAAATGTGTTATTGAGGGACAGGATATCTTGAATACAACTGAAAGTGAAATTGAAGAATTTTACAAGATGTTTTTACTTTACTTTTTATCTTTTAGAAGGTTCTGCGTGAATTCTGCTTCATATGAGAACCGAACAAGTCGACCAGTCGGGTTGCACAACTAGTTCCGATTGGAGTACCGACTATCGATTGCAATATCAATCCCCCTAACTTAACAAGTATTTATTAATAAAAAAATCTAGAATTTTAATGATGCGTTCTGTGTATTCTTTGAATCAGTTTGGTACCTCACAAAGTAAGTAAATAAATCGTCTATAAATGATGCTTTTTGACAAAAGAATAATTAGCTCAGAAAGTAAGTTTATAATTATGTTTTTTATTAGTATGCTTATTCAAATAAAGGTTACATAGAATCTATTCTCACACCAATCAATGCGTGCAAGTGTATAAGGAATTGTTTGATTTTCAAGGAAATGCAAGGTTTTCCAGACAAGATAATACCAAACGTACCAAACTCAAAGATATACAATGTATTCAAAAAATCAAAATGTCCATATCTACTGTCCATTTGTAGGCGAAAAAAATGTAATTTTCCTGTCATAGCAACTGATAATTTGCTGAGATTCCTTATTCCGACATCTTCGGGTTGACCTTTTCTTCAATAACAACCGGATCTAGATTTTTATTTACACTTAAATGCAATAAAACTATTTATTCTTAGTGTATAAACAAAATATATTGTATTTCTGTCATTTGTGTTTAACTAAGGGTCTTTCGAGTGCAAAATAAATAAAGTTCTTTAAGCTGCATGTTGATTAAAGATTACGGAGAAGCTTGATACATTTGATATTTACATGAAAAAAAATGAACACGTAGATATCTGATTAAAAAAAAAGATGAAGTGAAAACATCAATGCGACTGCAGCCCGACGACGTACAAAGGTCTAAACGTCAGTCTTCAACAACAAACTAAAGTTTATACAATATGCTCTAAATTAGCCCGAGGCCAGAAATGTTTTACATATATTTAATGGAAACAGAAATGTCTTGAAGGCTAACATTTTATATTTTCGTAATTCAACTAATACATATATAAGTACTTTGTTCAACTTTACTTTCCTGCTAATTTTGATTGGTTTTGTCGGAAGATTTTTACCAATGTTATCATTTTTATTCATGTTTAACAGTTATGTATTTCTCTAATTCTTAGCCCATTGATACTTTCCCGAATGTCTTATCATTTTTTTTTTTGTGATTAACGCGGGGTTTGCTAGATCTCTGACCTTCATTGGCCGTTCAGTGGGCAAAATCAATTTTGATGTGAAATTGTCTTGCTCTGTTTGATTTGACGTCACAAAAAAGGCTATCATGCATGATGATGTCTCTTAAATAGAATACAATATGTATGCAGACCATCGAAACAGAATGATACATATAGGTAAAATCATTAGAGAAAAAGATTCAACCATCATATCTTGAAACGATTATTCTCTCGATAGTTAGATTTTATTTATTTAACGGTTTGGCAAGCCTTTCAAATTAAAAATAACTTAACTGCCTCGTTGGTGAACAAATATCGTATCACTCTCATATACTATTACTGCCTATCGGTACTGCAAATGCAACAGGCAACACAGGTCAAAATATGCTGTACAGGATAGTTTTGAATTGTTGCCACATCTTGTATAATGACAACATGTTATAGGATGTGACTCGATGCAGTCAATATAATCTATTTGTATATATCTTCACATATTCTAGAAAGAAATATAAATCATTAATATAAAAATAAGAAGATATGGTATGATTGCCAATGAGACAATTATCCACCAAAGTTCAAATGGAGTGGATGTAAGTAATTATAGGCAACCGTACGGTCTTCAACAACAAGAAACACCCATACTGTAAAGTCGGCTATAAAAGGCCCCGACATGCAAAATATGAAACAATTCAATCGAAAATGGCCTAATTTATAACAAAATAATTTACAAAAACAAATATGACAGACATGAACCGACGACAACCATTAGTTCTCATTCCAGTTCAACTCACTTGACTTGATTCTTAAAACAATCGACTCCAGTATTCAAGGCTAACGAAATTGCAAGTGCATGTGTATAGAATTAATTGTCTTAAAGTCTGTTTTTTTTATTTTGATCTATAATTAAATTCTTTTTTTTTAAATTCTTTAGTCGATTTTATAATAAAAAAAGCTAAACAGTTATTTGCTTTCAAATTTGCAGAATTAAATAGTTCTTTTGAAATTCTTTTTTTACATCATGCATATGCGTCTGTATTGACAACGGTTAAATATATTAAACTAGAAAATGTTTCAATATATAGTTCATAAAAAGGGATGTCTTGTTTATTTTTTTAAAGGAAGAAATTACATAATGCAACATGACCTTATCACAATGAAACTAAGTGTCATGATGTGTTCAACACTGAAATATTATTTCCGCAACATTTGAGAAGTCAGCTTCGTAAAAGAAGTTTTTTTCATTGCGTTTGAATCATTCTTTAAAATTAAAACAGTAATGCGCTTTCACAATTTAAAAAGGTATAATGTGTTTCTCATTACTTTTTAACGTCACATTGCGATATTGATATCGGTTGAATATATCTAACTTAAAATGTTTCAATATAACACACGAGTTTATTTTAAAGGGACTTTGTTTATAAATCTGTTTTAGAATAAATCTGCATATTATCACAAGACTGATATAACCATCGTAAATCGCCCTTCAATCATCTATACTGACGGACCTTAAAAACGTAACACACATTTTTACGATTTTTTTTTTTACCAAATTATGACTGATACTCATATTACTACTATTCATGCTTACCATACTTCTTTCTGTTTAAAAAATAAATGCTATACATAACTTACCTAGGTTAATGAACATACCAGATCATTGAAGTCAAACAAATTTCTAAAGCGAAATTTGAAACCCATAAACGTTTTTTATTCTTCGTGAAACAATTCTTTCAATCCATACCAACACTTAAATCAGTAAAAAAAAGTTAAATTTTACACATTGCCGAGACTAACAATAAAGATATGAATCAGACCATAGGAATATCGCAGGTAGGAATGCTTGATCGTGATGTTGCTAGACAATTCACGTCAGAAACTCCTCTTACTTTCCTTTCAACAACGGTTAAGGCAGATAGGATTTGTTGATGACCATTCATGACAAGATCAATATGTAATAACAATGCCACGTCAATAAAATTTGATCACGCAACGTCATTTTGTCGAATGCCGTGTCAGACAGATTTACGCCATAAATGTTTCCCATATACTTAAATGCAAAAGAATCGACTACAGACAAACATTTAAAGCCCTAAATTTAAACCGCGTAACTGCCAAAACACACTGTTATTGGTTGGACAGAGGCCAAATCAGAAGGTACAAAACAGAACTCAAAACATGCCCAACAGAACTGGTTGACCTTTCTGTTAATCATTTGGCGTTGGTTTTAGGCAGTCATTGCCTTTGACGTGACACATCCATTGATAAGGGAAAACCAGGGTTTCATTGCATACCACATGAGTTGAACATTAAACATGACGTAATCAATTCAACTTTCGAACTGCAAATTTTTTTTTTAGACAATCAAGTAATGAATGAAATTTATGTATATACATTTATTTTACAAAAATAGCATAATTTAAAATGAGAAATCAAAGAATTATCTAGTGTTGCATTAAAGTCAGTCAATATATTTAGACAAAGAAAGATATATAACTCCTTTGAAACATTCCTATTTTTTTCAGCAATCATTGTCCCATTTGTCTTTTTATTTATTTATATACGACTTAATTTATGTTATTCTTTTTAATCAATGACTTAATTTCTGTATTATATAGGCTATTATGTACTTACATTGTATAAATAATTGATGCGTATAATTTCTCCATCTAGCTTTTGCTAAGGGTTGTATACCCTCGGGATAAAGGACTTTATCCAGATTTCGCATATCTAACTTTTTGGTTTGTCATACTCATCGACTTTGTAATTGATTTGGCACTCCAACTCATTTGATTTGAAGGTTATTGATGCGTCTTGCGTTTTTGATACCAGCCTGGTATCGTCGATGAGTTTTTGGCCTAGATTATTTGTTTTATGCCCCATGTTATTCTCCAGAAATATAGTATTTATACTGTAGAAACTTTTTCTTGATCATGTTAACTCGTCATACCTTATATTAGGGATTATTTTTATTTAAAAGGTAATCATACACCACCCGTTTACATTACCAATTCAAACTTAATTTGTACTGCTATTTAAGAAAAAAAAACAAATGGAAATCATGCCCATTTTTCGTGTTTTTGTGTGAAATGAATAAGTGAAGATAAGAAGAATCCTAGTTGGAAATAAAACTTCATCAACAAAAAGAACATAAGATAGAGGCTGCAAATCAAACAGCGGTCCGTAAAACGTTAACTTAAAAATGAAATACCAGACTTTATAAAGTTCATTCGTCCGAAGCGCTTTTATGAATGTACCTTCATCAGGAACGGTCAAAGCCGAATATTTGAAAGCCAAGGATGTATAAGAACCGAGACAGTTGAAGAGTTAAATGACCAAAAGGACCTTTAAATAATAGCAAAATTCCATCTACGGTGAACTTTGCCTAAGGGAGTTGCAATCTTGGTTTCGTAATAATTTTTAGATTTATAAATGGACAATTTAAAATAGATTTGATATAAATCATGTCAGTCCCGAAGAACTGACTACTGAGCTGATGATACACACGGGGACTCATAGTACACTAGCAGCGGTATCGACTTAAACTATGGAATATGCAAAAATAAAACGTAAGGTGCTCCTGAACAGTATAAGATTTCTGGCTATATTTTTTATATATATTTATTAATGAAAATATTTTAAAATGCACTTTTTTTATCATGCCAGTGATGACTTATAAACAATACAGACAAGAAGTGAAATCAAACAGAATCACAGGAACTCCAGCAGGTAAGCATCTTTAGCCGAAATGAGATCTTTAAGGTAACCAAACAAGTATTGATAAAAAAAGGACGTCGATTATTTCTACTTTGGTTTTTTTTTTTTAAATAGTGTGGTTTTTAACATGTATAGGATTTTTTTTTTTCGAAAGAGAAGATACACTGTTCAATGTTAAGATGGAAGCATATTTCATTTTAAAAAGGACATCCGATAATCAGGATAATACACTTTCTGAAAAAAAAATTCTACTTCATCGAAATCATGGTTACGATAATGGCTCGAGGGGACAATAAACTTATAAATATCATTAATTTTTTAATTGATTTCTGTACATGTTCTACTAAATCATTGCATTGTATACTAATAACTTTTGATAGTTTTAGAAAAAAAATCATGCTGGCATTTGTATTAAAGCATCACACCAGGCAGAGTTTTTATTTTCACTTTATCAATAATATGCGGAAATCGACTAATTGCTATCCGAATTGTATCGTTATTCATTTAAAATATGTCAAAGTTCAACCCTATCATTCCCGCGAATAGAGAGAGTTTTGGAATATATAGTGTTAACATAGTCTGTAAACAGATAGTGCAAACAGGCAATATCGATAATAACCTGCACGTCCTGAAGAGTTAGAAGCCGATAAAACATTGAAATATCATTTGCTCTAGACAGTATTAGAATTATAAACCAATAGTTATAATTCTAAAGAATGAAGTATATGTTTTCATTTTCAATCAAAAATAAATAAAAATACAGGCTGTATACTAACGATGATGATATTTCAAATGCTCTCCATGCATACAACTCAGTTTTATATCAGATGTAGTTTTTATATTACTTCAAATGTAGAGTTAATTCGATAGATTGATCGGAAATTTGTTTAAACAATTTAAGAAATATAAAATGTCAAAACTTATTGCATAAGTACTGACGATCGATTTCTACATGTATGTACTGCGTAGACTTTATATTGGGAGGCGGCTATAATCAGTTTTTTTAATATTGGGCCCAATAACATTAAGGAATTATCGAACACAAGCACCAATAAACACCGGGAATAAACTTATGTGTCCCGATGAGCTAAAGGTTAAGCGTACCATTGATTATTGTATAAGTACAGACCATTGATTGCTTCATGTATTTTTCCTGACGCTGGTTTTTTCGTAGCCTTTATAGTGAGAGCCGCCAGGTTAAATCAGTTACTAATATTAGGCTTCCTAACATTAAACAACTATGATCGAACACGAGCACCAATAAACACCCAGGATAAACTTGCGTGCCCTGATATACTAATGTGTAAGCGGCACCTGTGATGTTGCTTATTGCAAGCAAAAGTTAAATATCATATGTTTAATAATTGAAATCCTTGCAGTATGAAATGAATAAGCATGTATTTCTGTGCGTATAAGATTTATGTGTAATTGGGAAGAAAGAGAACAAAAATGCGAGAAGATCCTACTACAAAAAGATTAATAATGCAATACAATTATTACAGAGGCAGTATCTACGGGGTTCTCTAAAAGATTTGTTTCAAAAATATTGTACATTGGGTACTAGTATATAAAATAGAAATGAAAACTGTTTTTGTGCAAATCTTGACGTTCTTTTGCGATAACATACTTTGTATGAGTCTATTATGTGTTCGATTTCAATTATATTTTATTAGGAATACGATGAAATAAATGAGATTGTGAGTCTGTAGTAGAAGTCATGTTCATGATCTATTCAAAACACCAGATAAATGAAATTTATTGGAAGTATAATTCCACTGTGTCTAAACTACCCCGCTAAAAAAAGTTTAGACTCAATAGTATCTAATATCCGGTACGGTGACGGACCATCAACAGACAGAGAAAGGTAGTATTTCTGTTTATTTATTTGTTATTTTTATGATATTGAAGAATATACATACACATATTTTCGATTGTGAGATGTAATATTTTCTACAACCATTCTACATTAATGGAGAAATAAGTAAAAAGGCACATCAAAATGGTGAATTTAGTGAACCTTGTCTCGAATTTGTCACTTTGAGCACCTCAATTTTTGTATTTCTGTGCATGGAACGAAAGAAATGGGTCATGTCAAAATGGAAGGACCCAGTTTTGTCCCGGTTTCGTCAAAAAAAAAATCACAGAGCAGGACCCGGTTTTGTCATAGAAAATAATACATAATCGCATAACGTAAATTAAAATCTGGCGTTCAACAGGAGTTTGATGGCTCGTTGGAAAACGATTTCTTTCAGAGGATAACTTATTATTTATTGGAATCCGTAAACACTTGAATTCCTGCTTTATTGGAACAAAAATAATTTTAATTTTGCTTTGTATAAAAACGAATACTTTAACAGCGAAATTCAAAGAAATGAAGGGGAACAACGCAATTTGAGTTTTTTTTAAGTATGTAAATTTAAGTGTTCAAACTTGGATAGTGCACAGCCTTGAAAATTGAAGGACGCATATTTGATATTTTTCTTGGACAAAAAGATGGTTATTAAGTCTTAATAAATATTCCACTCTACCTGGGGGGAGTATGATCGTTTGAAAATAAATAATCTGAACACTAAATGTTCATTATAAAGCAAGAAAATAAGACAAATGTATATGCATGCAGAATTGCCCTAGAAAATGAATTTTCATGCGGCGCAAAGGATCACAATAATAATGTGTTAAAATCTTTTTACCCCTCCTTGTAACTATTATACTAAGTATAAATTAATATGATAGTCTCAGGCCATCCAGATAATGCAATAATGATTATTTTATTAATAATTTTATAAATAAACGGTTCTTTTATCTCTCCATTGTGTAATGAATTTCGTACATTGGCAAATGTTCTACATTTAAGTGACTTTGGTCAAGTTTATAATTGTCAATATGCAGGGGCGGATCGAAGATTTTTGAAAATGGGGACGTGATTCCATGAAACGGATTATATACCGCTGAGCGTAGCGAGGGACACATTTTTTTTATGGAAGATTTTATGCAAAAAAAAAATCATATATAAATCATGAAAAAACATGATTAATAGTTATTTCTGGTCATCAAGAGTGAAGGGGGAGAGGGCGTACTCCCTCTACACTCCCTGGATCCGCCACTATTATAATATAACTAAGTCGTATACCATTATAAAATTTAACGAGACAATAGAGACATCTGCCAACTTTGAGTGCCAATCGCGCATTTACTATACAGGCTATGTAATCGAACGAGTTAAGCCTTTTTCAAATGATTTTTATAGTTTGTTCTTATGTTGTGCTGTTATACCATTTGTTTTTGGGGGTGGCTCTAACACGTTCAACCCCGCCATTCTTTGTGTGCCAGTCCATAATCAAGGAGCCTGTAATTCATTGGTTGTCTTTTATTTGTTGCTTTTGATCATATTTGTTTTTCGTTTTCGTTTGGTACATAAATCAGGTCGTTAGTTATTACGTTTGATTTTTTTTACATTTTTCATCTTGGGGCCTTTTATAGCTTGCTATGCGGTATGTGTGTTTTTCATTGTTGGATGCCATACGATGACCTATATTTGCTTTCTTTTACGTCATTCGGTCCCTGATCGAAAGTTGTCGCATTAGCATTTATCACGGGGTAAATGGCCACAGGTTATTTTAGATAAGACGTAGATATTGTTACGTTGATATGTTGCAAACAAACTTTAATTCACATTGAAAATACATAATTGTAATATACATTTATTTCAAATGTTAACTTGAAGTTTCCTTGGAATTTGAACTGTGAATTTGATATGGAAATCATGCGTTAAAAGGCCTACAAAATTAAATGTGTGAAAATACGTGGAAAGTTGAAAATCACACAGATATGTTATGTGTGTGCTCAAGTGTGAAAACTCGCATCAGTACGAGTAACACAGTATATATAGTACCAGAAAGTTTAGCGGGGTTGCATAATTAATTCGTGCAGAATAGTATAGACAAAGTCTTTTTCTGACTGTCCGTCAATGAATGAATGAATGAATGAGTAAATGATAGTAAATATATTGTAAACATAGCGTATGGTATAGTTAAGCATACTAGCTTTACTCTTTTGATAAATTGATATGGTAACACATCTTCTTATTTTTACTTCATTACAAACTAGTACAGAAAACAACAAACATCATAATGTTATAAAAGAATAAATGTAAGTGCATGCTATAAAGTATTTATATTCCAGTTAAACTTAGTTCGAAGATAATTATAATAAGGTATACGTATAGCATTCGAAAAATGTGTACTCCCTATTTCGAAAAGTTCCCGTTTAAAATAAATTTTAAACACGACAGGTTTGTTTGACAATATCATATATATAACTCATATATTAAATGTCATTTGACGGACAATGTTCAGATCCTTGTTAACATGCTTTTCATAAATTTGTGGTTTCAAAACCAATCAAAACCGGGTCCTATACAAAGACAAAACCGGGTCCTCATGTAGTAAACAACATTGACAAAACCGGGTCCTTCCATTTTGACATGACTCATTTCTTTCGTTCCATGCACAGAAATACAAGTATTGAGATGCTCAAAGAGACTAGTCTTGCAGTCTCCATGTTAATATCTTTCTTTCCGTACAATGTGCACAATATACCGAGAAGTTAACAAATTCGAGGCAAGGTTCACTCAATTCACCATTTTGATGTGCCTTTTTACTTATTTCTCCATTAATCTAGAACGGTTGTAGAAAATATTACATCTCACAATCGAAAATTGTTATATATGTATTTAAATTTATTAATTTTGTAAAAAATGTTTACTTCCGTACTACTAACAACAAAATTATTATATTTAAATTTACCTGTGTACGTTGTTTTATTTAACGCCATTTTGTCCCAGGTTAGAGTTGTCTTTTTGACACTGTTTCTACATCTTTTTTTTTTATTAATATTGTATCTATATTGTGTCATAGATCAAACTTATTCGTTCAGCGAATGCTTACTTGTTTTTGTTTAAATGTCTTTTTGATCGAGTTAAGCCATTTCAATTGATATTTTATAGTGTGTCTTTTTATGTTGTAATGTTACACTACTGTCTCAGGTTAGGTTGAGGGTTGGCGTCTGTTAAAACGTTTAAATCCGCTGCATTTTTATGCACCTGTCGTCCTAAGTCAGGAGCCTGTTGTTCAGTGGTTGTCGTTTGTTGGTGTGGTTCATAAGTGTTTCTCGGTTCTCGTTTTTTATATAAATTAGACCGTTGGTTTTCCTATTTGAATTGTTTTACACTAGTTATTTTGGGGTCATTTATAGCTTGCTGTACTTTGACCTATAATTGTTAACTTTTTATACATTGTGACTTGGATGGAGAGTTGTCTCATTGGCACTCATATCACATCTCCTTATTTATATGTTTATTCTTCAATATCATAAAAATAACAAATTAATAAACAGAAATCTTACATTTTCTCTCTCTGTTGATGGTCCGTCACCGTACCGGATATTAGATACTATTGAGTCCAAACATTTTTTGCCGGGGTAGTTTAGACACTGATTTCACTGTAAACAAATGTGATCAGCCGAGAGCCCTAATAGAGGGGACACGACAGAATAAAACGCAATAATGACAAAACAAAATAATATATAAAAAAAAAAAAAACTGATACAACAGGTATTCAAAAATTTATTGCATACATTTATTATTTTCAAATTATTAATCAATTATTTATTCATTACTAACGGAATTTCAGTCGACAACTTTTAAAATTTGCAAAGAATCACAAATAGCTCTTTAATATCAATTACCACTTCTGTGCCTCATCAACTCAGAATAAAAAATCCTTACCGATTTACAAACAATACTTTTAAACGTGCAATAATTCTACCTATTGATTAGTAAACATCTTCAGAACAAGAGTGTATCAGGCAAATGAAATGAATTCAATTTGAATACCGAAGTGAAATTAAAACGTTATTATAACTTTTCGTATTTGTGAACACGTGCTTCAAGAAGGGGCGGGACATCGCTCGTGACGTCAGTGTTCATTCTTGCATTATTAATGAACTCTGGTCTATCCAATGACCAAATTAGGGTTTGAGCTCTTAATAACAATCATTAAAGTCCTGAAATTGACACGAAACATATATTTTCATTGATATCTACAAAAGTTACTGCATTTTCACGGCTTTACAAAGATCATGACTTTCGTATTCGTTATTTAGACGTCATCCGTTTTATCTTTTTCAGTGACGAAAAATTTAGACCTTTGATTCACACTAAAACGCGATAAAACTATTTATTCTAGCTGTACGCAGCATAGTTAATTGTGTTAAACGTTAAGCGCAAAATACATAAAGTTAAAATACTTTAAAGCTATATGTTGATTAAAGATTATGGAAAGCTTTATACAATTGCTATTTAAGTTTTAAAAAAAATAAATATGTAGATACTCCAAATAAGAAAACGATGAAGTTACAGCAGCCCGATGACATAAAAAGGTTTAAATGTCAGAGTTCAGTCTTTAACAACATACTAATGAGTATACAATATGTGCTAAATTGACCCGATTCTTGAAGTTTTAAATAAAAATTTTACGGAAACAAAAGAGTCTTAAAGAACGAACAAATTTTATGCTTTTTTTTAGATTAACTGATACCAATGCAACTTTCGATTTGAAACTTTGATTGGTTTTGTCGGACTTGTCATTTTTTTTCATAATAAGTTGTCCGCAAACTTGCATTTAGAAAGTTTCTATGAACAAGTATGCATCTTTGTTGTTCATTATGTTTAACAATCAAGTATTTCTCTAATTCTTAGCCGATTTATACTTTCCCGAATGTTTTATCATTTTTTTGTAATGAATGTTGGGTGTGCTTGATCTCGGTCCTTTATTGGTCGTTCAGTGGGTAAAGTCAATTAGAATGTAAAATTGTCTTGCGCTCGTTTGTTCTGAAAAAGGTATGTTTTATTTCACTTTTTTTTTACAGGAAGAAATTGGACAAATACAACAAGACCTGATAACCGTGAAGCTACGTGTCATGATGTGTTCAAAATTGAAATATTATTTCCGCAACAGTTGAGAAGTCAGCTTCGTAAAAGAATATAATTTATAATTTATATACTAGTAGAGTGTTTTCATTGCGTTTGAATAATTCTTTAAAAATAAAACAGTAATGCGCTTTCACAATTAAAAAAGGTAGAATGTGTTTCTCAATACATTTTTACGTCATTTAGCGATATTGAAATGGATTGAATATTTTAAATATTTTAATACAACACATGTTTTTAGTTTCAAGGGACTTTGTTTATTAGATTTGTCCAGAATAAAACTACATATAATATTATAATCTAAATTCAACCTTCAAGAATCTATTGAGACAAAGAAGGATATACAAATCTTTTGATATATTAGTAATTGCTATTTCCTAATTTTTCTAGCAATCATTGTCCTATTTTTTTTAATTTATTTATCTATTACGTAAGGGGCAATTACTGTCCTGGTTGTTTTTAGTCTTTGACTTAATTTCTGTACTATATAGGGTATTGTGTACCTTTAAATAATTGCCGCATGTAATTTTTCTGTCTAGTGTTTTTAGTTTTATGTCCCATATTGTTCTCTAGTCATGGAATGTTTATACTTTAGAAAACGTATCTTGGTAATATTAAATCGTCATACTTTATATTAGGGATCATTTTTAGCTAAAAGTTATTTGTACAAGACACTCGTTTACATCACCACTTCAACCTTGATTTCAACTGCACCTTTTTCATACAAAAATGAAATGATGCACATTAATCAGTGAATACGTGAAAGCAAGAATCCCAAGGGAAAAAACCTCATCAACAAAAAAACAGAAAACAACATAAGCTATGACAGAGCTATACAACCATAGAGACCTGAGCATAATAGCCAAACCCATCTTATGCCAACTTTGCCCGAGGGAGTTATTACCTTAGTTTCCTAATAATTCATAAATTTATAAACGGACTATTTAAAAGAGTTTGTTATAAATCATGTCAGTAACGAAGTACTGACGTTTGGGCTAATGAAACCCACGGGGACTGATAGTCCACCAGCAGCGATATCGACTTTAACAATGGAAAATGCGAAATGAACTCTTGGGACAAGATAAGGTACTCCTGAAAGGTATAACTTTTCTTGCTTTATTGTTTGTATATATTTAGTGAAGACTTACAAAACAATTAAAAGTGAAATCAAACGGAATCACAGGAACTCCAGCCGGAGAGAGATCATCAAGTTAACCAAACAATTATGTTTTCGATAAAAAAGTTGATTATTAATTAACTACTTTGGTTGTTATTGAAAGCAGTATGATTCTTAACATGTCGGATTTTTATCGATAGAAAAGATATACTGTTAAATGTAAAGATGGAGGAATATTTCCATATAGAAGGAAGTCTAATAATCAGGAAGATACAATTTTTTGAAAAATAATCTACTAAATCAAATTCATGGTACTTTAAATGGCTCGAGGGGACAATAAAAGTGTATATGAAGTAAAAAAAGAGGCGAAGGATACTAAAGGGACATTCAAACTCATAACATATCATTAACTTTTGAAATAATTCCTGTAAATGTTCTGCTGAAACATTGCGTGGTATATTTATAACTTTTGAGAGTTTTAGACACAAACCTCGAAACGCCTCATAAAAGTACAGATAGAAACAAATCATTAGATGAACTGTTAGAAATCATTTTGTAGTTAATGAGAACACCCACTAAAAATGATGAAATTTGCATTAAAGCATCACACTTAGCAAAGTGTTCATTTCTCACCTATCAATAATATGCGAATGTTGACTAATTGCTATCTAAATTGTATCGTTATTCGTTGAAATGTTGTCATAGTTCAACAATAACATTTCCCCGGAAAGAGAGAGTTTTGAAAAATATAGGGTTAACATAGTCTGTGAACAGGTAGTATAAACAGACATATCAATAAAACATTCAAGTCCTGGAGAGGTAGAAGCCGATAAAACATTGCTACACCATTTGCTGAACAATGTATCAGATTTATCAACCAATAGTTCTAGTTATAAACAATGAAGTATTTGTTTCATTTTCAATTAAAAAACATAAAACAAGCTGTATACTAACAATGATTATGGCCGTGTGACCAAGGTGTTGTAAATGGCTATGTAGTCCCTCGGTTTATATATATGATTTATCGGATTTTTCTCTAAACGCTTCAAGAAACATGAAATGTCAAGACGTATTGTATAAGTACAGACCATCGATTGCTACATGTCTTTCCCTGTCGCTGTTTTTGCGTAGTCGTTATATTGGGAACCGGCTTAAATCAGCTACTAATATTGAGCTCCTAACATTAAACAGTTATCGAACACAAGCACCAATAATCACCGAGGATAAACTAACGTGCCTTGGTAATCTAACGGTTAAGTGGCACATGTGGTTTGGCTTATTGCAAGCAAAAATCAAGTAAAATCAAAACATCATATGCTACTGCCACTACCCAGCTTAAAGCCTCTTCCGAACATTTGAAAGTCCCGACTATGTACTGGTTACCTAAATTACACAAACAACCATTTAAATTCCGTTTCATCTCCGCATCTAGTAAGTGTTCTACTACTAATCTGTCAGTGCTTCTAACTACCTCCCTTACTGCTATCAAAGAACTTGTTATTAACTTTTGTAATAAAGCTTATGAAAATAATGGTATTAATTATTTTTGGAGTGTTAAAAATTCATTAGAGCTTTTAGATAAAATACGTGCTTTTGATGGTCCTTTTAATTCTGTTGACAGTTATGATTTTTCTACTCTCTATACTACACTTCCACACAATCTTATCAAGAAAAAGTTTTCATATTTAATTAAATGGTCTTTTGAAAAATCTCATTGCAAATTTATTTGCTGTAACTCGTTTAAAGCCTTTTTCTGTAACGAAAAAGGAAAGTATGCCAGATACACTGGAAATGTGAAGATAGGATTGAAGCTTTAAATTTTCTCTTGGACAACATATATGTACTTTTCGGCGATAAAATGTATCGACAGGTAGTAGGTATTCCTATGGGCACTAACTGCGCCCCTTTAATAGCAGGTTTATTCCTGTATTGCTATGAATCACAGTTTATGACCAAACTCAGTAAGGACACGTCATTGTTACATTTGGTTGATACATTCAACAATACCTACCGTTATCTTGGTGATATTTTTTCGTTAAATAATCCAGAGTTCTCTAAATATACTAACGAAATTTACCCAAAGGAACTTTAAATAAATCTAACATAAACATCAGTAGTTGTCCTTTTCTAGATTTAGTACCATTAAAACGTTTAATCCCGCTGCAAATGTTTGCACCTGTCTTAAGTCAGGAATCTGATTTCAATAGTTGTCGTCTGTTTATGTAGTTCATACGTGTTTCTCGTTTCTCGTTTTTATATAGATTAGACCGTTGGTTTTTCCGTTTGAATGATTTTACACTAGTAATTATTTGGGGCCCTTTATAGCTTGCTGTTCGGTGTGAGCCAGGGCTCCGTGTTGAAGGCCTTACCTTGACCTATAATGGTTTACTTTTATAAATTGTAACTTGGATGGAGAGTTGTCTCATTGGCACTCATACCACGTCTTCCTATATCTAATTAGACATTTCAATTTTTAAAGGGAAACTCTATACTAAAATTTACGACAAAAGAGACGATTTTCATTCCCTATTGTTAATTTTCCTATTTTAGACGGCGATGTTCCTTTGGCTCCATCATACGGTGTTTATATATCCCAGCTCGTTCGTTATGCCCGTGTGTGTAGTGATGTCATAGATTTTAACGAACGTAATCAATGCATCACTGGTAAATTATTAAGTCAGGGATTTCGTTACCAGGGCCGTAAATTGCCTGTCTTGTAAGGGGAGGCCGTTGAGTTTCGCCGTGCGGAGCGAGGCGAAAATGTTTTTTTGACCCATTTTAAGCAGAAAATGATATTTTTTCGGGCCTTTTCCCTGTACGCAATGTACCTCCTCAGAATTCACCACTTGTTAAATTTTTGTTTTATACCAATAAATAAGCGCCTGGAATATATTGAAAATAGTTATTATAGTTATTAACCAGAGTTTATAGATTGCGTGTGCCGGTAAAGTAAGATTTTTTACGCTTCATCCTGCTTTGTGACTCTTCATAAGCTATTTTTACTTAGTTTTAGGGAAACAATTTGCGAACTTAAAATGAAAGGCCCCCTAAAGTTGAGCCTTTTTGTGGTTTATCATGCTTTTTGGCTGTCCAAATCGAGCTAATTTGACTTCGTTTCAGAGACACAATTTTCAAACCTTAAAATGAAAATGCATACTTAATAACTCATAACTTTTATTATCAAATTCAAATTATTATAGCGTAACACTTTTGTTTACACTGACAATTTTATTCGGTTAGACTTTGTCAATTGCTAAAGGGATTTTCTGTGCCCGGAAGAATCCCATCTCTTTAACACTTGTTTGCATTCAACATTGCCAACATTGTCACTTCTATGTGTAGCATAGCCAGATCACATAATCTGCTTTCCGTCATTGTTGACCTGTTCCATGTTTAAGGCGCCGTAGCGCAGAAAACGATTTCTCACAACTGCAGGACCCAACTGGCAAGGCTAACAGAAGCAAAAGTATTTGTTTTATATTTGGGTAGAAGTGCGTGTGTTTGATTGCTTGCTCTATTGTACATTTTGACCCAATCGCATTAATAGACGTAAAAGTAACAACCAGTGCTATTAAAATAATGCTTGATTTTAACATTTTTTTCTTTTCAGTAATTTTTTCTTCATTTTTTCTTTTTTTTTTTTTTTTTGTCAGTCCGCTATAGGAGGCAACTGTCTACATGCCTCTATGTAATTTACGGCCCTGGTTACCATAAATTACTTAAAACTTTTGCTAAATTCTTTCATAGATACAAAGATTTGATCAGTAAATTTGGCTGTACCTGAAGAAAACTTATTAAAAACGGTATTTCACATCCTAAATTTTACGGTAATATTGTATTAAAAGCGCGTAAATCACTACGTGATCCGTGTAAACTCATCGAACCTTTAAACAAACTTATTAGTAAAGGTTATCTTATCAATGTGGTAATTAGATCTTTGTATATAGTTTATATTGGCACAAATATCGATTTTGTCATCAGCAAATTAAAACATAACTAAATTTGTATTCTTTTCAGATGGTTTTTAGGGATATATAAATACACATTCACGTTCATTTTCTATATAGAGATTACTCTATCTATATATTACATTATACATATTTATTAACAGGTTAACTTCTTACCATCCTACTGCCTGTCGATACTTTCATTTTGACATTGTACAAGTCATGTCTTCTTTGACTGTCCATGACGTTAAAACACTTAGTCCCCTGGGATGTGTTTTAGTTGATTTTAGTCTGTGATGGATGATTCTTTATTATTAATTGTTTTTGGCTTTTAACTAGCTTTCAGTAACTGCGAGTACTATCAAATCGTACTTTCGTGTTAATTTGACCTGTTGATACAATTTGTAATGTATTTTTGTTATTTAATGTTTACTTATTCAGTGTTATATCTAGTCTCACTATTTTCAATATATACCACCTTTGATAAGTGTTAGTATGACGACAAATTTTCACTTTTGTTCTTGTACTAGGAACAACAAAATTATTTATTTTGTAAAAATTATTTCTGTACTCCATGTATACCTTTTTTAAAATTGTATTTTTACCTGTGTACCTTATTTTATTTGGCGGCATTTTGTCCAAGGTAATGGTTGTCTTTCTGATATTGTTTTACATCTAACCCCCTTGTTTTATTAATTTTGTATTTACATTGTGTCATAGATCAAATTTATTCGTTCAGTGTATGTTCACTTGTTTTTGTTAATATGTCTTTTGATTGAGTTAAGCCATTTCAATTGATATTTTATAGTGTGTCTTTCTATGTTGTGATGTTACACTATTGTTTCAGGTTAGGGTGAACGTTGTCACCTATCAAAACGTTTAAACCCGCTGCATTTGTTTGCACCTGTCCTAAGTCAGGAACATGATGCTCAGTGGTTGTCGTTTGTTGATGTGGTTCATAAGTGTTTCTCTTTTCTCGTTTTTTGTAAAGATTAGACCGTTGGTTTTCCTGTTTGAATGGTTTTACACTAGTCATTTTTGGGGCCCTTTATAGCTTGCTGTTCGGTGTGAGCCAGGGCTCCGTGTTGATGGCCGTACTATGACCTATAATGGTTTACTTTTACAAATTGTGACTTGGATGGAGAGTTGTCTCATTGGCACTCATAACACATCTTCTTATATCTTTATAAATAGTTGAAAATATTTCAGTATGAAATAGATATGCATGCATTTCTGTGCGTATAAACATTATTTGTAATAGGAACGAAGGAAAACAACAATGCGAGAAGATTCTACTACAATAATCACAAGTAATCAATGTGTATAGTTCCCCGAAAAGGTAATTTTGGGACACCAAATATTTCAATGGATGATCAGGATAATATAAATTAATTGTAATATCAAGCCATTTTGAAAATAAATAAGTAACTGAACTATTTATTGACGTCTGTGTATGAAACTTACAGAGTAATTCCGAATTTTAAAATTACGCCTATAAAAAAGTCCGAAAATTCACTTAATTGTTTACATAAGAAATGAATAAAAAATCTACTTAACGGTTTTAAAAGTTCCATAAAGAACTCAAATGCCTATTTGTCCTCTGGTTGTTGATGGGTTTGTAAATTTTGTAAATACCATTATAGATAACTTAATTACCACAATAGGATGGTTCTGAATTGTTCCAGGAGTATAATTTTGTTGGATTAAAATCATTTGGTCATTTTTTGCGGAAAATTCCTTTTATAGATAAGGATATTCAATACGGAATCAATAATACTATTGAACATTAGACGAAAATATGAAGTGACTGAAAGAAATATCGGATAATGCGGAAATTAAAGCCATGTGTCAATAAAGGAGAATGAAAAATGTACTCAATTTGAATATATTAAAATACCGTTGATGTGATAAGAGTGCTGATGTCAATCAATCTATGTTGTCATTCTAATGGTACGTCAGAGAAGGACTTTCCAAATACTTCTTTGAAATATCCCTTTAAAAACGTTTAACTGTTTATACTAATGTTGCATCACCATTTTAAGGAAAAAAATTGATAGAAATTTATAAATAAAACCCAGGACAATCACTCAATATCTTTTGTAGGGAAACAGAGCGCAGATATAAAAGTATTTATCAGTTGTTAATTTAAGGTCTATGACTATGAAACCCATGAGTGGAGAGAAATTAATAACTATGTTATATTAGTACAAAAACATTATACATAATGTATAATCATAAAGGATGAAGCTGGAAGGAACCAGAACGGAGTTCAAAAATGCATGAACACAAAATACGAACTGTAATTGGTTACCCTTTGGAACACATACTGAAAGTGTCAAAGAAAATAATTATCTTCAAGATAAATATTAAACCGATTAACACATAGAAACATGCAAATATTGTTTGCTGTTGTGAAGCAGAATTGCTTGATTTTAATCAATTAATGTCGATTTGGATATTTGTTCTTACCAGTTTAGATAGTAAATTAAAAACGAATACAAACAGAATATATGTGTAATGCATTCTCATAAAAGGTGAATAAGAAACTTAAATCTATATTACTAATTAAACTTACTTCATTTCCATGTATATCGCCTCCGGCTGGTGTGGAAATCACGGGATGATAACTGGTTTAATATTGAAGAGTCTATATTTCAATCTTTATGAAAACTTTTTAACTCATTAGATTATTAAAACAAACAAATTCCCAAAACTTTAGTTTGCGTGTCTGATGAATGCATATTTGCATTTTCACATGTCGATGAACCAATTCGTCCGTATAGATGTCATTCCGTATTACCAGAAGAAAAAAAATCTAAGCAGTGTATCCTTTTATTCAGATGTACCAATAATATCTAATCTAGATATCATTTTCATTTAAGCCTAGATAAAAGCTCCTAATTCAACCAAGAAAAAATGGAGACACCTACCTCGTTTATGATTTATAACGCCATATTTTTCGCATAATTTGGAAAGTGGGACTTTATTTACAATTTTATATATTTTTCGAGTCGGAAGTTGTTTTTAAGTATGGATAGTAAAAAAGGGATTTTATGAGAGTGGAAAAATTCACCCAAAACAAGATGAGACAAGCATAACAGTGTTAGGTTTGTGGTACACAAATAGAAAATTGAATATTCAGTTCAAACAATGAAAAAGAAATATCCAAATTATGTACCAAAACGCCTATGATTTGTTATTGACAAATGTTTTGAATGGTATTTTGACAAAAAAAAATTTGGAGTCCCTATAAAGATCATATAGCATCACTTATCTAGAAGTTTGTCAGGCAGTGAATATGGGTATTTATGGAAATTGTGTACACTGGTTTTTGATATACAAGACAGATTGGAAATGTTTAATGCCGATTTTACGCGCATTCTTTTCAAATACACAATGTATTTACCTTTTCATTCAATTTTCAAAATACTCCAAAGAAATAAAAAAAAAATAGTAAAGGGAATTGTTAATCTTGTCAATTCCAAAGCTACTAAATACTGAATGACGGAAACTGTCGATAATTTTTCCATCTACATTATTAATGAAGTACTGAAATCTGTCAAAGTTTGCCGAAAGATATCAGTATACATACAGTATTAAAGTTTATGAAGCTTATGCATGTACGTGTGTGTGAGTGTTTTAATTCAAGAGCGAAGGCCACTATTGTGAGGCTATTAGTGATGCCGAAAAGACGGACGGACAATGCATATTTTATTTAGTATACGATCTTTTTTTCAGTTAAATGTGACAGCTGAAGCAAATTATTTTTTGAGGTTACAATTTTTGTGGGATAATTCTCTTATGTGCAATCATACCAAATTTATTAGTTTTATTCTGACATACATACATACTACATAAACATGATTTTTTTCTTTTGATAAAACAAGGTAAAGAAAACAATAAATTTCTTGATATTTTGCAAATGATTGTAAATGAATGGTGTCTATATTGAAATTATTCACCTACATCAGGAAATGGAAATAACAATGTATATATTATGTACTTTCGAAGCGCTTTTCTGTGTGTCCCTTCGCCAAGAGCCTCAAACCAAAAATGTAAAAGCTAAGAATGCATAACTATTTGTGAAGATATATATGACCAAAAGGAAACTTTCCATTACCATCAAAATTCATTAAATTAAAAATACAAAAATCAATCAAACTTTTAAGTCCCTTGAGTATGCTAAATTCAAATGTAAGCTGCATACAAATAAGTCGGCAACCTGGATTTGGCAGAGTTAATTCCCAATGGAATACTGACTGCTTGTTAGAATATCAATCAATTATATTTAACAAGTTTTTTTGTCGTTAAAAAGATTTTGATTATATTTCTACCTTCATTTTTTTTATAGCGAGGTACTTAACAACTACGATTTTCCTCAGTATAGACGATACACGGTTGAATGTGAGTAGATATGAACATTTAGAACGATAGCAGAAAATCAGGAAGAGACTGTATCTGAATAATTATACACTAAATTAAATTCGGGTGTGTAGAATGTTTTGATAGGACAACCAAATATATGTTACTTTTGAATTAATCCTTTAAATGTTCTGCTAAAACATTACAAAGACATATTAATTAAAAAATTTCAAAAATACGAATGAAAATTGTCCTTTTTGTTATAAAGTTGATCTACTATACATATGCATTTAATATATTGGTTTGATATAAAGGCGTGATCTAGAATCAATTAAATTACGATGATACATATAAATTAATCAACAGTTATTTATTTCGTAAATCGATTAAGAATGACAAAAACTAAGGAATTCACATGAACTCGAAAAAGAGCTAGACAAAGTATATCGACAGGGTAAGCGTCTCCTGCTATGCATGGATTATCTGCCGTGCGAATTGACACTCAGTCAAAATGTTTAATCTTGAATAGTAAAAAATCGGTTTAATTGTAGAGCAGATGACTATATTGGTATCTAAAAGATATTAGGCCGCAAAAACATGTCGCTAGCGAGTTGAAACACCGAAGAATCGTATCTGCCAACCAATTCCTGATGGGAAACGTAAAACTTATCTAGTGTCGAAATCAGTCGTTCTTCCCTTATAACCCTCATGGAGCATATTTTGTATTAGTACACACCCATGTTAATGTCCGTAAACAGTGAACATGCACGAACGTACCGTATCAATTAGTATATATTTTTGCCATAAAATAGGTCAGTGGGAGGAAGTTGACAATTGGAATGTTGATATCATCAAATTTGTAATACATTTTGATTTTTAGCCGTTATCGCTCTGAATTGGCTATCAGGCATTTTTTTAATGATCTTTCAATTATCACCATGAAAAGGGTTAATATAAGAGTGCCAACCGATGTTTTTGCAATATCATTCATATGGTTTTATTCAATAACTAACTGTTTTACAAAACTTTGAGTTGTTCGAAATACTAATGATGTTATACTCCAGGAATATATTACCTTAGCTGTATTTGGTAAAACCTTTAAGAACTTTGTGTCCTCAATGCTCTTCGTACTTTATTTTGCCGTTTTGATTCGAGCGTCACTTATGAGTCTTTGGTAGACGAAACGCGCGTCTAGTGTACAAAATTGTAAGCTTGGTATCTTTGATGAGTGGTTTTGTTTTTACACTCAATTTGAAATATCTTATTTACACTTAAACGCTGTATTGTAAAACATGTTTAGTTTATTTTCCACTTTTGATGATGACTTCAATTTCTCAAATATAATTCAAACAATAGCCATAAAGGAAGGAATGTTTCCGATTTTGTAAGACTTTTCATAATTTATGTCAAAACCCATAAGGCTGGTATTTGCATTAAACTATCAAAATAAGCAATAGTTATCAATGATATGCACTCATCATTTTAAATGTTATATACTTTATATATGTTAACCTTTTAATATTTTTGATTCGAGCGTCACTGATGAGTCTTTCGTAGACGAAACGCGCGTCTGGCGTAAATATAAAATTTCAATCCTGGTATCTATGATGAGTTTATATACTAGTTGTTCAACGACAATATATTCTGTAAATGAAGTGTTTTGGAAAAAAAGAATGTGCATTATCTGGAACAAATAGTGCAAGCAGATTTTCGGATCACAGTGCAAATAAATCCCCAGAAGATACAAGCGAACATTGAAACATCATTTGCTGCAGAATGTATTGGATTCATCAATCAATATTTCTCCTTCTAAACAATCCAGTATTTGTTTTCCTTTTCAATTAAAGAAAAAAAACAGTACTACAAGCTCATTAATAAGGATAGTGATCCCTGTGTGACCAATGTGTTTATAATGTTATAAGCTCGCCATAAAGTCAACTCGGTATATATATATATATATACACTCATACCACATCTTCTTATATCTATATATATATATATATAGAGAGAGAGAGAGAGAGAGTCTGGTCTAATATTCATTGCAACCTTTTTGATGTTTTAA
The DNA here is from genome assembly GCA_017311375.1 of Mytilus coruscus. NCBI lineage: Eukaryota > Metazoa > Mollusca > Bivalvia > Mytilida > Mytilidae > Mytilus > Mytilus coruscus. The sequence continues at coordinate 84,567,097 of CM029596.1, read as the reverse complement.
TTGTCAAAACTTATTTTTCGACAAGTACTGATAATCGATTGCTATTTCTTTGTGTGTTTTGTTGCATAATCATTATCTTTAGAGACAGCTTAAAACTGTAGCTACTATTACGTCCATCTCAGTAAATACATGTACAAAATTTAGATTGGAATTGATGGTTTAAAGCAATGTTAAATGTATAAATATTAGAAATTCAGTCCTTTCTTATGAGATTTCTTTCTTTTCTATTTGCATAGTAGAATGATCAAAACATTATATAATAATTGGATATAAATTAATCAACAGTTATTTATTTCGTAAATCGATTAAGAATGACAAATACTAGGGAATTCACATGAACTCGAAAAGGAGCTAGACAAAGTATATCGACAGGGTAAGCGTCTCCTGCTATGCATGGATTATCTGCCGTGCGAATTCACACTCAGTAAAAATGTTTAATCTTGAATATTAAAAATCGGTGTAATTGTAGAGCAGATGACTATATTGCTATCTAAAAGATATTAGGCCGCAAAAACATGTCGCTAGCAAGTTGAAGCACCGAAGAATCGTATCTGCCAACCAATTCCTGATGGGAAACGTAAAACTTATCTAGTGTGGAAATCAGTCATTCTTCCCTTATAACCCTCATGGAGCATATTTTGTATTAGTACACACCCATGTTAATGTCCGTAAACAGTGAACATGCACGAACGTACCGTATCAATTAGTATATATTATTGCCATAAAATAGGTCAGTGGGAGGAAGTTGACAATTGGAAAGTTGATATCATCAAATTTGTAATACATTTTTAATTTTTAGCCGTTATCGCTCTGAATTGGCTATCAGGCATTTTTTAATGATCTTTCAATTATCACCATGAAAAGGGTTAATATAAGAGTGCCAACCGATGTTTTTGCAATATCATTCATATGGTTTTATTCAATAACTAACTGTTTTACAAAACTTTGAGTTGTTCGAAATACTAATGATGTTATACTCCAGGAATATATTACCTTAGCTGTATTTGGTAAAACCTTTAAGAACTTTGTGTCCTCAATGCTCTTCGTACTTTATTTGGCCGTTTTGATTCGAGCGTCACTTATGAGTCTTTGGTAGACGAAACGCGCGTCTAGTGTACAAAATTGTAAGCTTGGTATCTTTGATGAGTGGTTTTGTTTTTACACTCAATTTGAAATATCTTATTTACACTTAAACGCTGTATTGTAAAACATGTTTAGTTTATTTTCCACTTTTGATGATGACTTCAATTTCTCAAATATAATTCAAACAATAGCCATAAAGGAAGGAATGTTTCCGATTTTGTAAGACTTTTCATAATTTATGTCAAAACCCATAAGGCTGGTATTTGCATTAAACTATCAAAATAAGCAATAGTTATCAATGATATGCACTCATCATTTTAAATGTTATATACTTTATATATGTTAACCTTTTAATATTTTTTGATTCGAGCGTCACTGATGAGTCTTTCGTAGACGAAACGCGCGTCTGGCGTAAATATAAAATTTCAATCCTGGTATCTATGATGAGTTTATATACTAGTTGTTCAACGACAATATTTTCTGTAAATGACAGTGTTTTGAAAAACAAAAAGAATGTGCATTATCTGGAACAAATAGTGCAAGCGGATTTTCGGATCACAGTGCAAATAAATTCCCAGAAGATACAAGCGAACATTGAAACAACATTTGCTGCAGAATGTATTGGATTCATCAATCAATATTTCTCCTTCTAAACAATCCAGTATTTGTTTTCCTTTTCAATTAAAGAAAAGAAAACAGTACTACAAGTTCATTAATAAGGATAGTGATCCCTGTGTGACCAATGTGTTTATAATGTTATACGCTCGCCATAAAGTCAACTCGGTATATATATATATATACACTCATACCACATCTTCTTATATCTATATATATATATATAGAGAGAGAGAGAGAGTCTGGTCTAATATTCATTGCAACCTTTTTGATGTTTTAATTGTCAAAACTTATTTTTCGACAAGTACTGATAATCGATTGCTATTTCTTTGTGTGTTTTGTTGCATAATCATTATCTTTAGAGACAGCTTAAAACTGTAGCTACTATTACGTCCACCTCACAGTAAATACATGTACAAAATTTAGATTGGAATTGATGGTTTCAAAGCAATGTTTAATGTATAAATATTAGAAATTCAGTCCTATCTTATGAGATTTCTTTCTTTTCTATTTGCATAGTAGAATGATCAAAACATTATATAATAATTGGCTAAAGGACAAAAGAAACACTATTTTTTAAATATTTAAACCCAGATACTATTTAAACTAAACAGCGATACAAAGTATATAGTTTATTAAGTAGGAAATATTCTTTTAATTACTATTTCTTTGCTTACAATCTGTATTATAGATACAATTGATAAGCCTTGATACTTGCAAAAAAGACCATGAGTCCTGGGGCCATTGGTTCGTTTTTCATGAATCAACTCTTATCCATTGTGTCCCTAACTTTAACTATTGTGTTGATGTCTTTTCAAAATTAAAGCCTTTTCTTTATTAGAAGGTATTGTAAGTGAGTTTAAACAACCATGTTAGCATGCTCAACGATGTATTAATAAATCAAAGTTCACAATTAATTGGTAAGAGAAATTCAAATATAACATAACACGTCTGTCTTTAAAGGGGTATTAGCTGTCAAATTCATGTTCACCGATTTGACTCAAATTCTCATATTTGATTTATAACATGATAAAACGTATATCCAAATTAAAAAAGTCTAAAATAAATAATTAACAATGCATGGACTCGATAATATGTATTAACATTTCGTATGAACTTTTGTCTAGACGTCATCTTTTTTTTCTTTTTTAGCCATGGCGTTGTCAGTTTATTTTCAATTTATGAGTTTGAAGGTCCCTTTGGTATCTTTCGCTATTTAACCATCAAGATGATCCCCGAAGACTGCCGACAGTCATAAAACGCGATATAAACATAAATATAAATATAAATAGATAGCGACCACGTGCAATTGTATTTTTCCAGGTCTGTTTGATTTCATATTGTAGGTTGAAAAATATGTTTATCATCGTTTTTACCTGTATAAGAATATTTTTTTTGTGGATCGGATCGGTCAACCAAATGGTTCATTCTTGTTTCACTTTCAATGTTCAAATTATTTTCCTTGTAATAGCTAAATACATGCGTAACCCATCTTCAGCTAAGGGGCTAAATTAAAGGTCACATGAATACAAATTCAATGAGGTCGAATTATTCTCTTGCAAGTTAATTTGACAAAATTAAACCAAATTGGCTGCTAAAAGCGAATTATTATTTCACTATTTCTCTTTCATTAATGATTGAAAAAAAATAATGTTTTATTTTTTTTTATATATATCTCGTAGCTAATGCCCCTTTAGATTATTATGCATCTGAATATTATCTGTAAATATTCGAACTTATTTCTATGTTTATATATAACATAACACGTCTGTCTTTAAAGGGTATTAGCTGTCAAATTCATGTTCACCGATTTGACTCAAATTCTCTCTTTTCTATGTTGTGATGTTACACTATTGTTTCGGAAAAAGGGTGAAGGTTTGGTACCATTAAAACGTTTAAACCCGCTGCATTTGTTTGCACCTGTCCTAAGTCAGGAATCTGATGTTCAGTAGTTGTCGTTTGATGATGTGGTTCATAAGTGTTTCTCGTTTCTCGTTTTATATAGATTAGACCGTTGGTTTTCCCGTTTGAATGGTTTTACACTAGTAATTTTGGGGCCCTTTATAGCTTACTGTTCGGTGTGAGCCTAGGCTCCGTGTTGAAGACCGTACTTTGACCTATAATGGTTTACATTTATAAATTTTGACTTGGATGGAGAGTTGTCCCATTGGCACTCATACCACATCTTCTTATATCTATTATATAATAAGTATGTTACCGAAATTCCTAGCAAGAAATCAAATTCTAGGCTCATCACGATTTATTCGCATAGGGATTTGCGAATAGACATTTGTAAAGACATGTAGTAAAAAAAAAGGCAGCAGTAGTATACCGTTGTTCAATAGTCATAATTCGATTAAGCAAAAACAAATCCGGGTAACAAACTAAAACCGAGGGAAACACATCAACTATAAGAGGAAAACAACGGAACAACAGAAACACTGAATTACAACAAAATCAAACGCCAAAATACATAGAAACGGACTGTCTGATAACAACTGCCATATTCCTGACTTGGTACAGGACATTTTTAAAAAATGGTAGGTTGAACCTGGTTTTATGGCTAGCAAAACCTGCCGCTTATATGACAATGTTAAAAATACCGCTAAAATGACAACAATACGTGACAGGAATACAGTACAAACAAACGCAAGAACACATAGCACAGAGAAATACATAAATAAATAATATAATAGTACAACAGATGAAATCAAGCTATATTTATAATGTCCCTTTGATATCCTTCGCCTCTCTTTTATAAAACAAAAATGGACAAATTGAATGTAATTATTTTCTTTTCAAATACGTGAAATAGCCAATAATAATTCAAAATTAAGCGGGAAAACCCCCTATAATTACAAAAATATCCACAATATCATGTAAAATAGTAAAATAAGAAAAACGGAAAAACTAAAGAATAGGGACAACAAAAAGACCTTAACCGACAAGTCTCTACTTGACTCTATAACTCATTGATCTTAACCTCGCGGCTATCAACTTATATTATACTATTGTCTATTATGTATATATAATACAACCTACAATCAGTATTGTTTAAATCATTGACACCGACGAAGGCTATTTGTTAAGCCGAAATATTTGTCAACACGATTTAATAACAACATCTTCGTATAATACCATCTTATATTAGTATCGTTGTGCAAATTTTAGACTTATATAATTTTTCCTTATCTGCACAGTATCGTCTATTCTAGACGATCCGGTACATATATATATATATATATATATATATATATATATATAAATGTCTAAGAATATAACTTAAACACGCTAATTAATACATTAAAAGTTCTATTAGATTTTAAATAGAAATACGCAATATTTCGCTAAACAAATTAGCTTCATCAGGCGTGTGCATCTCTCAAGGTGAAATCGGATGCATGACAAAAAATATTTTGTAGCTCAAACTACACAGAATTTTAGTAAAAGTTTAACATATTTATTGATGTTCTATAAAAAATATGTTTGTAGCTACAACTACATAAAGTTGGAGTAAAAGTTTAACATATTTATTGATGTTCGATAAACTGTATGAATTTCTATAAATTAATTTGTATGATTTCAAGATTGTTATTTAGATTTGTTTTCAAATCTTTTTCGTCTCTCTCATTGAGTCCATTAGGTTCAAGAGTTCGTAACTGGTGCATCCAAAATCCCTCTCTTTTTGACTTCCTTGTGTATCCCAATTTTGGTTTTTCTCAATGATTTGAAATGTGACGTTTTCAAAATCATGCCCTGCTCCTAAAAGATGTCTCGTGATTGGGCAGTTTCTTTCTTTTGTATAAAATGACCGATGGTTATTTTGTCGGACGTTAAATGATGTTTCTGTTTCACCAACATATTGCAACTTGCAAGTTCCACACGTTAGAACATAAATACAATTTTGCGTTTTGCAATTTGATGTTATAAATATGTTGTATTTTTCTTTGTGACTGTGCTGACGAATTGGGTTTCGATGTTAGCGACTTTGCAGCACTTACAATTGCCCTTCCGCATGGTTTATAACCTCCTATTGTCGATATCTCCTGTTTAGATAATTTGGATGTTACTAGAATATCTTTGAGGTTTTGGGTCTACGGTAAGCCATGACGGGAGGTGATGGAAAATCTCTTTTAAGGAAGGATCATTTTCAATAAGACGCCAATGTTTGTGGACAATAGATGAAAGATTTGTCAGGTCAGGATGAAAGCTGACAACAAATGGAATTTTATTTGTCTGGGCCGTCTTCTCTTTGTATTCAAGTAGGTTTGTTAGGTCTTTTCTTTGCTTTACCGAAAGCTTCTGAAATATTTTTGTTCTTATATCCTCTTGATTTAAGTTGCTGTCTGAGTTGTCCCAAACGGTGGTTTAGTTTTGATTCCGATGATCAAATCCGTTTTAACCTGATGGCTTGGCTGTACGCGATATTTATCCTTACGATTGTTCCATACTTGTTCACAAGCGGCTACTCCTTCATTTTCGGAATATTGGTGTATAAAGAAGACACATCCATCGATGCCAAAATTGTGTTGTTTGGTAGGGGATTTAATGAATCCATTTTCTTCAAATAATCTGTTGTATCTTGAATGTAGGATGGCATTGTTCTAACATGTCATTGTTCTAACATGTGGTCTAAGATGGTAATCCACGAATTCAGATATTTTTTCGGTTGGATGGCCATTGGCAGATACTATCGGTCTTCCGGAATCCTTCTTTATGCAGTTTTGGGAGCAAGTAAAACGACCGGCTGTGCAGGTTTCATCAGGGCGTAGATATATATATATATATATATATATAGCATAATTTGCTCCTCGGAATCCAAACTCAACTACCGTTTGGGACAACTCAGAAAACAACTAAAATCAAGAGGATACAAAACAAAATATCTCAGAAGCTTTCGATAAAGCACAAGAACAAGATCGAAAGATCCTCATGGAATACAAAGATAAGACGACCCACAGATAGAATTCCATTTGTTGTCACCTTCCATCCTGATTTAAAAATATTTCATCTACTGTCCGCAAGCACTGGCGTCTTATTGAAAATGACTCTTCCTGAAAAGAAATTTTCCATCACCTCCTGTTATTGCTTGTCGCAGACCCAAAATCTGAAAGACATACTTGTTACATCTAAAGTAAGAAAACAAGAGACCTCTAAAACCGGGTGTTACAAACAATGCGGAAGAAGCAATTTTAAGTGCTGTAAAGTAGCCAACACTGAACACTTTTTCACCAGCACAGTAACAAAGCAGCGATACAACATCTATGTTACATCTAATTGCAAAACGGAAAATAGTATTTATATTCTTACTTGTGGAACTTGCAAGCTGCAATATGTTGGCAAACAGAAACTAAATTCAACATCAGACTTAATAATCACCGGTCATTTTATACCAAAGGAAGAAACTGCCCAATCACGAGACACCTCTTAAGAACAGGACATACTTTTGAAAATATCACCTTTCAAATAATAGAGGTAAACCAAAATTGGGACAACCAAAGTAGAAAACAGAGAGAAATTTTGGATGCATCAGCTTGAACCTGATGGACTGAACGAGAGAGATGAAAACAGTTTTATCCAAAACAAAAGGAACAAAATCCTGAACTTCATACTATTAAACTAACACAACTATTTGTTTTGGCCCAAGACCACTATTAATGACCCCGCACCACTATTAATTTTCGTTGTCCACGAATATAGTTCCTTTTAATTAGAGTGTATTTTTCTTAATTTTTCTTTCCTTCCTCACTCATTTCTTAGTTTTTTTAGGTGGATATGAAAGAAGAGGTGAAATAAACTTTTGGATGTTGTATTTTAACTAATTTTGATATGGAAAGAGTGATTAGGCCAGGTGCGAAAAGGTAAAGTGACATTTCAGCCTACATGCCCAAAATTGAACTTTTTCAGTTGTTTCAATATTTTACAAAGTACGGAATATTTCAAAGTCAGAAAGCCAAGCCATGATAAACTTAAAAGACCGTGACGACATTGTTATCAAACAAGCAGACAAAGGAAGTGCCGTTGTTGTGATGAACAAGACAGACTACATCGAAGAAGGAATCGTCAGCTCTCTAATACTAAATTTTATAAAGAGTTAACATGTGATCCAATTAAAGACATCAGCAAAAAATAAATGAACTATCGGTCTTCCGGAATCCCTTCTTTATGCAGTTTTGGGAGCAAGTAAAACGACCGGCTGTGCAGGTTTCATCAGGGCGTTGATATATATATATATATATATATATATATATATATATATATATATATATATAGCATAATTTGCTCCTCGGAATCCAAACTCAACTACCGTTTGGGACAACTCAGAAAACAACTAAAATCAAGGATACAAAACAAAAATATCTCAGAAGCTTTCGATAAAGCACAAGAACAAGATCGAAAGATCCTCATGGAATACAAAGATAAGACGACCCGCACAGATAGAATTCCATTTGTTGTCACCTTCCATCCTGATTTGACAAATATTTCATCTACTGTCCGCAAGCACTGGCGTCTTATTGAAAATAACTCTTCCTGAAAAGAAATTTTTCATCACCTCCTGTTATTGCTTATTGCAGACCCAAAATCTGAAAGACATACTTGTTACATCTAAAGTAAAAACAAGAGACCTCTAAAATCAGGTGTTACAAACAATGCGGAAGAAGCAATTTAAGTGCTGTAAAGTAGCCAACACTGAACACTTTTTCACCAGCACAGTAACAAAGCAGCGATACAACATCTATGTTACATCTAACTGTAAAACAGAAAATAGTATTTACATTCTTACTTGTGGAACTTGCAAGCTGCAATATGTCGGCGAAACAGAAACTAAATTCAACATCAGACTTAATAATCACTGGTCATTTTATACCAAAGGTAGAAACTGCCCAATCACGAGACACCTCTTCAGAACAGGACATACTTTTGGAACTATCACCTTTCAAATAATAGAGGCCAACCAAAATTGGGACACTCAAAGTAGAAAACAGAGAGAGAAATTTTAGATGCATCAGCTACATACTCTTGAACCTGATGGACTGAACGAGAGATGAAAACAGTTTTATCAAAAACAAAAGTAAAAATCCTGAACTTCATACTATTTTAACAAAAAAATAAAATACAACTTGAACATCATGCATCAAATCTTTAATCGTACATAGATAACAACACAATACCAAAAGGTTTAAATATTAAATTGACATCTCAAACACCGGGTGTAAAGTCCGCCAGGTTTTTGAAACGTTGGGACGATATTTTATTCAATTGTTCTTTTCGACTTTTTCAACTTTTACTCTCCTTTTCTATCTACGGTTAGAGACAAATTAATTCAGAAAATAAATGAAACGTTTCTAAAAACACCACTGTCTACTACTAAAGACATGGAAATAATTCAGAGAAGACTGTCCGATATCCAAAGAATAGAATAACAAAATTTCAAAGCCAAGCAGAATAAGAAATTTAAACGGGACCGGGAAAAACAACAGAGTTCCGTTTTTGAAGAAAATCAAATTTTAAGAGAGATTCAAATTAAAACCACCGAGAAAAAGACATTTTAAAAAACAGAAACACTCAGTCCCAGATAATTTAGTTGTAAATCTGTCATCAATAGAACTAACTGCCTCTGAAGAAAATATATTGATTAAAGGCCTTAATTTCTGTCCAGTTCCAGCTACCGTAAATAATTTACAATTGGAGTCAGATGTAGAAGAATTTGCAAGGCGTCTTCGTTCGAAAGAACATTTTAATAGACAACAGAATAAAAATTTAAAAGAAGCCGGAATTAATGAATCTGAATATGAGAGTGATGAAGGTGACATATGCATCCCCAAATTTAAAAAGAAAGGTACATGGAATCCAACTAAAATCAAAAACGATAATTTGAAATCATTTATAACATCAGTTAAAGCTGAAGTCAGATCTTCAATCAGTGGTAAACAAGTACGGAATATTTCAGTCAGAAAGCCAAGCCATGATAAACTTAAATGACCGTGACAACATTGTTATCAAAGAAGCAGATAAAGGAAGTACCGTTGTTGTGATGAACAAGGCAGACTACATCGACGAAGGGAATCGTCAGCTCTCTAATATGAAATTTTATAAAGAGCTAACATGTGATCCAACAAAAGAAATCAGCAAACAAAAAAGACGTCCTCTCAGAAATGAATAAAGATAAACAAATGGATGACAAAACGTACGATTATCTACGCCCAGATGAAACTTGCACAGCCGATCAATTTTATTTACTTCAAAAACTCCATAAAGAAGGGTTTCCAGGGAGACCTATAGTACCAGCTAAATACCGTCCTACCAAAAATTTCAGAATTCGCTGATTACCACCTTAGACCACATGTTAGACAACTGCCATCTCTCATTCAAGACACAACTGACTATTTGAAGAAAATGAATTCCTTCAGTCCTTTACCTAACAACATAATTTGGTTTCGATGGATTGTGTTCTCTATACACTTATATTTAGAAAAATTAAGGAATAACTGCGTGTGAAAAGTATGGAACACTTGAAAGGATAAATATCCCCCAACTGACTGTCTAGTTCAGTTACTTAAGCTAGTGCTTGAAAATAACAACTTTATTTTCAACGACCAGCACTTTTCACAGATTGACGGTACTAGTATGGGAAAAAAATGGACCTTCTTCTGCCAATATTGTTATGGGGGATCTTGAAGAACGCATCCTTTTGAGTGTGCCATACTAACCCTAGACTTGACCCCGTTTTATTGATGATATTGACATAAATATAAAACGAAACTGCAGAACATCTACAAGATTTTTTTAGATCATTGTAACAAGTTCCATCATTCAATAAAATTTACATCTGAATTTTCAAGCGAGAAAACTGTGTTTCTCGACACCACCACGTTTTAAAAAAAAAGGGGGGTCATGACAACTGTTCTATTCACAAAGAAAACTGGCAAACACCAGTTTCTCTCTCCGAAAAGTTGTCAACGAAAACTGTTCCAGGAGCATTCCTTACAGTCAAGCCATCAGACTAAAGCGAAATTACTCCTCGGAATCCAAACTTAACTACCGTTTGGGACAACTCAGAAAACAATTTAAATCAAGAGGATATAAAACAAAAATATCACAGAAGCTTTTGGTAAAGCCCAAGAAAAAGATCGACAGATCCTCGTGGAATACAAAGATAAGACGACCCGCACAGATAGAATTGTCACCTTCCATCCCGATCTGACAAATATTTCATCTACTGTCCACAAGCATTTTAGCGAAATATTGCGTGAATATATAAAATATAACAACTTTTTATAAAACTTATTCGTGTGTTAAAGTTGCATTCTTAGGCATTTATATATATATATATATATATATATATATATATATATATATATAGATTGTCTAACAATGTAATTTTAACACACTATTTAGTATGTAAATATTAGAATGTTTACAATATTTACAAAACGATAAAAATAAAGGCAATATTTCGCTAGACCAACTAGCTTTATCAAGCGTGCATCTATCCCGGTGAAATCGGATGTAGGTGATAAGAAACTTTTGCAGCTGAATGTACATGTTGCACATGAATTTAGCTGCCTTGTAAATAATTAACAATTTGGATGAAGTTCAAGATTATATACAAAATTGGTGGTTGAAGTTTGCAACGTCCAGTGGCCAATATTACAGGATAAAAAGGACGAAGCTGTGTACTAAATTATTCTTTATCTTTCCTGTATCTTTTCTCGTCTTTTTCGTTAAGACCATCAGGTTCTAAAGTGTGGAGCTGGTGGATCCAAAAGTTTTCTCTTCTCCTTCTCGCCGTGGTGTCCCACTCGGTGTTGACTTCTATGATTTGGAAAGTAACATTATCAAAAGGATGTTTTTTTGTGCGAAGATGTCTTGTGAGAGGACAGTTTTTGTTGGTTTTGTACCATGAACGATGGTTATTGAGCCGAATATTGAATTTATCCATTGTTTCTCCCACATACTGAATGCCACAAGTGTTACATATTAATATATAAATTGAGTTCTCCGTTTTACAGTTGGAATTTGAGTAGATGGTATAACTTTGTTTAGTGACGGAGCTGATGAAAGAACTGCTTGTATTGGCAGCTTTGCAACATAAGCAATTCCTTCGACCACATTGTTTGTAGCAACCGGGAGGTGGAGTAAGCTGCTTTGTTAATACAGATGTCACTAATTTGTCACGGATATTTTAGGTCTTCTGAAGGCCATGACTGGTGGTGAGGAAAATACTTTTTTTAATTGGAGTCATTTTCTATAATTTCCAATGCTTCTGAACAATAGATGACACATTTTAAAATCAGGATGGTAAGTGAGTACAAGTGGTGTTCTGTTGACTCCTTTATTCTTATCCTTGTACTCCAGAAGTTCTTGGCGACTAGTTCTGTTTGCTCTTTCGAAAGCTGTATCAATGATGTTGTTGTTGTATCCTCGAACAACTAGATGTTTGCGTAGTTATCCAAGTCTACCATTTTGTTTATTTTCGGTAGAGCATATTCTCTTGATTCGCAATGCCTGGCCGAATGGAATACCACGGAGCAGTGTTTAGGATGGCAACTTTTATGAGAAAGAAACTGATGTTTGTCCGTTGTTTTCGTATGAAGGTCCGTTATAATGGTTCCGTTCTGGATGTTACTTGTAGTATCAAGGAAGTTTATTTTCTCCATAGATGTTTCGTGTGTAAATTTAATTGAATGGTGGAAAGAGTTACAGTGTTCTAGAAATTCATCAAGATGGTCTTGTGAATCTGTCCATTTAAAATCAATATCGTCAATAAGTCATGGCCTTCAGAAGACCTAAATATATCCGTGACAAATTAGTGACATCTGTATTAACAAAGCAACCTACTCCACCTCCCGGTTGCTACAAACAGTGTGGTCGAAGGAATTGCTTATGTTGCAAAGCTGCCAATACAAGCAGTTCTTTCATCAGCTCTGTCACTAAACAAAGTTATACCATCTACTCAAATTCCAACTGTAAAACGGAGAACTCAATTTATATATTAATTTGTAACACTTGTGGCATTCAGTATGTGGGAGAAACAATGGATAAATTCAACATTCGGCGCAATAACCATCGTTCATGGTACAAAACCAACAAAACTGTCCTCTCACAAGACATCTTCGCACAAAAACATCCTTTTGATAATGTTATTTTCCAAATCATAGAAGTCAACACCGAGTGGGACACCACGGCGAGAAGGAGAAGAGAAAACTTTTAGATCCACCAGCTCCACATTTTAGAACCTGTTGGTCTTAACAAAAAAGACGAGAAAAGATACAGGAAAGAAAAAGAATAATTTAGTACACAGCTTCGTCCTTTTTATCCTGTAATATTGGCCACTGGACGTTGCAAACTTCAACCACCAATTTTGTATATTATCTTGAACTTCATCCAAATTGTGTATTATTTACAAGACAGCTAAATTCATGTGCAACATGTTCATTGAGCTGCAAAAGTTTCTTATCATCTACATCCGATTTCACCTGGATAGATGCACGCTTGATAAAGCTAGTTGGTCTAGCGAAATATTGCCTTTATTTTTATCGTTTTGTAAATATTGTAAACATGCTAATATTTACATACTAAATAGTGTGTTAAAATTACATTGTTAGGCAATCTATAATTTTATTTGTGTAATTGTATTAATCTCTGTACTGATTAATCCACACTCCCATAGATTTGTATGGCATGTGTTGCTATTTATAGGCACTTATATATATGTTTTGCATGCACACGTATAAAAATTGCGGTTTTTATCCGACGCAATCATAGGCTGAACGTTGTTTTCAATTTAGACTTGTTTTTATTTTTTCGTTTGGGCTTGTATTATATTTGCCTTCGGGTTTATATGATCCGTTCATCCTATTTTGACTCCTCAAAATTCAAGAGTCTATCCTAAATTGAGGTAAATTGTATGGCTTTCCAAATACCGTTTCGATTCGTAACATCACTGAAGAGACATTAATTGTCGAAATCCGGATATGGTGTACAAAAAACTTTGCACCTTTTGTTTGCGGTATACCATCTTTTCTGCAAGTTTATTGTTTTCTGTTTAGTATTAAATTTATAATTAAGATCCATTTATTACATCGGTGATCCGTTTATTTGGCAATCGCCAATGGCAGTCAGCAGGGTTTAAGAACATTTGTTGTTCGACCTGTTAGTCAAATGCGTTTTGTTAAAATATACTTTTCATTTTTGGTCTTTTGGAAAATGTTGTTTGTGCTGTATTTAGACCCTCTAACAAGAAATTTGTTTTGCATGCACACGTATAAACATTGCGGTTTTATCCAACGCAATCATAGATTTGAACGTTGTTTTCAATTTAGACTTGTTTTATATATATATATATATATATATATATATATAGATATAGATTGCCTAACAATGTATATATATATTAGAGGGGTCTAAATACAGCACAAACAACAACATCCAAAAGACCAAAAAAGTGAAAAAGTATATTTTAACAAAACGCATTTGACTAACAGGTCGAACAACAAATGTTCTTAAACCCTGCTGACTGCCATTGGTGATTGCCAAATAAACGGATCACCGATGTAATAAATGGATCTTAATTATAAATCTAATACTAAACACAAAACAATAAACTTGCGGCAAAGATGATATACCGCAAACAAAAGGTGCAAAATTTTTGTACACCATATCCGGATTTCGACAATTAATGTCTCTTCAGTGATGTTAGGAATCGAAACGGTATTTGGAAAGCCATACAATTTACCTCAATTTGGGATAGACTCTTGAATTTTGAGGAGTCAAAATAGGATGAACGGATCATATAAACCCGAAGGCAAATATAATACAAGCCCAAACGAAAAAAAAATAAACATGTCTAAATTGAAAACAACGTTGAAACCTATGATTGCGTCGGATAAAAACCGCAATTTTTATACGTGTGCATGCAAAACAAATTTCTTGTTAGAGGGGTCTAAATACAGCACAAACAACATTATATATATATATATTATATAGAAATCTAACTAACAATCCATTGGTGGCCAAGAGGTTTCGTCGATGTGTTGGTGTCAGCCACACATAACAGATTTAAAGGAGGGGTTCGATTCACAGTGAAGGCATATTAAAATTACAAAAGTTAAAGATAACTTTTTCAATCAATTCTATAAGTGAACAGAAATCAGTAAATAAGCCAATTCAAACTTAATGAAATTAAGCACCCAAAAGAAACAATTGAATATTATTTGGTGAGTCTATTTCAGCGACAGATTTAGGAAGCGTTGATTCTAGAAGAAAATCAAAGATAAATGAATAGGCTGACGTCACGGCGATGGTTTTAATAATGTTGATTATAGTTAAAATTGCATCGTTGTAAACCATTGGTTGATGTTGAATAAAACCAGAAAACACGATAGCCAAAATTAGATTCAACACTCTGATCAGTTAATTGAGCAACTCGAACACCATCAAATATTAGGTATCAACTTATGTTCTCAATGCTCCTCAACTTCGTACTTCATTTGACCTTTATAACTTTTTTATTCGAGCGTTACTGATGAGTCTTTGATAGAGGAAACGCGCGTCTGGTGTACAAAATGTTTAAGCCTAGTATCAATGATGAGTTTTATTATATAGTTTTGTTAATAACTGAGGCGGTAGTTGACTAAGTTGCTTACATTAAAAATGAAAGAAATGTCGAGTTAAACGTTTTTAGCACAATTAAGCATTCAAATGCGTGTATGTCCTAAAGTTGTTGAGTGGTTTGGAAAATTGTAAATATCATTAAAAATCACTTAAGCTCCATTCTCAAATAGGAGGTTTGGAGACCATAACTTTTCCTTGATTCAAACCATGTAGCCATATTTTGCGTAGAATTTCTTTTAGAATGAAATATAACACTAGCCTAAAAAATAATACTGTTTATAATATATTCATACATTAAAAAACAATTTGAATTGACTTAAAGAGATATCGGATAACAAGGAAATCAGAGTCATGAGTTAAGGAATGGAGTTAAACTAATGTACTTAACTACAAGGTATATTAATAACCGTCAATGTCCATTATTCCTGACCATTGTCGGGGAAAAACAATTCAAGTCATATGTGAAACAGTTTTGATGTCAGTCAACCTTTGTTGTCAGTCTTACGGATATCAGTTAAATATTTCACCTACAGACTGTCGAATATCCTTTTAATACGTTTAAATGTAATTCAATTAGTTCAAGCACGGAAATGACATAGATACCAATATAATGCTTCCACGGTTTAAGGAACAAAATTATTACATAATATTTAATAAAACCTTATGATATTTACTCAAAGCAATGTTTGTAGGGTAACAGTACGCGATATCATTAACGCAACATCACTTAACCCGATATATCATTATTACTCAGTTGTTAATTTCAGGTCTATGATTATTAAACTGAAAAGTTATGAGAAATTAATAATTAAATTAAATTAGTACAGAACCATTATGTTATCATAAAGGAAGAAGCTGGATGGCACCAGACAGAATTTAGAAAATCTATAAACACAAAGTACAAACAGTGATTGTCAACCGTTTGCAACACATATTGAAAGTGTTAAATAGACAACTCATCTCCAGGATAAATATTAAGCCGATTAAAATATTGAAACATACAAATATCATTTGCCGCTGGGAGGCAAAATTGCTTTATTTTAATAAATTTATGTCATATTTTATATTTATTTTCACCCAGAGAATACCATTTTCACCGACAAAATGGGAAAAAAACACTTAGTAATACTTTTGATTTTTAAACATATTTTATTTATACAGATATGAAAAGGATTGTGCAACAGGCACAGCCTATAAAAGCTATCTCCATATTACATGTACAAGGTATGCATTATATAATAACAACTTTATTTAGAAAAGTAGAACTACAATTAAAAATGCGTGCTACTTATGAGCATACGAAAACCAAATACATATTTACAGTGTTAATAACAAAATGTTTATTTAATTAAAGTGTTTTTTGAAATAAATCATCGTCATTTATTCAAGTACCTTGAGACATCTGTACATCAATACTATTAATAAGTTATTAGAAATATACAAATAAGGTTTGGACAAGCGCTAAGCTTACTTAGTGGAATAAATGAAATGATGAGAGTGGAGAAGAAAAAGAAAACTAAAAACAAAAAACAAAAAACAAAAAACAAAAAACAAAAAACAAAACAAAACAAAACAAAACAAAAACACATTTTTCAAACAAAACGATGAGTCTCACTGATATATTTTTGAACAGATTTAAAAAGAGCAATATTTATATCATACGAAAATAATCTATTTTCAAAAAGCAATAAGTCAATATTTATGTCAACATTATTATCAACAAGTAAGATATGTCTTACGTTACTGTATTTAGGGCAAATAAAAGAGAAATGCTGGTTATCCTCAACAGGATGGTTATAGTTTGAACAAATAGTGTTCTCTGATAAAAATTGATAAAAGAAATGGAATGTTAGGTTACAAATAAAAAAGAAATGATGGTTATCCTCAACAGGATGGTTATAGTTTGAATAAATAAAATAGTGTTCTCTGATAAAAATCATTAAAACAAATGATATGTTAGGTTGCAGCATTATTTCTAATTTGACAATGACTGATATTATTTTTTCTTATCCCATAATTGAAAAGTACTATGAAATTTGTCTAGTCAACTTTTTAACATGCATAAACATGGGGATTCTGCTATAGATAATTCATTTTAAAAAGTTTTTTTCTTGTCGTATAAGACACCAAGGGGTGTTATACGAAAAGAAAAACCTTAAGATATGCAGTATCTGACTTATATACAAAAAAGATTTGAAGGATCTGTATTCTATTTTACCGATCACTTTAGAATATGATACTATTTCGTATGTGTTTAGGTTTAAATACGCCTTACGGCTCATTTATAATGTGAAATAAAACTCACTTATTAATATAGATATAAACTTTCGAAATTAAATTGTAATTGCATGTAGCAAGAAACAAATGAATTGTTACGGTGTTTGAAAAATACAAGTCACTGTGTAAGTAATTTATTATATTACATTTATAAAGGGGGATGCTATTTTTTATTTCTCTTGTTACATGACATTTTTACCGCGGAAAAACATATTTTTTTTTTATTCCTAACTAACTATTCAGAATAACTGATTTCTCTCTTTTATCTGGCAGTACAATTTTTCTTTCAAACTGGTGGATAGTTGTCTCATTGGCAATCATACCTTATCTCCTTATTTTTATATTGAGAATCGGGATCAAATGTTATAACACCCCTCCTCCCTTTTCCCCTAATATTAAAGTGTGTGGCTGTTCCCCTAAGGAAAATGAGAATATTTCGTCATTTGATAGAATAAAAGGTATGCATAGATTAAAAAAAATAAGAATTGGCACGAAGTGAGCACAAAATTGTACTGTACATGTAACACGAAAATGGACATCCATAACATTGGTCGTTTTTTGGTATTTCAGTCTAGTAAACAGAGAAAAGAATTTTTCTGCCTTAATGATGGAACATTGAAAAGTTAAACCCCCATTAGCAGCAACAAACGATAACTATCAAATACATTTTCAGTAAAATTTACATTTTAATCAGGTAACATAATGACCTTACACATTTCATTGAAACTGAGTATCGTCCGGGTTGTTTTTTCAAAAGAAAGACCTATCGTTCTGAAAGGAAATAGCTCCATATAGGTATATAATTTATACTTATAGGAAGATTATTTCAAAACTATATAGTGGAAGGAATGAAACTATTAAAGTAAGAGCTAGTTCTAGTTGTGTAAAAAGTTTTCTTTTCATTTTTCAAAGTATAAAGTAAAATAATAAAAATACCAAACTCCAAGGAAAATTCAAAACGGAAAGTCCCTTATCAAATGGCAAAATCAAAAGTTCAAACACATCAAACGAATTGAAAACAACTGTCATATTCCTGACTTGGTACAGGCATTTATAAGGGTACGGTATGGGAAGATATGACTGGACTTACTCATATAAGTATGCAGGTGTCATCCCATTTAAAGTTTTATAAAACGGTATAAGCTTATGTTTATTTCGTCAACTCTCAAGAGTTTATAATGCTAATTCAATGTAAAGTGCGTGTCTTGAGTAATTACGCCGTAGTTCAGTAAGAATTCTAGCAGCTTCTTTTATTTCATTACTTTTATATAATACTTCGTCATAGCCACACAAATGATTATGTTCGAAAAAAATATAGTTTTGATGTTGGAAGAAAATCCTGAACTTATTAGTTTACGATGGTTTTACCTATATATAATATACGTTCATAGTTCAAAAATGAAAATATATATAAATTCAAGAGTCTATCCTAAATTGAGGTAAATTGTATGGCTTTCCAAATACCATTTCGATTCCTAACATCACTGAAGAGACATTAATTGTCGAAATCCGGATATGGTGTACAAAAACCTTTGCACCTTTTGTTTGCGGTATATCATCTTTCCCGCAAGTTTATTGTTTTCTGTTTAGTATTAAATTTTGAATTAAGATCCATTTATTACATCGGTGATCCGTTTATTTGGCAATCGCCAATGGCAGTCAGCAGGGTTTAAGAACATTTGTTGTTCGACCTGTTAGTCAAATGCGTTTTGTTAAAATATACTTTTTCACTTTTTTGGTCTTTTGGAAAATGTTGTTTGTGCTGTATTTAGACCCTCTAACAAGAAATTTTTTGCATGCACACGTATAAAATTGCGGTTTTATCCAACGCAATCATAGGTTTGAACGTTGTTTTCAATTTAGACTTGTTTATATTTTTTCGTTTGGGCTTGTATTATATTTGCCTTCGGGTTTATATGATCCGTTCATCCTATTTTGACTCCTCAAAATTCAAGATTCTATCCTAAATTGAGGTAAATTGTATGGCTTTCCAAATACCATTTCGATTCATAACATCACTGAAGAGACATTAATTGTCGAAATCCGGATAATTCGACCTGTTGATACTATTTTAATACTTTTTGTTATTTTATATTAATATGGATCTTGTCTGTATACCAGCTTTGATTATTTGGAATATCTACTAATTTTCACTTCTTCGTACTACATTTGTATTAACATCAAGATTATTCTCCTTTAATCTGTACAGGGAAGTTTTATTGTTGATATTTACCCTTATGTATCTAGTGTTAAATTAGGTATTTATATGACAGACCTTTCTTGGTATTCCTAATTATTGGAAGATTTTATATAGACAGAAAAGTATACCTAAAACGACAAAGTTATTTTTCATTTACCTGTATATATTATGAAAACCGGTTTTTCAAAAGTGATTATTTTCTAAGGGTTTAATATTTCGCGGTAGTGTTTTGCCATGGCTTTATTTGGACTTGTTTGTTTGCTTTTGGCCTTGAATGTTTGTCCCTAATATTTTATTAACTATGTATTTACTTTCAGGTATCACAGATCGAATTTATTCGTTCATAGTGTGTTAATTTACGTTTTGATTGAGTTAAGCCTTCCAATTGATGTTTTATCGTGTGTTTTCTATGTTGTGATGTTATACTATTGTTTCAGAAAAAGGGAGAAGGTTTGGTACCATTAAAACGTTTAATCCCGCTGCAAATGTTTGCACCTGTCCTAAGTCAGGAATCTGATGTACAGTAGTTGTCGTTTGTTTATGTAATTTATACGTGTTTCTCGTTTCTCGTTTTTATATATACTAGACCGTTGGTTTTACCGTTTGAATGGTTTTACACTAGTACTTTTGGGGCCCTTTATAGCTTGTTGTTCGGTGTGAGCCAAGGCTCCGTGTTGAAGGCCGTACATTGACCTATAATGGTTTACTTTTATAAATTGTTATTTGGATGGAGAGTTGTCTCATTGGCACTCACACCACATCTTCCTATATCTATGGCGTACAAAACCTTTGCACCTTTTGTTTGCGGTATATCATCTTTCCCGCAAGTTTATTGTTTTCTGTTTAGTATTAAATTTTGAATTAAGATCCATTTATTACATCGGTGATCCGTTTATGTGGCAATCGCTAATGGCAGTCAGCAGGGTTTAAGAACATTTGTTGTTCGACCTGTTAGTCAAATGCGTTTTGTTAAAATATACTTTTTCACTTTTTGGTCTTTTGGAAAATGTTGTTTGTGCTGTATTTAGACCCTCTAACAAGAAATTTGTTTTGCATGCACACGTATAAAATTGCGGTTTTTATCCAACGCAATCATAGGTTTGAACGTTGTTTTCAATTTAGACTTGTATATATATGTATGTAAGAGCGTAAGGAAAGGAAAGAAAATCGAAACTCGCGGAGCTTTACTCCAATTTCACCGAATTATACTTATCACCGAGTTTGTACTTACATGATCAACACGACGGGTTTAGTTTGAATATTCCTCTTTGGTATCTAACACCTCTCTTTCGTATCGAATACAAATAAATTGGATTTTTTGCAATGCGCGTTTATTGCTTCTCATCCTGCAATGTAATAATTCCCTCAGGTATCATCAGCTCGTGAAAATTTTAGTAGTATATAGTATACCCTAAGGTTCCAACTCTATTAGGTTAAATAAACTATAAAAGGGGTTTGATGTCCTTACTTGGTCATATAGCTCCTAACATATTCAAGACCTTACACATCCTTCGTTTTGAAATGTTTGAGTGTGAGCGTTCATGATGAAGGTAAATCAAGAAAATTCTTCGAATGCACTAATAATTTGAAGTGATATTTTCATTTTTAGCACTTGGTCAAAACTGTTGATAAATTTATAAATAAGCAAGAAGCTAGGGTTCCAACTTCCTCAGTCAAGGTTGATCTTGGATGAATTCATATATTTTTTATAGTTCCCGTTTGGTCATTATAAACGTATATAATAAAGTTATAATTTAAAGTGACGGCATGGTAATTACATTATCATCCTTTAAGACAGACTAATCATAGCTGATCTAAAAGAAACACCATCCTACTTGCCACTATACATCAACCATAGAAAAAGCCGACGAGGAAAGGTATGCTCGACGAACGAAAAATATATTTTAATATGGCCTAGTTGGTCGGGGATCTAGGGCACCACTGGACACAGTGCAGGCGGTGTTGCCGCGATGTCACAGAAGCAGGGGTGTGAATCCAGCTGAGGGAAGAACAGAAATTTGCTGACGCAAATTTGCAGTTCTAACATAGTTGGGATAATAAAATTGAGAATGGAAATGGGGAATATGTCAAAGAGACAACAACCCGACCAAAGAGCAGACAACAGCCGAAGGCCACCAATGGATCTTCAACGCAGCGAGAAAATCCGCACCCGGAGGTGGTCCTCAGCTGGCCCTAAATAAAATTGTGTACTAGTTCAGTGAAAATGGACGTCACACTAAACTCAAAACATATTAATGAACTAAAATTAAAACACATACTAACAGAGGCTCCTGACTTGGGACAGGCGCAAAATGCGGCGGGGATAAACATGTTTTGTGTAATCTCAACCCTCCCCAATACATCTAGCCAATGTAGAATAAAGAAACACATAGCAATACGCACAGTAAAACTCAGTTCAAAAGAAGTCCGAGTCCGATGTCAGAATAGGTAACAAAAGAAACTAAGCAAAAAGACAATGATACATAAATTAACAAAGGACTACTAGCAGTTACTGACATGTCAGCTCCAGACCTCAATTAAACTGATTGAAAGATTATGTCTTCATCATATGAAAATCAAGTACAATCCCTCCCGTTAGGGGTTTAGTATCATACAATCATAAAATATATGAGAAGAACATAACCCGTATCATGCCAACAACTGGTATTAGAATAATAGTGTTTATTTCCGATGCAAAGACCCTATGAGTGAATCAATGTTAATACCAAAATATGCAATCCTTAATGACCTGTATCGTAACTATATCCTCTCCGAATAAGTCTGTTTAAAGGTTTGGTTAGCTTTTGGGGTGAATGCCGACATTTTTGTGCTTTGTAAAGAATATTACCATAAAATATTGGATGTAAAAAACCTGAACGTATAAGATGTCTACATGTTGATTTATATTTACGAATGATGTCCTTGTACCGATGATAAAATTTAGTAAATGTTTGGACTAGTTTGTGATATCGAAAACCCTGGTGTAATAATTTTTCAGTAATACAGAGATTTCTTTCGTTGAAATCAAATACGTTGTTACAAACACTTGTGAATCGAACAAGTTGAGATATTAAACACCATAAGATGGTGACAAAAGAACATCACCATTTTAAAATGGATAATCAACAATAGGGAATGAAAAATCATCTCTTTTATCATAAATGTTGGTATTAAGCTTCCCGTTAGAGATATAGATATCAAGATCCAGGAAAGGGCAGTGTTTATTGTTAGTATTAGCTTTATTTAAAGTCAGTTCGGCAGGATAAATCTCTTTAGTGTAGATACTTAAGTCGTCATTATTGAGAGCCAATGTATCATCTAAATATCTAAAAGTGTTATTAAATTTTTAAATCAGATGTTATTTCGATGCGTCTTTGCTGATTTTAGTCATAAACTGTAACTCATAACAATACAGAAACAGGTCCGCAATAAGTGGTGCACAGTAAGTCCCCATAGGAATTCCGATAACCTGACGATATACGGAATCTCCATAGCGAACAAAAATGTTATCTAGTAAAAATTCAAGGGCAGTTATAGTATCAAAGCAGGTCCAATTGACATAGTTCTTTTGTTTGTTGTTACTAAAAAATAATCTAAAAGAGTTTGAACATATATATTCGCATTCCGACTGTTTAAATGCCCATTTAATCAGGTGTGTGAATTTTTTCATAATAAGATGATGAGGCAAAGTGGTATATATGGTAGAAAAATCAAAACTTTGAACAGATTCGAAATCACCAATATAAGCATGCAATTTATCAAGTACTTCCAACGAGTTTTTGACACTCCAAAAGTAATTAATTCCACTATTTTCAAAAGCCTTATTTGAACAATTTATTACCAGGTTTTTGATTGTACCAAGTATACTAGTAAGTAGAATAGATAGTTTAGTAGTGGAACAATGGCTTGAAGAGGAAATAAATCTATATTTGCATATAAATTTATATTCTGACATGAATGAAAATGAAAACCATAATTGTATATTTGTCTTGGTGATTTTTAGTTCATGTTCAACATGCCGAAAATATACACATAATTTTTTAAGAATCTGAGTTATCGGCAATTAAATGTAACTTAACTTAATCACGACAACTGATCATGATAAATTCATTTCTTAAAGAACAAATTTTCCAATTGCCGTGTGAAAATCCTTATACATTTTTTGGATACGCAAAAACAATTGTGTGAATATTAAATAAGGAGATATTTTATGATTGCCAATAAAAAAAACCATCCACTAGAAACCAAATGACGTAGATGTTAGCAACTATAGGTCACCTTACGGCCTTCAACAATGAGCAAAACCCATCCGCATAGCAAGCTATTAAAGGCTCTTTTTATACGCATATGTTTATGGGACTATAAGAAGAACTACCTGGCATAACCAGCTTCATCCAATACCGACTAAACAGTAATAGAGAGTTGTCAAAACTCAATTTCATAGACTTATTCACTATATTTTTCTTTCCCCCAACCAAGTGCAACTATTCAGGCTATGCCAGATCTGCCATGGTTACCAATATATGAAAATAAGGACATATTATGCAATTGGTAATGATATAAGTATCTATAAAGACCAGATGACGAGGATGTATATACATGTAGCTATTGGTTCATGTGCAGCCTTTAAGAATGAGCAAACCCGATATCATATAGTAAACTATAAAAGGCCGCGGTATGAAAAATATGAAAATATACAAAATGTATAATTATATAGATTCATATTCAAAACTACGTTTTGAAATTCTATAATTTCTTTGAATTTTGTAAAAAGTATACATTTTAACATCTGTTAGCTTTAAGTTTATTTGAGTTTATTTATGACATATTCATAGCTATTAAATGTGTTTAAAAACTATAACATTAAAGTATGTTAGTTTAATTTTGTAAAAAGAAATGTAATGCGCCGGACTATTGTGTAATACATATAGAGCATTTGTTTTTAACAATTAAAAAAAAAACACATCACAGGAAATGACTGACTGACTGACTGACTGACTGACTGAACGAACGAACGAACGAACGAACGAACGAACGAACGAACGAACGAACGAACGAACGAACGAACGAACGAACGAATGAATGAATGAATGAATGAATGAATGAATGAATGAATGAATGAATGAATGAATGAATGAATTTAATTAAAGAAGGATGGATGGAACACTACTTACCAGTTAGTGCATATGACTGCGAGCGAGATATCATGAATAAAGCTATAAACAATAAAACCATGTTTCCTATTTCCCAGTCAGAGATACTATCTTGTATAGTTGTTATTATCATGAAATTTTTTTTAAAGCAAATGTCACTCGTTCTCCAACTTAGTCCGTTTTAGATAGTGATTTACTAGTATATCATCTTTCTTTTCTTGTCAATAGAATATATTTACAAATTGAATCAGATGGTATGTAAAATAACAGCAGGAAATGTTAACTGTTAATTTCTGAAAATAGTTAGACATTGTTCACTTTCAATGCCTGTACTATTTGTTTTAATATTCAAACTTTAACGAAGTCACTCACAACGTTATATTTGGATTACCATATCATAATTGAAAACATTTCACACTTTTAGTCTGAATTCACCCTGTCAAATGAATAGGATACTAATTACTCTTTGCACTCAGTATACCTTTTTTAATTGGCACAGCCATTTATCAAATATAAGATACTGTGTAATTTATTGACTTTCTGTCTGATGCTATTCTGTAAAGCATTGAAAGTTTGAAGACATATATCAGAATATTAAAAACGTGAAATTTATTGTCAATGTACATTGATTTATAAATTGAATTTATCACCAAAGAAATGTCCAGTAAAAAGGATTCTTTTTCTGCTTTTCCCACATCAAAAAGTCTTTAAAAGCTTTAATTTATCTGTGTTAATTAACTTATGTCAAGCTTTTGAAATGAAAGTGCCATTGGACGGGACAATAAAAGTATGCGAGGGTTACCAGGTAATCATGGTAATAGATAATTGTATCTAATCTTTTTACTAATTTTCTTTCGTTTTGTTTGAATTTTAAAACTTTTTCTTGTATTGTCTTGAAAAATAAAGGATTCTTCCTGATAACAGACACCGGATTCAATTTCTAACGCAGTGACCACACTTAAATGTTGTATCACGTACTAAGTAACTGTTTACATTATTTAGTAAACATGTTTTTAGGCAGGTTGGCGTCGAAAATATTAGTTTTTTTTTTTTTTTATTTTTCATAAGTTTTAGTCTTGATTTTTACATTTGTTCGTATGTTACTAGTATGTTATAACATCACTGTCACGTGTTACGGACGTTTGAGCCTCACAAAAATGTTAAATCTCGCCACTAGTTCATGTGCCTGTCCAAAGCCAGAAGCCAGTATTCAAGTCGCTCTCGTTGGTTTCTTTCCGTCATCATTGATATCCGTTTATTCTTGTAGCATGAATCCTGCTGTTTGGTTTTTTTCACATTGTGTCATCCCGGGGACTTTTATAGCTGAATAAAAGGTACAGATTTGCTCAAGGTTGAAGGTTATACGGTGACTTGTAATTGTTTGCATATGTCATTTGGTCTTCATGGATATTTTTTTTAATTGGCAATGATACCACTTCTCCTTATTTTTATGTAGGTCATATGTATTGTTCACAAAGCATTCAAAGTAGTCTTGTGACGCTGATAATGTCGATCAAGTATGTATCGTTTCAGCCTTCACGTTTGTTCAACTGATTCACCTTTTGCTTAAAATTTTGTTTCCTGTTTACTTATTACCATTGGCATCAATGAACTCTATAATTACTTAGCAAATTTCAATATTTCAATATCCGGTTGCTATGAAAGCTGTTGTTAAATACCAAATATAAGGCTGTATATACATGGCAATTTCATTAATTACAAGTCAAGGTAAAAACAAACATGGGATAAACATATAAATAATTGTGCGCATCACCAATCGTAAAAGCTAGAAACTTATCAAAACCTGCAATCATGTCCGTTGTGAGAACTCTATGACAGCTAGGGTTGATATAGTATTGATAAGCTGACATACTGGAGCACTGTTAAGGCCAACAAATTTGTGGTGGAGAGCACAGACCTTATGAAGTGATAAATTAATTGTTCTGCTTACTAATGATGCCTGAGTAGCTTTTAAGTTCGGGATATACCTCTGTGAGGGTTGTCGCCATAATGCAAACCAAATTTGGTTTATATTCATAAATTGAATTTTCTTTTCATTTATATGGTGGTAACTATGAATAGAATGTTAAAAACCGTCAGTTTTTTACTTGTTAAAGTATAGATAGAAAAACTTTAGGATGACACATCAAGTTGAAATCACATAAATTTCAAACGAAATTACACTCGATGTATCGTCATGGTAATTCTCTCCTTATATGCGTGCATCATCTGTATTGTGATTCCTCTTAGTGCGTGCTCTGTAGCAAGTGTAAATATCAAGAACATGTCAACATAGGAAATAAACATATGGGATCAAAGACCTAGTAAACAATCTAGAAATTCATCATACACATCGAAAGACAGTATTTGATGGCGTCCGTAATAACTTAAGAAAAGTTTATCCCATTTGTATTTTAATCCATTGACACGAATATTACATCTCTGTGAACCTAACTGGCAAAGACATTTAAGCCAAAGTCTGGAGCATACACCATTATACTACTAAGAATGGGAAACGTACAATGCAAAAAGGTGACTGTTATTTTGATAGATGAATAAAATTGAGAATGGAAATGGGAATGTGTCAAAGAGACAACCATCCGACCACAGAACAGACAACAACAGAAGGTCACCAATAGGTCTTCAATGCAGCGAGAAATTCCGCACCCGGAAGCGTCCTTAAGCTAGCCCCTAAACAAATATATATACTAGTTCAGTGATAATGGACGTCATACTAAACTCCAAATTATAAGTATTGTTGTTACATATTCTTAGTCTAGCTTAAATATTTCTTTACAATTTAAATGTCAACACAAAAGGAAGCATTCGTATATATACTTTAGGGTATCCAGTGCTACTATGTTCTAGTAAACAATGGTTCCAACTTTGAAATACACATATTCTGCTATGTCGAACAAGTTTCCCAGGGGTCGAAATAGAGTTGTATAAGTAATTGCTTATGATTTCTCATCAAATATTTAGTATTAAAATGTCAACGAATGTTAAAACCTGCAATTGATTCTCAGCAAAAACCTTTCTTGAAGAAACTCATATAACTTTAAGGGAGTGTACTACATTGACTATCAAAATATATATTTGTTTATTGATTTATTTGATTCGTTCATCCAATTACTGTCTGTTCACCATCGTCTTGCCTGTAAAAGAGATATATTTCATTTACTAGAAAGCAAAGTAAGATTTAGATCCCCGCAAATAAGGTTATCGGTATATAGGAATCGTCGTTTGTCTCTATGTCGATGTCTGTCTGTCTGTCCATGTTCATAGTAAGCGCAACTCCTTCTTAACCGCTAGATATATTGGTGTTTAGGTCCAAGTTCGAATTCTTTATTGTTAACTCTCACACACCAAATGCGTTACATTAATTACCATTCCATTTCCGACAGTTAAACTGTTGAATATGTGGTACATTATTGAATTATAATACTCTATAGAAATATTCTTAAATATAAAAATATTATCATACTCTGAATTGCAGTGCAAAAAAAAATCTAAAATAAAACTTTCTAAAAACAAATTACAAGTTTTTTTTAATAATCAACAGATCAATATTATAGAAGAATTCCGCCACCTTTTATCGGAAATTAGGTGTTGATAGCGTTATTTTTCTGTTACACGTTGATAGTTATTACACAACATTTTTTTATTTCAAATTTAAAAATTATGTCAGAACACAACTGTTACAAAATGTAATCAACGTAAAAAGGAAGGTTTTTTTCTTCTGGAAAGTAAGTAGGAAAAGTGCCCACTTTGAAAACTAGACTTACATCCTTTTACACAAGGGATAATTCTTTAGGTCACATGAATAATCATCCCACAGGAACTCATGATGCACCATCATCCCCAAACAGTGTTGATTGTTGCCTGCATTGTTTGGTTCGTTCGGAAACCAATTAGTGTATTCTATCAGTTCCATATTGTCTGCCCACATCCACATACCTTCAAGTAACATATCTGTTCCTCCCAACCACACCTCTACTGAAGGACCTGTTGCTAGAATATAGTATTTGGTAATTATTAATTGGTATCAATATAATTATAAGTATTATTATTTGTAAATGCAAAAAGGGAGAAAAGATGTAAATGCAAAACAAAACAAAACAAAACAAAACAAAACAAAACAAAACAGACAAAGCCATGACCAAAAAAATAATTACAAAAAAAACAAATAACACAATCCTAACCAAAAAATAAAATCCTTGATTTGCATTTACTAATGAAACTTTATGAGCTAACTGGGGTATAGAAATATTGTCATACCGAATTCTACCTACCGGTAGTAAAACCCTCGAAAAAGTAAGTCGTCGTTTAGCTGTGCAGAATGTATAAATTCGCAGCAACGTTCGGTCCTTATGAGTCCGATGCCTCGTGTAGGTTGGTGTGGCACGCTTTCTGCAAGTTAAGAACCTTTGCAAAAACTCTTTGACTGCTCCGTAGGTCGCCTGTTGCAAGGCTTAATTTCTGTCCCTATCGAATATACCCTCCTTTTTCAGTGGCAATCCAAATTGTACCCTATCACCCCGGTCGACTCCCTTTTTAAGAATCAACCTTTTGTATGTATTGTCAATTTGTATTCGTCCTAAACACGTATGAAATGTTTGCTGATAGAATTTGAGCAAACAAAAATCAATTGATTAATTTGTGAATGTTATTTTAGAAACACGTGCTGTAAGCACGATAAGTATATAAATCGTTTTAACTACCACACCTCACCAGTAACCATTATTGCCATGATTGAAACAAATCATTATTGTTTCATATTCCAGTTTATGAAATTATGTAATTTTGCTAAAACTTAGGTTACAACTCCTTCAAGTTGATATAAGACGGTTTTGGCAGTTATTTTAAGACCGTTTTGGTATGTTTGCTCTTATAAGTTTCTATTTTTTGTCTTGTTTAAATTTTGACTAGTATTTGAACCAATGATGAATATCCCATAACACGTATTGTGCTTAAGGCTATGACGTCATTTTGGTTCTTTTATCGGTGAACCAAAAAGCATCTGTACTTTTAAAACATGTATGAACCTTGAATGATATACTGCTTTGATTTGAAATAATTCTTATTGATTTTATTCTCTAAAATAGAACTACTTAAACGATCGTGTTCTCTTAAAAACTAAGCAGTAATTCACACAAAGTTAAGCAATACACGGTTACCGCAGGTATATTATCTTTTCTTTGGTTTTTCTTTGATTTAGGACGAGTTAGGATAGTCATAATGCATCAATTTTTTAAGTAATGGGTATAATGGAAGGCGGTACAGACCTTACAGACAAGATAAATGGGTACATTTCTTTAACTATCCTTTGTTTAAGAATTTTTAAGACCGTACATGGATAACCAAAGTATAAATATTAGTATAAAAAGGAAGAAAAAAGGCGATGGTTGGAAAATTGTATCCAGCAACCGAGCATGGTGTTACCACAAATTGTAAAAATATTGTAATTTTTTTTTTTTTTTTTTTTTTTTTTATTAATTACTTGATACAAAGGCCATTTCTGTTTTCCGATTTATTTCTTCAATTTTACCGCTATTATTTTGTCACAGCTGTTTTTTTACACAGTTTTTTTCAAGTAAAGCTGTTAACCTGTATTTCCTATATGGTCCTGTATAAAGTATGTTACGTACTGGATAACACCATTAACTGGAATCAAAACCAGAAACTACATGCGCCATTAGATTATGAGCATAAAAATTTGGTGCGTTCATTATCTTATTATCTTATTGAAAAACATCTACATATTCTACAAAAAAAGTTGATTAAAACAAAATCATTAGGTGTTGAGGTTTGGGGATGACCAAAGAAAATAAACTTTGTCAACCAGGTTATATACCATAACGAGGAAACAATGCTGATGACATTTGAGAGTTTACATTCTATACATCTAACTATCCGATCAGCATTTCTGAATATACTTACTATTCAATTTTTTCAACATCTGAACAATAAATGTGTTCTCTTCGGCGTTGTTTATCCATGCTAATTTTGCTTTCACTGCATCACAGAGTCGCTGGATATATATTAAATCAATGATACATATTTGTACTAATAAACCTCAATTTGCTTATGTTATTTCTATAGACTTTCTTATTAGTTAATCAAATGTTTTTGTTTCTCTCAGACTTTTGGATTCATGTTTACTCAAAGAAGGACAATACAGAATCCTGTGTCATGCCGATCAGTTTTTAAATTCTAACAAATTTATGTGTTATGATTTAAATTAAAATTTTGTGTAGCATTATTTTGATACTTAGAAATTTGTAAACTGACTATAAGTAAGTGTTTTACACTATGTAAACAAAAGTGAGTGAAAAGTTTCTTTCTATAATGCTCAAATACAGGCCGAAAATTGTTTTTATTAAATCTTTAGGTGGCGATTAAAAGTTAACTTATTTGATGAAGGTTTGAACATTAAACTTCAGAAAACCATTTTAAACGTATCTATCCTACTAAAATAACGAGGTCCAATTTGTTAGCCGGCATGAAGTAAATACGACGATTCAAAGAATTCAACTTTATATATAACTAATATAGGACAATGGTGTTAATTAAAAATTACACCATTCCAGTCCCTTTTGTTTTCCACATAATTAAAATTACCAATAATTAACAAGTTCCGGATCAAATCCGATACCGATACCAATAGTATATGTAAGCTGGTTCTCGGCTGACTACTACACTTTGTTCGTTTGAGTGTAGCGTAACACAAGCGGATTCCAGTTTGTAGTATATGTACCTGTTGGAATTTGCTATAAACACGGGTCATAATCACGCCTGAACTTTTTCATTATACAGGGATTAACACTACTAAATTCAATCATTGTCACATGAAGTTTCCGGTTGTAAAAGAAAACCAGGACGGATTTAAACAGAAAGATTTAGAAAGCAAAGAAAACTGTGTACCTTATAATCAGCATGACTTTATCAGTGGACAATACGAATACTAAAAATCCAGGCTTGGAATAAGGCGTAGGTACTTTAATTCAGTCACGGACCCGCGATGTCGCGGGTGTGTTCTAGTCATAATAGTATTAAGCAATAGTTATGGTGTTTCGATATATTCGAAACGTGTACATGGTATTCTTAACATAACAGGGAGGAAAGTAAAGTTCTATAATTACCAAAGCTTCCGCCCACGTAGTTGGAACTGGAAGTAACACATAACAGTCGTTTTCATGAGTTGTAAATCCTGAAGGGCAGGCAAACGTCACTGAAAAAAAAACACAACAATGAAAATTCGTAAAAAAAAGTTTCAACCAAAATTAACTTATGAATATATTACTTCCAGTGACAAATATATCATACAGATTCGGTACAAATTACCATACTTGACGCTTTTGTTGGGCATTTCTGGCTCATTCTTCTTCAGATCGCATAGAGCATAAGATTATGGTGTTAATGGACACAAAAACAGAAAGAAATTATGGAGGGTAAAGCCTCAAACAACATCGTTTTTGTGTGTAAATCACATTACATAAACTGCTTGATAAATGAATTGGGTATTGACAATTTACTTGGAAACTCAATATATACCCCAACGACACTTACCGAGGATGAAATCCTAGATAATCATAGGTATGCTCTATGTTCCTTTGGAATTTCAACCAAAGATGAAGAACTGGATCTTCCTTCACTGCACTGGCTACCTAAATTATATTAGTGTCCTTAAAGACAACGTTATATTGTTGGGTGTTCCAAGTGCTCCACGAAACCTCTTTTTAGATTATTAACATCAAGTTTATCAGCAATCAAAGCCGGGCTTCAAAGTGATTGTGAAACTACTTATTCTAGAGGTGGCGTGAATCAGATGTGGATACTAAAAAAATCTAAAGATCTGTTAGAGTACATACAATTTAAGATTTTTTCATCTTGTTATTGTATTAAAACATTTGACTTTTCTACACTTTACAGAAGTATTCCTCATTCCAAACTAAAAGAAAAATTGAAAGAGTTGGTCCTGCCTTGTTTCATAAAAAAGACTGGCCGACATAGATACAAGTATCTTGTCTTAGGGGAGGGATCAATTGTACTCTAAAAAATCACTCTGATTTAAACAAAAACTTCTATGAAATTGACATTATCAAGATGTTTGATTTCTTGATTGACAACTTATTTGTGACGTACTTTTAACAAACAATCGACATTCCCATTGGAACCAACTTGTCTACTTTGCCTTCCTTTATTCATATAAGGCTGACTTCATACAGGAGCTTCTTAAGGAGAATGAAAAGAAGCTAGCATTTTCCTTTAACTACACTATATAGATGATGTCCTCTCACTAAATAATTCCAAGTTTGGTGACTATGTTGAACGCATCTATCCAATTGAATTTGAAATAAAGGATACAACAGATACAGTTATGTCTGCCTCAAATATTGACCTACATCTAGAAATTGACAATGAGGGACGGTTGAGAAACATAATTTTACGACAATTGCGGTGGATGATTTCAGTTTCCCTATTGGAACTTTCCGTTTCTATGGAGGAACATTCCAGCAGCGCCTGCATATAGAGTATATATCTCCCAATTGATAAGATATCTCAGCGCTTGTGTTTCCTATCATGATTTCCTTGATAGAGGGTTACCGCTCACAAGGAAAGTTGCAAGTGGTGAAGTTGCAATCATCCCTTCGGAAATTTTACGGACGCCATCAAGAGTTGGTTGACCGTCATGGAGTGTCTGTTTCATAAATGACGACGGATATGTTCCAATCTTCGTAACTACAATCCCGTCCTCCTCTCCCCGACCGTGACCTACCGAAATAGACTTATCACCGGATATGTACTTACACGAGCAACACGACGGATGTCACATATTGAGCAGGATATACTCACCCTTTCGGAGCACCTGAGACCACCCTCGGTTTTTGGTTGGGTTCGTGTTGCTCAGTCTTTAGTTTTCTATGTTGTGTTTTGTGTACTGTTGTTTGTCCTTTCGCCGTTTTTCGTTTTTTTTTCTATGGCATTGTTAGTTTGTTTTTGCCTTATGAGTTTGAATATCACGTTGGTATCTTTCGCCTCCCTTTTCTTTCTGTTATTTTCTGAATTGCAAAAAATCAATAATAATCTTTGTCTATGAATATTGTACATCACGTTGAACTTTATATGCATATATGCAAGAAACAGCCGCCACTTTCATTCAAGAAATTCTGTATTCAAACACTTTGTTTGTTCTACCTGAACCTTGTGTCAATAAAACAAACAGCGCTCAATCATGAGATAAAAATCGTAAAGAAAACACATTTGATGAATAACTATACTCCAATATAAAAACTGTTGTGCAGCTTAACAGAAAGTATTATACAAGAATGACGATGTCAGACTCTTTATGGTTTTACCTGACACAAAGAAAAGAACAGTGAGAAGAATGTTGTGATCCATGGCGACCGAGATAAGACGACCGAGATAGCACGTGTCTGTCTGATAGACACTGTATTTTCTTTTATCTCATTTTACTATATAGTAATTCATAGAGGTCAGATATGTTATACAATCAAAAGTGTTGACTCTGGTTTAACTGTAGCGAAGTCTTTATTGTAATTGTTTATTCAAAAATAGAAAATAACAGTTATGTAAATAAAACGCGTTGGTATATTCAAATGAGATAAAGAACAGCAGGTACGAAAAAATTATATTTTTGATGACATTAAAATAGAACAATATCAAATATCTAAGAATAATTTAATTAATAAAAAAAAATCAATTTAGCCATTTAACCGCCTTAGTGAGTGCTTGCATCCCAGGAATTTTGCAACGAGGGACACTTCCGAAACTAGAATGTTTTCTATATATATATATCTTGATCTTATCCTCGATATTTACACATATGGAAAACTTCAAACTATAATTTTTGACAAACGTGATGATTTCAACATTATAATTGTCACTTTCTCATTTCTCAACAGTAATATACCCTCTATTCCCTCGTATATGGCGTTTACATATCTCAATTGATACCGTGCGCTCGTGCATGTTCAAAATATATACATACTGATCTCGTTAACAGAGATGTACTCCTTACACAGAAACTTCTCCGACAGATTATATGGTAGAACGACTGAAATCGACGCTACATAAGTTTAGCGATCACCATCGCAAGTTTGATGACCAATAAGATATATCTGTGTTTCAACTCATATATATTTTGCTGTCTTAGATCTTTAGATACCATAATAGTCAGCCAAGTGTAATTTTACCGATTGTGTCTCGGCCATCCCTGATTGTGACATACTGACTAAGTGTGGATTCGCATGGCTGGTGATGCATGCTTAGCAGGAGACGCTTAGCCTGTCGACTCATCAGATCTCGCTTCTTTTTTTAAGTTCATGCGATTCCTTCAGTTTTTTATTTATTACCTTGGATTGTCTGAATCGATTGATGAGATTCCTTCAGTTTTTATTTATTACCTTGGATTGTCTGAATCGATTGATGAGATTCCTTCAGTTTTTATTTATTACCTTGGATTATCTGAATCGATTGATGAGATTCCTTCAGTTTTTTATTTATTACCTTGGATTGTCTGAATCGATTGATGAGATTTGAACATCGGTAAACTACTGTTTTGTTTTAAACATATTTTATAGTCCAAAAGGACAAATAGATTAGACACAGGTGTTTCAACTTTTCAAAAAAAAAAAATACTGTTGCATAAATTTTCAAATCAAGAGCCTATTCTTGTGACAGCATCTTAGAGATAGACATCCCAACGTTGGTTCACATGTTCATTCTTTGTATGAATGATATACTTGGGTCACCCACAAGCATATTGTATTTAAATATTTTTTGATGGATCAATCGGAAATTCAGGGTCTTCTTAACTGAAGTCTCACGGTATCAGCGATCTTGTAAATGATGTTAAACCAATCAAAACGGCCAAAACAGCGACGTTACAGTTATGCAACACTTTTCTGAAGATGTCCGTTTGAATTTATGGTTTGAATAACTAAGAAACAATGGCGTTATTGATATGGCATGGTCAGTAAGGAAGAATATTAACAAAACAAAAAGCTTTACTTCTACGATCACTATCGCATTCCTGTCAACGAGTGTTCTCGGCAGTGTGAATTTACACAAATTATGCAGGTAATTCCATAACAACTTGTATAACATCTTTTTCCAAAGTAAGATGATTTAACTTTAATAAAATACAAAAGATGGTCGTTAATAAGAGACAAATGTCTTCACAAAACGTCATGCTTAAATTCGGCTGAGATATGGATAAATTTAATAGAGGCAATTGAAGGTTTTTATCAACATTTAATCCCTAAATGTAAAAAAAAGTTACGATATAACTAAAACCAATTCAAGCACTGGAAAAAGTTTTTGACTTGAGGCAAATGAACATGTAGAAGTGCTAAACAATTTTGCATGAGATGTTAATTATAAGTTAGCACTGTTAGTTTTTGTTTGCCCGTGTCATGTGCTTTGAACTTTTCAATATTAATTTTCTTTCGGAGTGTTCGCTTCAGTACTGTTACGGTCTGTTAAAGCTCTTATGAAAGAAAAGCTTAATTGGGATACCACTGCTTAATATGAATTAAGTTTGTAATGTCAATGGTAACAACTGTGCAATATATAATGTTTGCTTAAGATATAAAGAATTTTAAACTACTTGAAATCGAAGTAATCAGAGACTTAAGCTCCAGGGAAGAAAAGGTACAGTTAACGAACAAATTATGTTTTCTTCGTGTACATGCTTTTAATATAACTACTATATAAGTATTAACATTTAAAAAGTAAACTTATTAATCATTGAAATTTATAAAATCTCTTCAAATATTACAATCAATCGCAAATAATCAAAACTTCAAAAAATATATATGTACTAAATATAAACAATGATATGCTCTCTGTTAATAAAAACAAATATACAACCATGTTACCTTCAAAGAGAAGGGGATAAGTTTGCTTTTGAAGTACATGTTTAAGTCCAATACCCGGAATCAATAATACCATTTCAAGTTCTGCTATTCAAGATAAAAATCAGAAACTTTTCTTTTCCTTTCCATTCTCTTTTGGCTTGAAATTTGATTGACCTCTCTAAAACTTCTGTTTAAAGACATAATTCAATTAAATCCAAAAAACGATTTAATGCATTTTCTCAAAAGTTTAAATAGATGTCCATGTGCCATTATAAACAGAATATACTTCAAAAAAAATGATATGCACGTTTACAGAATAACAGACCTGTGATTTAAGTCCTCAAAATCTATGATACAAAAAATCTGTTTTACTTTGACATACCATAACTAGAGGCTCTAAAGAGCCTGTGTCACTCACCTTGGTCTATGTGCTGCAGTGCATATTAAACAAAGGACACACTCTACAACATCAAAGACAAGAATAGAATTCATAACAAAATTCTCTGTTTTGGTGATGGTGACTTGTTTGTAGATCTTACTTTACTGAACATTCTTGCTGTTTACAGTTATCTCTATCTATAATGAACTTGGCCCAGTAGTTCAGAGGATAAGACGTTTGTAAAAGATAATAAAAATTTAGTAAAAATTGTGAAAAATTGACTTTAAAGGGCAATAACTCTTTATGGGGTCAATTGACAATTTTGGTCATGTTTGACTTATTTGTAGATCTTACATTGCTGAACAATTTTGCTGTTTACAGCTTATCTCTATCTATTATGATATTCAAAATAATAACCAAAAACTGCAAAATTTCCCTAAAATTACCCATTCAGGGGCAGCAATCCAACAACGGGTTGTCTGATGCGTCTGAAAATTTCAGGGCAGATAGATCTCGACCTGGTGAAAAATTTTACTCCATGTCAGATTTGCTCTAAATGCGTTAGTTTCAGAGATACAAGCCAAAAACTGCATTTTACCCCATGTTCTATTTTTAGCAATGGCGGCCATCTTGGTTGATGGGCGGGGTCATCGGATATAATTTTTAAACTAGATACAGTAAGGATGATTTAGACCAAGTTTGGGTTAATTTGGCTTTAAAGTTTCAGAGGAGAAGATTTTTGTAAAAGTTAACGGACGACGACGACGGACGGACGACGGACGCCAAGTGATGAGAAAAGCTCACTTGGCCCTTTTGGGCCAGGTGAGCTAAAAATACTACTTCATCGATAAAGAAATTGTCAGGAATTCAGTAATGTTCGAGGAAATACACTGCATTAATAAACTTGATATTCAGAACTACATTTTACATGTATTAACAGTACTTTAGTTACGAATGATGTTTATTGATTCTACATGGCTAATAGCAGTGGTTAATATCAATTTAAGTTTAGATAGGTACATTACAAATATATTAATTTCATTTGATTTATGGTGAAACCCTAGCGTTGATGAAACCTATACATTTGAATATCAATATAAGCCTAAATAACATACAGGCACTTAAAAATGTATTGACAATTTTACATTTATCCGTAAATTTAAAAAGTCATTTAGGGCTATTGAATTTCTGTTCACAAGCAATTTTGATGCATTTTCACAAATTCAGGTGCAGATCCAGGATTTTGAAAAGAGTGGGGCTAGTTTGCCAACGTTTGGACTGATGCTTGTAAAAAGTATATTCATTTATCATATATGTAGCTCTATAATGGGGACGGGCCACCCCCCCCAAAAAAAAAAAATTCGCCTTCTGAAATTCGACATGTTTCTGTAAACTTTTGCATTGTTGGACATTAGGAAGCAAACTTATGTACTACATATCTACATTTGTAGCTTTGCTTACACTATTTTTGGTGTTATGGTTTAGAAAAGTCCTTTTTTTTTATAGATACTCAGAATTTGGCAAAATATATAAAACTTGCATGTTCAGAGATACAGTATAATGTTTTCACAACCTGAAAGGTACAGATGAAGGTGGGGAACTGTAATTATTACAAGACTCTAATGTAAAATAAAATCAAGGGAGAAAATATAAGTCTCTTTAATACCGGATCTTCCTTGCTTCTTCAACCAGGATTTACTACATCTATATTATACCTTGAGAACAAAATGTAAAATTCGAAATTTTGTTAATTTTGAATATTTACAACATCAAAATGTTTTTTGTTTTTTTTTAATTCACAACATATTTGATACGTTTGGATGACGTGTTTTTCAACAGACAATCTGCATTCCTATGCAAATCAATTGTGCTTTTCTTGTTGCAGACTTGTTCCTTTATTCATATGTGGCAGATTAACTTCATATAGGAGCATCTCCGGAAGAATGAAAAGAAAATAGCATTATTCTTTAACTTCACGTTCCACTATATAGATGGTGTCCTCTCGCTAAATATTTCAAAGTTAAATGACTATGTTGAACGCATCTATCCCACCAAACTTGAAATAAGGTATGTCAAAGATACACTTATGCTGTCTCATATCTTGACTTACATCTAGAAATTGACAAAAAGGGTCAGTTGAGAACTTAACATTACGACAAAAGGGAGGATTTAGCTTTCCTATTGTGAACTTTTCATTTCTATGCAGCAACATTCCAACAGCGCCTGCATAAAGAGTATATATCCCCCAGTTGATGCAATATTCTAGAGCTTGTGTTCCTATCAGGATTTAATTAATAGAGGGTCGCTGCTTACAAGGAAGCTATTGAACCAAGGGTTCTGGGTGGTAAAGTTGGAAGTCATCCCTTGGAACGTTGTAAACGGACGGTATCAAAATTTGGTTGGCCGTTATGGCATTTCTGTGCATGTCACAGATTACCATAGATATGTAACAATAGCAAAAGTTTGAGATGAATGGAAACTAAGTATAGGCATGAACGGTGCATTGCAAGTGTTTACACCAAATACGACGATAAACGGTCTTTTAACAAGAAAATACATGAAATAATTCGAACGAACAGTTTGCGCGTAAATAACCCGTTTCTACCATCGACGTTATGAAGAAGTTTAAAAATCAAATTAGATTAATTTGGTTGTACATGAAATAATTGGCTTTTTATCCTAAAATTTTCTCAAAAATAATAATAGAGTGAAAAAATACGTTTTTCATAGATACATGTATGCCAAATATAACAATTACGGAAACCAAATAACTTCTACTGATAATTACAGTGTCAATCTAACCCGCACATTTTAGTTACATTACTACGCAATCTTTTTTCTTTTCTTCTGGTGGTGGAGGTGGTGCCGGGGTAGGTTGTGTCCTTTGCTGTCGTCTCTGCTGTTGTCCAGCATCATCTTGGCGTGGTCTACGCTGTTGAACAGCTCCCGCTTGTGGTCCTCTGTTTGCGCCGGATTGAGGTCTACCTGTAAGTTTACCAGCAATAGATCGCAATTCTTTCTCAACATTCTTCATTGGTTCCAAATAGCAGTATTCCAACCACATTTTTCGAAAGCATAGAATTTGCTTGACATGGGTAGTCTGGCCGCCAATAATGATTTCTTCGGTGATCAAAAACCGATGACGGACGGCTCCCAGTTTGTAAAACTTGTTAATGTCGTTGCCACACATTTCGTCGTCTAGGAAAAGGCATTTGTTTATAAGTTCGTCAGGAGAAAACCGAACGCAAAGCAACAATAGAAGATCCCTATCATCATCAGTCAACTGCCTGTAACGAGAATAATTTCTCAACTTTTGAATTTTATCCGGACTTGCCTGTCGATTCATATCCATTGCATAGCAAATACTATCAAAATAGTACATTAGTTTTGCTATTGGATTTTCAGGAACTTCCACATCTCGTCCGAATTCATTCACCCCTACTTCTGTTTTGCCAAGAATAGCGGCAGCCATTTCACTTCATCCAGGTGTTTACATATGGAAATATATATCTTTGATATATTATATCACTTCCTTAATCTGCATCATAGTTTACCAAATAACGAAAGTAAAATGTGAAAAAAGCTTAATTCAAAATTTATTCATTTTATTATCAACAATATGAATTTTCAGTTTTTTTTTTAATTTGCAATAAAAAATCTACTAGTAAATGTCTTGACTAAAAAAAGTAAATGCTTTCGTTTTGTTTTGGACACGTGATTACAGTAAATATTTATGTTTAAATGACATGTGTATTTAAAATCTTTTATCTCTGACTTGTTATGTTTCAATTTATTCAATAAACGAAGCAAAGGACAATTGATACGCCAAAGCCATGCATCCTTAAACCCCAGTCCCTTACTTGATTATATATAGCATCGCCTGTTTTAGGGGCTAAATAGTAATGTACATATATCCCGTTCATCACACTTGGTTTTGGTGTCATAAATTAAAGTACTGTTGGCCAAATCTTTCGACACTGAACACAATGAGATGGACCATACAAAAGAGGTCAATGTCGATTTTTCATTCAAGAGCAATGGCCCTTAATTATTATATTTTTTTATCCTCGACAATCGTTACTAAAATACAATTTGAAAGAATCTTTCTACATTTTGAAATAATGTCAAGGACCATTCAAACGATAAAACTAACAACATAATTTATAACAAGTCAATATACGAAACACAAATATGACACAGACATGAACCAACAGCAACCACTGAATTGCAGGTTCCTGACTTGGGACAAACACCTAAAAATGTGGCGTGTTTAAACATGTGTGTGAGCGTTCAACCCACAACCCCCATTTCCATCCCTTGGTGTAACAGAACAACATAAGAACAAACTGTAAAAATCATTTTCAAATTTCTTAACTCAGTAGATCAAAGTTGTGTCTCTCAAACTTTTATGATTTTGATTTTTTGTTTGTTTTGGGATGTTCCAATTAATTGACAGAATCTTTTTGGATTTCAAGGCATTGTCGTGGACCATACTATACAGGTCACGTTCGATTTTGACAGTGGATATTTACTGTTTAAGAGTTATGCTGTGCTCGCAGGTGTATCTGATCACTAGATTACGTTTTACATTGTTAGCCCTTCGGCCCACTAACACGAAACTTAAAGATACCAGGAGGTCAACACACGAATAACAATAAGAAAATATTTGTATAATACAATATGTAAAACTTTAATTTTTTTTCTATTTTCTTATTTTATGTTTATGTCGTATTCAGGTGCGGATTCAGGATTTTTCAAAGGGTAGGCGTAATTCCATAAAAAAGAAGAAATATCGCTTTAATGATTAAAATTATATATTTTTCAATCAAAGGGGCGATTCATATATTTTACAAATTGCTTCACTTTTTCTGATATAACAACTTATCGGCAATTAGAACATTTCCCCTTTGATCTTGCTGCCTAATATTTTCAATATCATGGACAGAACTTGATACTCGAAAATATTAGGCAATGACGTCATGTATAATTGCAGTAACGTCACATGTTCTTATCCATCCGCTTCAATTTATCAATGAAATGCACGCGACTTCATTCATACAACCGAACAACGAACCCAACGTTTTGTACGCGTAAAAGTAGTTTTACTTATTATTTCATTTCACTTCTTATTCTTTACAAAAAACACAGAGTTAAGACAGATTGCCGATAAAGAATAATGGCATTTAATTTTGATACTGACTTCATCAGCTCGAATATCAGCTCGCCCTAGCGGGCTCGCTTGATATTCTTGCTGATAAAGTCAGTATCAAAACAAAATGCCATTATTCTTTATATAGTCATCTCGTCACGTCAAGCTGTCAAAATTCAGCCGTTGCGCCTAAATATATGTTGCCCTGTTGTGTGACAAATTATGATCTAGTTTACATATAAACATATAAAAAAACGGCAAAAAGAAAGATCGAAGAACATATTAATTTTGCCGTGCTTTGCTTGTGCGCCAATTGGCATTTTATTTGCGCCAAAATAATACATTTCATTTGCGCAAATAATACAGGTAAATAGTATAAATATAAGCTCTACCTTGGAAAGAGACTTTTAATAATAATGTAACAACATAGTTTTGATAGGATAATATAACATAGTCATCATAAATCACAGTAATCAAGAAACCAAAATGAAAACACAAAACACTGATTAGTTTGGGTATTCTTTAATGATGAGATTGTACTTTTTGCTAGTCTTTCCGTGGTTGACTGTATCATTTAATGTATTTAAATGGTTTTGCTGTCCACATCTGTTGTGCATGATTCTGTCTTTGCAACTTTTTTTTGTACATCTATACGAGTAATCTCCGTTTTTCATTTACATAAGATATACTACCTTATGTCAGCCTCTTAAAAAATTACTGACGTATTTAATCCGAATGAAATATGTCCATTTTGTACATATATGTCTGCATGATCTTATCTGTCAATTGGCGCAAAAGCAATTTCTATTTTTGGCGCATATAAAATAAAACAAAGTAGCAATAGTCAAGTGTGTTCCAAATTGCAAAATAAATTTTCTTGCAGTTTTTTTTCACGAAATAAAAAGCTAATCTAGCAACTGGTGAACATGACTGGTCCTGTCTGCCAAAAAAAAATACTCGGCCTAGTCGATCAGGTCCCCATCCAGAAAATCATACGGTCATCTCTTAATGATTGTCCGTGCTTTCCCAAATATTCATGTATCATCCCTCGTATTAAAT
The DNA here is from genome assembly GCA_017311375.1 of Mytilus coruscus. Lineage (NCBI taxonomy): Eukaryota > Metazoa > Mollusca > Bivalvia > Mytilida > Mytilidae > Mytilus > Mytilus coruscus. The sequence goes on along the minus strand of CM029596.1, from coordinate 84,523,683 downwards.
CACGAGCTAATCTATTCAATTCGGTAGCTTAAATAAGCTTTTAAATCCGTGTGGTTGCAATTTTCGCAACCTGCCGGAATCGAGACATGTCCACTTCGCAATTGCATCTGATGGTTAGAATTTCCAGTAATGAAAAATGGCAACTGCCACTGAAAATTTAACATCAAAGGTTTTTTCTTCATAATCTGTCATCCTATGATTTCAAAATATTTTCATCTTTTAATAACACTTTACTTTTATTCACAGAAACCGATGAACGGAGGTTAAATCCAAAGCATTTATTTTAAGATAAAATTCATTGGATAAACACAAATGTCTTAAAATATATTCTCCATGGCCCATCCCATGTACCCGACCTGAGCAAACTAAGGCCTTAAACAGGTTGGGGACATCCCACTAAATCGTGACTACCTCCTTATAAAGTAAGTATGGGACCCCTACAGTGTATCAGATACCAACAAGCTAGAAAGAATACAACAGCAAGGTTCATAACAGGCAACTACAAATCACAGGAAGATGGATGCATTTATAATGAACATGCTTGCCAAACTAGAACTCCAAAAACTACAACATAGATGTACAAGCCAAAAGATTATATTTTTATGGTTACAATGATTTCCTGAGAACTCCCAAAAACTCAAAATGAAATAGAAAAGATACGGTAGATCTATATTACCCGAAAAACTTTACTTAGATATAAGAAGATGTGGTATGAGTGCCAATGAGACAACTCTCCATCCAAGTCAAAATTTATAAATGTAAACCATTATACATGTTATAGGTCAAAGTACGGTCTGCATTTATCAGTCGGGGGACTTACTTAAATGAGTGATTTTCTAAATCACTGATTTAAGTAACATTATTTCCATAAAGATTGGAAGTAAGAGTTGTCTTTCTTTAATAATCACCTATTTAAGTAGTACAAATTAATCACTAGAAGAAGTGATTTAATTTTATTATAGCTTTAAATATAGAGTACTAATGATCCAGGGACTAATTATGTTTCTAAAATTATCAGAACCAACATCTGTGTTGTCTAGGATGACCAGGTCATTTCAGGTGATGACCTTGTACTGAATCTAGGATAATGACATTAAAATCACTTGTTTAAGTATCATACCTCAATTTCCTTCCCAAAATCACTTATTTAAGTATCATTATTTTAATAACCCCACTAATTTCAACACCCGAACAGTGAAATTTTTTCGCGAACAGTAGAATTTTATTACATAATCTGAAAGATGAAACCTTGAACTTTACAGGAAAAATACTCCCACTGCTGGGAAAAATCTGTTAAGAAAGTATCAGTTCATTATGTAAAGCCATTATTATAGCATTTTTCAACTAAAATAGAATTTGCAGATAAATGATAGCATCAAAGGCATAAACCTTGATCATAAAAGAAGCAAAACTGCAATTTTATAATGGTTTATGTAAAACTACAAAATCCGTAGCTTGTGCAGGGTACCTTTGTAGTTTTAAATATTCCTAATTACATGTATTAAGGATGTTTAGTTTTAAATATTCCTAATTACCTCTATCATGCCCATTGTTTTTGAATTTTTGCTAGATATTCGGAATCCTCTGGTTTTATCCATGTAGTGTCATTAAAAAATTTTCCCTACTAACCCCTACTTTTCTTTTTATAATTTTATTACTAAAAGTTTAAAAAGGCATATTTGAAAATCTTATAAAATCCTTGTTATTTTTTCATAATTTTTGAAAGAAAAAGGATGCCAATGTTAAATGTAAGAAAAGTCTAGAGAGAATCATTTCCTGCCAAATTTTCAATAGCTTATATCTCTAAAACACGCACACGGACCCTTTTATTTTCCCTGCTTTTTCAGTTCCTTCATTTATATACTATCAATTTATAATAGTCTTTTAAAAAGCTTGTTATTTTGAAACAGAGTAGCGAACATCCTTAAAATAAACAACTCTATTGTTAAAATTTATATCACATAGATAGTAGTTATCTACCTTTTGAATAATTACGTCGGCCATATTATTATACAAAGAACTTGCATACAAAACACACAAATGGAATTCCTGAAGTTAATAGTACTTTTATGTCAAAATGATGAGTATCTCAAGTTTATAGTCATAATTATCAATAAAAGCAGTATTATGCCATTTAAAATCAAGTTTATGGTTAACATATATCAGTTCTCTGGTTCATATTGAGGTTTTGGGAGTTATTGGGAAATCTTTGTATCCTTATTTGTTCAAGGTGGTTGAGGGGATATTTTTTTTTGGCCATTTTAACTTTCATTTTATTTTTAAAAATGTCAACCCCTTTGTTGCATTTGTAAAAAGAACATGTATTTTAGGTTATTTATCTGTATTGATATACATGTAATTTTAACCATTTCTATTTTCAGGATGTTTTAACAGAAGTACGATTATTTTTACAAGGAGTAAACCGTGAGAAACAAGTCAGTGGCCAGTCATTGACAAAGTCGGCATTATACCTGTTACAAACTTTACCAGTAGCTAGACATGCTGTATTTGAATACCTCTGTAATGTATTTGAGGAGGCAGTACAAATTCAAATGAAACAACTACAGTTTCATGAGTTCAATCAAGATGATTTAGGTAATGATAAGTACAGTTCACTCTTGCAAGTGTTAAGTGATTAACATTAAAACATTGTGATTGCTGCTGATTGGAGATGATAACATTTGAATTATCACTTTGCCATTTATTAATTTATATAGTCCCCTTGATCCAAAATAACCAGATTTCTATGTGAAAATACATGTTTCTTGATGGTTTGTGTTCTATAACATAGCAGCTGCCAACAATTTTTCTTGTGCATATATAAACGATTGATACCTATATGAATTTTTCTCTGATGCTTAATGGAATTCATTGTTGAATTAGTGTAATTTTTTGACCGCTGTAATCATGGTAATGTGACCAAATGCAAAACATCAAAGACTAACACAATTATGATAATATGCTCATCTGTTTTGATAAATTTTATTTTGGTGTGTGTTTAATTTGGAACTTTCATCTTAATCACCAAATCAAACAGACAACGGCCAAATATCCCAATTTACTGTATTACAACCAGTCTTTACAAGCAAATAACTCGTTTTAAAGGCTAAGATGACCTATATATAAATTATATGAACAAGAAATGAAGTACATAAATTACTACTTTTACAGGTGAATCAAGTAATGCTTTAGACTCTGTCATACAGGATGCTTGTGGAGTTTTATTTAATTTTATAAAGACCAATCCTGCAGCATGGGCACCCATTATATCATCAGTAAGTCATTAAGTAGTTAAAAAAAATCATAAAGTCTCTATTCAAGATGTATCCCTGATGAATTTGGATTCATCTATTGTGTATTCATTGATTATTTTGTGGTTGGAGGATAATCTGCTATTACCATAATACCTTATTTTTTATGCCCTCACCATAGCGAAGGAGGCATTAAGTTTTACCCTTGTCCGTCTGTCCGTACATCCCGAAATTGGTTTCCGTTCTCTAACTTTAGTTTGTATCAACTAAATGTTATGAAACTTATACACAATGCTTATTACCATAAAACACAGATCAAGTTTGAATTTGGGTGGCGTCACTTTTACCTTTCTAGAGTTTTGCCCCTGTACAAATGGAAAAATTGCTGAATATTCGTTTCCATTCTCTAACTAAAGTTTGTCTCAACCAAATGTTATGAAACTTATACACAATGCTTATTACCACAAAACTCAGATCAAGTTTGAATTTGGCCTCACGTTTACTGTTTTTGAGTTATGCCCCTTTATAACGTTATATGCAAGCGGAGCATCATTTGTGTCCCATGGACACATTCCCCATTTTTTGTTTCATCATTTGATACTATTAAACAAGTAACTAAAAGTTTTATTTAGCTGAGTATCTAAATTTGTGGTTTCTCCTTACTCCTGAAATCCACAAAAAATTGTAATCAAGGAATATTAATGAACCCACAGTATATTTAATTCATCAGTATAGACCTGTAATATAAACAGTAACTTATATTTATAAAGACCAATCATTAAATCTTATTCAAACATGAAGAGATCTTCTTTTTCAGTGGTCTTTGGAACTCCTTGGTCATCTCAGTGGTAAATACTCAACACATAGAGGAGTTCCACATTCAGGATCATTGAATGAGCTTCTGCAGCTATGGATGACATGCAAACCAACCAAATCATTGATAGAGGTCGCCACTGAATGCTTTGCAGCAATGTAAGTAGAAATATAAAACTAAGTCCTCTGTAACAACTACGTTGACTAGAGGACTCAAACAAAAATTTCTTCAAGGCCTTGTTGTCAATAGGGCTAAGGGGAAGCTATTCATTATCTATGGATAATTTAAAAGTAATAAACTGATCAGATTTCTTATTATTATGCCTCAAAAGCTGGATGCTTGATCATGTCCATAAAAATTCCATTGTTTTTGCTAATTTAAAGAATATTCCGAATAAGGTATCCATTTTTTGAACCATGTTTGGTAAGGTAAAATTGATTCGTCATAACAGGACAAAGTATACAGTAATGAAACTTTTTCAGAGTTTCATGACAATTTTTAATGTTTATGAAAATTTTGTGTTGCTGAAAAGGTAGGAGTTCTATGTTGACTCTAAATCATGCTTATTTTTTTCAGGGTGAAAGGTGCACCAGAAGTTTGTGTAGATTCATTGCTGGAAGCTTCAGTTAAGTACAGTCCACATTTTGACTGGGTTGTTGCTCATATTGGGTGAGTGTTGATTGGAATAAAGATTCAGTAGAAAAAATAGATTAATTTTATTCACACAATGGTAATGTAACATATTGGTCATGTTTGTAAATTTTATGTGTTTGTTATTTTGACAGGTTGAATTAACATTGAAATAAAAATTAAAAAAAGGTTAATTTTTTTTTTATAAATGAATTGCAGATATAGTTTTGAGTTCTTGTGACATAAAAGTAGGTTCAATCCTCTTAAAATGGAAATAATATTCATGAGTACAAATTAAAATAGAGCGGTCATCTTGTCTTTCAGAACTTTGATTTGGTATTTAATATTCAAGATACTGTAATTTCAGAAATTTTTGCATGAATTTATTATTACAATTTTTATTACAACTGACACCCATGCAAGGTTAATTATTGTGATTTTAGGAAATGTTTCATAGAATTGATTCTATCAAATTTTAATTGCAAGTTTTTATTTTTGTGAAACCTATCATGTCACAATTTTCCCAATAATAAAAACATCGCAAAAATTTCTGAATTTACAGTATTTAGTGGTGTGATAAATATTACTTTTTTCAGATCATGTTTTCCGACCACCATTATAACAAGGGTTTTAATGAGTGGTTTAAAGGATTACTATCAACATGGTGGAAAACCTGGAGAAGGTCACATGACATCTGATGATAAAATGCCAAAGATGGCATCTGCAGTGGGAATCCTAGGACATCTGGCATCTAAGCATGGGCAAGACATTAGAAATGCCTTGATGAAATTATTTGAGGTAATTTAATAGGACAACCTTTTCTGGTGCCTTAAGTGTTGAAAATTAATTTTGAACAAACATTCTATCTTGCAGGGAGCAGAAGAAAAACCTTTGGTAGCCCATACATGATATTTACGCTGAGAGAAAAGAAATCAAGCTAGTAGGCATATGTCATACCATCTCTTGACAGTTTGGTCATCTGAATGAAAATGACAAAACAATACAAAAAAATCATTGCACACAGTTTGATGCATAGATATCTTAAACATTTTGGAAGGCCCTCCATTAGGAACTTCAAATAAGAGATTCATGAAATTTAGTACCAAACACATGTGAGCATGCTTTTCTGTGTGATGAATATTTAGATTCATCCCTCAACAACTTCCTTTTTACCAAATGCCTATATGTTCTTACACACAACAGTCATTTACGAAATTTTCATGTTATATTTCACAGGATCTACCATTCAGGGCTTTCAGAAAATTTGTATACTTTTTAGCTCACCTGGCCGAAGGGCCAAGTGACCTTTCTCATCACTTGGCGTCCGTCGTCGTTAACTTTTACAAAATCTTCTCCTCTGAAACTACTGGGCCAAATTTAACCAAACTTGGCCACAATCATCATTGGGGTATCTAGTTTAAAATTGTGTCCGTGACCTGCCAAACCAACCAAGATGGCCGCCATGGCTAAAAATAGAACATAGGGTAAAATGTATATTTTGGCTTATAACTCTCAAACCAAAGCATTTAGAGCAAATCTGACATGGGGTAAAATTGTTGATCAAGTCAAGATGTATCTGCCTTGAAATTTTCAGATGAATTGGACAATGGGTTGTTGGGTTGATGCCCTGAATTTGTAATTTTAAGGAAATTTTGCCGTTTTGGTTATTATCTTGAAAATTATTACAGATAGAGATAAACTGTAAACAGCAATAATGTTCAGCAAAGTAAGATCTTCAAATAAGTCAACATGATCAAAATGGTCAGTTGACCCCTTAAGGAGTTATTGCCCTTTAAAGTAATTTTTACCAATTTTTGTAAATTTTGTAATCTTTACAAAATCTTCTCCTCTGAAACTACTGGACCAAATTCAACCAAACTTAGCCACAATCATTATTAGGGTATTTAGTTTAAGAAATGTGTGCGGTGACCCAGCCAACCAACCAAGATGGCTGCCATGGCTAAAAATAGAACATAGGGTAAAATGTAGATAAAACATAGGTTTCAAACGCACTTTTAGTCTTATATCTCTGAAACTAAACGACAGTACAACAGTTGCATTTATCATGCATCAATTGTAAATAAAAATATCAGGTGAGCGACACAGGGTCCTTGGAGCCTCTAGTTGGTTATTATCTTGAATATTATTATAGATAGAGATAAACTGTAAACAGTAATGATGTTCAGCAAAGTAAGATCTACAAAAGGAAGGTTGGGATAGATTTTGGTGGTTATGTTACCAACAGTTAAGGAATTAGGGGCCAAAAGGGCAAAAAAGCATTTTGTAACTTCCAGACAATAACTTGTTTGTAAGTGTATGGATCTCTCTGACATTGTACCACAAGGTTCCATATCACAAAGGGAAAGCTGGAATTGATTTTGGGGTAATTGCCTCAAAATTTTAGGAATTAGGGGCCAAAAAGGGGCAAAAACAAGCATTTTCTAGTTTCATGACAATAACTTGTGTGTAAGTGTTTGGATATTTCTGAAATTGTACTACAAGGTTCCATATCACAAAGGAAAGCTGGAATTGAGTTTGGGGTAATTGCCCGAAACATTTAGGAATTGGGGGCAAAAGGGGCCAAAATAAGCATTTTCTAGTTTCCAGACAATAACTTGTGTTCAAGTGTATGGATCTCTCTGAAATTGTACTGCAAGGTACCATACCACAAAGGGAAGGCTGGGATTGAGTTTGGGGGTGATGAATCATAAGGGGGTTCAAAAAATTTGGAGGGATTTTTTTTTTCCTTTTTTTTTCTTTTAAAATTTTCCATTTTAAGTTGGTTATTTCTGATATATATTTAAAAGCAAATAATAATGATATGGTAGGAGATACACACCAAACAGGATGTGTAAATTATTATATAAGTATTGTACAATAGCAAGAAATTTTCAATTGCACAGTATTGCACAATAGCAAGAAATCTTCAATTGCACAGTATTGCGCAATAGCAAGAAATCTTCAATTGCACAGTATTGCATAATAGCAAGAAATATCCAATAGCAAGAAATATCCAATAGCACAATATTGCGCAATAGCAAGAAATTGTCAATTGTACAGTATTGCGAAATAGCAAGAAATATTCAATTGCACATTATTGTGCAAAGAAGATACTTCATATAAATTGCTTATTTCTTGACCAATTTCAATGGGGTTTTATTCTTGAATTCTTGGGGTTCTTTAATATGCTGAATCTAACCGTGTATTAAGTTTTTGGTTTTGGGCCCCGTTTTAAATTGGTCCACATTGAGGTCCAAATTAAAGGGTCCAAAATTAAACTTTGTTTGATTTCATCAAAATTGAATTATTGGGGTTCTTTGATATGCCGAATCTAACCGTGTATTTAGAATCTTAATTTTTGGTTCCGTTTTCAAATTGGTCTACAATAAGGTCCAAAGGGTCCAAAATTAAACTTAGTTTGATTTTAACAAAATTGAATTCTTAGGGTTCTTTGATATGCTGAATCTAAACATGTATTTAGATTTTTGATTATGGGCCCAGTTTTCAAGTTGGTCCAAATCGGGTCCAAAGTTAAACTTAGTTTGATTTTAACAAAATTGAATTCTTAGGGTTCTTTGATATGCTGAATCTAAACATGTATTTAGATTTTTGTTTATGGGCCCAGTTTTCAAGTTGGTCCAAATCGGGTCCAAAATTAAACTTTGTTTGATTTCAACAAAACTTGAATATATGGGGTTCTTTGATATGCTGAATCTAACCGTGTATTTAGATTTTGGATTTTGTGCCCGTTATCAAATTAGTCTACATTGAGGTACAAAGGATCCAAAATTAAACTTTGTTTGATTTCATCAAAAAATTGAATTCTTGGGGTTCTTTGATATGCTGAATCTAACCATGTATTTAGATTTTGGATATTGGACCATAATAGGTGAATGTCCAATTTAAAATTTTTAAGTTCTTAGACCACATTCATTCTGTGTCAGAAACCTATGCTGTGTCAAATATTTAATCACAATCCAAATTCAGAGCTGTATCAAGCTTAAATGTTGTGTCCATACTTGCCCCAACTATTCAGGGTTCGACCTCTGCGGTCGTATCAAGCTGCGCCCAGCGGAGCATTTTATTAGCAATTTTTGGTAAATTTTTGTAATCTTTTACAAAAATCTTCTCCTCTGAAACAACTGAGACACTTAACCATTTAACCAAACTTGGTCACAATCGTCATTAGGGTATTTAGTTTAAAAAATGTGTCCGATAACCCTGCCTGCCAACCAACATGGCAGACATGGCTAAAAATAGAACATAGGGGTAAAATGCAGTTTTTGGCTTATATCTCTGAAACTAAAGCAAAAGTATATGCATCAATTGTAAATAAAAATATCAGGTGAGCGACACAGGTTCCTTGGAGCCTCTAGTTGTTAATATCTAGAGAATAGTATGCCACAGATGAGAATTAAAGTCAAAGGAGGGCCTTACCGATGATGAAATAGGAATTTGAAAACTGGATTTTTTTTCACCATTGTACCAAATGAAATGAAATCTTTTTAATTCATCATGTCTTCATGTCTATATGAATTTATGCTCCAAATCAATTAATTTATGATATCATACTACAGCAGACAGCGCTATTTCTTAAATACAAGACATTTCTATGGCAATAACATTGTGACGTCTTTTCAATCTTCACTTGAATGGATCTTCAGTTTCAGATGGGAAAGAGACTTTTGTAGTTGATATTGTATTTAGTTTATCATTTTCAGGCAAGTTTAACAGCTGAGAGTGAGATGATTAGGAAGACGACCATCCCATTCCTACTGAAGCTGGCATCTTTGTCTCCAATGTTACTTAATATTCTAACCACAGATCTTATTAATGCATGTAGGTATTGGAAATTTTATTAATTTGAATTTTTTATTGTATTTATAGACACTTCCAAATTTTATATACATAAACTGCAAGATTCTATCATATTAAAAACGAAATAATGTGAGTTTAAGAAATCTTGTCATGACACAAATTTTTGTAAACATGTTGAAATTAGTGTTTTTGGATTTTTTTTCTTTTATGAATTCATCTTTAATAGTCTACATTATTACATTATATAAGTTATCTGTATAATATATAATATAAACTTGGAAATGTTTGTTAAAGTTTTATTTGTTGCTCTATTTGCAGTGGTGGCAACCCCCTCTCCCTCAAAAAATAAAAAATAATAATTCATTGAACAGTTCTCAGTTAAAGTAAAAAATATAATAGAAATTTCAATAAAAAGATCAGACAAATCCCCTAATCCACATAATAGGATGGTTCCATTATAAGAGATTACTAAATTGGACTGATGTTTGAACTACTGTGTTCTCTGTTTTGTCTTCGTATCGAATTTACCAAGTCTATGATGTATAAGATTTAATTTTACTTTGCAGTGACCCCAGAAGTACTGAATCAGTTGAATACTATTTTATCTCAGTGGAAAAATACAAGTCATCAGGAATATGAAAGGTAAGTCATGCAATCATAGAACAAGAGTAGAAAATTGTGAAATTTGAAAATTTGTATAAAAAACCTAGATTAAAAATACAAGAAAAGTATGGTATAGGTATAAGAAAAAACAGATAATAGGTACACTTCAATAGTAAAGTAAACCAGCAACAAGAGAAAGCCAAATTTTGTTCTTGTTGAAGTGATGTACTTTTTATACGACCGCAAAAAATTTTGCGGTCGTATATTGGTATCACGTCGTCGACAATAACTTTAGTATAAGTAAATAGAAATCTATGAAATTTAAACACAAGGTTTATGACCAAGAAAGGAAGGTTGATTGATTCTTGGGGTTATGATCCCAACAGTTTAAGAATTAGGGGCCAAGAAGGGGCCCAAATAAGCATTTTTCTAGTTTCCAGACAATAACTTGTGGAATGGTGTATGGATCCCTCTGAAATTATACCACAAGTTTCCATACCACAAAGGGATGGTAAAATTGGCTTTTGGGGTTATGGCTCAAACCGTTTAGGAATTAGGCGCAAAAAGGGGAAAAACAAGGGTGTCCTGGTTAATGGACAATTAAGTACAAAACATAATTTAAAAGCAGTGTAAGGAAGTAATTCAATCACAACATTTTAAATTACCTCCTTACACTGCTTTTAAATTGTGTATAAAGAAATGTTGTGTTGTCTTGAGGTGATTAGCTGTCAATTTATTTTTAGAAGTTACTATTTTAGAAATGCTGATGAAGATAATTTAATTTTAGCCATGAGGGGGTTAAAAAATTGGGGGAGGGGGACAATTTGTTCTCAAGATTTCAGAAATTAAAAGAAAATTTCTTCAAAAATAGGGGGTCAATCGCAACAGCACTGTGTATTGCACAAAAGCAAAATAATGAATATCAATTCAAATCACATAACCAATTCAAGTTCTTTGACTACATTTATTCTGTGTCAGAAACCTATTATGTGTCAAATATTTAAAATTACAATCCAAATTCAGACCTGTATCAAGTGAGAATATTGTGTCCATTTTTGCCCCAACTGTTCAGGGTTGGACCTCTGCAGTCGTATCCAGCTGCTCTGGGCGAAGCAATTTATTAGATGTTTATTTTATTTTTTGGGGTTAACAGATATTGCCCCACATCTGTTAAATCTTGTTGATGAGTTGTTGATGTAACCTCAAATCTGCTAATTTTGTTGATGTAACCCCATATCTGTTAAATTTTGTTGATGGGTTGTTGATGGAACCAACATCTGTTAATTTTGTTGATTTAATCTCACATAATTTTTTATTCCTGAATTATGGGTTTTTTTAACATATGATAAAAACCGAAAAAAGATGAATGGGAAAAAAAGATATTCACTTTTCTGTTCATTTTACAGTTCACCACAATAAAAATAATCATTGTCATTGATTTCTCGACTGCTAACTCTCAACTTAAAAACAACAGATTATAGTAAATATGAAAACGACTTCTTTGGTGCTGGTAATGAACATTATTCAACTGAGTTTAAGTTTGAAACCAGTCATGTTTCTTGTGAAAGTTTGTTCTTCTCATTTACCATATCATTAGATGTTATTTCTTTCACAAAGAATTGACATAACATAAAACTGGAAATATACAGTCAAACCTGTCTAAACTGAGCCCTGTATAAACAGGACACCTGTCTAATCTGAATTCTTGCATCAATGATTATTCTTAATTGATTTAACCTATGTAAACACCTGTCTAATCTAAACAAAGTCATCAGTCTAGAGGGAGTTCTGGTTAGACAGATTTCTCTGCATATGGTACTGACGGAAGGTACTTTTAAAATAAGTTACCATCTAGGAATACAATTGCAGTTTAACGTTTGTTATTCAAAAGTGGTTTCCCTTGTATTCCATTAAAATAGATATGAGAGGGAAGGAAGGGACTTCCAAAATCCCTGTACAACCAACTTACATTCTTGAAGTAATATTTATACATCACATGAACAAAGAAGCTTAATTATAAATGACAAACAATGTCCAAAAATGAATTTTCCCTTCCTACCCACCAACATTTGTTTTAATGTAATAGCCCAAAAGTAATATCTGTAAATCATATTTCTTTTTTAATACAGTTTCCTCCTGTTGGTGGTGCATCTTGTGATACAGAGTGATATTGGAGCTTATCAAGTCTTACAGTTCTTTCTCCAAGCTGCCATTCCAACAGGTATGAAAAACATTTACAGGATGTTATTCTATAATTTTCTGACATATTGAAAAAGGAATGTATGTGTTGAAACTTTTTATTTACCAGGCCTTTTGGTCATAAAACTTAACTCAGTACTGGAAGAACAAAATTTTTGCTTGAAACACCAAATCCAGTATTTTGATTGGATGATTTCTGAGTCTGAGTACGATAATCGTAGTCAAAAGTTTTCTGACTAAACTTTAGTTCATGAACCTAATCCATAAAGCATATTGAGGTAATTTAAGTAAACCAACTGAGTTTTGCTAGAGATTATTTTGAATCAGATCTGCAGCCAATTTCCTGTAAGACTATTTTTTTTCATATTTTCTAGAATAATAGTTATTAATGTAAAATGCTCTAACTATTAAAATTATCTCTGCTGTCAAATTATTTTCCCTTTTGATTTATGAAACAATATTGGTTTAAAAGTATATTTAATCTATTGCAATATCAGATGTTCATGAATGCTCCAAGAAATTAGAATCATTAATTATGTTAATTGATTTTGTAAACCTGCTGAAAAAATACAAAAGTCTTTGTAGATAGATCAAGAAACAGTTAATTTTCTTAATCAAAATGAAAGGAGTAGGCCCTGTAAGACCCCTTTTTGGCCCAAAAATATAGCATTTAAAAATTTGTTAAAATGAAAACTTATAGCTATTCATTGGAAAGTAGAATACTTTTGTTACATAAATATGGCCTGTTTTTGACAATACAATGGACAGCATCAGATACCAGCATCATTGATTCAGGCAAAATTACTAAAATCTTCACAATTTTAGAATTTGTGCTAATTTTTAGACAGTTTTTGTGTAAAATGGGAGTGGCTGCACTTGTGTTCAGTCTTATTATAAATATAGGTTGTATTTGATGATAATACATAACATATTTAAAGATTGAGACTGAACACAAATGCAGTCACTTCCACTTTAGACAAAAACCATCTGAAAAGTGAGGTTTTGTGGCATATTTGATAGATTTTTCATATTTAAGCTTGAATTTGAATGTCTTTAAAGACCAAATCACTTCAAATCTTTAACAAAACCTTATTGAATCGACTGAAGTAGAACCATAAGTGTTTAAAAAATGTCAAATATCTTTTATCAGATGTACTTCAAATTTTAGGCCAAAAATAGTCCTTACTGGACCTTTTCCTTTACTATGGATTCATTATAATTCGGTGTATACCCATTTTCATGGACGTCCTGGTTAGTGAACCATGAAATGTAAATATTGAAGGACAAATTTTCTATTAGGCTTATATGCCAACTTGGGAAAAACCATGAAATCAAATATCCATGAAATACATTTTATCCTCAATCATGAAATTTGTTACCCACGAAAATAATCAAATCCACAGTATAATAATAACACTGCTTTTGGATTATTTGTGTTGTTGGGATGCTGTCTCATTGACTGTACACATCATCTCCTTTGACATGTATTTATATATGTTTTATTGTAGGTACAGAGGCCAAAGTAATCCATGAAGATATACAAGATACTTGTTCCTTTCTTATTGTAAGTTTGATTATTATACATTCTGTCAAAAATACAAGCTAAGAGGAGTGGTAGATTCTCGTATGGTTGAGGCCTGTTATCTACTTCCTGCATGAAGAGATATTTTTTGTATCACATTGAACTGAGTGTGATAGGAATAAGTGATAAGAAAAATATGTTAATTGGTTGATCTATCCTGCAATGTGTTACTAAATTGCAATAATTCTGTTGTGTATTTGTTAGGTCAATGATGACTTTCAAAGGTTACATTTCCCCCTTGGTAATGGTGATATCTTCAATATTATTCAAAACACTCACTTGTTTTATCTTAAAATATTCTTTTTGTCAAATTTGTTTCTATTTTGAAGCATACGGAAAGCTGGAAAAGTTGTCTATGTTCCTGACACAATATTCTCAATACTATAAGCGGACTTTGATTTAAAGTGAAGCTTGCGAAATAGAAAATATTTTAAGTGGACATAGATAATATTTCTTACTATAAGAGATATACCCATAGGTTTTACCACTTATGAGAATATGAAATGGCTTGATATCAGCTCTCAATATTTAATTTTGATAGTGGTACACTCAAGTGACAAATGCAGACCATACCTTAAAGCATTGTATTTACAAGATTTAATATTGATGTTGTATAAGCTTTGTAAAAGTCAGTGGAGTGTAAGTTCATGAATGGTGATGAGTTAAGTATCCGTAATACAGAAAATGGGCTCAGGCCTTTAGCATAATTTATAAGTTTCATTTAGGTATGTTGTACTTGTAGGATCAGTTGTTAAGAGAAGTACAAAGTGCAGTATACCACAGACAGAATAATGGAATGGTGGAAGTCCCCTTTCTGGCCTCACTCACACCAAAGGTCAAAGAGTTGACCCGGATGCTTTTACAAAGTGATGGCATGGTGTAAGTATTGGATTGTGCATTTAACAAACTGTTCTTAGTTCATAGATTTGCTGCCATATGTCATTTACACCTTGATATATCTGTGAATGTAAAATTACTGATTATGGGAACCTAAATGTTTTGTAAATAATATTACAGGTGTAATTATTATTTGAATTGGAACATTTTTTTTTCACTGAATTGTGTAAAATGAACAGATACTTGTTTGTTAAGATAAATGAAAGATTACCAAAATAGGCCTTATAACAGGTATTTGAAAATCTAAATTCTGCTCAAGCTTCTTGAAAATATGTTATTTAAAAAAGAAATTAAATGCCAGAATGAGTCACTCCTCTTGTTTTTTTTTTTTTTTTTTAAATAATGATCAAGAATAAAAATCAAATTGGAGAAACCTGATGGTTTAATGCAAGTATTAGATTTCCTCTTGCCACCCTTGATTTTCAAGGTAGGAAGAAAGTTGGTGAAAATAAATTTAAATTTTGACGACTGACAGTATGTTAATAGTTTTGAAATTAAGCATAAATGGCTTTGTTGGCCTGCTATGATTTGCTCATCTATTACAGTAATGAAAATGATACTTAAAAGAGTAAAATTCATAATTTGTTTTACATGTTTGGTCATGTCCACAGGCGCTTAGGTAATGGACAACTTTTTTTACTAAATTTTTGGGGTGTTATAATATTTTTGGTAAATATTCTGTAATCTTTTACTTATTTTCACTTATTTAAAATTTATTCTTTTCTTTTCCATATGATATTAGAAAATAAGAGAGGTTCGTTCCCCAAGTGCTTGTGATCATGTTCTGAATTATCTTGTCATTTTTATTCAGATCACTGTGGCTGATGAAGTTATTGTCCTATGTAGCATTATACAGTGGAGAGGAATGTACATCAGAGATACTAGTCTGTATCATATCTGAAGCTACTAACTACAGACAGGTAATTTAGTATAAGACATGCACACAAAATTCTCTTTTCATTAGGTTATTTTAGTGGGTTTTTTCCAACATCTGTCACTGTCACACATAGGCAGTTACACAAATGTATATATTTATTTATTCCGCTATATCCCTGAAGTACTTTTAATAATTGTAATTTTTAATCAGGATAAAAAGAATTAGTGTTATTATTTGGCACGTCATTGTCTATACACTGAACTGTCTATTTAGGAGAGAAAATATTAGAAGATATCAAGGGAGCAATCTTAAACCAAAAGTCATAAATAGACAAATGAACTCATCAAAGATACTAGGATTAAAATTTTGTGCGGCAGACGTGTGTTTCGTCTATAAAAGACTCATCAGTGATGCTTGAATCAAAAAAGTTAAAAAGGACAAACAAGAAAAGAAGTTGAGCATTGAGTACTCAAAATTCGAAAGGTTTTGCCTAAAACTGCTAAGGTAATCTATACCTGAGGTAGAAAATCCTTGGTATTTCGAAAAATTGAAAGTTTCGTAAACAGTTGACTTATTATCATAACCACATCAATGATAATTCATGTCAACACAGAAACCATGACTACTGGGCTGGTGATACCCCGGACTGGCAGTGGTATCGACAACACTGTGACAAATAGACAAAACAATCCACAATACACTACACAGAAAACTAAAGATTAAACAACAAGAAGACCAGGTTGAATCAGATATGCCAGATGGGAGGAGATGGTGTGAGCTCTTTGTGTGTTTGCTTTACTTTATATCCTTTGCACATTTTTATACGACCGCAAAAATTTTTGTGGTCGATATTGGTATGACGTTGGCGTCGTCGTCGTCGTCGTCATCGTCGTCGTCCGTCCGAAGACACATTGGTTTTCGCACTCTAACTTTAGTTTAAGTAAATGGATCTCTAGGAAATTTTACCATAAGGTTCAATACCACAAAAGGAAGGTTGGGATTGATTTTGGGGTTATGGTACCAACAGTTAAGGAATTAGGGGCAAAAGGGGCCAAAAATAAGCATTTTGTAACTTCCAGACAATAACTTGTGTGTAAGTGTATGGATCTCTGACATTGTACCACAAGGTTCCATATCACAAAGGGAATGCTGGGATTGATTTTGGGGTAATTGCCTCAAAATTTTAGGAATTAGGGGCCAAAAAGGGCAAAAATAAGCATTTTCTAGTTTCAGGACAATAACTTGTGTGTAAGTGTATGGATCTTTCTGAAATTGTACTACAAGGTTCCATATCACAAAGGAAATCTGGAATTGAGTTTGGGGTAATTGCCCTAAACGTTTAGGAATTAGGGGCCAAAAGGGCCAAAAATAAGCATTTTCTAGTTTACAGACAATAACTTGTGTTCAAGTGTATGGATCTCTGAAATTGTACTGCAAGGTACCATACCTCAAAGGGAAGGCTGGGATTGAGTTTGGGGTGATGAATCATAATGGGGTTCAAAAATTTGGGGGATTTTTTTTCCTTTTTTTCCTTTTTTCTTTTTTTTCTTTAAATTTTTCCATTTTAAGTTGGTTATTTCTGATTTATATTTAAAAGC
Source organism: Mytilus coruscus (assembly GCA_017311375.1). Classification (NCBI taxonomy): domain Eukaryota; kingdom Metazoa; phylum Mollusca; class Bivalvia; order Mytilida; family Mytilidae; genus Mytilus; species Mytilus coruscus. The sequence goes on along the minus strand of CM029596.1, from coordinate 84,506,414 downwards.
AAATAATAATGATATGGCAGGAGATACACACCAAACAGGATGTGTAAATTATTATATAATAAGTATTGTGCAATAGCAAGAAATTTTCAATTGCACAGTATTGCAATAGCAAGAAATCTTCAATTGCACAATATTGCGCAATAGCAAGAATATCCAATAGCACAATACTGCACAATAGCAAGAAATTGTCAATTGTACAGTATTGCGCATAGCAAGAAATATTCAATTGCACAGTATTGCGCAATTGCAAGAATATTCAATTGCACAGTATTGTGCAAAAGAAGATACTTTGTATAAATTGCTTATTTCTTGACCAATTTCAATGGGGATTTATTCTTGAATTCTTGGGGTTCTTTAATATGCTGAATCCAACCGTGTATTAAGTTTTTGGATTTTGGGCCCGTTTTTAATTGGTCCACATTGAGGTCCAAAGGGTCCAAAATTAAACTTTGTGTGATTTCATCAAAATTGAATTATTGGGGTTCTTTGATATGCGAATCTAACCGTGTATTTAGATTCTTAATTTTTGGTCCGGTTTTCAAATTGGTCTACATTAAGGTCCAAAGGGTCCAAAATTAAACTTAGTTTGATTTTAACAAAATTAAATTCTTATGGTTCTTTGATATGCTGAATCTAAACATGTATTTAGATTTTTGATTATGGGCCCCGTTTGAAGTTGGTCCAAATCGGGTCCAAAATTAAACTTTGTTAGATTTCATCAAAATTGAATATATGGGGTTCTTTGATATGCTGAATCTAACCATGTATTTAGATTCTTAATTTTTGGTCCCGTTTTCAAATTGGTCTACATTAAGGTCCAAAGGGTCCAAAATTAAACTTAGTTTGATTTTAACAAAAATTGAATTCTTAGGGTTCTTTGATATGCTGAATCTAAACATGTATTTAGATTTTTGATTATGGGCCCAGTTTTCAAGTTGGTCCAAATCGGGTCCAAAATTAAACTTTGTTTGATTTCAACAAAAATTGAATATATGGGGTTCTTTGATATGCTGAATCTAACCATGTATTTAGATTTTTGATTTTTGGGCCCCGTTATCAACTTTGTCCACATTGAGGTCAAAAGGGTCCAAAATTAAACTTTGTTTGATTTCATCAAAATTGAATTATTGGGGTTCTTTGATATGCCGAATTTACCTTGTATTTAGATTCTTAATTTTGGTCCCGTTTTCAAGTTGGTCTACATTAAGGTCCAAAGGGTCCAAAATTAAACTTAGTTTGATTTTAACAAAAATTGAATTCTTAGGGTTCTTTGATATGCTGAATCTAAACATGTATTTAGATTTTTGATTATGGGCCCAGTTTTCAAGTTGGTCCAAATTGGGGTCCAGAATTAAACTTTGTTTGATTTCATCAAAAATTGAACTCTTGGGGTTCTTTGATATGCTGAATCTAACCATGTATTTAGATTTTGGATATTGGACCATAATAGGTGAATGTCCAATTTAAAATTTTTAAGTTCTTAGACCACATTCATTCTGTGTCAGAAACCTATGCTGTGTCAAATATTTAATCACAATCCAAATTCAGAGCTGTATCAAGCTTGAATGTTGTGTCCATACTTGCCCCAACTGTTCAGGGTTCGACCTCTGCGGTCGTATCAAGCTGCGTCCTGCGGAGCATTTTATTTGTAGCTATCCAGATGTCTGGACTTACAGAGCACAGTAGAAGTTAAACTAGGAGATGTTTTACCCTGTACAATACACAGACTTGTTGATATGTTAAATACACAACAGATGGATAATGTCAAGCAGTTGCTTGGCAACTTGTTGTCTCTTGTCCAATGGGAGAGTACATCACATGTAGCCAAAGAATATAGGTCTGTTTTCAATAATATACATGTAACCTTAAAAGAAAAAAAATGCATACGTCACATTTTCATTTAGCATAATCTCATTGTTTAATGATTTTAGGAAAGCATGAACGTTTTTCTTTTGATATCTATGAAAAAGAGTGTAATTCTGTGTGAAACTGCCTTTATGATGCCATTATAATGCCATCCCCTAAAAACCATAAACAAGACAACATCATTTTTGTAGTTAGACTAGTTACACAGCTGAGATGCATACTTTTTTTCCTAATAATAATGATTACAAAGATATAAATCAGAATTATAAAAATTGTGTTTATATCAAATGCTATATATAAATGTGTATATATATTCTTTTCCAGATCATTATACCAGTATTGTATCCATCAGCAGTGGGAATCCTTCCTGCCTTTACTTACAAACAGTGATACAAAGATTGCTATTACCATGCTCAAAATCATCAATATTGTCACACTCCCAAAGGTCCTGTCAAGTCCCATAACTCTTTCATTGTGTTCATCCCTGTCAGAATTGTTCTTCAGGATATTAGAAATAGAAGGTAATTTATATAACAGTAGATAGTTTTGAAAAGAGGGGAAGATATACCAAGGAGAGAATCAAACCTCATTAGAGGCATTAGACATTGAAACAATAGTCTACAAATCACTACATAAAAAACTAAAGACTGAGAAACACAAAAACCACCAAAAAACATGGTGATCTCAGATCAGAATGGTAAGCAGATCCTGCACCACATATGGCACCTATCTTGTAATATGGCAAACAACCATAATACTAATTTGGGCATCATCACAAATCTTCAATCATCTTAATTACAAATAGTAAAGAGATATGGCCTATTTTCAGTGTATTTTTACTCAGTAGTGGTACAAAATCTTAATTTAAGAATTAAGAGTCTGCTTGATACAGTACACACAGAGAGTTTATAATCGCGAACTCTTCCCACCGATTTCGGGTGTAGCGGTGTCACACTGCGAATCACGGATTATACTCCCAATTTCCTCCAAAGATTCTCTCCCAACACCACGTGGCTGTTAATTGGTTTATTGCCCATCGAATGTACTAAAATTAACGACACTTGACAACATAATCGGATTAGCCAGATCATTTACCTATGTACATTTAATGGATCTTGATTGCACCTGTGTGCTTTAAAACACGGTATTAAAATTTTAACAAATGGTTTCATTTCTTTGACAGATAAAGATGTGACAATATCATTCACAATAAGATAATTATTATTATATGTTTTTGCCCCATGTCATTGTCATTTGAAATAAAACATACTGAACGCATAAAAATATGAAGAAAAACTTGTTATTTTGTATTTCTATTATAGTCCGGTGAGGTCACACTTTGTGTTCTTTCAACAAAGACGATTTTACCACAATTAGAATCGTTTGTGACTTACTCAGTAAGCAATATCCGTGCATTAATTGTTCATTATATAAAATTATCTGGCTTAAAACAAAATATTGTTTTTACGGTAACTCGTCCAATCTAAACCACAGAGTTAATTTATCGGATCAACAAGTAAACTCTGTCATTTTCAATTTATTTTGCAATGTAAAATATTATGTTTCACTACCTAGGTAAATTACTGACTTGAATTATTTGAATTCTGAAAAGAAACTGTAAAGTGACAACTTTGTTGAACAAAGAGAATAAGTTTTGTACGCACCCTTTATTCATATAAACAAAATACTGAGAGAAATTTCCCCAGGCACAACACAACATTCACAACTTAATTAATCATTTGAAAAAAATCGTGCTTTTATCTCAGAGTCTGTTATAGATCTGTAATTATTTAAAATAAAATTGGATGAGCGCAATCTGTATTTTACTGCTAGTTAATTATCCTTGGCTAAATGAAAAAATGAATTATTTCAACAATTACTATAGAAAAATCAAATATATATACTATTATTAAAATGAAATTATATCGTGTACCCAGATGCTGCAAGAAAAAATATGTAAAAAGAAGTGGACAGAATTTTAATGATCTACACATTTTCACAGAGTATCTCTACCAACGTCCAACTGAACGACATGCATCGTGTTTTCATCAATCATAAATTTATATTGTTGACCATGGACGATAACTAATGTTCAGGTCTACGTCCTGTTTTGACTGATAAAATATAAAAATAAAATAGCTAAAGAAGACGTGTGTTCGTTTTTCGGAAAAGGATTATATTTTAGATTCCGGTTAATCAATTGTAAAAGGACCTTCTAGAGCCTCAATACTAACGCACTAACATGTCAATCATTAATTCAAAGCAACTTTAAAAACCGAATGAATTTTCCCACGGTCGTTCAGATAGGTCACCTGAGTTTACTGGTACGTGATATTATTTCCGCCAAAGAAAATCCTGTGCCGTGGATAAAATTGATGTCACCTATTTTAGCATTTAGTATTGTTAGCGAAGTCAAGTTCAACTGAGCTCACACTGTTGATCACTGAGATGTGTATCTAGGAATTGTCTTCCCACGGCAAATTAATTTCTTTTAAAATCTTTTAAGATCACTGTCTGAAATACAACACACAAGTTTACATTCAATGTGTAAATAAATATTATGCAAAGACAAGTTTATGCAGCTGTGGAAGTATTCCTGTTGTAGCCGAAATGTATTGAATATCCTAAAGTAATGACAACAAATCGTAAAAGAAAATGTCGAGACTTATTAAGCATAACGAATGGTGAATAATATTTCCTTTTGCTAGCATATACAAAACTTTGAGACTCGTAATTTTCTTTAAACTGCTCACATTTATTCAGCAGTAGTTTCCGTTTATTTTACACAAGTATGTCCCTTTTCGTAAATAAAATATTAATTTACCGGTGAAAAAACGAGGTCAAAATCAAGCATAGTTTTCTTATAAAACTTCAATGCAATTGAAAGAATTAACAACAACATTTTGCTTTTAAATCTTTTATTTGTTTCAAGCAATTAGATAATCGTAAAATAAAATGCCGTAGACTTATTAAGCATAACGAATGGTGAATAATATTTTCTTTTTACTTGCATGTACAAAACTTTGAGACACATAATTTTCTTTAAACTGCTCACATTTATTCAGCGTTAGTTTCTGTTTTTTTACACAAGTATATCCCTTTTGTAAATAAAATATTAATTTACCAGTGAAAACAAACGAGGTCAAAATCGAGAATAGTTTTTTATATAAAACTATTTAATGCAATTGAAAGAATTAACAACAACATTTTGCTTTTAAATCTTTTATTTGTTTCAAGCAATTAGATATATAACCTGAATATAAATAGACAGGAAATACAATTGTTTAATTACATAAGAAATTTCACATACCTTGACTGTCCTGTGCCGGCATAGATCAGAAGGATTAGGGCAATTAATTACCTGGTGTGACACGGTGTGACACTGTCCTGGAAGAGATGTCGCTAATACAATAAACAAAAGGTAGCGGATTTACGCGAAGTCGGAGGGAATACTCCCAAATTTCTCCGAGAATTTAGGGAGGGATATCAGAGTTTCCTGGTGTCACACCCAGAATTATCATGTGTATGGAGTTTGGGAACATGTTCGCGTTATTTGTACTGTATACTTTTCATTAAGATATTTGGCAACAATTGTAAACTTTGATACAGATAATACAAGGAAAATCAATGTATTTGTCAAATGTTATAACAGTATACAAATGATGTGTCAAATGGTCATCCATGTTTAATTAACTTTTGTATAACAATAGATATTTAAAATTGTTACTTGTTGAAATCAAAACCATTTTATATTTATACTTAGATATATCTTTGTTCACATTCACATTTCAAAAGCTTATCATTGTGTTCCATTACAAGATGTATATTTTCTTCCAGATTCAAAGACTGCATTTGAAATGGTAACAGTGTGTAAACAGTGTATGAAACAATTAATCAATAGTTCCTATGTGCAGACGGTCATATTAAGATTTTTTATTGAAGCTTTGTTCACAAAGGTAATTTAGATTTTAATGCAGATGTTTTTCAGTAGTTTGCAATAGAAACAGAAATTCTTTATTTACCAATAATGGATCCTTGTGGATAAAAATGATTACAATGATTTTTTTTAAGACAATAAGATAATAAATAAAATACAGCATTTCGAATAAGAAACAGTCAGTGCATGCAAATGAGAGAAAAAATGTGTAAAGGGAGATAATCATTTAATATTTCAAGGATTACCTAACCTTTGTACAGTATCTGACTGAAATAGTAAACTGTGATTAGACATTTGCTTACATATTACTTTTATACACAACCTGCAACAAATATTTGCAGACTATGAATGGTTCTTCAAATGAGAGGGAGTTTCTCGGCTACAATCTCATAGATGGGCAACAGATGAGATACATCCTTGAGTTTGAAAGACCATTAATAAACGATCAAGGGAAAATTTGAGAAAAATAGCAATAATTATATTTCCTGCACATATGACTTGATATGATATATGAATATGAACCATAATCAATAATAGTAGTATTGATTCATTTTATGCCCCATTTATGGGCATTATGTTTTCAGTCTGTGGGTCCGTTCGTCCGTCCGTCCGTCTGTCCCGCTTCAGGTTAAAGTTTTTGGTCAAGGTAGTTTTGATTAAGGTGAAGTCCAATCAACTTGAAACTTAGTACACATGTTCCCTATGATATGATCTTTCTAATTTTAATGCCAAATTAGAGTTTTGACCCCAATTTCACGGTCCACTGAACATAGAAAATGATAGTGTGAGTGGGGCATCCGTGTACTATTGACACATTCTTGTTGACACAGTTTCTATGTATACTAATGGAGGATATCTGTTATCCAAAATATTCATTTATTAATATTTTGTATTGATTTACTTTTTTCGTTTTTAACTTTGGTGGTGTTGCACACTTTTTATGATATTTAATTTATTTATTGTATACTATATTGTTTTTCTTAACGACCCGACGACCTTGTAAGAAAGATTGTTGACTATTATCTAGATGTTTTAAAAATGTGAAATTGAAATTATTTGATAAGAAAACATAAGCAAAGGCCTACTGATATCTGACTGGGACTTTCCTCTATAAAGATGATAAATCATGTAAAGTTATTTACAACAAAAACAGACTTCAAAGATATTTCAGAGCAAAGATATATTTAAAAAAAATTACCTCAATTAAACAATATTTTTCTCTTAAATTTAATTTCAGGAAATATCCGTTTTATTTGGTGGTAAAATAGATCCATCCTCTCTGACCTCAGAAAAAGATACTTATACTCAACTGAAGGAAGAAAACATGAAACATGGTTTAACTTTGACCTTGCCAAGGTCACACTCTAGTGTATTCCATGCTGGTGTTATAGGAAAAGGTCTGAAACCAAGAACACATGTGCAGGTTTTAAAGCAGGTAAAAATAAACTTCATCAGGAACGTGCTTAGCCAAATTTTTGAAAGCCAATGTTGTAAAAGTACTTCTTAAAAATGAAATATGATTTGTAAGAATTAACACTAAGTACAATCAGATCAAACTTCCAGTATTTTGTTCTAGAAAGTTGATGTTGGGACAGACAATAGAAGCACATAATAAGTAGTGCAAAATTCGAGTTTTTTCTAGCTTCAAAAACTCATAAAAAAATCAATCGCAAATAGAAAGTTCTGCTAATACTACAAGAAAGTCCAGAGTTTAAACCTTCCCCTTTATTTCAGCCTCAAGTTGTAAGAAATAAGCAGTGCTTAGTGGAGCTTTTGGCAGCATGTTCAGTGACAGCCCAGGGCCCAGAGGAAGTTCATACACCAATGGAAACAGATAACATGTTCCCTGTTAGAAAGAGAAGGACCACATTATCAGCAGAGTTATGTAGAATGGTTGGCAGTCTGATCACAGAATTAGCTACACCAGATGTGTTGTATAATAATAGATTCTGGCCTGAGGAAGACTCTATTAGAATAACTGTTGAAAGGTATTACTTTGAACTTACAGTCCTAGGTCATATGTGCATTCTCACAGCAAAAATATTTTTAGAAGTTTCATGTGAAATTTTTATTTTCACTGTTTTCTTGGAAGTCATCTTTTCTTTGATTTTCATGATTTTTCCCCTATTAAAGAAGTACTGTGGGATCATTTATTTGCATGGGTACCACTTTTCATTGTTAATCCATTATTAGGCCAAATAAAATTAATTAGTAGATTTTCATCCAGATTTTTGAAAAAAATGGGGCAGGTGGGAGGATTTTATTTTTTCATTTTTATTTCCTCGGAAACCCTTTTGTAATATGTTCTTCAGATACAGGGGTAATAATATAAGCTTATATCATATATATATAAGGGATTCTACAAAATTTGTAAATAAATATTTCTGATTGGCAACCACTGTTCTACATGTAATTGCCGCTTTAGAAACCTATTTTCTTTTAATACCAGATACATGGAGAAATTCTCTCTTTTAGACTACCCAGTACATCAAATTTATTTTGCTTTCTAAGCTATGCTTTGTAGTGCCCATGAAATGAAGCATATGCATTGGTATGCAACACAAGTCTTATGATTACAGAGTGAAATGAAAACTCAAACTGTGTTGAAAAGTTTGATACTTTTAAGATTCTTATGCAAGGTGTAAATATAATTACAATGTAAAACATGAACTTAACCAAAATGAAGAAGTTGTTAATGCTCAGTCTATTGAGGGGCTGGGGACAGTGGGTGTTTGCTGTTTGTCAACAAAAACAACAGCCTTGGGGTAAATCTAAGGGTCTGCTATAAAACATTGTGTACGGCTGACTTTTTGAACTCATTCCATAAATTGCACATGTTCGTGCTTGTGTCAGTTTCTTTATTCCAGTCATGTTTTTTGTACCAATGTGTTGTTCCACGATTCTTGCGCTTTCAATATCATTCACAGTCCAAATTTCCTGAAACAAAGTCATTGTATAAATAGAAAAATCCACGGTTTTCTAATCACTGAAATTTGTGACATGCTGCGATTTGCGTTCTTGGACATCGCCTATTATTCGTTACCTGAATTGTTCATGCCCTTCTCGTAATCAATCTCTATTCTAAAAGATAATGTTTGCATCATAGAGTAGCGGAATATGTCGATTTTGTTAAATTATTGGAAGAAATACGAAAACTAAAATTTGCAAAAGGAAGTTTTGAATGAAACGAAATTAGTGGCGGTTACTGGTAACAGAATTGAGCTAAAACCGAAAATCTTAAACTTTTAAAAATTAAAAAAATCAGGGCGGTGATGAAAATCTATCAATTCATTTTAATTGGCCTTAAATCAAAAGTTGATTCTAATTCATAAATTACTTTTGGTATATATTAATATTGTGATTTCAAATTCGAGAGTTTGTGATCAACTCATGAATAAACATGTATTTATTACACTGCTTACTACAATCTTTTTTTTTGCAATTGGTTGAATTTTTTTTTTCTTGTTGCTAAGTGAATGAATGAACTAATTCTGCAGTGGGAAAAGTGTTTGTCCCCTTGCTGTTCTGAAAGGTCAAAGGCCATTTCATTTTCACAGTAAACCATAATTATTTTTCAGAGATTTGTTTGTATGGAAGATATTTGAAGATAACCAAGTATTATGGGATGTATTTGATTTATATTCATCTAGTAAGTAGATACAGGTCAAAGTTGTTATTTCATTTAATAAATGAAGACAAAAAACTTTTTTATTTTCATTTGGGCTGCTTAGGGTTATTGCATATTAGGTGTTTCCCTCGGTTTTAGTTTGTAACCCGGATTTGTTTTCTCTCAATCGATTTATGACTTTTGAACACCGGTATACTACTGTTGCCTTTATATAATAAAGTGTGTTTATTGTTAAAAAAAAAAAATGAAAAGAGAGACAAAACTTAAAATCAATTTTCTTGATTCAGACACTTTCTCTGATTTATTTAGTTATGCCTGTCAGAGCAGTTTTGCTAACAACATGATAAACAACTAAAACATTTTGATAAAATAGAATAAAATTGACCACTTACTGTAGAATTTGTTAACAGATGAAAGGTTTCTGGTGTAATATCTAACAGAAAATATCGAGAAATTGAGTATTATAGTGCTTTAGAAATATAAAATTATAAGGCCACACCAATTAGATTAATAGTTCTTTGGATTTTCCGCTCCTGTTTTGGAGAAATTGACTTTTCAATAAAAAAATAATTACCGCTTCTGCAAATTTTTGGGCGCATGCCGCTCCAAAATTAGTTTATACTTCACATTTTTTTTCTCGTAGAGGTTTTTCTTGTGCATATATTGCTTCAATCGATTCAAACGCACGTGTGATAAATCGATTTGTTAATAAAAGGTCAAAATCGGGATGCCAACATGAAGTCGTGTCAGATCATTCCATAGGACAAGTAGTTGTTAAACACACAGTTATTTGAAATGGATTTCGTTTTACATATTAAGGCCTGTTCTAGAAGACAAAATAAAAATCTTTTGTTAGCGACCACGATCACAACAGTTCTCGTTAGAACCATTGTCATTCCGATCATTGTTTCAACAGACATAGTCCGAGATTAATCTGACGTACAACGGCTGTTTAGCCAGACAAGATATGGTGTTGTTGTCCAACGACCCCAGCTTGTCAGGCAAAACAACCGTTGACGATAATAGACATAGATAGAGCTATCTGTCTTGGATAAAATTAATAAAATGATTTAAAAAAATGACATATTAATCTTATTTTGAAGAAAACCCATATTCCCTTGTTAGTCTATTGACATGCACTCAGAACTCTTTTGTAATGGACAATTTTAAGAGTTCCAATATTTGAGACCAAAGTGGTGGTGGCTTGCAAATAATAATAAGGCATGTATTATTGGTGCAACCACTTCCAGTTTGAGATACACTTCAGGTTTCAGGGCAAAGGAAATGTATTTTGCCAAATAAGAATAATGCATGTGAATGTGGTTTAAGGACTTAATGTATTTTAAGGAATGTTTCATTACACTGAGATCTACATGCATAGCAATATAACTGTTTTACTCAGGATGTTGTTGAAATATTCACCTCACTCATTATGTTGATCCTGTTATGGATAAATAGTTCCAACTAGATGCTAAGCAGCCAATAAACAATCGCAACTATATATGAAACAACTGTATCAAAGATATTTAATTTTTCAAATGCATATTTTTTGAATATATACACATATTTTAATTAATTTTATTCAATACAATATATTTACCTAACTAACATAATTCCTCTCGCTAAACTTTATCCGCTCTGCCTCCTTAATATATACACATTTGTAAATTTGAATAAAAATTCATGCAGTTAAAGCTTATTTGACGAAAATAATCAAAATTATACTAAAACAAAGCGAACCAAAAGATGGGTATGGTAAAGACTGTACTACAGGCACAAATACATCAATTTATATGCATAAGAGCATGTTTTTCCTCCTTTTCTTTGAAGTTACCCAGTTTTAACATGTACATAAATTTCTAAATTGCACAATTTTAAAAAATTATACCGCTCGCTCCACTTGTAGAGCACCGCCTCAACAAAACTCATTTTCAAGAATTTTTACAATCAAAAATTTCGCTCGCTTCCATATTTTTGGAGCTTTTGTCCAAAGAACTATAAATCAAATTGGTGTGGCCTAAAGTTTATCCTTCTCCATTTCACAGTTTTCATTAGATCAAAAATCTATGTATTTTTCAGGTCCACTGGCAATGTGTAGATGTTCTCCAGTGTTGAAATCCATCACAGCTTCTCTAATGAACTACTTTGAAAGTTGCAGACAGAAACAGGCCAGTCATTCACCGAGGCAGATGGAGGCATGTTGTAAACTTGTTAGGTGTTTGTCTAAGGTAAATGAAACTTTCCAAATAACAGGAATGAATCATTGTCTAAAGATTGTTAGCTTTTTTTATACCCCTACTCCGAAGGTTTTACCCCTGTATTTCAGTCCCTTAAAACTTCTTTGACATTTTCTCAGGAACTATATACATGTATTAGACCTTCCTGAAATTTGTTATATGACTTCATATAGAATAGCATAATATTATATGACGCAGTTTCAGATTCATCACTCATCAGCTTCCTGTTAGTGGAATCCTTACATATTCTAAACATAATGGCCCTGTATGAAATGTTGGTGGCATTTTTCTTGGAAACTACAAATAAGAGCTTCCTGAAATTTGTTATCAGGCTTTATGTGAACATGTTTTACCGTGTAAAGAGTTTTCAGATTCTTTTCCTTAATATCTGATTACCAAAAACTTAAAGAAGGGTTTCATTAGTGAGTAATAGCTCACAGTTCTACTTGTTTTATCAAATAACAGATATTTGGAAATGTGTACAATTTGGGGTATTATGTTTTAGTGTGATAGAAATTATTAGGTAAGATAGTGGCAATCTGTAAATTGGTACGTCAGATTTTGTCTTACCTACCATGAAAGTTGTTGGAGTGAGACTTGGACATGCTATTGCTTGCATTGATAGTACCCACAATTGTTGAAATTAAGTCACATGGTGTCCTGTTTTGCCTTGACTGATACACAAAATCATCCACAAATTTTTGCAGAATTTAAGTTCATTTGCAATGTATTTAATTGGAAATCCTAGTAAAAAATTTGTTTTTTTTCTAAAACAAATTATCTTTGAGTGATAAATAATATGTTACTTTTATATCATTTTATGGCATATTTATTAACTTTGCTTCTTTTATAGAGTCGTCTCCTACCAACACCACTCAAGTTTATATCAGAGTTATTTCCCTTGGTGACTTCCTATGAAGCATATTTACTTTTGGTGGAAATGTGGAAATACATAAAGGTAATAATTACTTATAAGCATTGAGACCTTATATGGACAAGTTATCTGACAATAATGACATGTATAAATATATATGCAGATCTATGTTTGTAATTGTAAGTTTTGGGAAAATGTTGAATATTTGTTTATCAGATGTAAGGATCGTTTGTCCAATGTTTGTCTAATTTTCCTCTATCAGCAGTCAGAAGACTGATGCAGTTATCTTGATTAGTTCTGTTCCTACATTAATAGAATCTGATGACTGTTTGGAGAATCCAACACTATCTGTATGTGAAACACTCGTTTGTAATCTCATATTGGTGTTAGTATATGTCTCAACTCTTAATTTCATTATGCAGTCTATTACCTTAATGTAAAAAATTGATTACAACTTACCGAGTTTTAATTAATGCTCATATCATCCCCACAAGCAACAAAAAGATAATGATCTAAGGAAGACTGATATAAATCTTATGGGATTTTGTTCAATTGAAAAATGATGATTTTTGTTGCAGGAGAATCCTCCCACTGAAGATCCAGAAGAAGTCAACAAAAGAGGTAAGTTATTTAAATGGAATATTCTTGTTTGCCAATGTGAAATAGTCGACCCTTTTCTTGCAGTCTCTTTCTTTCAGTCATTTTTTCATTTTAGATTTATGAGTTTGACTATTCTTTTGGTATCTTCCTCATCTCTTTTTCTCAGAATTTTTGGGTCCCCAATTCTCTTCAACTTCATACTTGATTTGGCCTTTTAACCTTTTTGATTCAACCGTCACTGTTAGTTTTTTGTTGAGGAAAAGCGCGTCTGTCATACAAAATTATAAATCTGATATCTTTGATGAGTTTTTTTTTTTTTTTTCAAATTTTTTAAAACCAACTGAGCATGGAACTTTTGGTCACATATTTCCAGCTTTTGTAATAAGGAATGATTTGCTATTTGGTATGCTACCTTAAAATATTGAGTTGCACTGTGTAAGGGAGTTTCAGATTTGCCAGGCAGTCACTCTCAGTTGAAAATTAGAATTGTTGTTTAACCCACTGTTAATGTATGAATTTTTCATCACATTTGTCTCAGCTGCTGTTTTATATGGTCAGTAACTTTATGATGCTGAGTTGTACAATGTAAGCAAATTTCAGATTTTCTAGACATGTACGGTATTGCATCCAACTTCTCGTTCACTCTACCTGGTCTACCATCACAACATTGTTAAAAGCTGAAACTATATCTCTATGGACAAAATACTAAGTACATCTCATGAGATATTTAGATTGTTACACTATGAGTACCAATTGTTGAGCAGGAACTTCTTAGACTTGTAACAGAGCAAATAAGCTCATTGTATATTTTCAATGTTGCTCACACTTTCTGTGAGATTTTGTTTTGACCATTCTTATATGAATTAAAGGACATGTTGAGTATATTACAATCAGCCAGCAACCTAACTAAAAAAAACATAAAGGAACTTTCAAGAGTCTGGTGTGGTCTTCAACATAAGACCAATTTTATAACAAATGTGATATTGTATACTATTTTGTTGACTATCCTCCCATTGACAAATTTAAATTTCCACTGAAATTTTTTACCTTTTCAAACAATACCATCCAGCATATCTTGAATTAAAAAATACATATTCTTTGTGTATTACAATAATGTTTCTGTATTTTTCAGTTTGTGAACCACGCCATACAGTCACTGTAAGATCCATACTACATAAAGATATCGACAGAATGGGACACATTTATTCCAGATTCTTTCATGAGACAATGCCACCATCTGAAAACAAAATGGATGATTAAAATTATTAAATTTATTTCTTATGTTTGTATTAATGATTGGTTGTTTTAATACTTTAACACCTATCCTTTCATAAGATATCTATTCTTTGCATTAAGTTTGAGATGGGTTGAATTCTTTTTGTCTCCCCTCGGCCCTTGACTGAGTCAAAAGGCAACACTTAGGTATGCTATTTCTGGCCGCATTTGGGGAAGCATCAACAATTTGTTAAAGTTTGTGATTAGGTCAGTTTAAGGGGAACCACTTATGATAAGTCAATGATATTTGGTATGAAGTTGTATAATCCTTGGCACATCTCATTTCCATGGAAATTTTTTGGCCCTGTATATTTAAAACCAGAGAAGATACCAAAGGGGAAATCAAAATCACTACCTGGTAAAAAAGAACAAAAGACAAACACTACACAGAAAACAAAACATTGAACAACATAAACACTCAATCTTTCTTGGAGGACATGTTTTAACAGACAAACACTACACAGAAAACAAAACATTGAACAACATAAACACTCAATCTTTCTTGGAGGACATGTTTTAACGGACAAACACTACACAGAAAACAAAACATTGAACAACATAAACACTCAATCTTTTTAGGAGGACATGTTTTAACAGACAAACACTACACAGAAAACAAAACATTGAACAACATAAACACTCAATCTTTCTTGGAGGACATGTTTTAACAGACAAACACTACACAGAAAACAAAACATTGAACAACATAAACACTCAATCTTTTTGGAGGACATGTTTTAACAGACAAACACTACACAGAAAACAAAACATTGAACAACATAAACACTCAATCTTTTTGGAGGACATGTTTAAACAGACAAACACTACACAGAAAACAAAACATTAAACAACATAAACACTCAATCTTTTTGGAGGACATGTTTTAACAGACAAATACTACACAGAAAACAAAACATTGAACAACATAAACACTCAATCTTTTTGGAGGACATGTTTTAACAGACAAACACTACACAGAACACAAAACATTGAACAACATAAACACTCAATCTTTTTGGAGGACATGTTTTAACAGACAAACACTACACAGAAAACAAAACATTGAACAACATAAACACTCAATCTTTTTAGGAGGACATGTTTTAACAGACAAACACTACACAGAAAACAAAACATTGAACAACATAAACACTCAATCTTTCTTGGAGGACATGTTTTAACAGACAAACACTACACAGAAAACAAAACATTGAACAACATAAACACTCAATCTTTCTTGGAGGACATGTTTTAACAGACAAACACTACACAGAAAACAAAACATTGAACAACATAAACACTCAATCTTTTTTGGAGGACATGTTTTAACAGACAAACACTACACAGAAAACAAAACATTGAACAACATAAACACTCAATCTTTTTAGGAGGACATGTTTTAACAGACAATAGTCATTGAAGTTAAATTAAAGCACAATGATTGCCACATCACCAGTGTCAGCAGTTGTTAAAGTTTGTGATTATGTTACATACTTATAGATTATCGTTGATCATCTCAACGAGATTGATTTTCTCGCTTGAGCCGGTACGGCGAAAGGGAGAAAAGCAATCGAGTTGAGATGACCAATGATAATCTATTTATCGCTATTTTACCTATGACGACATTGTCAATTTCATGTCAATTTCATTGACAACGCCACGTGCCCCCTTAGTTTCTAGCGATAATTTTTCATATCACTTGACTGTTGAGAAAGGAAATTATCAGTCAGCAAGATCAAAGGAAAATTTCGTAAAATAGAGATAAATAAGTTTTATCTCTGTGTTAAGATATTATTCAAGTAAGTGTCAGGTATTTGTTGGTCTCAGTTGTAGTATAATAGGGTATGTTTACTTATGCTTTAGTTTGTTTATATACTTTTAATTTCATTTGCCTGTATGCAATCATCCTGTTTATTAGCAATTTGTATGTTTTCTTCTGGATTTTGATTTTAATTGTCCTTTAAACATCGTACATTTCACGTTGATCCATTTAGAATTTGTCATAAGGTGAAGGTTATTTAATAACCTTAGTTTAGGGCAATATAATAACATACAGATGAATGCTTTGATTTGCATAAGTTGTTGGGTTTCTGTTTTGATTATCTTTACATGAATTCTCCTTTTACCTTTGAATTATCTTATAAGTTATTGACAAATTACAGGTAAGACTTTTTTCACAGGTTTTGACTTTTAACTCATTCAATGGAATCATTCATTGACAGACCCCAAACTGATGTCTCACTGATTTATTTCCCCTGTTCCTACCTTGTGGTGTCATGACTTCTGAAAACAACTAGTGGTCATTCAAACTGATATTAAATTATCAAACAAGCATGTGCTATCTAATCTTACAATTTTTCCAGGTTTCTTTGATTTCATGTCATAGATTAAAAAAATGTAAATTGCCTATATATGAATGATATTAGTGTGGCTTGATTCAGCTTTTCAATGTTGACATTCTTATCTTTTAATAACTGAACATGCTCAGCACATGCACAACCACATCTTCCATATAATCATGAATATTGATTCAAATGAGGTTTAATATTGACTTGAAAGCCAATAATTCATCAGCAGTGAGCTTATTTTAACAAAAGAACCAAACTGAATCCTAGTAGGAAAATATTATTTCTATATTCCACTTTCATAAATGTTTGAAACAAACAAAAATAATATTTAAATTTTTTGTCAAAATCATAGCTAATTCCGCTTTAAAGGTCTATATATTAAAACTTTTGAGTTTTAAACTTCAATTTAAACACAAAAATGGCTTTTAATTTTCTATTACCTGTGGTATATGTTCTTCACTCACGTCTGTTAACCCTTAATTATTAAAAAGTACAAAAAGGAAGCAGATACCAAGGGGCAATAAAAAACAATAAGTTGATGGAAAACAGGCAACATCATGGCCAACAATAAAAACAGCATTCCAATGTTCCCTATGTTGCACATATATGTTTTATCTGTACAAGGGCAATAACTCCAATTTTTCCCATCTTTAAAACTATTTTATAATAAAATATGTTACAAGAAATGTAGGCATGTGATTGCTAGCAAAGGGAATGACTCCTGTAAGGAGAGACGAAAGACACCAAAGGGATATTCAAACTCACAAGTCGAAAACAAACAGACAATGCCATGGCAAAAAACAAACTGACAATGCCATGGCAAAAAACAAACTGACAATGCCATGGCAAAAACAAACTGACAATGCCATGGCAAAAACGAAAGAGGACGAAAAGACAAACACTACACAAACAACAACAAAGAAAACTCACAAACAACAACAAAGAAAACTAACTCTTTTTATTTTTTCAATCGATTAAGAGAAATATTCCATTCAGGTATTTTTTTAATTTTTGTATTTAAATCGTATTATTATTTCGTTTTACCAGTATGGAGTTTAGTATTACAATAAGCAGTATCATCTCTGTAAATTGTTTCCCATGCTGAACTTCGAAATTATTCGCCATTTTGTTGCAAGAGTTAGTTCCCACAGTTAGTCAGTAGTGAAGTTTTCGTCATATTTATTGCCCTTGTATGTGTGTCAGTGGTTGCAGGCCAGGCCAAAATCTAGCCTGGCATCCTGACCCAATTTTATACTTCGTCGATAGGTCAAGCAGTGAGCCAGGATCCCAGGCTAGCCAAAATCCAGTCATCGTTCAGACGAAAATCCAGTCATCGTAGAAAGCGTGCCACAATTATCCACACGGCTACAACTTAAAAATTCTGCATGACATTGTAATATGGATTTGTCTCGTTTGATAATTTATTAATATTAAAAGAGAATTTTATTTAACAATATAGCACACCTGGTATCAGATCCCATTGTATTAAATTGCAATATCCATACCAATACATGTCAAAAAAATTTGTATCTATATTTAAAATTTGTATTTTGCATTATTAACACATGCATTTAGAAATAAATCTTACACACAGAATTGATATTTATTTCACAAAGATATATAAACATGATACAGTTGCCATTCTATTTTACATGTCGATTTGGCTTGGCGGTTGTCAACTCATCACACTTATGATCATGCATTAATAAGATATTAATGAATTGATCATCAGTCTGTGTGCATGTGAATGTGTGTGATTTTATTAGTTCATAAATTTAAATAATTCACTATCGAAGATTTGTTTAAACAATACACTGTTGCAATGTCCTCTTCAAGGTATATGATATTTTATGGAAAAATAAAGTGGTTTAAATTTAGAAAATAGCGTCTCAGCAGTCATCATCGATTTGTTTATAATACGGATAATTTCGTTTCCATGACAACTTATCTTAGTTCTGTCTTCCGGTTTACACGGATGATATCGGATTATAAGATACAACTGTTTATTCTGTTTTGTTAGTTCTAAGCAAGGTAGGTCCAAAGCATCAGTAAAATTGCCGCACTATCGCACGCGACATCTTGCAGCACTTATAATGCAATATTTGTTTAATTGCAAGATGCCAATTTTGTGTAACATGTGTAATGCATCAGTTTACAATCATGGTTTTATATCATGTTTTATCTAGTGGTGAATACCACGCCTACAGCCTGCAGCTGTACCATTCAATAATACACTCTACATGTATGTACACACTAATCTTGTTGTTAATCTTTATTGCTATTTTTAAATTTTAAACAGAATAACATCAAAATAAAGCAAGTACCAGACACATATTCATGTCTGAGTTTACTAATTGAATTACATTATAACAATATTATTTTGTAATATACATGATATACTTCTCCAGATATATTTAATGTTGACACTTATTAACAGAGTAAGGAATAGTTCACACGATTTAATCGTCTTTCGTGTTAATAAGTAATAGTTTTATATTGCTCTTTTAAAATTTAAAGTTACATTTTGTGTTTAAAGTTTCCAGTGAAGGATAATCCATGATTTAAAAAGAGTATCCGCCACTGTAACGTGTACTACATGTTGTTATTTTTTAATAATAGATAAAACCTATAGTACATAAACATCCGATATAATAGCCATGTCGTTTTCACCATCTGTATGAGCCATCCGAATTTGATTACAGGGGTCATTTCACGGTCAGAGAATACATGGATCAACCCGACCTTGTTAATAACTTTTTTGTTGCGTGTACTGTGTACTACTAGTTTGCATCTTTTCATTCATTTACACTTTAAGAAACTAAGCTATGCATGAAAAAATATCAATGAACCCCCGCAAGATCTGATTTATAACTGTAAGGGATATACAAATACACAGTCACGTCCAGTCGTAATGTCTCGTTTCATGGGTGGTCTGGAATTGACACTGGATTAATTTGGAACACATTACTAAATTGTTTTTGGAACGATCTTGGCTATTTTGAGAGTAAAATTAACGCACTGTTTAAGATTAAAACATTTATGATTTTTTAATTTAAAGTTAATCATATTCATGCATATTTATTTATAACATCCTTTTTGAAATAATAATAACTTAATCATAGTAAAAAAAAATTCCTTTACATTAAAGGTAAGATTAACTGTTTTATAAATTGTCACAAATAACAATAAACAATATATTTTGAGATAACATTCTCTATTGTTCTCTCCATGTTGGAAAAGACAGAATGGGAAAATTCTAAATATTGGAATAGCCAGAAGACACCCCTCTGTGACAGTTTGGACGAATACGTGTTATATACTGCAGCAGACACTAATTAAGGTCTTTCCACTCCGTTAGGAAAGACCTCATTGTTTTTCTAATTTAAGGTCTTTCCACTTCGTTAGGAAAGACCTTATTGTTTTTCTAATGTTTTTTTTTTTTTTTTTTCCCAACATTTTTTTACATGGCCTCCCCCCGTTTCTATTGGAGTTATCAAGTCCAAATATGGACCATCGATATACCTCATCATGAACTTCCATCATCCCCTTTGAGAGTTATCTCCCTTTTATTGTTTTTTATTCAACATCCCCCCCTCGTTGTTTTTGAAAATATCATGACCATATTTGGACAATAGGTAGATCTCATCATGATGTATTACCATATGAGGGCACGTAGGATTTCATCATCCCCTTTGAGAGTTATATCCCCTTAAAGCAATTTCTTTTATTTGCATTTATCTTAAAAAGTATTAGAGATAGAATCAATTTGAAAATGGCAGCATGTACAAGAACAGATGGCAGTGTTAATAAACATAAACAATTATTTTGTTATCAACCCTTATAAGGAGTTATTTCCCTTGAAAAATTATACACAATTTTTGAAAAATTCTATTTCGAGAACCGGAAGTCGTAGAGACTTAGGACCTTCACCAATAATCTTTAATTCATGTGACTTTTAATTTGCACCCAATGTCAAAGGTCACTGAGTGCAAAAAAAAAATTACGCTGCAATTTCAAGCTTACATATTAAGAAAACGATAAGAGTTTGCTGCATACATACTGTGTATGAAATGTTCCTCTCGACGAGCTCTACATTTTATACATTAAGCTCAAAAATATCCGACCGTCTTTTCAAAAGTTACAACGAGATAATTCTTAAAAGTATAGTATTGTGTGTATATCTTTTAAATGGTAACAGATATCAACCTACTATAAACTGCAAAAATGATCAGTAATTCAAGACCTTCAATTTGAGGTCAATGTCAGGTCATGATGAAATTTTACCTTGACCTTCAAAGTGTACTATGACCTCGACCTTGTGACATTTGAAAGGTCAAGTGGTCCTAAGTTAAATGGTGGTAGTCCCATGTCTCTACGACTTCCGGTTCTCAAGTTTGGTATTGCATCATATATTTGATTATTCATTGTGACCTTGATGAACCTTGGAATTGTCCAAATTTTTTTTCTAAAATGTTATCCTTCAACTGCAGATCATTTATCACTTAGCAGATTAGAGATATCTGCTGTCGTTTTAGAGATAATGCAGTTTGAAATTTTGCGAGCGGAGGCATGTATTTCTGAATCAACAACAGCTTATCACCTGAAATTTTCAGAAATTGAAGAGATTAACATGGTTATATGTTTGACTAATTACCAAAAACTTTCAATGAAAAACTAAAAAAAAAAATCAAATTTGAAATTTTCATGTTTTACATTGACTTTGTCAGTTTCATAAGTTCTATTTATATAATTGATATTGCATCATTTATGACACTTTGCCAAATGGGGTCATTTTGTATATCAAATTGAACGTCTAAATGATCTCTACTCAAAAATGAAAATTTTAAACCCCCTTTTCATCCCAGTGCGAAGGGTGGGGTCATTTAGTGCAAAAATTAAAACTTCTCAGATGGTTAGGTTGTCGCATATCAAATGAAAGTCCATAAAGCGTACATTTCAAATATCAATTGACGTCCCCGAAAATGCGTTGGGTGGGGTCATTGAGTGCAAAAAATACAATGTCTCATAAGGTAAGGTTGTCATGTATCAAATGAAAGGTCATACTTTGTACATTTCAAATATCAAATTCCTGTCCTCCAAAAATGAGTAAGATGGGGTTATTAAGTGCAAAAATCAAACTTTCTAGAAAATGGTGTTGTCGCATAGCAAATGAAAGGTCATTTTGTCTACATTACAAATAGCATACTTCCGATCTCGAACATTTTGGCGAAATGGGTCATTAAGTGTAAAAAGTGAACAGGTTCAAAAGGTATGCTTGTCTTATATATCAAATGAAAGGTCGTAAAGAGTTCATTACAAAAACATCACTTTTACAGGAAAGACCTTTCAATTGTTTTACAAACAATTGAGATACTAGTATTTCTATTCAAATTTATTATTGGATCTAGTGGCATCTGTTAATTCTTTAATTGCCCATGCTTATATATGTATGCATATTATTATTGATTTTTAATAGAAAATACAAAGGATATGGGGTTATCATTCATGACACAAAATCAGTACATCCACAACAAAACATAGTTCATTTTCCGGTCTTGCCGGAATGGTGAAATAAGGTTTAGGAGCGAAATATTCCTCTTATATTTCATAGTCGGAACTCGATACAACCCGGCTATAATCACAAGGTGGACATGTTATCTTAACCAAACACATTATTCCGATACGTCGTGCCGACCAGTCTCTTCTCTTACTCCTGAATGCCGCGTATTCAGCGGAGAAACAGCAAATACCAATTTAAAACTCTTTGTTTTGTTCCGGTCGGGAATCAAATCGAAGGTCTCTATATCACTTGAGGCCGGCGAGCGTGAAACCACAGTGCACTGAGGCAATTTTGCCACTGGACGGCAAGGACACAAACATCAAGGAAGGAATCATATTGAATTCGTTAAGACACTTATCGGCTAAACATTTAATATTTTATAATTGCTCGGAATATCCACTAATGTATAAACTTAACGTCCTATAAAATTATACAAGCACAGCGCAAATCGTCTAACAGGGTACCAGTTACTGTTATGTATTCTCCCTTGGGAATTGTAAACATTCTATATAGTAATTACTATATTATAATTTCCCTGTAGAAAACAACGATAAATTTTCTCATCATGCTAGGCTTCTATTGATTTTACTGATAACATTGCTGTAAGCGCAGATATTTAATTCCTATTAAACGCATATGGCATGTATTGCTAAAATTTGTCTCTGTGGAATCCAGTATTGACAATTTTTAAATTGATTTTACTGTTAATATTTGTGTACATCATACTACGTTCTTTATTTATTCATATGAAATTGTAGATATTACTTTATCTACAGATTCAATCTGGAAAGTCCAAACCCGGAACTTGAGAGACTACAAGGCGACATGGAGCAACAAAAGGGTATGTAAGATTAAATAGCAAAACATACTATTAGATTGCAATTCGACATGGAGAAAAATAATGGTATGTAGAATTGAACAATGACATTCAATATCTTATAACGTTAGATTCGCACTCTAGGAATAGAGATGTTTTCCTAAGGCATTATGGGATTTTTCTACGTCATCATGGGCATTTTCTTACGCTGGCATCATGGGAATCTGATGAAAGTAAGTAGATTTTATTTAAAGTCGGCATATATTTACATAGTAACAGATAAAACATGAGCTCTGGTGAGCTCTTTAACCGACTATCATATAAAAGTCATGCAGCTTCATGCAAATACTTATAAATAAAAATAAAAAGCATGCAAATATAATGAAAGCAAATTAATTTTGATTTCTGAACCTCCAGGATCAATGCTTATGCGGCAAACACCTCTCTGTGCATTGAATGGGGGAACCAGCAATCACTGAAATATCATAAAATTCTAACAAACTAAAAAGCATAAATAAATAAATAAATTAAGCACTGGCATTTAATAGCAGCTATATATAATAAGGCATAAAAAAGCAGAGCAAAAGGCCAGAAAATTAAAAAAAAAAAGAAAGAAATTTCAGCTATGAGGCAGCACTGGATGGAAACGGCACGAACTGCAGTTGCATT
The DNA here is from genome assembly GCA_017311375.1 of Mytilus coruscus. NCBI lineage: Eukaryota > Metazoa > Mollusca > Bivalvia > Mytilida > Mytilidae > Mytilus > Mytilus coruscus. The sequence continues at coordinate 84,482,603 of CM029596.1, read as the reverse complement.
GTTGCTGCCTCAAATCTAAAAGATCTTTTACCATAACTTGAGGTTCTTGGTCTAGGTACGTGTGTTCACATACCTGAAATTATATGAATTGTTTTTTAGAACAACAAGATCTTGAATAAATCAAGGACATCTTTTTATTAATTATTTTAAAGGTCTCCAAGGCAATTGAGCGCATTCTACGAGTTTTTAGTGATGGGATGTTTGAAATCTGCAGGAGTGTTTCGTACGAGTTCTGATGGTCTTCATAAATAAAACGAAGCGCTCGTTCTTGTATTTTGTTCCCCACAGAAATGCCAAGTCAAAGGGCAGTAACTAAAGTTTGACATAACAAATGTAAATCAGTCTGCTTTGTATAACGATTTTATTCAGTAACTGTTACTGTTATATTTAGGTCTTTCCACTTTTCCGTGGAAAGACCTATTGCTTTTGTTCTGATTATTAGGTCTTTCCACTTTTCCGTGGAAAGACCTATTGCTTTTGTTCTTCTTATTATTATTATTATTATTATAAGGTCTTTCCACTTTTCCGTGGAAAGACCTATTGATTTTGTTCTGATTATTAGATCTTTCCACTTTTCCGTGGAAAGACCTATTGATTTTGTTCTGATTATTATTATTACTATTTTTTTTTTTTTCTTCCGCCTAATTTTTTCTTGCGTAGTATTGATGTTTCAAAAGATGTCGCTTAGATATTTGGAATATGATATCGTATAGTTTATACGCTTTTAAAACTGACAACTGCGTAACCAAATACTTTACGTTGTAAGAGTTATCTCCCCAAACACTGTTTTTCTTGTGGCCACTACTCCTTCGCAACCGTAAAGATTACGACAAATTTATTTTACCAAATTGCTCGTTACATCTTCAGGATTAGGATTTTAATTTTAACCGAAGCCGTAATGAGATTCCATATGAGAGTTATTTCCCTTATGCATTTGATATAAGTGATATGCATGTGAAACTGGTAAACCATAAGTGATAGAGACCTAGGGTCTTTTGATTTGAGGTCCTTGGTCCAAAAAAATAAAATAAGGTCAAGGTCAAAGGTCAAGGTCATATCATAAATTTTGATTTTGGCTTATTTTCACTTCTTTTCAAAAACCGTAGAAGATATTGACAACATATTTTATTAAATTGTTAGTTGCGACATGTCGTAACACATACATTTTGGTCTAAAGGTGCGCTAACATTAAATTAGAGTTTTCTCCCTCTTGTATTTGAAAATACTCTTATGGTGATATAACTCATTAACCATATACAATTAAGACCTAGGGTCTTTTGATTTGAGGTCCTTGGTTTATGACCTTGAAATTGAGCTCAAGGTCATATGTTATTTTGACGTTCTAGATTATGACCTTTGCTGTTACCTCATATGTATATATGATAAAGCCATGGGACTTTTGTATTAGGTTGCAAGCCACTTGACCTTAGAAAGCCAACCGGAAGTGACCTTATTTAAACCGGAAGTAGCTATTTTTTATTTATTTAATGTAAAAGTATTTAGAACCATATATTTTTGGAATCAGTGTCAAGTAAATTCAAATAATACCGGAAGTAAATTTTTCAAACCGGAAGTAACAAATTATCTCCCTTATTTATTTTTTTTGTATATAAACCTCATATTTTTGGAATCAGCGTACAAAAAGCTATCATTTGACGCTGGAAATGACATGTTAAAACAAATTTTATTATTTTCATATCAAAATAGATCTTTACGAGTGGAAAGACCTTCAATTGTTCTCTGAACAATTGGTTTTTAATTATTATTTTTTTTTTTTTTTTTTTTTTCTTCCGCCTAATTTTTTTCTTGCGTAGTATTGATGTTTCAAAAGATGTCGCTTAGATATTTGGAATATGATATCGTATAGTTTATACGCTTTTAAAACTGACAACTGCGTAACAAAATACTTTACGTTGTAAGAGTTATCTCCCAAACACTGTTTTTCTTGTGGCTACTACTCCTTCCAAACCTTAAAAGATTACGACAAATTTATTTTACCAAATTGCTCGTTACATCTTCAGGATTAGGATTTTAATTTTGACCGAAGCTATTCGGAGACTCCATATGAGAGTTATTCCCCCTTATGTGTTTGATATAAGTGATTTGTATTTCTAACTGGTAAACCATAAGTGATATTGGCCTATGGTCTTTGGATTTGAGGTCCTTGGTCCAAAAAAGAAAATTTGGTCAAGGTCAAAGGTCAAGGTCATATTCTTAATTTTGATTTTGGCTTATTTTCACTTCTTTTCAAAACCGTATAAGATATCGACAACATATTATTACTAAATTGTTAGTTGCGACATGTCGTAACACATACATTTTGGTTTAAAGGTGCGCTAACATTAAATTAGAGTTTTCTCCCTCTTGTATTTAAAAATACGCGTATGGTGATATAACTCATTAACCATATATAACTAAGACCTAGGGTCTTTTGAATTGAGGTCCTTGGTTTATGACCTTGAAATTGAGCTCAAGGTCATAGGTAAGTTTGACGTTCTGGATTTTGACCTTTGCTTTTACCTCATATGTATACATGATAAAGCCATGGGACTTTTGCATTAGGTTGCAAGCCATTTGACCTTGAAAATCCAACCGGAAGTGACCTTGTGTAAACCGGAAGTAGCTATTTTTGTACTTATTTAATATAAAGTATATAGAACCATATATTTTGGAATCAGTGTCAAGTAAACATTCAAATTATACCGGAAGTAACATTTTTCAAACCGGAAGTAACAAATTATCTCCCTTATTTAAAAAAAATGCATAGAAACTATATATTTTGGAATCAGCGTACAATAAGCTATCATTTGACGCTGGAAATGACATTTTAAACCGAATTTTAATATTTTCATATCAAAATAGATCTTTATGGGTGGAAAGACCTTCAATTGTTCTCTGAACAATTGGTTTTTAATTTTTTTTTTTTTTTCTTCCGCCTAATTTTTTTCTTGCGTAGTATTGTTGTTTCATAAGATGTCGCTTAGATATTTGGTATATCATATCGAACAGTTTATACGCTTTTAAAACTGACAACTGCGTAACCAAATACTTTACGTTGTAAGAGTTATCTCCCCAAACACTGTTTTTCTTGTGGCCACTACTCCTTCGCAACCGTAAAAGATTACGACAAATTTATTTTACCAAATTGCTCGCTATATCTTCAGGATGTTGAGTTTTGTTTTCACCGAGCGTTCCGGAGACTCCATATGAGAGTTATTTCCCTTATGCATTTGATATAAGTGATATGCATTTCTAACTGGTAAACCATAAGTGATAGAGACTTAGGGTCTTTTGATTTGAGGTCCTTGGTCCAAAAAAAGAAAATTTGGTCAAAGTCAAAGGTCAAGGTCATATTCTAAATTTTGATTTTGGCTTATTTTCACTTCTTTTCAAAAACTGTATAAGATATCGACAACATATTATTACTAAATTGTTTGTTGCGTTATGTCGTAACACATACATTTCGGTTTAAAGGGTACGCTAACATTAGATTAGAGTTTTCTCCCCTCTTGTATTTAAAATACGCGTATGGTGATATAACTCATTAACAATATGGGTCTTTTGTTTAGAGGTCCTTGGTTTATGACCTTGAAATTGAGCTCAAGGTCATAGGTAAATTTGACGTTCTAGATTTTGACCTTTGCTTTTACCTCATATGTATACATGATAAAGCCATGGGACTTTTGCATTAGGTTGCAAGCCATTGACCTTGAAAAATCCAACCGGAAGTGACCTTGTGTAAACCGGAAGTAGCTATTTTTGTACTTATTTAATATAAAAGTATATAGAACCATATATTTTTGGAATCAGTGTCAAGTAAACATTCAAATTATACCGGAAGTAACATTTTCAAACCGGAAGTAACAAATTATCTCCCTTAATTAAAAAAAAATGTATAGAAACCATATATTTTTGGAATCAGCGTACAATAAGCTATCATTTGACGCTGGAAATGACATTTTAAACCGAATTTTAATATTTTTATATCAAAATAGATCTTTATGGGTGGAAAGACCTTCAATTGTTCTCTGAACAATTGGTTTTTATATTTTTTTTTTTTTTTTCTTCCGCCTAATTTTTTTCTTGCGTAGTATTGTTGTTTCATAAGATGTCGCTTAGATATTTGGTATATCATATCGAACAGTTTATACGCTTTAAAACTGACAACTGCGTAACCAAATACTTTACGTTGTAAGAGTTATCTCCCAAACACTGTTTTTCTTGTGGCCACTACTCCTTCGCAACTGTAAAGATTACGACAAATTTATTTTACCAAATTGCTCGCTATATCTTCAGGATGTTAAGTTTGGTTTTCACCGAAGTGTTCGGAGACTCCATATGAGAGTTATTTCCCTTATGCATTTGATATAAGTGATATGCATTTCTAACTGGTAAACCATAAGTGATAGAGACCTAGGGTCTTTTGATTTGAGGTCCTTGATCCAAAAAAAGAAAATTTGGTCAAGGTCAAGGTCAAGGTCATATTCTAAATTTTGATTTTGGCTTATTTTCACTTCTTTTCAAAACCGTATAAGATGTCGACAACATATTACTAAATTGTTAGTTGCGACATGTCGTAACAGTTACATTTTGGTTTAAAGGGTGCGCTAACATTAAATTAGAGTTTTCTCCCCTCTTGTATTTAAAAATACGCGTATGGTGATATAACTCATTAACCATATATAACTAAGACCTAGGGTCTTTTGATTTGAGGTCCTTGGTTTATGACCTTGAAATTGAGCTCAAGGTCATAGGTAAATTTGACGTTCTAGATTTTGACCTTTGCTTTTACCTCATATGTATACATGATAAAGCCATGGGACTTTTTGCATTAGGTTGCAAGCCATTTGACCTTGGAAAATCCAACCGGAAGTGACCTTGTGTAAACCGGAAGTAGCTATTTTTTGTATTTATTTAATATAAAAGTATATAGAACCATATATTTTGGAATCAGTGTCAAGTAAACATTCAAATTATACCGAAGTAACATTTTTCAAACAGGAAGTAACAAATTATCTCCCTTATTTAAAAAAATGTATAGAAACCATATATTTTGGAATCAGCGTACAATAAGCTATCATTTGACGCTGGAAATGACATTTTAAACCGAATCTTAATATTTTTATATCAAAATAGATCTTTATGGGTGGAAAGACCTTCAATTGTTCTCTGAACAATTGGTTTTAATTATTATTATTATTATTATTATTTTTTTTCTTCCGCTAATTTTTTTCTTGCGTAGTATTGATGTTACAAAGATGTCGCTTAGATATTTGGAATATGATATCGTATAGTTTATACGCTTTTAAAACTGACAACTGCGTAACCAAATACTTTACGTTGTAAGAGTTATCTCCCCAAACACTGTTTTCTTGTGGCCACTACTCCTTCGCAACCGTAAAAGATTACGACAAATTTTTTGCCAAATTGCTCATTACATCTTCAGGATTAGGATTTTAATTTTGACCAAGGCGTAATGAGATTCCATATGAGAGTTATTTCCCCTTATGCATTTGATATAAGTGATATGCATGTGAAACTGGTAAACCATAAGTGATAGAGACCTAGGGTCTTTTGATTTGAGGTCCTTGGTCCAAAAAAATAAAATTAGGTCAAGGTCAAAGGTCAAGGTCATATTATAAATTTTGATTTTGGCTTATTTTCACTTCTTTTCAAAAACCGTATAAGATATTGACAACATATTTTATTAAATTGTTAGTTGCGACATGTCGTAACACATACATTTTGGTTTAAAGGGTACGCTAACATTAAATTAGAGTTTTCTCCCCTCTTGTATTTGAAAATACTCTTATGGTGATATAACTCATTAACCATATATAATTAAGACCTAGGGTCTTTTGATTTGAGGTCCTTGGTTTATGACCTTGAAATTGAGCTCAAGGTCATATGTTATTTTGACATTCTAGATTATGACCTTTGCTGTTACCTCATATGTATATATGATAAAGCCATGGGACTCTTTTTATTAGGTTGCAAGCCACTTGACCTTAGAAAGCCAACCGGAAGTGACCTTATGTAAACCGGAAGTAGCTATTTTTTGTATTTATTTAATATAAAGTATATAGAACCATATATTTTGGAATCAGTGTCAAGTAAACATTCAAATAATACCGAAGTAAATTTTTCAAACCGGAAGTAACAAATTATCTCCTAATTTAATTTTTTTGTATATAAACCTCATATTTTTGGAATCAGCGTACAAAAGCTATCATTTGACGCTGGAAATGACATGTTAAAATGAATTTTATTATTTTCATATCAAAATAGATCTTTACGAGTGGAAAGACCTTCAATTGTTCTCTGAACAATTGGTTTTAATTGAGATATGCATTTCTTTTGACAATAGTTGTATTTAAATCTTCTTATAGAGATCAAACATAATATTATCACTGGAAACTTTAAAGACAGTAAGTAATACATTAATGTATTTATTGGATATACATGCATACCCTCTCCGGTAAAACGCATAAACACAATCGCAGCCAATTAAGGTTAATAAGGGAGCTAGAACCTCAACACATATATAAAAATCTACCTATAGAATGCGCATTCTATCCAAACACATTTTTAAAAAACCTAGATTTTAGATTTTTCACAATATCATTAGGTGAAAATTTGTTCCATAAAAGATATTCATGTTTAATAAAAGATCCTCCTGTTTGATAAAAGATATTCATGTTTGCAGCCTTCACAGAAAAGATATTGTAATCCGATCATTTTAGCTCTGACACCTTGCCGGAATGACCATATGAGCTAATGCTATCACTTTGCTTGCGTCTGTCGTTCCGAACTTCGTAAACTTTTCTCTGAAAATCTTCCTTTAGTTTGAAAACAAAATATGTATATCTATAGGATGACTGGTATGTAAACATAGTAAATCAGAGATTTTTGTCGAACAACCAACATGGTCACCGCAGAACAAATGTTTCAAAGTAGTCAGCAGGACAAACTCTATGCATCCTGAAAATTCTAAAAAAAATCTATCAAACCGTTTTGGAGCTATTGCCCTTGAATTGTTAATGTTTACCTTTCTGTGCTATCGTTTCAAAAAATAAAAGAGAAAGGTTAAACAGCACTAAAATTGCTATCTACACTGAAAATTCTGAAAAATCCGGCAAGCCGTAAGGAGTACCCAATTTTCGCATTTGTTAACTGAATTCAGTAAAAATTATTAGCTTTGCAAGATCTATGTACACTGATAGTTTGGGAAAATCGGATTATCTGTCATGGGGTTTTTGCCCCAAAATGTCGATTTTCACAATTTTTGAAGTTTTTAGGCTATGATTTTAAAGAATGTAAGAGCTGTGATAAAAGTGAAAATTGCCAAAATTATCAGCAACACAAGGAATAACTAGAATTTATAAAAATAAGGAGATGTGCACACTTTAACCAAGCGAGCGATACAGGCTAGGGTGAGCCCCTTGCTACATAAAATGAGGTGTGTGAGATACAGACCAATTGACAGAATAATCGACTGGAGAAGCCTATTGCTATTCCCCATCTTTTTGGAGGGACAGGTTTCCATTATGGCACCACATTTGTTGAATAACCATCATCGGTTTAAATATCTGCAAAACTAATGTTGCAATTCTTAATATTATAGGTTATTATTATTATCATTTCTAAACATTGTCTGATTCTCTGGAATACTGACATGTAGATTTTACTACTCATTTGTTTCATCTTAGTTATCCATTCCTTTTCAGAAAATGGAGGCGACCTTGGAGCATGTGGCTATGTACTGTTTGCGCTGTCAATCATCTTAGTAGTTTTGTTCTTTCCATTTTCCTTATGTTTTACGATAAAGGTGGGTTAATCAAAAGTCTGAAATATTGTAGTACTAAAATCATATCTCTATTATAGATACATTGTATTTGTTTAATAACATTGAGCCTCAGTATTCTTTTTTTTTCAGACACAGGATACTTGCCGAGCGAACAACACACTACTATTCACTCATTAACAGTCAGTGCCCAAATTGACCTTTTTCATGGTTCATAGATCAAAGTTAAATGTTTGTGTTTTAGTCTGTTTCTCAGGTACTATAAGCAATAGGACGACTATATTTGATGTATGGAATGATAGTTAGGTGGCAGGTTTCATGTAACATTGACTTGTTTTCATTGTTTATTGGACAAAATTAAGTTTTTCCGGTTTGGTATATTTTTAAAATATTGTAAGCAATATGGCCATTATGTTTGGTATATGGAATGATTGTAAGGTATACATGTCTATCTATCTGGCAAGGTCCATCTGACCTTGACTGTATTTTCATTTTCATTGTTAATTAGTCAATGTTTAGCTTGCATGGTTGTGTAATTTTCTCTGCTGCTATAAGCAATACGTTAACTTTGTTTGTTGTATGGAATGATTCTATGGTGTACATGTTGTCTGGCAGGGTTCATCTGACCTTGACCTCATTTTTATGATTCATTGATCAATGTTCAAAATGTTTAATTAGGTCTTCTTAAATTCCATAAGTAATAGGCTGTTTTTAGTGTATGGTATGAATGTAAGGTGTACCTGTCTATCTGGCAGGGTTCATTTGACATTGACCTCATTGAAATTGATCATTGATAATGTGAAGTGTATATGATACATGATACTTGTAGCAAAACCTTCATATTACAGAATTTCAGCATAAATTCAATTATGATTCACGGAAAAGTAAAGCAGGCGAAACATTTCAGTGTGTGCACTCTTGTGTTATTTTTAACCTCATATCTGTTCGCTCTTCACGTAAATATATTCATTATATTTGTAGAATCATGTGACAATATCGCTTTTAGTTACAATGTGAATGTTTATCATTTCAAGCGAGATTATTACAAAGTGAATTGATGTCACCTTGACCTAGTTTATATTAGTGCATGTAGCAAGATTTTCTGGTTTGTCTGAACTCTCCAATTCTCCCTGCAATCATATTTATTACTTTATAACACGATACGGGAAATGTCAATATCAATTTGCTGCTTCAGAAATTCTATTATAATCATTCAAAGTAATATAATTTAATAATGATTTAATCTTTTCCATTTAATTTTCATTTTAGTCCGATCAATATATAAAGAGGGGCGTAAAGGGGGGGGGGGGGTTATCTGCACGGAAGAACGCGAAATAAAATTGCAATTTCACGATGAACGAACAATTAAAAATTTCTTGCACGTTGATCTTTTTACCGATTTCACGAAACACGGTGAATAACGACCCTTTTCACGTCTGCACGTGAAATAAAAATGGCAAAACACGTTGCACGAAAATAACCCTTTACCACCCTCTATAAAGATAGTCGTGCATTCTTTCTGGCGTAATTTTGATAGGCTAAGCTAGCTTCAAATATAAATAAATTAATGTAAAATATCAATCCGAAAAGTTGGTATTGAATATTGATTGTGTGTGGTTGTCATGTAGACTATATGATCCTATTATTCTTTTAACATTTCTGGGAATGAAGTGTAAATGTGCTTAGGATCTTATTTTAGAATAAATACAGACAGACAATGTGTGTTCGATTAAACAAATAAAAACTACATTATACAATGTAGTACAGTTTTCAGTGTTAATCACTAAATATAACATTGACAAGAGATTGATTAAACATTGACTGGTTCATAGTTCATAAAAAGTAATTATGTGTAGAAAAGTCAATATTCTAATATGAAACCCACATCGGTAACTTCACTGATCAACTGAAATAAAAACATAAAAACGATTCACCAAACTCATATCCATTTATATCTAATTGGCAAAAAACTACATTTCTTATAAATCAGCTGATTGTTTGTTACCTAGGAAATTGTTGACATTGTATGTTATTAATTCAGATGGTTATTAGATATATATCGTTCCTTTTTGACCGAGTTTTCCGACGGCAATCCGGTAATTGTTTGGAAGGTACAGATTTCTTACTTACTGTGGGGATGGTTCTTTTGCGAACTGACTGACCAAGTTGTAGAAAATAAACGTATAGTTCCGAACGATTCAATTTAAAAGAAATTCGTTTCCTAAATGAACATAACATTTGATCAATTTCGTGCGTCCGTCGCTACACTTTTAATTTAACGTGTTGCGTGCTAAATGAACGTGCAAGGATAAATATTTTTTTCACAGTTCTCAATCAAATGCACATAACACATCATGTTTTGTCAAAACGTAGGATACAAGGATTCAGAATTATTTGGGTGCACTAAAAATATTTAAAAATTAATTATAGTATATAAAAAATCCAACAAAACACAAGAATTTACACGCGATGTCATGCAAAGTATACTCGTTATTAGATAATTGAATTGACGAAAAATTACATGCTCAGCCCACGTTCAGGTCAGTGGATACAATGAAAATGCAGAGTATCACAAAACAGAAAATGACTGCTAAATATTAAATCATTCTTAATTTGAAAGCTGACGAATATGTAAAAAAAAAAGACAGATGAACAGGCGGAGGACGGACAAGGTGATTGCAGCATGGCACCTACTCTGTGATTGGTAGTATAAAACGACAGTGTCTATCCATTGTTCAACATGTTATGGTTTGAATGTTCACAAAAATTTTATTAAGAGTTGTTCTTATATTTACAGATAGTCCAGGAGTATGAACGAGCGGTAATCTTTAGACTGGGGCGAGTTGTATCCGGTGGGGCCAAAGGGCCAGGTATGTCTGTATCTAATATGATGTGATTATTAAATAAGAACCAGTAGTACGGCGCGAAGACTAGGTATGTCAGCACCTATTATGATGTGGTATTCCGACCCGTACGTTAGGTAACGATTAGGGCCTGTTGATATTGGTAAATCATTCGCTAATGTCTTGTGTAAATGAAGTGGGGTTTTTAAAGACTAATCCAAAATTACGAATATCAGTTTTAAAGCAAGAAATTTTCCTGCCATGTTGCATTTAATGAAAAAAATTATAACGCCTTGAAATAAGTCAGGATGAAGCTGGACAACAAGGTGTTGCTGATATGAAATGTTTCTTCAAATGAAAGGGCAGTGGCGGATCCAAAAGACGGGGGTCCGGGGTTAGAAACCCCCTTTTTTGACGATTAATGCTTTTTAATGGGGACATATGGTTGGAACCTCCCCCTTTTTATCCTGGGTTGAAACCCCCTTTTTAAAAAGGCTGGATTCGCCTCTGAAGGGGGTAGTTGGATGTTTTTGTATGCTAGCATATACAGTGCAGCATAAAATAATCACATGTTTTCATTGTTACCTCGTTATTAAACACTCTATGTCAGTATCATATCAAAATCAAGAACACTGCACAAGTCGGGAGAGCTTTTTCGTGTGATATTTTCTTGCAAATTCAGTTTCAAATTCTCATTATTTTCATAATTGTACTAAACGTACGATTGCAACGTCAGTATGCAAAGTTGAATTATTTCAGCTGTTCTGTTGATGTCCTTTTGTTGCTGTGGTAAAACATTATCAAGAATCATCGGACTTAACCTAAGGAAAGTCATTGATGAAATACATATACATGTTGAGTAAACATCTTTAAAAGTAAGATTCAGGTAAAAAGTTAAAATTGGTGACACCGTCGAAACACATGTAGTCGAAGAATATTGAAATTACAATAAATCGTACTGGTAAAACCAGAGACATATATACACATGTGTATATATGTCTCTGGTTAAACTAACTGATTTTGATTTTGTTTCTTCAGGAATGTTCTTTGTTTACCCCTGCCTTGACGAGTTTAAGAAAGTAGATTTACGTACAACAGCTTTTGATGTTCCTCCACAAGAGGTAAGTTTTCTCTCAGTCTTCATTTGTCTTTTCAAGGCTCACGACACAAAAATCACTTTACTTCTCGATGTTGTTGACTAAAAAGTTCTCTTTTTCATGTATGTGAAGTTAGCAGCCGGTTCGTTATTCGATATTCGATATTCAATATCCAACCGGCTGCTAGCAGTCGGTTCGATATTCAAATTTAGTTGAAAATCATCATAAAAAAAAAATACTTGATAACATTAATAGTATGAGTTTCATAGTTAAGAGGACAAATAAATTACGTAGGAAATCGTTCAATGACCCCTTCAAGCTTCAATTCGAATATAAACCCTTTTGTAAGTTGCATATTTGTCTTTATGTACAATAGATTTTTATCAACAAAACGACTTCAAAGATGTAGGTTGTGTTTGGATATACGCCAGAGGTGGCCTATGGTTATCCATAGGTACCTTTGGTTTGATATTCTATATATCAAAATATCAAACCGTGGGTACCCAAAGATACCTATGGGTAACCATAGGCTGCCTTAGGCGTATATCCAAACACAGCCGTAATTTTATATATGATATATTTTAAAACAAAACAAAACCGATAACTCTAGAAAAATTTAGAAATATAAATAGAAATATTTATGGAAAGCCCAAAAAAGAAATACGGATATCTACGGAGGGTTTAGATTGTCACTTTTCAGCTAAAAATTGTCAAAATTTCAGGACAAAGGGCACAGGGCAATGGTGAGAGCCCCCTGATCTCTCAATCTTTCTAATTTTTTGCAGACATTTAGTTAATAGGTAGATACAAACGTGACTACAAGGAATTTGGGTCAACTTCCTGTCTTCCATATTTACGGAGGGCCCAAAGTGCCAGTTTGATATTCAAAATATATAGTGAAAACCTACCCAGAGGTGGCCTATGGTTATCCATAGGTACCTTTGGTTTGGTATTTTATATATCAAAATATCAAACCATGGGTACCCAAAGATACCTATGGGTTACCATAGGCTGCCTTAGGCGTATATCCAAACACAACCAGATACTCGACGCTGAGGTTGACAAATTAGACTTTAAATGTGGGGACTGTGTCAAAACATTGATTATCGATTAAAACAGGTAAAATTCAATTTGCATATTGTTAACCAGGTATCATACACACTTCTTTTGTTCATTTGAAATTATATTAATTTAGAAAGATTATTTTCTGATATCATTGTTTATGATTATAGGACGGTGTACGTGTGCGGGGGAAGGGGTTGGTGGTACTTCAAGTATGCACTTCAACATTTGAAAAAAAATCACATAATAAAGCCAGTTTTTTTTTATATATTAATTACTGTTCTTCGAGCTTAATTATCAATCTGACACTCCACTACTTAACCTCGTCCTGAAAATGTATGAAATATTTGTCACTGGACGAACAACAAACAACAATCAATCGATCTTTACTATACCCGCACAAAGCTCCACAGTCTGGTCTTGTTGATTTTGAGTTTGAAAATTTTTATGCGGCTAATAGCGTGTTCAACATATATCCAAAATCCCGAACGATAATCGCAAGTTCACTTTTTACATTATATTCTTTCTGCTCTTGGTCTACATGTTGCTCTATGTTTACGACGCTTATAGGGGGTAACGAGCGGAGAATGACATGTGGTATATTTTATTACCTAAAATGAAAAAAAAACTGTGTGAAATCTTATTCCATATCTGGTCATTTGAAGGCAGTAAATTAAACTTCTAAGCATTATCCTGTTGTCCTATGAAACTACTGCGTGTTAATTCTTAAAATATAATGCACATGATTCCTATATAATGTCCACAAAAACATGCGTATGTATGCAATGCCGATATTTGGAATAAAATTGTGTCCGAGGCTCCGTGTGTGGTCTGTAAATGGCATGACAATTGCTGTCAATTGCCCCTAACGGTGTGGGCATTTTATGCCACCAGCCACATAGCTGTCGCAATTTTTCTACGGTCGACTAAGAAGTATTTAGAGTATAGATTTCACAAAGAATTGGTATCTAAGCATGTATTTGTGCACTTAAAGCATGAACAGAAACCTCAAAGAGAAATATGCTGAAATATGTATTTAGGATGTCAAACAGGAGAAAAACTCAAAAAATTAAAAATAGCAAGTAAATATTGATTTAATTTATAAGGGTTGGTGGGGGCATGGTAGGGGTTGTTTCTCTCATCTATTACTTCTTTTTCTCGGCTTTCTTCTCTCTTTTCTTCTGGATTTTATATCCTTCCTGCAATACTCTTGCCTCCTATCAGTGTTCCAAAAGGAAGAAATATTATGGGATTCATCATTTTTATTCCTCAAGGAATTGTTGTTATGGTTTTTTGTTCCATTATGAATATTTATAATGAAATTTCCATAATAAAGAGATCAAAGGGACGTCTGTTATAAGGAACAAATGTACGTGGGCATCAGTACTATGCATGGTACACAGGTAATTTAACTCTTTAAATCACTTTTGTGTTTTGATTCGATACCCGCATCACGTCTAATAGTCCTCTTAACTATGAAAATCATACTATTAATGTTATCAAGTATTTATTTTTTTTTTTATGATTTTCAACTAAATTTGAATATCGAATATCGAATAACGAACCGGCTGCTAACTTCACATACATCTCTTTTTCTGCAAATTCTAAGCAGACTGACTGACTATTTGTGAAACAAGTTATCGTTTAAATTTTGACCCGATCATTTGTAGACATGTAGGTTAAAAGTTTTGTTAATTTTTAAGCACAAAATTAATCTAAAAAAAGTTATGACATCTTTCACAGCGCATGATCAGTATTTTCATCCATTACAGATTTTGACAAAGGATTCCGTGACCGTAGCTGTTGATGCTGTGGTGTACAGTAGAATATTCGATCCAACTATGTCTGTTTGTAATGTAGAGAATGCACAGTATTCTACAAAGTTATTAGCAGCTACGACCTTGAGGAACGTCCTTGGCACCAAAAACATGTCAGAATTGTTATCAGAAAGAGAAACAATTTCAGAACAAATGCAGGTTTGTTACTTCGATTTAAAGTGTAACAGTCTCCTGAAATAACAAAATAAAGTTGTCTAGAAGATTAGAGTTTATATTAGCAGTATATTACACATGTTAAGTCGGCGTATGACATTCTTGGAGAGATATTGCCAATTTTTCATGAATGTACCGAAATGTATTTCTCCCAGTGTCAATGATAAAAAAACATATTTTAATATTTACTGAAATAACATAAATGTTGTTATTATTATTATTTTCGATATTGCCTTCAATAAAATTTTTGAAAAAACAGAAAAATTTTGCAATATACGGTATAATAATTGTCTTCTGTACAAAGAGATAGCCTAAGATTCCATGTGATATTCCATCAGATTACACACAGTTTTATCAAATTTCCGATTTACATGAGCCTGTAAGTTTTCAAACAAAAAAATATATGTAATTTTAACTGGGAAATGATAATTCCATAACACGAATGTAAGTTAATAGAACTTTTATCTTGAAATCTACATAAATTATCACGTATTTTAAGTTACTTGTACAAAAGACGTTGTTTTTTTTTCTTAAATAGCAGTTGTTTTTGAAACTGAGATACGTAGTAACATACTAAGTTCTATTCCTATTTCGGGGGAGGGGGCTAATTTCCCTGACTATACCGTCATGAGGGTCTCACACGATCGTCAAAAATGAATATCATAATTTTGTATACGTTAATAGTTCTGCTGTCAGTGAGAGACTGAAGTAACATACTATCCGTTTTTAATCAAGAATTGAAGCGTTTCATATCAAAAAAATGTGCACAAAAACAACCCTATAAAGTTACAAAAAGTAGCATTCAATTCTTATTATTACATTTTTATGCTACAACCGTGAAATAACAAGTTTTATTCCATATTGATAAAACTTTAGTAGGTTTTTCTATATGAATGGAATTTGAATAAATAAGCATATTCACCTGCGGGAAAAGTATATTCACCGCGCAAAACGTCGCGTGCTTTTACATGTATAATTTTGGTAAAAAACGTTTGATGTACAATTGGTTTTGGTAAATAACTTCCATTACATTCATTTCTCTCGGAATATGGAATAAAACAATTACTGTCTTTTGTTTCGGTAAATATGTGGTTTAATTGACTTTTGAAAAACTGATATTCACTTCGGCCGTTGGCCTTAGTGAATATCAGTTTTTCAAAAGTCAATAAAACCACATATTTACCGAAACAAAGACAGTAATTGTATATCTTTTCGTTTGTTTTCCTATGTATTATTGTGATGACGTTGTATCGGGAAGCACGTGCTGTCATGAATGTTGCATTTTATTGGGAATGAAAATCTGATCTTGGCATGTTTCTCGTTTGTTCTCAGTCAGTAAATTGTACGGATTCTTATGAAAGTACATGTAATGTAATTATTTTGGCATAAAGCCGTTTTGAAATAAACAAATTCCATTGTCATGGTTGTATTTTTCAGACCATTTTAGATGTGTCGACTGACCCATGGGGTATCAAAGTAGAAAGAGTTGAAATGTAAGTAGCCATGCGTGAACATGTAAGTACTTAGGACAAAATAACCATCGGTCAAATCATGATTGCATGGAGTGACGAATGGAAGAACAATCTCAGTCGTTCTTCCTCGTAAGATGATCAGCATGATCCAAATAATAAAAAAATGGTATTACAATTATACAATTTATAATAATTTCGCAGCTGTAAAGTATCAGTGATATACCAAAATGTAATATGGAGTTACATGTAAAATATTCTGCTTTATGAAATAAGAAAACATTTCACTGATATATCACTGTTGTATATTTGTCTTTGGACTAAAGTGCGAAATATTAACAAAAGGAACTCTAGCAATTAATGCATTCAAAAATATAACCCTCAAATAGATGAAATCTACAAAAGCTAGTGAGGTATGGAATGTAGGTTACAAGCAATTTGCTACCATAGCAATATACGTGCACCGTTTAAGAGAATAGAAATATAGATGCATGCATATCGTTGTTAGTTCCTTGTCATTTAGAATTTTTAAAGTCGCTCAGACCTGAAATTTAAATGGTGAATTTATTATAATTATTTCATAAAGGAACATCCAACCCAATCGTAACTATTTTCAGATTGATGGGGAATCTATATGGCCCTTCATAAAAAAAACAACAACCATGAAGCACGAAGAAAAGTAATCAGAAATACGACAAAAGAAAAAGTTACCATTCAGAAAGAGAAATATATTTGAAAAATACATTTCTATTTGTCCAATTTGATTAAAATTCAGATCAATCGGAACTCGCGTACTCCGTCGAAGCACAAGGATAACGAAATCAGAGATCTATATTTTAATTAGATTGCTATTTGGCAATTGTTTTAATATTTAAATTTTTGAAAAATTGATAAATGAATATCACTGTAACTCAGCTAAATTGATCATTCGTGCTATTACAGAAGAAGCCAGTTCAGTAACCCGTTTATCGGTCACCGAGTATCCGCATTTCTTCTATCGATCAGGTCTAAATATATCTTGCTTGAACTTAAAATGCATTACCTTATCGACAAGCTAGTTTGATTAATACGGAGTCTGTGTGTATAAACAGATCATCAGATCGTATCAAATCAATGTCAGATATTCATCGTACTGGATATCAGTGAAATCTACACATATTATGCTGGTTAGAATATGACTACCACATATTTGCATAGGAGATAGTGTATTTTGTACTTTATCGTTGATTTAAGAAATATGCTATAGCATAAGAAGGATTACGATATGCATGCTGTATAATTCAATCCTTTTACTTAAAAATGTACTATACTTTGACTACAAACGCAACACACAAATAACTTTGAAATATTACAACAACTTTCAATCACATGCGAATTTAAAGTAACGAAATAAACACATGAAATCCCACCGCTTGCCACCAAATTTGTAACGTGTAATGGGCGATCAATGGATCCGTATCTGAATAAATCAGGATTTCAAGTGTTAAACTCAATTTTGTACCACAAGCAGTTGTCCTATTCAAAACAATTAACACACCCTTAAATTGATTCACAACGTAAAATATATACACAGCACAATGCACATAAATCAAAATGCAAGGTGAAGTACCTCATTCACAATGCATAAACACAATGTTTCATAACAGACTATATATACACAATGTCACTATGCAATCACTATGCAACATGTATAAGACCGATTTATTTACAATGTCACTAACAGATTACTATGCAACATGCATACGGCCCTTTATTACACAATGTCACCAACAGATTACTTTGCAACATGCATCAAGAAAGTATCACACAAAACGTATGAACACAGAATCACATATATACAACTTCTATTTACAACGTCCACCAATATGTTGTATCACCTTGTTAGTCTGCAACTAACCTCAATAACACAATGACACAATTACACATGCACAAATCCTTCAATGCACAAGGAATATATATATAAACACAGCTGAACTCACGCACTAACTATCCCTTTGATTTCCCGCACAATGAATATTATCTAAACTGGTACAAGCTTTAACACAGTACACTTTCACTAATACACTTCCACAATATTACAACTTGCAACACCAGCAAGTATACACCTTGTATTCTCACTAATACAAATCTATGAAGTATCCACACTTCCACATAGTACAACTTGCAACACCAGCAAGTATACACCTTGTATTCTCACTAATATTAGACGCT
The DNA here is from genome assembly GCA_017311375.1 of Mytilus coruscus. Taxonomy (NCBI): domain Eukaryota; kingdom Metazoa; phylum Mollusca; class Bivalvia; order Mytilida; family Mytilidae; genus Mytilus; species Mytilus coruscus. The sequence continues at coordinate 84,464,126 of CM029596.1, read as the reverse complement.
TGCAACCTTGACCTTAATGTATATATTTATTTTATTATGTGTTTCGGTTAAAAGCTCTACAGGTCTTATTTTACTTGTATTTGTGTGAACCTAGTACTTTAATAACAATTTCTATGACTGTTTATTTCAAAACAATTCAACTTAATTTATGAGATTTTCGAGACAAATTGCAATCCGAATTGGTACACGTCTGACATATAAATACGCCAGTCTTTAAACGAATCTTTTAGTTTCAAAATCGTGCCATCCCCCTCTTGGAAACTAAAGATCCGTTTGGAATATACGGAGTAAAAAAGTTGGATCTTGGTAAAAGACGGAAAAAAGGGGAAGTGGGAAAAAATTGCAAAAAAACGGGATTTGGGGGAAATGATCACCCCTGTGTCACCCCCCTCTTTCCGTATTCTCTATCGTTAATCAGATTATTCCTGTATCATAAAACTTACAATATGAAAAAATCTCTCCGGTCCTTCACGGTAAAGCACGGATTAGATCCCATTTCTAAAAGAAATTGAATTTTAAATAAATCTGATAAGAAACATATAATTTGTCAAACATGGTTGATATTTAAACAATAACAATGATCAGCATTGTTACTGCTACTGTCTCGGTTCTATTCAACATCAAATTATTAAAAATTGTCATGGGTTACATATGACGGATCTCTTAACCATATAATTAATATGCAGTGGCGGATCCAGAGGGGAGGGTTCCGGGGGTTGGAACCCCTTTTTTCGACGATTAATCCATTTGAATGGGGACATATAGTTGGAACCCTCCCCCCCCTTTTATCCTGGGTTGGGAACCCCCCCCCCTTTTTTTAAATGGCTGGATCCGCCCTGATATATGACGGATCTGTTGATTCTTTAATTAAACATAGGACGGTTCTCATAATCCACTGAATCCTCTTTTTCTAAGATAGTTATGTATTAAAAAATTATAAAATTTCATTCACAGTAAAGATGTCCGTCTTCCACAACAATTACAGAGAGCAATGGCGGCAGAGGCAGAGGCGTCAAGAGAAGCACGCGCTAAGGTAAAATAGTATTTCTAATTTCAATGTTTATGTATACATTTAAGTAATACTGATATTGTTTATACATGAGACCAGTTATCCGAATTCAGATTTGTTGGTTAAAGGAATGATTTAAATGAGCAGGTCAGACGCATGTCCATTAACCTGCAAAAAAAAAATCCCCCAAAAAATGTTTCCTTTAAGGAGTATACGTTTTCGGATGTATATGTCCCTGTTTCCGACTCGAATTTGTCAACATTTTTAGACTCTTGGCAATTCTAAAGGTTGTCATAAGACAGTGTGGGCGATTGTCAATCGCTTGTTGTATGTACACAATTCAAGTTATAGGTTTGTGCCTGTGAATATTTGGTTGGTACCATTGCTTGTGGATTTACTGTCAATATTGGTACCATCCGTCCAATAACTAGTGCTTCGGTAATGGCACGATTCAAATAAAACATTTTACTTTTGTCGCCTTGCAAAAAATATGTAACTGTGCTAAAGTAAGGCTGAAATTTCCTCAATTAAAATTGGCTTTTAACAAAATTATTTTATTTACCTGTGTTTAAAGTTATTGCAAATGGCTGATATTTTTGTTCGAGCATATTGTTTTTCTTAAATTGTTTAACATTTCATACCGATATAACATGTTACTTTTATTATTCTTCCCTTAGTTTATTTATTTTGAATTTACATTGTATCTTAGGTCAAATTTATTTGTTCAGTGCATGTTCAATGGTGTTACTATGTCCTTTGATTGAGTTAAGCTATTTCAATTGATATTTTATAGTGTGTCTTTCTATGTTGTGATGTTACACTATTGTTTCAGAAAAAGGGTGAAGGTTTGGTACCATTAAAACGTTTAAACCCGCTGCATTTGTTTGCACCTGTCCTAAGTCAGGAATCTGATGTTCAGTAGTTGTCGTTTGTTGATGTGGTTCATAAGTGTTTCTCGTTTCTTGTTTTTATATAGATTAGACCGTTGGTTTTCCCGTTTGAATGGTTTTACACTAGTAATTTTTGGGGCCCTTTATAGCTTACTGTTCGGTGTGAGCCTAGGCTCCGTGTTGAAGACCGTACTTTGACCTATAATGGTTTACATTTATAAATTTTGACTTGGATGGAGAGTTGTCTCATTGGCACTCATACCACATCTTCTTATATCTATTTTATATGGATTGGCTATTTTATGTATGCCTCTTTTGGTTTTTGTGCTCTACAACGGATTAATGTGCGACTCTTTAGATTATTTGACCTCCCCACATAAGGTAATTCTAGAAACAAGTGTTCTGCTCACGAAATGCAATTATATGTTTTTCTTCTCTTTATGAAATCTCTTTATATGCAGTTTCGTAAGTATAAAATGTTATTTCACTGTCTCACTGACCTCAAATCTCTTTTTACATTTAAAAATACCACGGTATATCGATTTCACAATTAATTAGATAATGGAATACACTATTCCTGAAATGAAACTTCAAGCAATAGATATAATATGTGTATTTTATTTTTTCATAACGATAATCTTTACTGTTTTATTAGGTTCTAGCAGCAGAAGGCGAGCAGAAGGCGTCACGTGCTTTAAAAGAAGCAGCCGACATAATGATGGAATCTCCCGCGGCAATACAACTGCGATACCTACAGACACTAAATTCCATAGCCGCTGAGAAAAATTCGACCATTATATTCCCACTACCGATTGATCTTCTTTCATCAATGGTGAAAAAATAATAGTTAATAATATCATGTCACAAAATCTCACGGGATTTGTATATAAGCCCTAGTGTATCATAAAACGTACTGCTGTAATCATTGTAATATTTATTTTACCATCAGGATTGAGATTTGTGAAAGGTGGAAAATTATTTGACAAACGTCAATCGAAAAATAATTTTCAGCAACAAATTGATTTTTATCAATGATGTTTTCTTTTCATGTACCTTTTTGGCAATATATTTTGCGACAGGATTTATTATGACGAGATTGGTCTTTGTTCAGCCTTAAATACTATATATTTCATTTGTTTGATATACTATTGTATGTTGAATTGAAAAAAATGTAGATACATTTTTCTAATAATGTAAAAACAAAACAAAACAAAAAAAGACCCACGCACTTACCGCGCAAATTTGCATCCCACCCTCATAGAAAAGAATTATTACTTTTTTAAATTATTGTGGATATCTGACGTTCACTGTGTTGTATTTGTACAAATATATGATGTGATATTAAGCCGTTATTGTGCTGACTCATTTTTGAAATATACTCAACTGTCTCTTCTACCTCATACTTACTTTTGTATTTAATTTTCGGGATGGATGCAGCTGATGTAGAACAATTAGCCGGTTCCAAATACACCTAGAAACATTGCTGCATGATTTATTACAATTCTTTTGATTAAATATTGAAATTAAAACAGTAGTGCAACTTAGTTGTTTTTAAATGTTTACTTAATGCGATTACTAACACGGTCGATAACGGTTTTAAAAATGCAAATATTTTATCAGTTGAGTTATATTTCCTCGTAGTTATTCGGACTTTTGAGAGCCAATATTTTACGTCAATTAGAAAAGATAAGTGGTCAATAAATAATTATAAAAGATATTTTTTCTTTACCAGATATCCAAATAAATGGTGTTTCAACTCTTTTATAAATACTCAGTTGTACTTAGAATTAGTTAATTATAATGTTGTTTGTAATTTTATTTTGTATTTCAATGAAAATGATATGTTGTGCATACAGCTGTTTTAAGGTGTCATACTATAAATGTTTTTGGTATGTATTTAATGAATTTCATAATCATATGTGCAGAAGGCAAAAAAAAAAAAAAAAAAAACAAATCGAATAAAAAAAAAATGAATTGTAAAAAAACTATTCAAAATTTAACACAGATATATATGAACGGATGCTGGAGGATAGGTGTTCCCTGTACAGATTCTAAGATGTGGAAATTCATCTTCGTTCCCTTATGTTTGATTTTTCCGACGTTTTGGTTCAATAGAGATACAAATAGTTCATTGGAAAAACCCATAAAACTTAATTATAGAGTGATACCCTTTGTCCTCGTTTAATTTAGTCTAAGATCGTCTTTGTTTCAGTTTTTATAGTGAAACATACAATCTTTATCAGTATTTAAGAATTATATGTGGTCTTCCATTTGACAACAATTGTTTCAATCTGAAATCTAACAATAGTGGGAATAGATTTTATTTAAGAAAACATCATCACAAGATTTTTTATTTTGAAGTGCTGATATAATATTTGATAATAAAAGCATACATACTCTGTATAATTTCGTATTACATTTATTTCATTATGCAGTTTAATTTATTCAACATCAATTATACCAAAATGATTCCAAATGTTAATTCCGGACCAAAAACAGCCTATCAATCATTTTTGTTTCACTGATACAAGACAGAAAATGTATCTGAAGCTTGAATTTGATACATCATGGCACGTGACAACGATAAGATTTTGTCAATAATGTCTTGGAATATATCCTTAATCAGACTGTTTGCTAAACAAATGTGGAGCTACTACATGCAATATTGATAAGTAAAATCATAACGTTTAGCCTATATGGATTTTCATATAAAAACACAACCACAAAACGTCATATTCCGTATTATGACATTGTAAATGCGTCTTGTTTCTCATTGCGAATAATGCATCAAAAGCAGTAGACACACACCCTGTCGTCGCACTTTCTAACTTTGTTGAGAGTTAATGCTAATTGATCGTGGTTTGTACTTGCCAAACGAAGTAACGAGATTTGAACATTGATTAAGTATTATTATTATACTTCATGTCAAAATGCCAGATTTTGAATGGTTAATATGAGGTAGATAATTAACTCTGTCCCATGGTCGGCGGAGGACATTTTAGCGATAAAAATCGGACGTTTTAGCGCCAAAGTATAACCCATTTTAGCGCAAGATTTTTAACCCATTTGAGCGAAAATTGAAATTATCAATGTCCATTTTAGCGCAATATTTTAACCCATTTTATGATAAATAATAAATGATAAATAATTTTTTTTGATAGAATCAAGACAGCACAATTTAAAAAAATATCATGTCCAATAATTAACAGCACTAAAAATCTTAAAGGTTAAATCAAATTTTAAAAGTCCGTTCTAGCCTGGAATTTATATCCCAGAGAACGTACGTAATGGGCTCTGGATATACCCCCTGAAAAATACTGTTCATAAAATTGCAGTAGAAACTGTTCTCTCTCTTTATCTTGTCTAAATTGTGGTGCACATTCGTCTATACTTCGTACTTTTATATATGTTGTTGTTTGCAATTTGATGATAGTATCAAGAAAAAGTAAATAGCTGGGTGACAACTATAAAATAACATTTATTTTCATGATGAACCAAAGTGAACATATAAACAACTTAAATATTAAGCCAGCATAAATTACTACTCATGGTTTTAGTAAGGTGAGTATTATTCAACCAGGTAAGTTTTCGCAAAAATGGGCTATCGAAAATACAGGTGAACGGATTAATCCTGGGCTAAAATGGGCTCTAATGTCTGTGCAAAAATGTCCCCTAGTAGTTTAAAATTTTTCGCTAAAATGCCCTGACAATGTTTTCTCGGGGTAATAATCTGCTCTATCACCCTCCCAGCTATGTGTTATTTATATACTGTTGCCTCTAATAAACATATTAGCACGTGTTAAAGATTGATTGATTGATTGATGGATTGTCGCTTAGTCAACGTCCAGTGGAAATTATTACTATTTGGCCTATTCAGGACGAGAATAGTTTAACAATTCATACAAAAGTTTAGTCCATGATAAAGAACTGTCTACTAGAAATAAGAATAAAAAGGTATAACAAAAATACAGACCTCCAAGGCAAATTCAAAGAGGGAAGTTCATAAAAACTGAAAAAATAAAACGCTATCAATCAACGGAACAAGTGAAAACAACTGCTATATTCCTGACTTGGTACAGATATTTTCCGAAGAAAATGGTTGGTTAAACCTGGTTTTATAGCTAGCTAAACCTCCAACTTGTATGATAGTTGTTTATAGTTCCGTTATATTGACAAAAATTGGGTGAGCAAGTCAAACAAACATAATAGGTTAATATGACAATAATTGGTATCCAGCATCCAAAACTGTGTAAACATACATCAGAGATATACAACACCAACTGATTAAAAAATTCAAACAAACATACAAATTAATCTTACAATGACGCAAACAAAAAAGGTGTAGTAGATAGTAAATTTTAAATTTGACAATGACGTAAATAAAGTTTTTGTCGTTGATAGTACATACCGACACTTTCTCGATAAAGTAAACGAATACAAGGGTAAACAAAATAGAAACAATACCGTAAAAAACCTTTTTGTCCGAATCACACCTCACGACCCACCTGCACGAAGTTAAAAAGTTAAAACACCGATGGCGGGATGTATAACGTGAGATTTTGCCTTGCTACAGGTCACCAACAGATCCCTCAGAGAGTAGTTGCAATGTTGTTTTCTTTTTGTGCAGACAGCTTGTGACTCATACAACACGAGTAATCGGACTTTTATGGTTACTTACCTTTAGTGGAGCTAAAACTGGCTCTCTGAAATGAAGGGATGTTTCGTATCAACATATAATTTGAGAACTCTAGCATTCCAATAATATCTAGCAGAGTTTTTTTTCAATTTTGGATCCGCGAAGGAAGTTTTTGGAAAAGTAATTGTCTTCTATTCCTTAACCCAATGCTGTGCATAACTATGCAAATCTTCTTTCTCCATTTTGTTTGGGGAAAAAAACCCCCGATGTTATAGATTAGAAATGTTAATTAAGCGAGGGACTGATGAAGTGCATGTATAGAAAAGTCGAAAGTTTGAAAAATGCTAAAAACTGAAGGTTTTTCTATTTGAAATGACAGTTTTTGAATTTTAAGAACAATTCACTTTGCCACAGTACTTCAGAAGTCCTTTCCTTACTTCTGTTTACAAGTATGTATTTAAAGAGTTTTAGGAGAGGCTTATTAGACCAAATAGAAGCCACAATAACATACCGCTGTTCGCAAGGAGACTAATGCAAAATCAGTTTCCAATCAAATTGTGGTTAAGCAAATCGGAAATATCAAAAAACACACAACTCAGGCTTGTGATTCAGGTATAAGTATGTTGTTTTTAGTATACTGACTGTCAATGCTTAATTAATTTAACTGGCAGGTGACATAGTGTTTTTTATATACAAATGCGATACTGGTAATGTGCTTCAGTTATAGAAGGTCTATGTCGGGCGGGCGAGCTGGTGAGAACCTATTTTGCAAAACAAACTCCTACGATTTTCATAGGAAGAGGATTACTCAGATTTTAAACGTCTAACGTGACGGTACCCAAATTGCACCTATTTTGACAGTTTTTTCGCCTAAGTTTTTTTATGATAAAGACAAAAATTTCCATTCTGTGTTTATTTTGTAGCCGTATCCTTCTTTATTATATAGGTACACCAATTTGATTTTTAATCCCTATTGAGTCATAGAAAAATGGGTTTGAATCGACCTCCAAACTATCCATGATTCCGTAATGAGGAGTACCCAAATTGCATCCATGCTTAAATTCACATCATTAAAAATCAAATAGCAGATGTTTTGTTTTATTTTTTCAAATATTTAGAACAATTTGACATTAGTACATGCTCACTATTTATTTCTTTTAAAATGGATGCTTGTAACATATTTTTTTTGTTCATTTTTAAAAGATGACTTTTTGTGAACGTCGCATGGCGGCGTTTTCGTACATTTTTCTTTTCCAGTGAAAGCTTCAGCTGTTGATATAAACTGTGAATGTTTAGTGTATATTTGAATATATTCACCTATTTTGTAAGACGTGTATAATGTCAAATAACTAAAATATAAATTGTTTAGTCTCAAAGAAAACTTTTAAGAATTTCTCAGCTGTTTATGTTGAATAGGTGCAATTTGGGTACTCGGTGCAATTTGGGTACCTTGACGTTAAATCTTTGTCGAAAGGACTAACTTTGGAAAATGAGTTCTTCTCTGGTTACCCTTTGTAATGGTGAAAGATTAAAAGAGTTTATAGTGAGGACTATCTAAGATATTGGATGCTAGTTTGTCTAGTATAATGAGTGTTCGTTTTTATGTCTAAGAATTTTGGTCTGTATTTGGATTTTCCAAATATGTGTTTGATGAAAAGAAGTGGTTGGCTCCTGTATGCAGAATGTCATGTTTAGTGGCGAATAGTCGACACCGACGTGTGCTCTGTATAAAGACCTTCATTATTTTCAAAGAAGAACAACCGGAGCAAAAAGATTAAATATCAATTTTGCGCACTTATCCAGTGGAATAAGACATTACTATTATTGAATATATGTTTATTTATACAAAAGGAACACAATATCAATTTTTCATTTTTTTGCGAATTTTCCCTTTAAAGCGTCATGTTTTAGTGGCGAATAGTCGACGTCGACATGTGGTCTGTATAAAGACATTCATTATTTTCAATGAAGAATACCGGAGCATAAAGTAATAACAATACTATTGAAGTTATCATTGGGACATAAGGTACTGCGAATTAAAGTTAAAGCTCTTCCTCTCCAATTCTTGGTGGGGATGTTCTGTTGGATTCCGAGATGTATCTATATCTACTTATTAGAGGAAAAACACTATACTTGTAAGCGACACAATAATATAAATTACAAATTAGGCGATAAACTTATATGTTATACATAAGGGAATGACAGTTGTCTATCTTCTAACAGGAAATCGAGTGATGCATTCATGAATAATACTTTTGATGTATACATCACTTATATTATGTATTAGGTACGTCCGATATAGAGCCGTCCCTTTTCCGACATTTCTTACGTATTATTATATAGGCATTCCAACTTCATTTTAAAAGGTACAAAAAGATATAGAAAAATAGTGTTAATAAAGAGTATTCTGCATCAAAAATACCTAACGACTATTCAAAATGTGTCGATCTGTTCATTTGTATACATAGATTACAAATATCATAAAGGCATTCAATTTTTCAGTTTTGTTTTGTATTAGGTACCTGTAACGAAGAGAAAAAGACCTACAGTTTGTACAAATTAAAAAAAAGAGTTATGACGCTTTGTCCAACGAATATCACTTGAAATACACAAAAAAAAAAAAAAACGAAAAAAGGAAATTCACACAATTTTTAAATATTGGTCGTCTCGACCCGCCTCAACATATCTTTACACAATTTTAAAGACTGTTAGAATATGATACAGCGTTTATCTTGACCGATGGTTCTCTTTGCGAGCTGAATAGTAAAACTTAAAATTCAAACCAAACACACACATTGATAAAAAGAAGTTAGATATAATTTTCTATTGGAAGGCATATATTATCATATTTATACCTATAGGGCTTACATTTTGGTAAATAGTCTGCCCCCCATTAAGTTGGAAATAAACAATCTTGCCTTATTACACATGAAAATAAATATTCTGGCACAAATGTATTCAAAATGTTCAAAATATTGTTGGCTCGCTTCACTCGCCACATTTACAAAGGTATACAATAGTAACAGATAATCCAGAAAAGCACTTCGGACGCATACAATTTATACATTTATTTTCATTTTTTTACGTACGCATACGCCCCTAGACCGAAAAATATAAATTTGTTTAAAAATCGTTGACAAAAAAATTGCATCGCTTCGCTCAGCTGTATTGTTGGCAATAACACCCCTTCCCTAGGACGCTGGCACAGGCACTTGTCTCTGAAAAAATCCTTAGCCACCTGCAAGTTGGAAATAAATATTCTGAACTCATCAAATTTACCAGGCCCCCACCTCAGAATTCGTTCCCCAAGTATGAATGATAGGTCAAATACGTATGGAGGGTTTGATTAATTCGAAAGTCCGGATGTCTCTAGTACCCACTCAATGTATAACCACTTAAATAAGGACTGACTATGGTAGTATATGTATAATTCTATTTACAGGAACCGGCCAATGAAGACTATGAATAAAAGGAGATGTGGGATAACCGTTCATGATACAAAAAACCAAAATCACAAATAACCAAAAGACACATAAAGACTGTCCTCAACAATAGACAAGCGTTAAAATAATATGAGCACGTCCCGAATTTGAATGAATTAAACAGATCTATCAAAGATCAGTCTAAAACATCAACTTCTCCGAATAAAAGAATGAAACAAAAAAGGACGAAAAAAACAATGAGATAAGACACCAACTGGCGATGTTCCAGATTTAGGATAGGCACATACAATTGTGGCAGAATTAACAAGGTTTTATTTTGGATCTCAACACTTCCCGTTTTTGATATCGGCAACTGGATTAGCAAAATGAACTTTATGTTCAGTAGTTGTCGTTTGTTGATATGGTTCATAAGTGTTTCTCGTTTCTCGTTTTTTATATAGATTAGACCGTTGGTTTTCCCGTTTGAATGGTTTTACACTAGTAATTTTTGGGGCCCTTTATAGCTTGCTGTTCGGTGTGAGCCAATGCTCCGTGTTGAAGACCGTACTTTGACCTATAATGGTTTACTTTTATAAATTTTGCCTTGGATGGAGAGTTGTCTCATTGGCACTCATACCACATCTTCTTATATCTATTTAGGGACTTGAAAAGTAGAGACAGATCCACCTAAGGACAACTTTGAATGAGGGCGTTTGGATAATAATTGTACTCTTCATTAAAAAAAACACAAGAAGATACCAAGGGAAGGGACACAAAATTTTCAGACAAAATCACAGAAAAGACAAAAAAAACAAAACAAAAACAAATGACAAAATAGAGTTAATTGAACATTGCAGTCTATACAAAAATTGAGCATAACTTTAGTTGACAGTTATATATCAAATAAACAAATTGATAAATGGTTAACAGCTTATCAAAGATATCTCAGATTACTAATTCTGTGAACCAATAATAAGTATTTAAATCTATTTATATTCTTAAGATTTACACACCACTTTACATGAACTCGTTTATCATATGTGATCAATACGATCAATGACCACCTATACAGGTATATGAGGGTATCGATGGTTTTTAAACGGAAATTTATAATGCATAAAGCTAAAAGATGTCAAATAATAATGTTTTTGTTGTATAAATTGTAAATAAATATGAGACTCCTTTGACAGACAGCTAGATAGTTGTCGATTCTAATGTAACTGATACCCGGGAAGAAAACGATTTCACAATAGATACCTACCCTTTATTTCGAAATCATAACACTATATATAAATAGGTAGAATAAAATGGCGGAGACACCTGACTTTCCCTGACAGCATAAACAACAAATGGATATTGTATGATTTGTTATTTTTATTAAGGATTACAAAAATGAAACAAGAATTCCGTAAGTATAATCATGTCATTTTATATTTTGTTTAAATCTCTAACAATGTCGACAAGTAGGGTCAGTTTAATTAAAAATAATGTCAACAATGAGGACAAGTTTCTTCATAGATAAATAAATGTTGCGTAAAAGGGCACATATATAATCATATATACAATAATGTAGCTCAGACTACGAAAAAAAAACCCCAAAAACTGAAAAGGTTCAATAAAGAAAACCGGAACACTAGTGCAAGGACAGGTCTCTCAATTAATTATGCAATGTGGTTTAGGTAAGGGGGCTTAGGTGTGGCTACGGTGTGTTTTTATAAGCACAACTGATCTCGAACGTAAATATCAGCATAATTATGCTGTTCTGTATAAATTTACGTATACATGCAATTTATGTGTACAATTATTTGAAATTTGCACAATCAAATTAAGTTTTTCCATCTATTTTCGCTTTTCGATTTTTGGAAACCCTTAACAATATTGAGTTATCCGTGATTCTGAATTAATATGGTAATAGCAGCATCACCTTTCCAAATAACGTTGTCTCCCTTTTTGATTTTTTTATAAATGAAACTTTTTATCGATCTAGATGTTGAGCTAGGATTTCGAAATTAAGAAGCTGAGCAACAGGACATATACTTAGTTATTTGTTTAGGTTATATCGATTAATTTCTTTTAATTTCAGAAAGAAATATAAATTCAGAGGACAATGATCTAGGTTTTTGTGGAAGCTGTTGTGTTGCTTTGTCAACAATTCTCATCATTTTTACTTTTCCATTCTCCTTATGTTTCATAATAAAGGTAAGCTATTCTGTTTGTTTGCTCAATTTTCCAATAACGTAAGTTTTTCACTTAAAAGTATGTTGCTCAATGGCTCGAGCGGGAGGTCGTGTTCGATGACCGACCGGGTCAAACCAAAGACTTGAAAAATTGCTGCTTCTCCGCTAATCATGTGGCCTTTAGGAGTAAGAACAAAGACTTTTCGGGCCGGAGTCAGAATAATGTGTACGGGTAAGGTGACATGTCTTCCTGCGGACTGTTTCCATGTGAACTAGCAAGTTAAAATTAGTGTCGGTATAGTGCAAACTACAGGTCACACTACGGTCTTCATAAATAAGTTATCGCAATATTTCATTAGAACTTGACATTTTATTCTATGTTTGAATTCAAATTTAACGTATCAAGGAGAAATTCCTCTGTAAGAATTTGGGTTATTTCTCTTAATCCATTTGATTTCGTGTTTTAAGTACAGTCAAGTATCCCTCTCTGATCATCTTTGGAAGAATTCTTTTCTATCTGTTAACATTTTTAATTGATTTTGTTAAATTTTCATTAATATGGGAAAATTGTTTTCTTTAATTAGTTTCCGTAGAAAGTGTGAAGAACATTACATTAAATTGTAACGGCATTTTACATTTAAGATACAGTAACTGTTAATCATGCCTAAATATTTAGTTTTTCAGTGAGTCTTAACAGTTGACCACTCTTTCAAAGGTATTTTTGTATATTGATTGATTGGGTCTTACCATATTTCTATGCCCAGTCATCGTTTGTGAGGTGAATGGTTAACATTAATGAGACACCAACCCAACATACTGTAATCATAAACTAACATCCGAAAATATAATTTTAAGTCTGGTCGACTGGATATTTGTCTCATTGGCTATCATACCACGTCTCCTAATTTTTATATAATACACTTCTGATGCTTTTCATTGTAGATTGTACAGGAATATGAACGTGTTGTTATATTCAGACTTGGGCGGGTTATTTCTGGTGGTGCTAGAGGACCAGGTAAACTATTCATTGTCGTAATACGTTAACATTGTTTCTTGTATTTTTTTTTTCCTTTTTTTTTTTACATTTTTCCTTTAGTTTTCCATTTCATAGATATCATAACTGTATTAAAACTAAAACTGCAACTCCGATATTAAAAGATGACCAACGAAGGATTTTTGTTTTGTGTTCGGAATGACCCCTCTTGTTTTAATTTGAGCTTTCTCAACTTTAGTTGCGAGTCTGTCTGATGAAAGTTATACCGGAAACACGAGCCATCGGTATCAGACGTTTATTACTTCCACGGGGTCGAACTAATGAACTATCAACTCCGAGCATGCCAATCACCTGCAATCAGTGATTCGTAACTAAAATAAAATATAATTTGTCTGTAAATGTTCATAAAGTGTATAATTGTATTAAAGCTATAAGCTTGTAAGTCCTCCAATGGAACGCCTCAGCTGTCTTATGTGGAACTCTGATATTACTTTATGTTGTTTTATTATTACTTGATGATATTTTGTCTTTGCTTAATATGGTTTTGACATTACGTAATGATGTTTTGATATAACTCAATATGGAATAATCATTACTTAATGATATTTCGATATTACACGATATGGTTTCGTATTGACTTGATATAGTTTTGTCATTACTCAATATGACTTTAGCTGAGTCTGTTAGTCCCTCAGGCAATATTGACCTTTATCAGCTTTCTCTGTTCTGGAAGGTACCTTTGATATTCATGTTTTAAAAAACGTTGAAGGCATATTCCAGAAACACGAGTCGAGCGCAGAGAAGTAGGTATATTTTTCTATCACTCGTTAGGTACAGCTGCTGTTAATTGGACCATCAGTCCCTAAGGGTACCATCCAACCAGTAATCGGTTCTTTGGTATACTGGAACAATTAATATGATACATTTACGAGCGCATGGGGCGTAGAAAACCCCCTTTTGTGCGTAATATTTCATCATATTTTTCCGAATTTTATTGATTTTTTTCTCTCATTCATAGAATCTTACAATAATGTAGTTTATACTTGCTTCCTCTCTATTCTTATTTCCAACAGGCGATTGAACCCCCAATTTTGAGTGTTTAAGATTTTTTATTATAATGTATTCTTCAATATTTCGATTTATTTTCCATTTCTTTATGCGTTCTACCTCTTGTTAATTTTGTTGTAATGTTTATGGTTTTCAAAGAGTGCAAATATATTGATACATACTACACGTCTAATTATATGTAAAATAAATAAATCATGTTTCGTTATAGGTTTATTCATCGTGTTTCCTTGCATCGACGAATATGTAAAGATAGATTTAAGAGTGGTGTCCGTGAATATTCCCCCACAGGAGGTAAGTTCCCAGACTTGAGAGGGGCCTGATTTATAGACATGTACAACTGTTACCAAACTATCTAAAACGAAAAACAATTTTGATATTTTAAATGTGAATAAAGACAGATCGAAATATTTCAAAACAATAAAAACCAAATCTCAAACAGGGCTAAATTAAATTCACATCATATACATATAATTTATGTTTTATGCTCATATATTTTCTTGTGCGTCTATTATACATTATGCACGCTTTTATACATGTAATCAACACAGTTTTCTGTTGTCTATTAAAGTAAAAAACATTATGATAGAAATCGGAATTAGAAATCGGAATATCAAAGCTTTTGTCTCCATTACGATAGCAAAATAAATACTAGTAGTACTATAAGATATAAGAATATGTGATAGATTGCAAAGGAGACAACTATCCACCAAAGACTAAACGACAAGAATGTAAACAGCTTACAGAGGTGCGACTTTCAACAATGAGCAAAACCAATTCATTCCAGTAAACTATTAAAGGCTCAAGAATATCAAAATGTAAAGCAGTTCAAATGATAAAACAAAAGACCTGATTTGAGCTAATAATATTGAATTAAACACTATGGCAGGCAACAACCAACGACAACCATTGGACAACAGGAGCGTATTGGACTACAGGCTCGATGCAAAGACTATTTCTTCTCGACAATCATGTACAAGAATTACGGACATTTCAAGGCGAGATAACTCGTGTTACTTTTCTATTCTGGTTCCCATCTTGTTCTCATCGTCTGGTTACCAGTAGATAAGAATAGATAACTCCCCTAAACGAACACCCCGCCAATAGATGTCACTTTGACGTTATGCCTATATAGCTTATGATACTAGCACGCAGTTATATGATAATTCCAAACGCAGTTGGATTTAAGAAAGAAACCCCGCGTACAACATAGACAGATGAATGATGAAGAAATTGCCGATAGAAAAGAAAAAATTAAAAAAAGAAAAGTTTTGCATGCCCTATGATGTAGAAAGAATATTTTCTGTTAACGATGGTTCAAAAGAGATACGTTTACATGCTATTATATTTCCTATATTTATAATATATGTATATCTGGTGATCAATACTTTTTAAAAAATTTTTTCTTAATCTGGTAAATTTTCTTATTGACTGTATGCAATTTGTAACCCTGTTTATAGTACACACGACCTTTTCGGAAGCTTTAAGATAGTCCAAATAATTATCATCGGTGTTTCTAATTTTAACAAGTTCAATAAAAGAAACCTTTTAAAGCCGCAGGCAAACTGATCTATCCCTGTATATTTCTTTTTATTTGAGTTAGATGAAAATCCAATATACAAATCCTTGAGTATTATATAAAAAAAAAAAAAAAAAAAAAATAGCATTTAACTATCCAACGTGATTCTGGAAAAGGATAGACAATTTATGAATATGGCGAAGACATAATCTTTCAATCAGTTTAATTGAAGTGTGGAGCTGGCATGTCAGTTATTGCTAGTAGTCCTTAGTTTGTTAATTTATCATGTATCATTGTCATTTTGCTTAGTGTCTTTTGTTATCTATTCTGACATCGGACTCGGACTTCTTTTAAACTGAGTTTTAGTATTACTGTGCGTATTGCTGTGTTTTGTTTATTCTTCATAGGCTAGAGGTATAGAGGGAGGGTTGAAATCTCACAAAACATATAAATAAAAGCTACAGAAAGGCAATATCATAAATATGACAAGATGTACATTACTGTCAATTTTTGATTTTATTTGATATGGGTAGGTCACATGTATTCGATATTGACATTGTATAAGCCAGATGTATACTCCATGTTGCATTTTACTGATCTAGGTAACACGTAAAATCATTAACACCTGTGGATTAAATTGTAATATTTTCCTGTCCTCTAGGAACATAAAATTTACATAATTCACTACCCTTAATTAGACATAGATATCAGTAAATAAAACCGCAAACTTTCTCCTTAAAGTTGGGGGCATATTGTTTTACCCCTGTCCGTCCGTCCCATTATGGGTATTTAGTTATTAAATTTAACTCCTTCTACAGTTTGAATGCTAGAAAGTTTTTACGTCAATTGCTGGCTGGTTTAGTGGTTTGTACATATATTGAAGGTGTGCATGTGGTCAGGGTTTAATATTTGCTCTTTTGGGAGATAGTTGAAATTATTTTAAAATAATACTTTGCATCTGCGGGGGCATCATTTGTGTCTCCCAGACACAAAAAAATCTCAGATAAAGTTCTACATTGTCTTTGTTATGATACAGTTACTTCAGAGTGAAGTGCGGGGCATCACTTTGTCTAGTTAATTTTATAATTATTTTTGTTGTAATTAATCTTATTTGAAAATATTCGTTCATATTTCAGCCGTATCTCAAATTTTTTTCACTTTATAAAATTAGTTTATATGTGTTACCCTATATTCTTGTGTGTAGAATACTCTTAAACATAAGAATAGAGGGCAACATATATAAATTATTATTGTTAAATCGCATTGATAAGAGTTTGAACACTTTAGACAAGGTAAAAAAGTTGATGTGAAAAGACTATTTTCAAATTATAAATTAACTGCAAAAAATAAAAAAGGGGGTCTCCCAACAAGCTCTTGTGCATGGACTACTATATTTTCAATATAGTACTTCAATGATAAGATAAAATAGTAACATATGGTATTGAATAGTGATACAGCACCGGAAAGGATTGGCCGTGGCACCATGGGACGCTTATACAATATACTATGTAAATATTGACACATTCGTGTTTATATGTTAGCTGAGATCGATAATTATGGAGCTTTTCTTAAAAAGGACTTCGATGTTTTTCGTCATTTGTATTATTAAACGACATTTTATGAATATACTAAACAAGGATTTGTATAGTACTATACAAATCCTTGTGCTAAACAACAAGATTAATGTATGAAGGAGAATATAAAGATAGCATATCCTAACAATGATTTTGATATCTTACTGTATACATTCAAAATACTTGCATTTACTTCTTTGATCATTTCTTATAATGATAAGAATAATATTCCTATACCTTTTCATTATACAAAACTTGTATAAAATTTTGTATGTTTTGAATAACATTAAAATTGCATGTTGTCATCTTTTCTATTTCAATTTAGTTTTCAGATTTCGTAGACATTTTTTCAATAATACAATCATGCAACTGTGTATTCAAATATTTGATAATAATAATATAATTACTCAAATCAAAATAAGAATAATTAAATAGCCTTTAAAAAAAAGAAAAAAAAAACTTTTTGCATATTTTTCTTCAAGATGTCAACAAAACCACACTACTTTTAAAATTTTGATGTTTAAAGAACTCTTTGGTATAATAGAAATTAATATATTGTTTAAAACCTAACTAGATATTTAAAATGATGGATGTAATTAGAAAAGAAGTTCACATCATAAAAATTAGAATTCAACTAAATAACAAGACCAATTTGACTTTGAATACGGTCAATCTTAGTTGAATGAATATACGTCGTATTCATAAATAATGAAGTTTCACTTTCAAATGCTTAGGGACAACAGTAAACATTATTATAAAATGACGATTCTTATACCATTTGATAGGAAAATTATTTGCCAATACTGTATAATTTGTTAATTTGATTTACAATAAAAAATGAATTTAATATGATTTTTTATAAAATATGTATACCTCGTAATTTAACATATCTCAACCAGAAGAGAACCCGACGTTCAACATGATAGGGACAACAGTAAATATCAAGATAAAGTGGATTTTATTACACCATTTCAAAGCTAAAAAATTGGCGAGATCTCTATAGTTTATTAATTTTATATGAGATTTATAAAATAGACGTAGTATTCGTTTATTTAGCTAGTGGTCATAATTCCCCA
The DNA here is from genome assembly GCA_017311375.1 of Mytilus coruscus. NCBI lineage: Eukaryota > Metazoa > Mollusca > Bivalvia > Mytilida > Mytilidae > Mytilus > Mytilus coruscus. The sequence continues at coordinate 84,445,764 of CM029596.1, read as the reverse complement.
TAGACAATAACGTTAAAAAAATTTCAATGATTGCGGTTCTCTGTGTGGTAGCTGATAAAGCCATCCAGCTGAGCTGTCCGCAATTCTTGTGTATGACCATCTGTATAAACTTCCAATTTGTTAGTACTTTATAATTAAAAACATAAGTTTAAATTCAAACATAGACTCGGTTCTCTCTGATATCAATATGCACAGAATATATTGATATATCTACTGCTTATATCTATCTAGTTGATTACAAAAGTAATTAAATTTCAGATATTGACAAAGGATTCAGTAACTGTTTCCGTTGACGCTGTGATATTTACCAGGATATTTGACCCCGTCATGGCCACATGTAACGTAGCCAATGCTAGATATTCTACATCCTTACTGGCAGCAACAACTCTCAGGAATGTGCTGGGTACAAAAAACATGGCGGAATTATTATCTGATCGTGATACAATCGCGGACCATATGCAGGTAAAATGTATTTATACTGCACTCGTTCTATTTGAGCAGTCAAAATGCGTTGACTGTATATTTCTATGTCGTATACAGTCACTGACCCGATATCACTTTTCCTCATGAATATTTAAATAGAAGTTGCCGAAACTATATTTAATTATTCATACGACCTCTTCAACTTGTTCTTGTTTTCAATGTATACAGTGATGCGTGGAACGACTCAAACTTATCTCTTTTACAAATTTTGGAAAAACATATTTCACTTGTTAGTATTTTTGTTTGAAACCTTTAAATCATTATGTTTTATTCTTATTGTTGATATTTTAGTCCATTCTCAAACGAATTTCGTTCGCCATCGATCGCGGGTTTCAACAGGTAATGTACATTTCATTGTGTTGTATATTTCTCCGCCTCAGATATGAGGTCTTTTTTAAAGGGGATTTAAATCAAATAAATAGCATTAACACATTAAACAACAATTGAAAATGCTTTTTCTAGATTGCAGTATAAAGACAATAATAGTGCATTGACTTGACATACCAACGATATAAGGATTCGGCCCGAAACAGGGAAAAATCTCGACAGAGCCTCGCATTTAACCGTTTCTAAGCCTCATCCTTATATCGTTGATATGTCAAGTCTATGCACTATTATTGTCTATATCTTTGGTAGACATGATCTGTTCTTTGCGATTATTAATCAAATATATATTGATATGTCACATCGTGAAGAACACATGACAAACTATCTTTAAGGGATTGATGGGTGGACGGTGTTTAACGTCCGATTGTAAACATTACATGCATATCAGGACAAGAACATATTGATATGATATATAACGTGCAGCCCTGCTTTGTACTAGACCGACACACTAAATTTGATTTCTAACTGGCTAGTTCGGAAGGTCCACAGGAAGACATATCACCCTACCCGGACACATTGTTCTGACTCCTAGCTGACCAGATTTTGCTCTTAATCCTAAATGCTAGAGAAGCAGCTAATGCAATTGTTTCAAAACATTATCTTTATTATTTACAATTTGATCTTTAGGCGTGTGTAGGTTGGTGGAAGGAGTTTACAAGAGTTCGTGTAATTTGGAAATATAAGCATTTTGTTTGTTCAATTAATGAACTGATGATATGAATGCATATTTATATGTTTTTATATAGGAAATATTAGACGAATCTACAGATCCCTGGGGTGTACAAATTGAAAGAGTTGAAATGTAAGTAATTCAGATGTTAATGTCTCATTGCTGAGAATCAAACGGTGATTGGTTGATTTTAAATTCAGATATTATTTATTGTCTCAAAGCTGAAAGCCGAGCGATGATCTTAAGATGCTCTTTTTCTAGTCCACTGGTGTTTGATGTCATTATTTTGATATTGAGGACGTCTCCCACTATTTATCATATTTCAGATGATACATGGCTAAAAACAGTACAGAATTATTTTGATAATTAGTTTGGAATGAAAGTGATAATATGAATTGTTTTTAGATTTTCTATGTAAGTTTTACTGTTTTCCATAGGGTTATAAATCATATAGATTATAACATTAAAAAAACCCATTTACAACAATATATCACCTTTTTCTTCGAAAAAATTGTCGTTTAGATAATGCACCCACTTTGATGATAGTCTGACCACTAGGACAACCTTTTTTTTTTATTTCATTTTATCTGAAAAAATACATTTCTATTCAGAAAAGATGTTAAACTACCGATACAGCTACAACGAGCAATGGCTGCTGAAGCTGAAGCGTCAAGAGAAGCACTCGCCAAAGTAAGTTACGTTTAGAAACCAAGTTTTGATGCTGCTGAAGCTCCATAATAGACGTGGTAAAATTTAATAGACACAACGTGACAAGTTTAACATTTCTTTTTTCCCCATTTTGATATGCAGATACATACTACAATGTATTGCTTTATTACACCTGAAGTTAAGACGAGCATATTTCATGATTTTAACTTTTCAGTCTTATGTTTTTTTCAAAAAAAAACCCCACAAAAAAAAACGTACACATTAACAAAGACACAAAGACGATTCATTTAATTTCGTGGATATACAGTTCCTTAGATTCCAGAAAAAAATATTTTTTGTGGATACATGATTTCGTTGTTTTCGAATATTTTGCATATTAAAAGACTTACAGGAAATTTTATTTAGTTGAACATTAGAATTTGAGGTTCAGCTATTCCCACAAAATCCCAAATATGCGATAAACGACAATGAAAAACAATATATACCAGTCTTGTACATGTATGACTAAATATTTCCAATATGTTTTGTACAGTTGATAGCGGCTGAAGGCGAACAGAGAGCATCAGTGGCCCTAAAAGACGCAGCCGAGATTATGATGCAGTCACCGACTGCCATGCAACTCAGATATATGCAGACCCTCGGTACTGTAGCTGCAGAACGAGAATCTACCATTATATTCCCATTACCTATGGAAACAATGTTCTCACTTGATAAAGTGGTTCATCAGAGAAAGCTTACACCAATAAAAACACAAGCGTTTGCCAATACCGAGGTCGTTTCTTACAGTACCGAAGGCGTTTCTGCCAAAATCGAAATTGCATCTGACAATGCCGACGTCTTATCTGATAATTTGGAAGTTGTGTCTATCCATACCGAAGTCACAACATTGTAACGTCTATATACATATATCCAATGACCTATTTGCAGTCGGATTTCTTGATTTATGGTGCCTGTCCTGGTTATATTAACGGTTTCTTATGAATTACTTTGCCTTCTACGCTATGTTTTTTATATTATCAGTATATTTAAATAAAGTTTTTATTTGTAACGTTTACTTGTCTTACTGCCCCTGTTAGGTAAATAAAGTAGCTTCTTGTTGAATTTTTTTTTTCAAGCATTAATATTTTACGTTGAATAGAATGGATAGACCTTTTTGATGACTTTCAAATGGACAACTAATTCAGCACCGCACAAATGTGGATTTGTTGCTAAATAAGTATGAAAAAGGATTCACCTAGATGATGTAGTTCTTTTTAAATAATCATAAAGATGAAGTACATTTTGTGTATCTCAATGTACTAGAAATAGAGGGCAGTCACCATTAAAACAACAGGGTATACCTAATACTTACTTTAACAAGTAGATATAAACACCAAAAGGTCGTTCTAAGAACATAAAACTTCACGGCATCCATCATGGCAAACTTTGAATTAAATTTCCAAACTGTTAATTATTCTTGCATAATACCTATATCAACTATCGTAACGTTTAGTGTACAAATTTTTTCAGCTGGTCCCTTCTCAAAAATTCTACAGTGCTTTCCTTGAGAAAGTAAGAAACTTCAATAACTGTCATTTAAACTCCTTAGTCAGAGTTATTTTCAGATCTGATGGTATTTCTTTCCATCTTGAATTGCCCGATTTTTATTAAATGCATATAACATATGAGTCTTCATATTAACATATTTATTAAGCATCCAATTCGTTAATATCCGACATTTAAAGACGATCTCATCTTCGGAAAAGAGAGGCGAAAGATAGCAAAGGGATATCTAAATTCATAAGTGAAAACAAACAGATAATGCCATGGCAAAATAACGATGAAAAGACAGTGTATACACCGAAAGTAATGGTCTCTACAATAGATCAGTGTCTACATCAATACTGATGGTCTCTACAATAGACCAGTTTCTACACCGAAAGTGATGGTCTCTACAATAGAGCAGTGTATACTCCGAAAGTGATGGTCTCTACAATAGACCACTGTCTACACCAAAAGTGATGGTGGTCTCTACAAAAGACCATTATATACACTGAAAGTGATGGTATCTATAATAGATCAGTGTATGCACCGAAAGTTATGGTCTCTACAATAGACCAGTGTCAACACCGAAAGTGATGGTCTCTACATTAGACCAGTGTATGCACCGAAAATGATGGTATCTACAATTGATCAGTGTATACACCAAAAGTGATGGTCTCTACAACAGACCAGTGTCTACACCCAAAGATGATGGTCTCTACAATAGACCACTGTCTACACCAAAAGTGATGGTGGTCTACAAAAGACCATTGTATACACCGAAAGTGATGGTATCTACAATAGATCAGTATATGCACCGAGAGTGATGGTATCTGCAATAGACCTGGGTATACTCCGAAAGTGATGGTCTTACAATAGACATGTGTCAACACCGAAAGTGATGATCTCTACATTAGACCAGTGTATACACCGAAAATGATGGTATCTACAATTGATCAATGTATACAACGATAGTGATGGTCTCTACTATAGACCACTGTCTACATCCAAAGGGATTGTATTTTCAAAAGACCTGTGTATACACCGAAAGTGGTGGTATCGACAGTAGACCGATGTCTACACCGAAAGTGGTGGTCTCAATAATAGACCAATGTCTACACCGAAAGGGATGGTCTCTATAATAGAACAATGTCTATACCGAAAGGGATGGTCTCTATAATAGACCAGTGTCTATACCGAAAGTCAAGATCGTCAACAATGTCGATTTATCTGAACCAAAAAAATGTGAAGATCTAGTTCTTTCCTTGTTTGTCCAAAAACAACAAGAAAAGACATATAAGGCTAAACATTATTGTTCATTTTGGATATTATATTAATTTTTAAGTATGAAAATAAGAAGATGTGGTATGATTGCCAATGAAACAACTCTTTGACACTATATTTTCAGTATGTCAATTGAGTGTGACCCTGCTTTAATTGGTTTTGTGTATAGGTCCCTCCCATGCATGTGAGAACGTTGTCCATACGTTATGTTTTTTTTTCTTTCGGTTTTAGTACTAGTTTTGTATCTATTTTTTCTGGCTGTAAATTGTACACAGAATCAAGTTATTCAATATGTGTTAAACGACCAATATTAACATTGTTATTAATTATGAAGTTCTGACGAAAACAAATAAAGTAATTAACCAAACAATCTGAACGAAATCGCATATTTATCTTTAAAAACACAACCAAAGGGAAGAACATTAAAAGAGGGCGGAAGATACCAAAGGGATAGTCAAACTCATAATTCGAAAACAAATTAACAACGCAATGGCATAAAACGAAAAACAACTAAAAGACAAACAAGAGTCTACAGATCCTGCTCCACATGTGGCACCATCGTGCTGCTTATGTTAGTAGAAACCCGGTGATAAGTCTAAGTCGGTAGGTCTCATTAGAGAAAAGAGGATTGTGGTTACAACAATTCGAACATGTCCGTCGTCATCTGTGAAAACATTTATCATAACGGCCAAGAACCAGTGATGGCGTCCGTAATTTTTTTGAAGAAAGGACTTAAAATTTCACCCTTAGGAACTCTTGGTTTAATAGCTCCCTTGTAAGCAGCAACCCCCTATCAATGAAGTCGTGGTAGGAAATGCAAGCCCTGGAATATCGTATCAACTTGGAGATATATTCTCCATATACAGCCGCTGCAGTAATGTTGCTACATAGAAATGGAAAGTTCATAATAGGGAAGCTGAATTCATCTCTTTTCTTGTAAAGCTTTGTTCTCACCTACCCTCACTGTCAAGTTCTAGATGAACGTAAGGTATTAGCAGACTTAACTATATCTGCTTTATCCTTTATTTCAAGTTCGATGGGATATATACGTTCAAGAAAGTCATCAAACTTTGAATTAATCAATGACAGGACATAACTTATATAGAGAAACGGGAAGTTAAAGGATATTGCTAAGCTTCTTTTAATTCTTCCTTAAAAGCTCCTGTATGAAGTCTGCCTCATATGAATAAAGGAACAAGTCTGCAAGAAGAGGAGTAGTAGGTTTCCATGAGCATGCCGATTGTTTATTGAAAAACACGTCCTCCGTACGTACATGTAACAAAAAATTTGTCAATTAAGAAATGAAGCATCTTGATAATTTCAGTTTCAGTGAATTTTTTGTTTGAATCAGAGTGTTGTTTTTTTTTTTTTTTTTTTTTACAAAATACGATTTATCCCTCTTTAAAACAAGATATTTGTACCTACGTTGGCCATTCTTTTTTATGAAACAAAGTAGGACCAACTTTTTCAATTTGTCTTTTTAAATTTGGAAGTGGGAATACTTGTGTAAAGGGTAGAAAAGTTAAATGTTTTAATACTATTGTAAGAGGAAAGAGACTTAGATTGTATGTCCACTTACAGAACTTTGGATTTTTTTATGTATCCACATCTGATTCATATCGCCCCTAGGAAAGGTTGTTTCACAATACCTCTGAGGCCAGGCTTTGATTGCTGATAAAATTGATGTTAATAACTTAGAAAGAGGTTTCGTGGATCACTTGGAAAACCCAGCAATATAACGTTGTTTGAAAGGACACTTATGTAATTTAGTAGTTTCACAATAATTCTGAGGCCCGGCTTTGGTTGCTGATAAAATTGATGTTTATAATTTAGAAAGAGGTTTCGCGGATCACTTGGATAACCCAGCAATATAAAGGAGCAGCAGTTTGAAAGGACACTTAAGCAATTTAGGTATCAACTAAACAAACTGAATGAAATCGCATATGTATTTGAAAAAAGCACAAGCAACGGAAAAAGAACAAGCGGCTTAGATTATTCGTACCTTGTCTAGACTGAGAACAATTTTGGCACTTGCTGATTATTGAAAACCGTAAGTTGACCTCAACATGTTCTTTTCTTTTTCTGAAAAAAAATATCTGTTGCTGTCTTATTGACTTATACCCAAAGCAAAATTCAACAGTACTGCGGAATGTTTTTTTACAAATGTCCGTCTGTAATTATTTGAAATCGAATAAATATTGAAGAAAGTGTTTCTTGTAAACACTTTGGCTTTAAGTATAATATCCTGAAGCCAAATTAACATGAAGAGGCTATGACTCTTATATGCTTGAACATTATCTCTAATGGCTTCTCTGAATTAACCGATAAAATGATTGACATCTATATTAGGCGGCTGTCTGCGATTTCTATAGAATGCCATGTAAACAAGGACTTGTATTATATATGAACTTGATTATGTAGTACCACGAGTATGTAAGAGTTGAATCTATATTGTTCTATTGAATTGAACGGCTTTCTAACATTAACAAAAGGTTCCATAAAAAGCGTTTTCTTTAGCAATTGGTGATCCGTGTACTATTATTGTTATCATTCAAATATAGCTCAGTGAAAATCAGTTATGATTTCACATGTATATGTATAAGTATTTATATCTGAGACAAAACGGTCATTTTGAATCGAAAGTCATGTGATATTTTTAAATTTTAAATTTTATTAAAGTAATTACTGATAACCAGTTTTCAGGAAAAAGGCCATTGCGATAAAACGGCCTATAAACATGGCATTAGTATACCAGTTTTAATTTAACCGACAGGTATTATTCATAAAGAAATGTGAATTTTATCTGCAGTTTTACGTATAAGAAGTAGAATTGCATTTCAAATATTTTATAAATAGGTGTGTAAATGGCTTTTACCAAGTGGTATTTAAAATAATACGAGCATGGATATCTTCCAAAGTTTTGTTTGTGTTTTTGTATGCATCAATGGTAGAGATGTCAGGATTTAGAATTCTGTTAGCCTCGAGTTTAGGTCAAGTAAAAATATGCATGCTGATATAGACAAAACCTCAAAAAATGTATGTATATTTATCAAGGATGGGCATCATAACTATCGAATGTTTTATTATATACATGTATATGTTCCCCGGTTGTAAAAAAATGATTCATAATACTCATGTTTGAATGTTGAATCGCTTATCCTTTTTGTAGTTGCTGATGCTTCCCTGATTCCTCAGTATAATTACTCTTGTTTCTTCACTAATGCTTTCTAGATTCATAACTATCACTAGTCTCGACTACTGGCCGATGATTCCCAGGTTGACCACTATTATCGCTCTCGATCACTGACTTGTTTTTTTTTTTACCTTAAATGTATATGGCAAAACCTTTCGGAATTTTGGGTCCACAATGCTCTTCAACTTTGTTCTTAATTTGGCCTTTTTAACTTTTTTGATTCGTTTGTAAACGAAAGGCGCGTCTGGCGTACAAAATTTTATTTCTTGTATCTATGATGAGATTTTTCTAATGTTCTTCACGATAACACTTTCAATTACTGACTGATGTTTCTCAGGTTTGTCACTAATAACGGTCTTGATTTTTCACTGATTCTTCCCATGTTTGCTTCGCATCACGGTGCGGCTATAAGCTATACGCCAGTTTCAGTCGAGTCAGGAATCTGACGCCATCTTGAAATAATTACTAATCACTAGGCTCCGTGTTGAAGATAGATTCTGATTGGTTGCTTTATGATGCGGTTGAGATACAGCAACAGCTATTGGTTTTAATGAGATAAAGAATTACAGACTTTTCTCGTCTCAGGATAAGACATCATATGCCGGAAAATTAACTATGTGTATTTCAGTTCCGATCAACTGTCATTAATTAATGTTCGTTTTATTATGCATATATTGCACACTGAAATTCAACATTGAAACATCAATTATCAATACGTATTTATTTGCTTTGTTAATCTGCAATATGCACGATTTGTTTTGCTAAACAATGTTCCTATATAATGTTTAAAAAAATGCATTATCTGTGTTTTATAACTTCTGCCAATCTAGGCACTCCTCCAGAGAGGCACACCTCCAAAATACTAATTCAATAACCACATGCACACATATTACCTTAAATTAGGATAGAGCGAAGCAGTCCACAGCTTTTTAGAAAGCTCAAACTTGTTATAACTATTATTGCTCTCGATTCCTGGCTGATGCTTCCGATGTTCATCCTATTAGCGATTCCGATCACTGACTGATGCGTCTCAGGAATACTTGCTATTAGTGCTCTCGGTTACTGACTGTTACTAATGTTCTTCACGATAACAATCTAAATTACTGACTGATGTTTTCCATGATTATCAACATATAAGCGCTTTCGATTACTAATTGATGTTTCTAAGGGTCTCCGCGATAATACTATATATTACTGACCGAATTCCAAGCTTCGTCACTCTAATCAGTCTGATTACTGGTTGATATTTCCGCGGTTGATAATTTATCAGTTTCAAGTACCTCAATTCGAATGTAGGTTACCTATATCAGCAGTTTAAATGTCATTAATTTTATGTCAGCAGGCCAAACACTTTGAACTTGATTTTAGTAACTGTGAGCTTTGTTGTTCCTATACCTGTGTTATCTAACATACAGGTATAATATAGTTGTGTGCTTTATTGCAGTGGTTTTATTGTATTTCTTGTATACTAGTATACAGTTATGCGAGTAGTTTAACTCGTCAGTTGTTCAAGAACTTTGTCGGTGCTTGTCTTTAGATATATATAATTTTTAATTGTTATTTAGGAAAAATTGTGTTCATGAAAGATCTTTGATTGGTTAATGTATTTTATTCAATCATGACATTTCTATGGCCGGGCAGATTTATAGTTTGACATAGTATGGTTGATGTCTCATTGACGTTACCCACATCTCATTTAATTTATACGAAAATTGATATCTGCGTATTTGCCAAAGATCTAAGTTTTCTTGGCCTTTTGGTGTAAATTTCTATGAAAATGTATAGTTATGAATCAGGCCTTCTTGTTTGTGGAAGAAATATCTCTACTTGCTGAACTTAGGTTTATTGAATGGATCCAAAATTGAAAATAAAAAGAATTTTGCTTGATGCAAGATGATATAAGAGAGTTTTGTATGAGTTCTATTTACCTTAAAGTAAAATAGAGAATGGAAACAGTTCATTAACAAGTCGGCTAGGAGGCTTGCTCAAGTTGTATTTAATTGATTATCGCATTTCTGTTCAAACATCCAATCCATCCTAATTTTAAGAATTTTGGCGATGTACATTTTACACAAAAAAAAAAAAAAACCAACCAACATTTTTGTAATCAGTAACCTATGACCTTTTTTTTTATTTTGGTAGTTTTGTGGGAAATTAATACATCTGATTAAAACTTATTTATGAATTCTTTTTATATCAGGAAAATATGTTTTGTACTCTTTGATTATAATCAGATAGTATCAATTCCTTTAAAGGAAATCCAATATTAAACTCGGTTCTGATATAATAACCTAATATAAGACACCGCTCCGACTCCTACATAAGTTACGTAAACTCAGTAATGGATTTAGTGGTTTAGGATTTGAGATATTAACAAAATTATTGGTTCCCAACGGACAACTTCAAAGGAATAACATTGTTATCATATTATATTATTATATGTTGCGTCAGATAGTTCTGTTCACGACAAAGTAGTTTATATAATTACGTTGATTGACTTAGTATTTAGTTACGACGGCTCGTGTGCTTCTTTTCCTTGTGGAATTATCTCTTGGTAAGATGGAAAACCTATTTAATAGACTATAATGTAAGGTATTTTGGTATGTAATTGCTTGTTGGTATCGAAAATAGACACCACATCACTGTATTGGTTTATTGTTTTATGAGCTTTGGTTGCTTTATTTTGCTTTGTTTTGCTTTTGTTTGTTTTTATTATTTTGATGTTCTGTTTATGCTTTGTGTCCTTACATTTAATGTTGTTGTTTGTTTGGTGGGTTTTGTCACCTACATACCTGTAATGATACCTATCGCTATTCCATCCTAGAAATACTCTTAAAAAAGTAACCTTTTTGGAATAAGAATAACCAGGAATATTTTCCGATATGCTATGTAAATATGTTTTTAATCCTGTTTTTGAAGCCATAATGTTCTTATCATACCGATTTTCCAGTTGGTGGGTGCCGATGGACTCATACCTTCATCAATATCATTGAATATTCCGTTAAGCAACTAAATCACAAGGCCATATAATAGTCAAACAAAATATGTGGCACGATCCTAACTTCAATATATTATTTTCTTTGTTTCTTTAATATTTGTAAAAAAAAATAATTATCTAAAAGTGTTAAAATTTTCCATCAAATGGATATTTTTATTTATTTTAATCTTTTTTATGGGAGTTTCTCAATTTCAACCACTATTTTATAATTTATTATATTAACGTCTTTCTCTTACGGTATCTTACTTACTTGGTGGGTTTTAACGACATTGACTGGCTGTTAAGCCTCGCACGGTCGGCTCGGTGCCCGAAGGTGAGCATTAAATATGTTTTTGTTGTTGTCGTAAAGTTGGAAAAGAAGGCGGCCATTTAGGTATTGCGTTTGATGATTTGGTGTGTTGACTATTTTGGGTTGAAGTGCTGCTCTTAACAACGGCAAAAGTTGGGTGTCTTCCTCCATCTTTGAAATAACAGATAACAATCGGTCTAGATCTTTATTGAAATGTGCAAATTTTGAATGTAATATGTAATTCATGTGTAAGACTCTGCATGCAAATATAGAAAATTATGTGTTTTATCACATTTTTTGGCTGTAACAAAAACAGAATATTCATTTTTTCCTTCAACTTTGCAACATAAGGGGAGATAACTCAGATAAAGTTACTTTTATAATAGAATGTGTTATGAATTTACCTTATTAATTTATAATTTAGCAAGAAAACGAATCCGGTGGCGCCATTTTTCTTCTTCTTATCTGAAAGCATATTATTAGAGCTATTTTCTCATATTCTATCTTAAAATTCTATGGTTTAATTTTCTTTTTATCACACAAAATTGGGTTTTCCATACATTATCTATACAACATCTGACAATTTTGCACAACCTGTAACGTGAAAAAAGCCCGGTGAACCATACTTTTTCTTATATTTTTGAAAAAAGCATGATATAAACTACATTTTGACAAATTATCAAAAAATTCTATGGATTTTAATTTGGACCCACTTCTACCTTAAATGAACCAAACCGATTTTATTTTGATGTTTACTGGATTTGTTATAAGATTAAAAGCTATGTGTTTACAAACTTGAATGTTTTAAAAAGCTTTTCTCCTCGCAATTTTTTCATAATTGAATGCAACAGATCTGTCGACGAATATTCAAGAAGAACAGATAATAGAAAATACACTTAAGTAAACGATTTATATGATATGTTAATTTAATCATGGTGTATTCTAAAATTATTTTGCTTTGGTAATTGAAAATTTTGCTGTAAAGAAATATAGTTTAAATCGGACGAAGATTGGAACTAGAAAACAGTTGAACTGAGGCTTAAACTAGACCAATGATATGCTATTCAGGCGAAGTGCAATGCAAACTTCTACGCGTAATTGTCATACGGTTTGTTGTTATAAAAACACTATTGTGTTGAATTGTAGTATAGCAATATAGAAATAAGGGTGTTGTTATAATTGCCCATGAAACAACTTTTCTTCAAATTCCAAATGACGTAAGTGTAAGTGTGTTTTACATAATGTCACCGTACGGCCTTTCAACAACGAGCGAAACACGTACCGTATAGTCAGCTATAGCTACCAGCTAGGATGAAATTTGAAAAAATAGGCAGGACACGAGTTTTGAGTAAAAAAAAGGCAGGATGAGCAACTTGATAAAAAAAAAGGCAGGATGACAATTTGTGTAAAAATTCAGGATAAACAAAAAAGGCAGGACCAAAAAAGGCAGGACAGAATAATCAAAACAAATGAGCTCCTAACAGGCTCCGACATGACAAAATGTCAAATAATCAAAACGAGAAAACCATTGTTTATGATTAAGGGAGCTACCATTTGATTTTTATGGGAGGGTTAGGATGAAATTTGAAAAAAAGGCAGGACAGGAGTTTTGAGTAAAAAAAAAGGCAGGATGAGCAACTTGGAAAAAAAAAGACAGGATGACAATTTATGGAGAAAAAGTCAGGATAAACTAATAAAAAAAGGCAGGACCGAATAGAGTGAAAATAAAAAGGCTGGACAGAGATTACAAAAAATAAAATGCAGGAAAAATTTCATCCTAGCCCCCATAAAAATCAAATGGTAGCTCCCTAAACAACAAACGAAAATAAAAAAATAACAGATAGCAACCAACGACAACCACTGAATTAATGGCGGGGTTAGACACATGTTTTTGAGCGCCCAACCTCACCATAACCTGGGACAGTCCTGTAAAAAACACAACATAAGAAAAACTGTAAAAATCATTTAGAATGGCTTGATTAGTCACGTATCAAATTGGCATAAAGACCAGAAAACAGCTTTCATAAATACAAAGTAACGATCTAAGGGTACTCGAAATTACTAAAATCTAGTTCATGGTCAATGACAACAAATAAATAAATCATGTTCCCCGAGACTAAAGTAAGTATAGCTTATCAGTCAATTGGTAATATGTGTAATTTTGTTTCCCTTGATATGAGTTTTCAGTGCATTTACACCAGTTATCCATGCATATCTAAGATAACGGCTTACTTCGACACAAAGAACAATCTTGCTGTTTTTATGTACAATGTGTCTACCCCATATCTTTCTTTGCTTCACAAACGATCTCCATTATTAGTTAAATACTGGTGAGTTATTAGGCTGCTAATGCATTATCTGATAAACTGTTCCTAGTATGCTTGAAATAGAATAAGGATATAATTTGAAGCTAAAGATGTATACAACTTTTAGAAAATATTTTGACCATGGCGCGTACGGTAACGGGAAAAGGGGGATCAATGATGGTACACTAGTACGACCCTCAACTGACTTGTGTGTTTACATTTGAAAACCAACTTCCAAAAATGAAAAAAAAGTAGCATTTAAGCAAATATTTAAAAATTCTAGCATTTCATAACTATTTTTGTTTTGTGTAAAATGTTTGTCAGCAAACCACCAACGACAAAATTATAATATTCTTCTTTGTGATTGGTTGTCGATGTTAATGGTCCAGTGAAAAATTATTTCCTAAATTATCATTATCAAACCAAAGGTACCTATGGATAACCATAGGCCACCTCTGGCGTATATCCAAACACAGCCAAAACTTTAAGCAACAGTAGTTTACCGCTATTCAAATCTCATTAATCGATTAATATGGTGGCCTATTTCTGCCATCGTGATAAATCTGAGTTGACATAATTTATCTCGAAAAGTCAACATAAATCAGTTAAAAAAAATTATCTAGATAAATTGTGAAAAGATTTCATGACTTGTCGAGTTAAAATCCGTATCAGTCGTCAAAATACCTATTTTATGTTCACTTATCGAGATAAATTATGTCAACTCAAATTTATCTCGATGGCAGAAATAGACTTCCATAGATTAAGAAGATACAAATCAAGGCAACAAACAATACCTGAGGAAATCGCACCAACTCCAAAAGGTTCGTCGTAGGACCAGAAAATGTTTATGGATAGGCAGTAGAAGTAGCAGTGATAGATGTGATTGGAAATTAAGTTATATATTGGATAGTGTAAGAAAAGGCTTTTATACAGGTCTTTAAAGTGTTGTAAATTAGATTATCAAATAGCTAATTCTACCACCTAACAACGACCTATGATTGAGGTCGACAGTCCCTTTGTGACTGAGGGGACATCGATCAATGTAGATAAAAACTTAAATCAAATAGTTTGGGGTGGGGGTTAAAATTGCTGCAAGTTTTCTTTATCCAAAATCGATTTTACATATACATTGGTCAATCAATTTTCCCGAGTGAAAAACTATGTGAATCAAGTACATTGAACTTTGATGTCGTCCTAACTCATCATAGATACCAGGATAAAAAATGATAAACGCCAGACACACGTTTTGTCTGCAAAAGACTCACCAATCACGCTTGAATCAAACCACACTCATGGAGAATCAAACAACTTGACAAAAGACATAAAATTGAGAATGGAAATGGGGAATGTGTCAAAGACACAACAACCCGACCAAAGAGCAGAAAACAGCCGAAGGTCACCAATGGGTCTTCAACGCAGCGAAAAAATCCCGCACCCAGAGGCGGGCTTCAGCTGGCCCCTAAACAAAAATGTGTACTAGTTCAATGAAAATCGACGTCACACTAAACTCCAAAACATATTATAAATGAACTAAAATTAAAAAAACCCACAAGACTAACAAAAGCCAGAGGCTCCTGACTTGGGACAGGCGCAAAAATGCGGCGGGGTTAAACATGTTTTATGAGATCTCAACCTCCCCTATACCTCTAGCCAATGTAGAATAAACAAACACACAGCAATACGCACAGTAAAACTCAATTTAAAAGAAGTCCGAGTTCGATGTCAGAATAGGTAACAAAAGAAACTAAGCAAAATGACAATGATACATAGATTAACAAAGGACTACTAGCAGTTACTGACATGCATGTATTCATTTTCTAAACTACAACTACCAATAGGATACTTTGCTCGAATTTGAAGAAAAAGTTCTGACCTATTCAGATCTATCGGTAGATAAAAGGAATTAGGGTTTTCATCTGTCACGTTTTCATCTGTCACGTTTTCATCTGTCAGTTAGATAAAAGGCAACACGGTTTTTTCAATTTACAAAATATACATGTGTAGTATTGTTCTGAAGCTGTACAAATAAAACATGTCACTGGTGAGATGTACCAGTTAGATACATAGCAACAGGGGGTATGACAATTCAGAAAATACCCAATCTGTTGTATTGTATTTGTTAGCTGTCATTGACATAATCAGTATAGTTTAGGAAAATTGCCTCACTTAATTCTTCCGCTAACAGGAAATTTGCAAATTAAAAGAAGTCCGACATATTCTAATCGGTACGTTATCGTTTAAAAACCCGTCTCGCACAATTGCAATGATCGATATTAATTATACTTTATCACAAAGTAATATGATAGTATCCTTGGTTTTTTTTTTCAAATCTTATAGTATTCAATGGACTCTTGGTTATAGTAATAAGCTAAATTTAATATTTTGATAGGTTTTGCTCTATAATATAATTATTAAAACAAACGTTAATACTCCATTAACCCCCAGTGATCTTTCCGATCGCTGCATGGTTGATTACATAAGTATAATCTATCATGTTTCAAAGTTTGATATCGACTCGAAGTCGCAATATCAAGCTTTTTGACCAATGAGCACAGCAAACAATGAGTACAGTAGCCGAAAAATAACGTTTTATAATGTCAAACATTTACCAATATCAATTTGCTTAAAAAAGTTTATCTGTATTTGTTTTTTTTTTTTTTGTCTGAGTGTTTTTATTGATCAAAACAAAAATTGGTATGTTTCGGAAGCCTTCAATGATAAGGCGGCAATCACAATCAAAAACGAAGAAAACGAAGAAAAGACAAACAACTGTCCACAAAACAATACACAGAAAAAGATTAAGCAACACTAACCACAACATTTAAATCATCTGTGACTGACAGATATTTCACAACTAAGTCCTGATGCAGTCACCAGTGGCGGATCCGGGGTGGGGGTTGGAACCCCCCTTTTTTTGACGATCAAAGCTTTTTAATGGAGACATATGGTTGGAAACCCCCTCTTTATCCTGGGTTGGAACCCCCCTTTTAAAAATGGCTGGATCTGCCCCTGCAGTCAACTTTCAAAGGGATGACTTTAACTTCCCTATTCAATCAACCTTTTTATCCATAGCTTCCTTGTAATAGCAATCCTCTGTCGAGAAAAGCATGATAGGAAACGCCAGCCCCTAGAATATTGTATCAACTGGGGGATATATATACACCATATGCAGGCACTGCTTGAATGTTACTACACTGCAGAATGAAATGTTCACAATGGGAAAATTGAAATAATCTCTTTTGTCATAAAGTTTATATCTCAACCAACTATCATTGCATGTCAATTTTTAGATGTACGTTATGATATAATTATATTCCCGCTCTGAAAGGAGGAGGATAAACTGGTTAAACCTGACGCCGCATGGCTATCGTACGTGATTATCTGGCGCCCTGATCGGAATATTGACATTAAATGCAGCAAAATACTACAATAGTTACTTGATTGAAATTTGTTGTTATCAAATTTTGTAAATTATGAATTAATGAATATCTCCTCGTGAAAAGCTCTGATTCCTTGCCTGAATTTTGCTATTCTTATATAAATTTGAGTCCTTTTTTCGGTTATATCAGCTCTTCACATTTGTATTACGTTTTGAATTTTATAAACAATTATGCCGCGAGCATCTCTGAAGAGGCTTTAATTGTCGTAATGCACATCTGGTGCAGTAAAACTGGTACCGTTAATGTTATTGATATCGGATATACATTGTTAATAAACCCGTTTGGGATGTCAGATTATCTTTGTAATGCTAACTTTGTTGTATGTCAACACAAGCAAATGTTGTATGCGTAGGCTAACTGTTCAATTCATATTGTAAAACGAAGGGTCAGATTATTGTAACGAACTTGCTGTTGGTGGTGAATTGTTATGCATAAAAGGGTAGAAAATTTCAAAAACGGGAGAAAATGCCAAATAGATTATTTACAATCTTTAATATAAAATTAAAAGAACAGAAACACCATGGCCAAAACAATAAAGGCAGAAAGATTTTCTTTCCAAAAGGCATTTGAAAACTGTATCGTTATATATATAAAAATGAAGTAGATGTGGTACGATTGTCAGTGAGACAACTATCCACCAGAGTTAAAATGAAGTGGTAGTAAGTAGTAATAGGCCACCGAAAGCCTTCAACAATAAAAAGAAAACATACCGTATAGTCGGCCCCGACATGAAAAATGTGAAATAATTCAGGCGAGAAAACTAACGGCTTAATTTATAACAAACAAAAAAATTAAGAACAACAATTATGACAGACATGAACCAATGACAACCACTGTACTACAGGCTCTAGACTTTGGAGAGACATACCGAATATGGCGTGGTTAAACATGTTTTTGAGCGCTCAATCCTCTCCTAACCTGGGACAGTGGTGTAAGAGCATAAGACCACACTGTATACATCAGTTGCAACTGGCTTAACTCAAAAGATCAGTACGAAACACAAAACCCACTGGCAAAACCATTTGAAACAAAGCCCCGAAATAAGAGTATCGACAGGATGGAAGAATGCTTCGGAACATTGGAAATTAACAATATCGTTTGAAAATATTTTCATATTTATGACTATATTGCAAACAAGAGACAAATATTTCAAATACCTTTCGATCATTTTGTACAAAATTTGATTGAATTTGTTGAAATATTTTCTCAGAATATTTCGTTTATATATTGATTTCTTTATCCAAATGAGTTTTGTTTTGTTTTTATTATATAGACTTGCCATGTTGCAACCAACATCAGGAGATGGGATATGATTGCTAATGAGACAACTATCCATTAATTACCAAATAACAGCTACCAACAGTAACAAAATATAAGTAATAAAGAGCTGCGCCATGAGCGCATGATACGCCCAAGGCCAACTGGACAGTTTCAACAATTTTTCAACTAATTTTCAACTAATATAGTTAGATAACTCTGCAATGTTATATCAGAAAATTATAAAAAAAAAAAAGCTTCTTTCAAAATATAAACTTGTTACCAAAGTTTCATGATAACTTCTAAAAGCGTTTTTGAGTTATGGTCCGAAATACTGGAAAATCCCCTATTTTTATGAATAAAGTCCCAATACTCCAAAACGTAAGATCAGAAATTTTTAAAAATAGAAACGGGAACTTATGTCAATATATATAAACAATTCACCAAAGTTTTATGAAAATTGTTCAAAGCATTTTTGACTTATAGTCAGAAAACTGGAAAATCCCCTTTTTAATGAAAATAATCCCCTAACTCGGAAACGAAAAATCTAAAATTTATAAAAATCAAAAGGGAGCTTACGTCAATAGATATAAACAATTCACAAAAATTTCATGAAAATTGGTGAAAGCGTTTTTTGAGATATTGTCCGACATGTTGACGACGGACGGACAGACGGACGGACGGTCGGACGGACGGACAACGGTATACCATAATACGTCCCGTAAACGTATAAAAGGTATCGACAGGATGGAAGAATGCTTCAGAACATTTGAAATTAACAATATCGTCTGAACATATTTTCAACAATTTTGCAAAAGAGACAAATATTCAAAATACATTTCATTCATTTTGTACAAAATATGATCACCAGATCATTCCAAATATGTTATTTGCTAATTTAAAAAAGAACCATCCTATATATCGGTTCAATATTTAAAAAAAAACATGCACAGTGTTTTTGTTTAGTAAACAAATATTTTTAAGATTTGAATATATTTAGTAAGCAAAAGTAATGGGCTTTCCAATACCAGTATATTAGTTTGGATATTCCTCCGACTATATTGAAAAAAGACAAATATTTAGAATAACCAGAATACATTTCATTCATGTTATATAAAATTTGATCACCAGATCAGATTGAAATAAAGTCTGTAAATTTATTAGAAGGAGAAGGGCCATTGAGACTTAAAAAAAGGTCCAATAATTTAAAAAGTACAAGTTTTTTGTTTATAAACACGGTCTCCACGTGTTCGCTTTAACCAATGATATCCCTAGAAATGTATAGGAGGTGTGATATTTTTCAATACCATTACATCAATAGCAGTTTACATTGTTTATTCTATTGATAAAAAATATAGTTGCCATCGAAGTAGTTATAACTTTTCTTTCAGAAACATTTCAAAAGTCAAAAATTTACCAAACCCATTTTGGTTTACCAAGGGACTTACTAGCATGACCAATAATTCTGGAAAATCTTTCATATACGTTGTTACATTTTTTCATTGTTCTGTTTTCTTTGAAGATATAAAATATAAAGTCTGATTTATATAACAATGCATGTTGTATGGCAGATATCGACATATAAATATGTCAGTTTCTTTGATTGTGTTGTAATAAATTTGAATTATTTTCAATGCACAGACAAATGCTTTAAACAAATGGACGTGGAGATCTATCTTTGATACCATTAAATTACACAATAAAAAGAAACTAAACAAACTTGAAAGCTACAGAACATTTCTCTGCTATAACGAATAGCTACCAGCAGAAACAACATGAAGAGCTAGGAATATCACAAAACCCAACTTCTTATCTTTGAAACATTTATAATGTTGTTGTTTGCGAATATTACAAACATAACAGATTAAATTCCTTCCCATGGCCCCAACCTGTTTAAAAAGGATTATCTGCTTGATTGTGCAGTTTACAAAAAAACAATCTATACAAATATCCTAATTTCCTGTATACCGTGCCTAACCTCGGTGTTTAGCTGACTGCACAACAGTCTTATTCTCCAATATACAGTACATCCCTCGGTGTCTAGCTTACAAGATGGAAATCTTGCTTTGGTGTACCGTTCATTACCACGGTGTCTACCTGATAAGACAACAGTCATATTCTTGGATATATTGTACATATTTTCGGTGTCAAGCTGACAAGACTTCATAGTTAGAAATCTTATTTCCAGTATACTGGATACCACCAAGTTGTCTAGTTAACAAGAAAATGGTCTTACATGTATTTCCGGTATACCGTACATCACTTTGGTATCTAGCTGGAAAGACAACAAACAGTCTTAATCTCGGATATTCCGTACACCACCACGGCGTTATAATTAAGCTGATTAGACAACAGTTATTTTCTGGTATCGCGTATTAAAATCATCTCGGTGTCTAGCTGACAAGACACATTAATTGATGTAGGCATGTAAAAATGAGTTCTAAAACGTTTTGAAGTAAATACAGAGAACATCCGACAGAGAGCAAGATTGGGACATTCGTAGGGTTTTTCATGAATTATATTAATTATACTGAAGTTTATATAACCCATCGAATCCGAATCATAGGTATTCTAGTGATTGTTGTGTCTACTCTTCGCCCGTTCGTTCGTTCGAACGTTCGTCTGTCATTAGTTATAAATGAAACTTCTCCAAAACAGGTTATTTGATTCAATGAAACTTTTGGACAATCTGCAACAGCGATGCGATGAATCTGCGATGTCGCTTGTCATATCACTACCTTGTTGCAGCGACGAGTAGCGTGCGCCATCGCGTCATCACTAGCAAAAAAGCTCGTCGTTAGAGCAGTCGAAGGCCGTCGCAAGTGAGTTGAAACAATTTCTACTCTGAAGCGATTTCGTTAGCGCCGCTGACTTTGACAATGTTATTATGACATGGAACGCGAATAAAAAATTTCTCATGGGTCGCAATAAAAAATATATAGCATCACTATTTCACCTGGAGTAGAAGCCCAGCTTTACTTTTACTGTGCTTTATGGTGTTGTACATCTCTGTAACAAAACATGAACTATCTAGCCATATATAGAAGTACGGATAGACATCTTGTATCCGTCACTCCTCCAAACTCACCAATCGGATTTCAATGAAATTTTCTCAGAATATTTTTTAATACTACCATAGGCACCTCCTGTTTATCTATTGATTTCTTTATCCAAAACGATTTGTTTTGTGTTCCATAACATGGACTTGCAATGTCGCATCTAAAGATCAGGAGATGTTGTAAACATGTTTGCTAATGAGACTTCTATTCATTAAAGACCAAACAACAAAGATGTGAATAATGTCTTTTTTAAATGCGTTTGAAATGTAATCAGTTCTCACATAAAAAGAACCATTTTTAATTTCAAAGTTATCAGAATATCATTTTAATTTTTTATTCGGGATACTATCGGTTATCTTATTAATGTATGTTTCAGGTTAAACCATAAATTGTAACTCCAGCTCAGATCTCGAGTAGTTCATAACCGCAAGTATCATATCCTACAATGAAAACCACAATATTTCGATATATCAAGTATATTTTATAAATTTTCAATTAACGTTTACAAGAATCGTGCTTCATTTAAACATTATAAATATTTATTTAATTATTGTTTCCGCCCTATCGTCTATAATATACGCGCTTTAATATCTGATTTTAATTGACTTTAATAAATAAGTATGATAGAATATTGAATGATACTAAAGTCAGAAGTTTTTTTATATTTATATTGTCTATTAACGTCTAATTTTTGTTTCACAAGGGATTTCACCTTCTTACTTTCCAGGTTGATTCATAAAATCAAACTTAGTTTTTCAAATTTAATCATTGTATCAATGAATAAAATATTGCAGAATCATTATCAGTATATTCGTGGATATATTATCTTTATGTATTTTTCATCTGAATTTCTGTTGTTCATTCGATGAAACTTTAAAACGGACGACTTTTTTACTTTTTAAAGTGTTTGTTTTGTTGAATTTTGAAAAGAAAGAAAAAGGACAAATTGATTTTTGCAAACATTTTGTTTGCTTTTTGTAAGCAAAACTGATAAGTATGAATTATTGAAATAGTGCGAAAACCATTGTATACTGTTTATTGTTTAATGAATCAATAACATATAACTTAAGAGAGCAGTAATACTGAACGATCAATTTTATTCCGGTGTCTTGATTGGAACACCGAGGTCCGGAACTCCTCTATTATATAACAGTTTATCGGAATCTATTACTTTATTCTCAAATATCTGATTAGTAAGATTGCAAGCAGATTTCCGGAGTGAGCAATATAAAAGTTATTCCATTTTCAGGTTTCATAGTAAGCTGTTGACAAACAATGGAATCTGTAATAAATACTGTTATACGTTCGAGGAAATGTTGGATTATTTTGGTTTTTATTCAAATTGGAATATTTTCCAGGACAGGTAAGATATTGAAATTTAATCCGGTTTTAGTTATTATAAGAATAGCTAGAACTTTTATTTGTTTCATATTGATAATGTTATCTTTGATACACAAAGAAGCTGTCTTTTTGAAATATGACTTAAGATGAACTGTTCATCTAAGCGATATTAATGAATGCTACATGCCTTTAATTCACAAGTAATGAGAAGAACTAGTTATAACTAATATTTTTTATCTAAATTCAATATTTGTTATAAACTGAAACAACTATATTTGTACATGGCCAGATAAGTACATTACATAGAAATATGTTATCTTTAAATACGTCTAATTTCTTCATGAAACAAGGATTAAATTGATGAAGACTTGTAACTTATGACGCTTACTTTCAAATGCAACGATAAGTAAACGTTTCTATAACCATTAAGTCTGAGATTGCACTGACGTCTGACGGCCTTTTAGGAATTGTTTTGAACGTGGAACTGCCCGAGGCCCCAACAAGCCCTAAAACCCCCTCAGACGCTAGATCAAGCTCGAAATAATGACTACTGTACTCTTTGAAACACATAGTCAATCAAAAGTTGAAACTTGAAATGCACTATTTATCAGTTTTAAGTTTGGGTAAGTAGTTATAGCAGTATTACGCAATTCACCTTAAGCAACTGGACTTAACCCAAAACATTGTACTTTTTCATTAGTAACTGGTTGTCTTTTGTCAACTTTTATAAGTGTTTTTCATCATTTTGTAAAATTTGGTGTGCATGACAGATCTTTGATAATCTATTTCAGATTTATTTTATAATTTTCTAGACTAGATTTTGTCTTGGCTATTGCTGGATAACGCATTTTGACCTCTAGATTTCTTTTGGCTCTAGTGTTGGTGGATTGCTGTCTCGTTGACGTATACCCCACCTTTCCTGTTAAGCATAGATAGAAATTCTTTAAATAACCGGATTATATTTAAACCTTTATGTTACCTACTGATTGATTGTTGGTTGCTTAACGTACAGTGACAAATAGTTCATGCATATTCAGGACGATGTTATCTACTGATTGATTGTTGGCTGCTTATCATACGGTGACAAATAGTTCATGCATGTTCAGAACGATGTTATCTACTGATTAATTGTTGGTTACTTAACGTACAGTGACAAATAGTTCATGCATGTTCAGAACGATGTTAACTTCTGTACTGATATCGTACGAAAAAGATAGAAAACACTTGTTTGTTAAGTGGCATGACAAATTCCTCGTGTATTTATATAAAACTCATCAGAGATACCTGGCTTCTAATTCGGTACGCCAGGCGCGCATTTCTTTTAGATAAGGTTCACAGATTCAAAATAGGTAAAAAGGACAAACATTATCAAAATCGTTTGCTATAGAAGATTGCATATACATGTTATATATGTTGACTCATGGTTGTGGTAACGAATATAAAAATGTAAGGAATGTGTCAAATGAGTACACTTTGTATAATATTGTTAGAAATTTGAATTAGTCTTTCGTAATATATGCACCTACACTTTGTAATATCATGGTTATTCGTAAGAAGGACAAAGGTCATTTTTCTTAAGTTATTAACTTGACAAGGATTAATCAGTACTATGTTTTATACTGCGTTCATTATAAAAACATTAAATTTAAAACATAATCAATGCAATACGTCAGAAAAAGAGTGAAGAAAATGAAAACTGAAAAAAGCATTTTGAAATGCAGCAACAAAGAGAGAAGATCGTATAGGAGCAATAAAAAATATATATAGGTCGAAGAAAAAGAGAGAACACATATAGGTCAAGATCACAGATTCCGAACAGACAAAAAAAAAAAATCAACAAAACAGTATACAAAAACTAAAATTTACGCATCTCAAACATGAGAATTTTACGTAAAGTATTAATTATTTCATTTAAGGGAATCTTCTAATCCACGACAAATAAACTCATTGTTAATCCATGAAATTAAGCAACACAATTCAGCATTCATAACAGAAACATAACATATACTAATAAGTATACATGGAGTTTAGTGTGTCGTCCATTTTCATTGAACTAGTACACATTTTTGTTTAGGGGCCAGCTGAAGCCCACCCCAGGGTGCGGGATTTTCTCGCGGTGTTGAAGATGCATTGGTGGCCTTCGAGTGTTTTCTGCTCTTTGGTCGGGTTGTTGTCTGTTTGACACATTCCCAATTTCCATTCTCAATTTTATATACTATATCATAACTGATAATTTAAACGATTTACTCAATAAAGTATAACGTACAGTGCACTTAACTCTCGCACATTCACATTAAATCTTGTGAGATTTTTAATATCAAAACTACTTTAATTGCGATTGTCAATTTCTACACGTCAGTTGCTTTTTAAAGATCTTATTGAATTTTTAAACTGTAACCTTTTATCAGGTGCGTTCGGATGAATATGTTTGGTTGCATTCTCTAGTCCCAGGACAATAGTTTAGTGTTACCTTGATCAATATGTTATTAGATAGTATCACTGTTATAACAGACAGCTTTTGATACAGAAATTACGATTATTGTTTGTTTATAAAGGTCTCTTGCTTCAATGGTTTTGGCTCTCATTAGTTGCAATAACGGGAAGGCTTTTATTTGACGTTACAGGTAGAAATAACATGTTATTCTCTTGTGTCTTATTAACCTGATTTGGTTTGGGAAATTCAGATATTAAATACGTACTTTTCGATATTAGTAATTCAGTAAATACTTGAATAAAAGTTTATTGAAGACTAAAACGGCGGTTTTTACTTTTTCCAAACCACAAGACTCGCGGTTATTATTCAATGAACACGATGATTTTCATTTGAAAGTAAGTTCAGTCTTTGATATAACAGATACCAGTCTTGTAGTAGGAGTTCAGTTACGGTTTGTGCCAAAGTTTGTTTTTAAAATTTTCAACATGTTCGCTGCCGCCCAGCATTTTTGCTGCATTAATCAAATGACATGCTGAATTCACATGTCCACTAAAGTACATTAGTACATAAAATATTGACAGCAATATTTGATAAAAAACCATTCAGATGAATAATTCCGGTTGTACGGAATACATTTTTGCAGAGCTGTAAGAGTAGAAAAAAAATAATGTTCAAACTCACGGTGAATTAAAAATCTAATTTATTTCTATGGCTCCCCTCTCACTTGACCATGATATCCTGTATATTCTAGATTTTTGCTAATCAATTGCTGTTTGCACAATTTGCAATTTGTAAAATGTATCTTTTAAATCAATAGGTTTGAAAGAGCAATACAAAATCCACCAAGACACTGACACCTTCAAAACAGATCTTTTCACCATAAAATAATGCTCATTAGAAAAGGATGCAAGTATAAAGTGAAGTCCGCGTGTGATGGTGCAATTTATTTTTTGTCCACCGAAAATAAAAGTCGTCTACGTACCCTATTTTAAATGAAATCTGTCAATATTAAGAAACCATATGACACTGTGTGAGCAACTGTAACCATATGAACAGTAGAAGATATAATTTGTTCTTCAGCCCTGCATTATTTACTTTTACAAATAATAGTTTCCTCTGCTTAAGACAAATGCTGAAATTGATACATGGAAATTCAGCATTACGTCCACATCTTCAAAGAATTTCATCATCAAAACGCACGCAACTGCATAGCAATTAACTAATTGTGTTTTATTATACTGCAAAAATTGTAAAAGATGATCATTGACTGAATCAAGATAACAACACAAAGACATAATTATGTAACCAATGTGTAAACCTATCTGCTTTGATATAGAATCGACATCTAAAGTGAAGATAGTTCTATACAGGTCTCACAAACTATATTCAATATAAAATCGACATCTACAGTGAAGATAGGTCTATACGGGTCTCACAAGCTTTATTCAATATAGAATCGACATCTAAAGTGAAGACAGGTCTATACATGTCTAACAAGCTATATTCAATATAGAATCGACATCTAAAGTGAAGATAGGTCTATACAGGTCTCACCAGTTTTATTCAATATAGAATCGACATCTAAAGTGAAGAAAGGTCTATACAGATCTTACAAGCTATATTCAATATAGAATCGACATCATCTTGAAGATAGGTCAATACATGTCTCACCAGCTTTATTCAATATAGAATTGACATCTTAAGTGAAGATAGGTCTATACAGGTCTCACAATCTTTATTCAATATAGAATCGACATCTTAAGTGAAGATAGGTCTATACAGGTCTTACAAGCTATATTCAATATAGAATCGACATCTAAAGTGAAGAAAGGTCTATACATGCCTCACTGCTTTATTCAATATAGAATTGACATGAAAGCTGTAGTGGACATAGCTCTACATAGATCTCGCAAACGATATTGGATATAAAACCGACATGAAAGCTATAGGTAAGTCTAAACAGCTGTCACCAACTAAATAATGTATATAAGAATAAGAAGATGTGGTATGATTGCCAATGAGACAACTCTCCACCAGAGACCAAATGACGTAGAAGATTCGCAACTACAGGTCTCCTTACGGCCTTCAAAAATGAGCAAAATGCTCATATTTATATTGAGGAATATGATTTGAATTTTCTAAGGGTGTATGGGAGGGTACAAGGTCTTTAAATATCATAAGGACAGATGGTAAGCATAATATAAATGCACTCATTCGAGAAGAAAACCAGACAGTGTAATGAAACATCAAAAGCAAGTTGCAGTCAATGTTGTTTTACGAATCCCTTTCATTTAAAATGTTACTATAGAGATTCTGCATGTGTTTTTGTTAAGGTGGACAAGTTACTTAGTGTGTAAAATATGATATATTTATATCACATGCTATTACTTTAGATGCATGGAAAGATGATGGACGTCTAGCGGTCAATATTTCAGTCCAAATTAGATCGGAAAGGGGTGATTGGAATCGGTGTTTTGCTTTTGCGCCAAAATAATCTTTCCTTTGTGCCACAAACCATATTTCATTTGCTCTAAAATAAAACATTTCATTTGCGCCAATAAGACAGGTATATAGTAT
Source organism: Mytilus coruscus (assembly GCA_017311375.1). Classification (NCBI taxonomy): domain Eukaryota; kingdom Metazoa; phylum Mollusca; class Bivalvia; order Mytilida; family Mytilidae; genus Mytilus; species Mytilus coruscus. The sequence goes on along the minus strand of CM029596.1, from coordinate 84,417,856 downwards.
AAAAATAGTTTTATTCAAAAGAGACTTTTAATTATAACTTTAAAACACAGTATTGGATTGCATAATAAAACATATTCCTCCGTAATCAGTCATCGTAACCATAATGAAAGCACTATACACTGATACGTTCTTAATAAGAGTCTTTTCATAATAATGTTAAAACATATTTCTATTATATATTAACGAGATCATAAAACCTAAAAGAAAGCACTATACACTGGTAAAACCAAAATGTTCTGATACAAGACTTGTAAACAACGGCTCTGATGTACTAGCTCATGTACACTGGATAGATATAAGAAGATGTGGTATGAGTGCCAATGAGATAACTCTCCATCCAAATCACAATTTGTGAAAGTAAACCATTATAGGTCAAAGTATGGCCTTCAACACGGAGCCTTGGCTCACATCGAACAGCAAGCTATAAAGGGCCCCAAAAATGACTAGTGTAGGAAAATCAACGGTCTAATCTATATAAAAATTCGTAGGGGTTCCGCGGAACCCAGTGTCTCGCCTACTTTTGCTGTTGTCTGTGTTTTCAGTGTGATAGGGGAACGCACATAATAGATTTACAGTTGATGAAATAAAACGTTTGAAATGTATGGAAAAAGTATCTATAGGTTTATAAAAGAGTTGAAACATAAATTTATTGAATGAACAAATGAGAAAGAAGATAATTTTTACATTGCTTGATGATTTATCCCTTAATTCATCAATAAAAATGCATGTAAATAGAAGATGTAGTTATAAAATTTTGTTCAAAACAATTGAAGCAACGCAGGCTCAACAAAAATAAGGAAAAAATTATTAAAAAGTTTCCTCTAGATACTATCTTTTGATTGTAAGAAGCTTCTGTCCAAGTTTGGTAAAAATCCAGGATGGTTTATTAATCTAATAAATGTTATAAAAACTTTAACTACAGACTGTATGTAATGTTAACTGGAAAAAAAACTAAGTCCATTTATAAGTAATAAACGGATAAACAGGAAATAAATTTTTACAAAATTTCCTTCTAGATACTAGCTTTTGATCATAAACAAGCTTCTGTCCAAATCCAGGATAGTTTAAGAAAGTTATTAAAATTTTTAAAACTTTAAACACAGAGTGAATGCAATGTTAACTGGCAGAAAACTAAGTCCATTTATAAGTAAATTACGGATAAACAGGTTTTTTTTTTACAAAATTTACTTCTGGATACTATCTTATGATCATAAACAAGCTTCTGTCCAATAAAATTGAGAATGGAAATGGGGAATATGTCAAAGAGACAACAACCCGACCAAAGAGCAGACAACAGCCGAAGGCCACCAATGGGTCTTCAATGCCGCGAGAAAATCCCGCACCCGGAGGTGGTCATCAGCTGGCCCCTAACTAAAATTGTGTGCTAGTTCAGTGAAAATGGACGTCACACTAAACTCCAAAACATATAAATGAACTAAAATTAAAAAATATACTAGACTAACAAAGGCCAGAGGCTCCAGACTTGGGACAGGCGCTAAAATGCGGCGGGGTTAAACATGTTTTGTGAGATCTCAACCCTCCCCCTATACCTCTAGCCAATGTAGAATAAATTTTGGTAGAAATCCAGGATATTTTAAGAAAGTTACTAAAATTTTAAAAACTTTAACCACAGAGTGAATGTAATGTTAACTGGCAGAAAAACCAAGTCCATTTATAAGTAAAATACGGATAAACAGGATTTTTTTTTACAAAATTTACTTCTGGATACTATCTTATGATCATAGAAAAGCTTCTGTCCAATTTTGGTAGAAATCCAGGATAGTTTAAGAAAGGTATCAAAATTTCAAAAACTTTAACCACAGAGTGAATATTTGTGGACGCCGCCGACGACGACGCCGACGATGGAATGTAGGATCGCTATGTCTCGCTTTTGCGACAAAAGTCGCAGGCTCGACAAAAAACGAGAAACGAGAAACACTTATGAACCACATCAACGAAACGACAACCACTGAACATCAGGTTCCTGACTTTGGACAGTTGCAAACAAATGCAGCTGGTTTAAACGTTTCAATAGGCAACATTCACCCTAACCTGAAACAAAAGTGTAACATCACAACATAGAAAGACACACTATAAAATATCAATTGCAATGGCTTAACTCTAACCTATATTTGTGGTCATAAAAATACAGACTTATTTCTTCTATATAAAGTAAGGAGATGTGGTATGATTGACAATGAGACAACTATCCACCAAAGTTCAAATGAAGTGGATTAAAGCAATTATACACAACCGTACGGCCTTCAAAAATGAGAAACCATACCGTATAGTCGGCTATAAACGGCCCGGACATGAAAAATATGAAACAATCCAATTCTGAGAAAAACTAACGGCCTTTTTGTCTCAGAATTGACAATGTCTATCTTGACACCTCAAACATGTGAACACTATATAATTTCAAAACTAAGTGACTCTCAGTTTTATGTTAGAAATGAGTATGAACTTACTTAGTTACCCAGGGGGAATACTCTAAACAAAATTCTTATTCACAATGTAGCAATGAATATTTTAAACTTTTCAGTTATATGTTACCTGTAAAATGGCGCAAATGTAGTTTTTAATTTTTGGCGCAAATGAACTATAACCTTGTAGCGCAAATGAAAGATTGGATTTTGTAAGAATTGGCGCAAATGCAATGCGCCCATTGGAATGCACCTTACTGTTTGATTAGGGAAATGATCAAACGGGAAAATCAAAACGATTTCAAATTAAGGCGACAGTAGGTAGTTTACCGATGTCTAAGAAGAGACAAATCAAGGTTAATGGTTTGGTACCATTAAAACGTTTAATCCCGCTGCAAATGTTTGCACCTGTCCTCAGTCAGGAATCTGATGTACAGTAGTTGTCGTTTGTTTATGTAATTTATACGTGTTTCTCGTTTCTCGTTTTTTATATAGACTAGACCGTTGATTTTCCCGTTTGAATGGTTTTACATTAGTAATTTTGGGGCCCTTTATAGCTTGTTGTTCGGTGTGAGCCAAGGCTCCGTGTTGAAGGCCGTACATTGACCTATAATGGTTTACTTTTATAAATTGTTATTTGGATGGAGAGTTGTCTCATTGGCACTCACACCACATCTTCCCATATCTATATAAACATAAAACTGAGGAAATCACATAAACTCCAAAAGGAACGCGAGATCGGGTAAGTAAACAGGATAAACGTCTCCTGCTATGCATATATTCCCGGTTATGCGAATCCACCCTCAGTGAAATTGTCAAAATTGAGAATATGTCACAATTGGTAAATTTACAGATAAGACGACTATTCTAGTATATTAATATATAACACTGCGAAAACATGTCGCTACTAAGTTGAGACCGTGACAGACGTATCCACTAGTGATCTCGTCAACGGACATTTTGATCTTAACATCATCTGCAAATTTTGAACAATGAATTATTCAGTAATGTTCAATCTTTCAGTCAATTTTCCGACTTGTACAATATGGTAAATTCAGTACTGTTCAGTTGCCTTAAGACAATTCAATTATGTAAATGTGTACTGGTAAATATCAACTATTGAACAGGCTGAACATAGACTGAACAGATCGTGATTGACTGCAAGCGAATTGTCTAAATATTTACTGATAGACTGAAAATGACTTATTATCTATTGTTCAATCTTTTAAGAGTTGTTCGATCAAAATGACCGTTTCAGAACAAATTCAAATTTCAGATCAGTGATCGTACAAGTCAACCAATTCGTGATGTTGACCATAACACTTATGTAGTGTCGATTTCAGTCGTTCATCCTCATTAATCGGTTGGAACGGGTTTCATTTTTATACAAAAACAGTAAACTGCAGTTACAAAGTTGTTTTAAGAATTTAACCTGCAAATCCGCCATCTAAAAAATCAAGTTTGGGTGTGTTCGCTTAGTCGCCATATATGTGAAAAATATATCATTTTTAAATCCAAAATTCTTCTTTAATTATTATTGATGTTACGTCGGATAGTTACCCGGATGATGTTTCGTCAGATAATTACCCGGATAACAATGTTTTTCTATGGTTGTTTTTTTTTTTTTTTTTTTCTTTCTTTAATATGTAGCAAATTCAGTTTGTTTGCACAAACAATTAAGTGCAATTAATTTTCTTCTACATTCAAATATATTAAAACAACAACTTACAACAGACACTTTAAAAAATCGACAATAGAATTTAAAATCTTTGAAAATTCAATCATGGCGTTCGCCTATGGCATTTATCGAGTGACTGGTGAATTATTGGTATAGTCGCAGACAAAATTGTTTTGATCATTTGTGTTTAGAGGATTGGAAAATCAGGATTAGCTTTTATTCGTTCTCAAGGGAATACGATTTTCCAAAGTGCACGTTGATGATTAATTAAAAGTGAGATGAAATTCAGTGTCAGTCCGACTATAGCGACCAATTATTTGCTATCAAATTAGCAATAAAGTAATTCACCGTAAATAAAGCCATCAGATTTGTCGGTACAGCAGAACTATATCTAGCGGAAGTGAAAAGTTGGCATAATAAAGCTATAATTATGAGAATATTCATATTGAAAACTTTTAAATACATTAACCTTTGACAAATTTTGATCTTTTCCCTTTCGAAATATAATTCGTATACTATAAGTTCTTTCTTGAGTTTGCATTTTGTGAGTTCTGAAAATCCTTAAAGTTAATATCTTAATCCAACAAAAAAATTTGCAATGAAAGTTTGTACCAGTGTCAGGTGTTCTTTATATAAACTGATTTAGTAGATCTACATTAAACCTTGCCATAAAGCAGACTTTATACTTAAATGGGATATAGTTGTAATTTTCTTTAATTTGTCTTAAGTGGGCTGGATGTATATAACTGTATTTATGACATGCATATAAAAATTTTCTTTTTATATAACTAAAATGTTACTTTTTCCTCTATCTTGACTTTCGATATGCTTCTTTTTATAGAAATGTCGCTTCCCCCTGAGCCCAGTAAGCCACGTGTGCTTGTTTTAGTTATTACATCTCAGATTTCGAAATTTTTACGACATTGCATTCATCTACAAACTTAGGAAAATATGATTCCACGTTTATCAATCTCATAAAAACGGCGACAAGATTTTATAGAATTTTCATGCACAAGCACAAACAAGTGGAAGCTTTTAAATTAACTTGTTTAGCTCTTTTTTTGACTTTGTACACGTATTGACAATTAAAATTATAAATTGATTTCCCTTTTTCTTGGAGTAAGAATGATTTACTTATTTCAAAATAGTTATTACTTTTAGATTTTAACAACTTTACCTTACTTCCAAATTATTCTTCATTATTTAGATTCCATGAGATAAATAGAGTCAATGTACAAACATAAGGTATATAGACACCCTAAAATAAGTAAAAGATGGATATCCATGTAAATTTTCTTAACTGAAAGTTAAATATACATGCATATAAAATTTGAAAAAAAATGGGGGTCGATGTAAATTGAAAAAACATGTTCGGTAAATTGTTTTTTTACATAGGTTGTGCAGGGAGAAGGCGTTCATTGGTAACCAAAAATACTAGACCTAATTAATAGAATTGATAATATCAATGAGATCATAACAGTCCCTTTTAGAAAATAAAATCGAGGTATATTTTTGTTATCTTGGTATTTAAGAAAACAATGGATAATTGATTGGTTGAAACCCTATCCGTAAATGATTTTCAAAATGGATTCCAAATGTGTGCAAAAGAATCTTTTCCTGGCTAATGCACACACTATATAATTTGTTGGTAAAAATTACATCGATGTGTCCATCTGATAACAACAAATACATAAGCAGAAACCCAAGTCTGGTTACCAGTTTAACTGTCTATTTGACTTATGGCAACAGACAAAATACTTTCGTTTAGTGATTCTTCAGTAAAAAAGAGACGGAAGTTACCAAAGAGAAATTAAAACTCATAAGTGTAAGAGAGACTGACAAAAGCATGCCTAATGTCATTGATTTGTCCAATAGACATTCTATATCATATTAGCTGCTATAAATTTCTAAGAAAAACTAATGATGTAATATATAAATTACAGTGTGTTTTTTTTCGAAGATATCTAGAACAGAACAAATACATTGTAAATATTGTATGGTCAGTTTATTACTTTTGATCATTGTCTAGATGTTGAAGCTTAGTACAGATAGTAATTGGACACAATCAATTGACCACTACAAGTCTATTTAATGGGTCCCTACAGCATAGTAAAGATTCTTAAACATGAAAAATATCAGTATTTAGTGCTATTGGGGATAATTTGGTTGTTGTTCGTTGTTTCTTTTATTCATTCTCATTTATCGGTTATTAGGCGTATTTACAACATTTAGTAGCAAATGACTAATGTTGGACATTCAATTAAACGTAAGATTAGGGAATATAGCAAATGTACTTATTTAAGGTTTCTTTAAAAAATCAATATCCATAAATACTGGTGTGAGCTAGATTTTATATTTATAGTATTTTAAAAAAATTATACTGATTAAAAAATATGATGAATATTTAATTTACCATTTCTTTGAAGGGTTTATCATTCATGTTAAATATGAGTAAGTTTACAGAATTACAGAAGCAAAGGGCTTTCAAGGTTTGATTTATTTGTTCAGAAATTTTTAATAAAGTTTTTTGTTTATTGGTTAACTTTTCATGGTAATGCTTCTTTGCCATACTGACTAGGGAAAATGTAGTTCAACAATAAATAGGCCGGGTACATCCGTTTTTACTCCCAAATATAAATTTTTCAAAGGCAAATGTTCATGCAACATCGGTTATCTGTTATCTTTTTTTAAAAACTGTATGTTTTTCTCTTTTATGAGAACTTGTGTTGTCGGACAGCTTGTGATGACGGTATTTGGAACTGTTTGATATACTTTATTTTGATACATATATAGATATAAGAAGATGTGGTATGAGTGCCAATGAGACAACTCTCCATCCAAGTCAAAATTTATAAATGTAAACCATTATAGGTCAAAGTACGGTCTTCAACACGGAGCCTAGGACACCGAACAGTAAGCTATAAAGGGCTCCAAAATTACTAGTGTAAAACCATTCAAACGGAAAAACCAACGGTCTAATCTATATAAAACGAGAAACGAGAAACACTTATGAACCACATCAACAAACGACAACTACTGAACATCAGATTCTGACTTAGGACAGGTGCAAACAAATGCAGCGGGTTTAAACGTTTTAATGGTACCAAACCTTCACCCTTTTTCTGAAACAATAGTGTAACATCACAACATAGAAAAACACACTATAAAATATCAACTGAAATAGCTTAACTCAATCAAAGGACATATTAACACCATTGAACATACACTGAACAAATAAATTTGACCTATGATACAATGTAAATTCAAAATAAATAAACTAAGGAAGAATAATAAAAGTAACATGTTATATCGGTATGAAATGTTAAACAATTTAAGAAAACAATATGCTCGAACAAAACAAAATATCAGCCATTTGCAATAACTTTAAACACAGGTAAATAAAATAATATGTATCTTTAAAAAAAAGCAAATAGTCGTTATCAATGAATGTCTATAGAATAATGACATTATTATTTTTGATGCAGAATAAACTGCGAGTCCTTCTTTTTATACCTTTTCTAGATCATGCTCAGTGTTTGTCATTTGTTGGTGATGTTCATAGGTGTTTCTCGTTTCTCGTTTTTTTTTTTTTTTTTTTTTAATAAAGATTAGACCGTTGGTTTTCCTGTTTGAATTGTTTTACACTAGTCATTTTGGGGCCCTTTATAGCTTGCTGTTCGGTGTGAGCCAAGGCTCCGTGTTGAAAGCCGTACTTTGACCTATAAATGTTTACTTTTAACACATTGTGACTTGGATGGAGAGTTGTGTTATTGGCACTCATACCACATCTTCTTATTTATATCAGTTTGTAAATATATGTTATTTTATCCATACAGTTAATTATTTCCTGGACGGCTGTATTCAGCAGTGCAGAAATGTGAATTGTCCAGTTGCTGGTCATTATGTCACGATTTATTGTTGACATATTGATAGTAAATAATAGTTCTATTTACACTATTTCATCTCATTTTGATATAAGAAATAATTTATGAGACAAAATATCAGTTGAATATACTGTTGTCATTGATCATTTACGAACTTAATGTTTGCTAGCATTATATGATGAACCAAAGTTGTAAAGTCACATAAAACATCAAAGATACAAACTGTGAACAGCGATAATAAAAGTCCATATTGCAATGTTGCCTTTTATTTCGTTCGTTCCAGGCTTTCGTAAATTTTTTTTCAATATTTCTGTTCATCTATTCATAAATTTTTATCATTTCTTATACAATACAGGTTGTGACATTCAAAACTTCAATTCATTATATTTCCGGGTGCCAAATATGCGCATGTCAAGTCTTCCAGTCATCACAATCAACAATGTACCTGTAGAAGCGTGTGCAGAACGGTGCGTTCGAGAAACTACATTTGAATGTAAATCATTTGACATCGACAACAAAGTTCAAGGATGTCGTCTTTACAACGATTCACTCGACGACCCGTTCATTCATCTGATACCATCAACCTATGTTGACCATTACAGAAGTAGGTTTATCACTGTATAGTTATTATACATGCATTTACCACATGCTAAAAAGGGTCATGGTTTATTGGCCAGAGCCGGTGATCCCGTCTATTTAGTTTTAAAAGACAGGCGAAAGATACCAAAGGGACATTCAAACTCATAAGTCGAAAATAAACTGACAACGCTATGGCAACAAAAGAAAAGGACCAAAAGACAAACAACAGTATACATAACACAACATAGAAAACTAAAGACTGAGCAACACGAACCCCACCAAAAACCGGGGTTGGTCTTAAGTGCTCCGGAAGGGTTTTAATTTGTCATTTGAGGTATCGTTTAATGAAAAGTTGATGTCAATGCATTGTAAGTGCTATAACTCGTAGAAGAACGAAACATTGAAATAAGGCAGAACATAATTGTAAGAATGCTGAAATATTATACCACTTTATTCGAAATTATCGTTTCCAGGTTCTAGGATAGTACGAAAATGATAATCTTGTCACATTTATCACTAAACAGTTAAACCAGGTCTTGTATTTGATAAAAGATATTTTTTCTAATTCAGATGAAATGGAAACTTTACATAAAATAAACATGAAACAAATTTACAGTACATATACACTATATCCATGATGTGTTTCTGAGAATTTCTGAATCAGCATTATACTGTCGTTAACCAATTCATTATTATTTTCATTGTTACAGCTGCATATGTAAAGCTTTTTCATAGACTTCCAAATCATATAGTGACCGTATCACATGATAGAAAAATCCCCGGGATATCTGTAGAAAAATGTGCACGACGATGTGTTCTAGAAGTTTCATTTAAATGTCAAGGTTTTGATTATGAAGTTAGACTTCAGAACTGTTGGCTTACTTCAAAGACTCCAGCGGCCTCCGGAGGAGTGGTAATACAATATGGAACAGATTATTACCAGAGAACGTTTGGTGAGTAATACGTGCACAGTCTTTAGTTTTCTATGCTGTTTTGTAAACTGTTGTTTGTCTTTTTTTCATTTTTGGTCATGGCGTGGTCAGTTTAATTTCGACTTATGAGTTATGAATGTCCCTTTGGTATCTTTTGCCTCTCTTTTTCTAATCCAGTGGATATCCGAGGATTTTTTTAATATAGTACAGAACAGATAGCTGATATATCTAACGTTCGATAAAACAGCAACACATTGATAGACATTAAAACATCTTTTCGCGCAATATACAGTACCACTACTGATCATTTAGATCTTTAAGTGAAGATCATTAGATTGGTTTAAGTGCCATAAAATTCGCAGTTGGAGGTTCCACTTTTAATTAATTTGGCAAAAACTTTTGCTCTTTTAACTCAAACTAATTTCTTGGCCTTTTGACATTTGCCTTTGATTTTATAATCATAAATTAAAAATTAAAAATAAACAAATCAGATCCCATACTTTTGAACTAATGCACGAATGAAAATTAATTTTGAGGGATAAATGTCTTTATGCGTTTCAATATCAACGTCAATAAATGTTCATCAAAAACGTAACCATCAACATCAAACAACTTTATTTGTATATTTTAATGAATGAATTACATGGTATCTTATTGAAATGTACTAACATTATTTTGTATATGATTAATTATGATATGTGATCGTAAAAAAAGGTAGGTCCAATTTTCCTTGTTTTTGCTTCACGCTCAAAATCTGAAATTTGTCAAATCCTACTGGAAATTGAATATGAAAGTGTCTATATCATATACGTAAAATATTGTTTCACAATTTTCAAATATTAACGAGATATTAAAATGCTATCCAGTGCAGCTTGTTGATTTTACAGGCATTTTGCTTAAAAATGCAAATTTTACATGATTTTTTGTCAGAATTTGCATCGAAGAATGTCGCTAACCAAAACGAATTAATTTGTATTCAAAAGACAATACAACTTTACTTTCAACATAATTTGGGCTTCGGTTAACGATGTACTTTTTATACCACTCAATTGCCAATACCGTGGCTTTCAAAATTGAGGTTTTAGGTTTTCTTCAGGCTTTATTCTTTGGAGGTCTGTTTAGAAATAATCCGTAATATTGTTATAACCTTATAGGACACATATTGAGCTGTGATACTACATGTATATGAATGTAAGACTTTTTAAAAATGGTCCTGGTTTGAAATTATTTCAGGTTAAATTAACCCTATCTCTCTCTCTCTTTCTAACAAAATATAACCTTCGAATACTTTTGCTTTCAGATGGGCCGTTTGAAAATTTCATCAATTTTGGATATGGAACATTACGTCCTCTAGAAGGAATACACATCTACAACAAGATAATGCTTGGAGTAAATTTAGAACATTGCGCTCAGTTGTGTCTGGTTGAAACTGGTTTTACCTGCTCCAGTTTTGACTACTTATTTAATGATAAATCGTGTCACATGAGTAAATATATAGCAGCCAATGTCCACGGTCTACAGAATGAATACTCGGAAGAATCAAAGTCTATGCATTTTGAGGTGAAAGGTAAGTTTAAAAAACTCATCAAGGATGTCAGGCTTATAATTGTATACGCCAGACGCTGGTTTCGTCTTTAAAAGACTCACCAGTGACGCTCGAATCAAAAAAGCTAACACGTCTAATCAAGTACAAAATGAGGAGCATTGAGTACCCAAAAGCCCCAAAGGTTTTGCCAAACACAGCTAATGTAATATATTCCCATCCGTGTATAAGTAACTAAATGGTAACCAGATTTGACTCACGATCTATTCGAATAACATTTCGAAATCATTCGTTCGCCTTTATTTTATATCGATATACTTTCTCTTATTTGAAAAGAAATATGATCGAATTACATGTATTACTTTTTTCACCTTTCTTTCTTTTAGTCGTTATCGTGTTTGTTCTTTTCTTATCAGCGATTTTTTTTGTCGACTTTGAAGAAGTCTTGCTTTTATATAACTCACAATGAACATAAACATGGACAAATATTTAATGCATGCTATACATTAAAATAGAATGGAGAACAATTTTCCATGCATAGAAGGAGACGCTTATTCTATCGACTCATCCGGTCTCGCTCCTTTTGAATGATTATTTGCTGTTTACATCCTGCCAAGTGACAAATATTTCCCGCATATTCAGAACGATCGTTCCTATTAGAGTTTATGCGATCCCCTCAAGTATTTACGAGTTTTGAACATGAATTGCTGTTGTCTCGTATTTAAATGTACATGTCTGTTATTCAAGGGTTTGAATTAAGTCTCTATCGTATTAATTTGTTCCACTTTGAGATTTGCTTCAAATCTTCGTATTCAACTCTTAAACTAACCAACCGAAACCTAGTCGTTAGGTATTTGCAAAGTTGACCATAGACAGGTTTTGTTTTTTTTTCTGTTTAGATTATTTACCTAATCCTGAAAGAGGAGCTTTATGCCATACGTTATTTTCTATTCTGCCTTACAAAGTTTCATTTAAATCTTCTTTTATTACACTATTCACAATACTTGGTTCCTTTTTCCTAATGTGACCACCAATTTAGACTTCTCAGAATTTTTACTTGTCACTATCAACACGACGCGTGTCAGAAGTGTAGCAGGAAATTCTTATGCTTCCGCTGCATCTAGTTTCACCCCTGGTTTTGTGGGGGTTCATGTTGTCAATTCAAATTTTTTGTGCAGTGTTTTGGGACTACAATTTGGTTTTGTTCCCACAAGTTGGAAAACAAGTTTGTTATAAACTGTGTTCCTTACGTTTTTTTCTCCCCCTTTTTTCTTTAAAAAGTGTTTCTGTGATTTACCTTTAATTTGTCTTCCTTGGTTGATTTCGGCATAATGCGAATGTATTTCGGTGTATTTTTAATGGTGATAAACAAAGCAAAGTAGGAAAAAAGATTTAAAATTGTCAATTGATTCAAGATAGTCTAGGTCTGTAGACCATTCCACAAAAGTATAACTAATACGTACTAACATAAGCTTAAGCTTGGTAGATTTAATTGTATCTCTTACTTATATATATAATGATTAAGACTCAATAAAAGTAGGTTTATAGCTTATTGTATTCTTAAGGGTATCAATTAGATAAACACTGACGAAATGAATAATGACTTTGCTCAATAAAAAAACATAAAATTGTTGCATGATGCCAACCTTATAACTAAGAAATAACTATTTTTGTCCTAGAGAAAAAACAAATGAAGCAAAGGTTTGCTGATTTTTATTTTTTATGTGTTTTTGGCATTTTATATTCTTTGGTTACAGGATCTTAATTTGCGTAAGCAAGGGAGAAAATTCCGGAACACGAGAAGTACACCAATAGCTTCCAAATAAAAATAATTACTGTAAAGAGCTCGGTCAGAAACTCTCTGATGTAATTATTATGATGATATAAGAAAGCAAACAAAGATATTATTTTTTTAAACGAAATTAAGGTAATTAAAGTCCGATTTTTTAAAAAGTTTATTAATATGAATATTTCACGACCGAAAACAAGAGTGACCAAATAAGAATTCAAAATGTTTGTGTAAAACATAAACAAGTCATAGAACTACGCAAAAGGGGAATGAAATCAAAATGACAATATTGCACATGCAAACAACATTCAAAAACTTCCTTTCAAAACCGTTCAACAACTTTATTTTGAAGGTTACAAGTACCAATTGAATTGGTTCTATAAAGCCGTTGTTGACTTGATAAAGTCTTGTGTCTCATTAATTAAAGAAATCTCGCTCAATTCATTGAGAATTACTCTTGCCAACAAAATGAATGAAGGCTCTCTAGTTGATATTGGCTTATTCATCATACTGAATCTATATAATTCAATACCCACGAGAAGTAGAATTAATTAAACTGGTTCGCTGTTGAAAACATGGAGATACAAAAAGTAGAAATGCAAAGTGTTTTAGCAATAAGCCAAATGAAGAATATCATGTGCTTGCAAGGGTTAACTTTAAGATTGTGTATACTTAGGGGACGACCATTTGATATTCTGGGGGGGGCAGGAGGATTTTGAAAATAAATAACTCAGCCTTGATAATCACAATAAAAAAAATGGTTTGTTCTGTGGTAGTTTGAAAATAAATTACCTAACTTGCAATGTATTGAAAATAAATAACTCAGCAGGTCTAATCGAAAGTATGAGATGGCACCAGATTCTTCATAAATTCATCTTTTTTCCAAAAAAAAAAATCGTGAAACACTTCCCATATCTTTTAATAATAAAAGTATAAATATTATTTAAATATACTTGAAATGTCAGAAAATTGGTTTCATTTAACTTGAGGTTAATTGTTTCAGGAACACTTACCTCACTTTTATTAAATCAGGACCGTAACTACATTGAGACAAATGCCTCATGTAGGAAATTTCAAAACCAAACGCTTGTCTCCATATCAAACTGTGTTCACCGTGAGTGCCTTGCAAGAAGCAAGTTCTCTTCTCCCTCAGACGTAGCCCCTGATTTTTCGGGATCAATGTTTCTTATTTATTTGTCTTAAGTTCATTGATTGCCCTTCTGTATTCTGTTAGTGTTGCATTCATTTTATAATTTAGTAATTTTATTATTAACTTGATCATGAGTTTAAAAAAACACAGCAGCCACAGACTTAACTATGTGAATTACATTTTTGCTTTATCATGCATATTTGTCTTTTGATGTTGTCCCTAGAGACTTAAGTCTTACACTGAATCTATAACGTATTTTGCTTTGAGACCAAAATATTGTCAAAAATTATTAAAACAGAACTTGCATTTTCAGTTGAAGAAAGGGTCTGGGGAACACCCAGAAAGCATGATTTTGCATCATTTGTTCTATAGCTTCTTGGGCCTTCAGCGGTTCAAAAACCCTTCAAAAAAATTTTTGTTTGCCAATACTTTTAAAAGAGCCTTAGTTACAACCAAACTTTAATACTGTGTATGTATGCAATACATGTATATGCATTGGGGAATATAGAAGATTCATTTCTGCAGAGGATAATAATTAATTCTGATTAAATGGTACATAATGACTTGACTATACATGTATTATTTATAATAAACAAATAATTTAAAAATTGTATGTTTTCGAATATTATAAATATAGTTGTGAAAATAAATAATCAGTCCCTTGCTTTAATGAAAATGAAAATCTTGCATCAATAGTGCAGACAATAGATAATCTGTCCTCTTAGTTTACAAAATAAATAACCGAACCAAAACAAATCCCCCTGCCAACCCCAAAAAAAAAAAAAAAAAGAATATCAAATGGTCGTCCCTTATTATCTATCTCAAAATTCTGATGATGAAAAAAAATATTATTAATATCATTTGGAGTTGTAATATGACATCTGTAACAAAATAACAATGTTTTTCTTCACAAAAAAATAAAAATAAAATAAATCTTTTTAAAAACATTTTGATTGATTACCCAATCAAATGTTGTAGAGAGCCTATACACGAAATCGGGTAGACTTTCAGTTGTAAATAAAAGTATTTTTCGTCTCTTCTGCTGAGAAGTTGGTGTTAGTCTCAGATACGTGGCCTTCGCTACTGAATTTTTCTCAAATTTTAAATACTCGAGGTGGTTTAATTAAGGCCAGGCTCCGTGTTGAAGGCGGTACTTTGACCTATAATTGTTTACTTTTTACACATTGTGACTTGGATGGATAGTTGTCTCATTGGCACTCATACCACATCTTCTTATTTATATTTAAATACAGTGTGGGGGTTGTCCATTTTAAAGTTCGTAGAGTAACCGTTAGATATCGATATTGGCGAATGTGTGAAGTTGCTTTTTCGTTGACTTATTAGCCACATCTTTTACCTATACTTATATAACTTAAATGAAGGCCGTATGGTGATATATAGTTGTTAACTTCTATGTCATTTGGTCTCTGGTGGAGAGTTGTCTCATTGGCAATCATACCACATCTTCTTATTTTTATAAGACTATAATCATATCCTTGTACATACATTCAAATATTTTACTTAACAACTAATGAAATGACATCTTTTCTCAAAAACAAAGTACAAAATGTGTATGAAAATGCTTATCATAACTATTCAACCATGCCACGGCAATGTTCATTTGACTGCCTGAAGTCAGGAACCTGGTATGTAGATGATCTTTTTCATATCTTAATTTTTACCATCATTTGGTGACGAATAATTGTGGATCTGTTAAATTTATTTGTCATAATTAAAATAATTGACTCGGGCCGAGTTACAGATTTGTATTTTGTGTCATTTTGTTGCTGTCTCAATGACGTAAACCGCCAACTCATTTATCCATATTCAAGGGGGAATATTGAAAAAGACATTGTCATTTCCGGAAATATATCCAATGCAAATCAAACATAAACATGAAAATACATGTACAAATTGTATAATTAAATACGTACTGTGTAAATAACCTAAATACCAATTTTAAAGTTATATATTTTTCGGTATTTTTGTCTGTGTAGATGAAATGTACAATTTTTAACATAAAGTTCATTTTGAAACAATAATGGCAGAAAATTATATTGCGTCTTTTATTAGTCTATTGTATAGCAGATAAAAGGCTTCAAGCAACTATTTGCGTTCTTTTTAGATAATACAAAAATCAATTCTACAAGAATTTATTTAGTTTCCAGCTGAAAACATCTTCAATTAGTGCAGATTGAAAACTTAATTGACAATATAAGAGATGGAGACAGACTTTTATTAACAACAATGTGTTTATGTCATCTTAACCAAATATGTCTTGTATTGAGATCCTCAAACATTTATATGTTTACCAAAAATGTCAATCTTCGTCTAGTGAACAGTCATCTAATAACAAATCTTGTTACATTTCCTGACTTACAAACACATCTCAGAGGGATTTTAATTCAAAATCACGTTCTCAAATATATTTTAGCGAAGTGATGTTTTGGAAATTCTATTTAAGGACATTCAATTTGTGAAAGATCAATATTGACATGAAATGAAATTGAACATAGCAAAGTAAACGATTTCAATATATATATTTATCAATTTGGCTGTACTTATTAAAAACGGGATATCGCATCCTATTTTTTTTTCTATAATGCTGTTTATAGAGCTCGTAAGTTTAGATACGATCCACGTAAACTCATTAATCTTTTGAATAAACTTATTCTTAAAAGTTGTCAATATTTAACACCGTAGTAAAATCTTTAGATATTGTTTTATCGGTACACTGAACTGCAGTCAAGTTTAGCGTTTGATAATTCATTGATAACATTCTGGCGTATCACAAACAAACAACTTGTAACGTCCCATTTCATTTGCCGAAAGATTTAAATACAACAACAATCGTAGTGTGCACGTGAATTGACACAGGTGACAGACAATAGATTGTACTATATTACTACAAACGTAAAAAGAATTTAAAAAAATCTGTGTTGTAGCCTGATTTTCAAATAGTGGGGTCGAACTATCATACTTTTTATATTTTTTATTTAGTAATGTTCTTTATGCAACAACACAGTTATCATGTACTGGATTATGAAAAAAAAAATACAAGCCTTATAATTATGATAAACACATGGGCCACTTTTATACGGATGAATACATGAAAACTTTTAATTTTCGGATCTCATAATAATGCATTTATGATGGGTTGCACATTTCTCGTTTTTTGTTTTCATGCTATAAAACAAACATACAGAAGCTAAGCGTTTGGTAACACAAATTGTCCCATTCATTCACCGAACGGTAGAAACAAAACATCAATGATCGTATTGTGTAAGTGAATGAACACAATTGACGTAGTATGAAATGTACTATCATAGATGTATATGGTACTATCATAGATGTATAAGGTACTGTCATGGTTACTACGAAAATAAAATGTTTGTGTAAAAGGATTGAAATATAACATCATTACAAGTACATATAGAAAGATATTTTATTCTTCCAAATCTAAGAATATTAGAATAAAATATCTTTCTATAAGTACTACCAGTATCCTACATCTGAATCCGTTAATGAATAATTTTTAAATACTTCGTCTTGATAACATTGTGACTTCATTTTTAGTAAGCATACTACATACCACTTTGGTGGATAGTTGTCTCATTGGCAATAATACCACGTATACTGAATTTGTTTACTATTTGAACTATTTGAGAGGAGACAGTTGATTCAATATTTCGCCGGGAAACCCGTCAGTATTAAAGAGTCTTCGTTATCAATTTCAAAAATTTAAAGAAAGAACCTTAATAGAACTATTGCACAAAGTTATATTATAAATAATATAAATAAACTTTACATGGACGTGTATCCGCTAGAATTGCCATGAGATAATCAAGTACACAATCCTGTACGTGATCAGTCCATTCAACTTTCGATCGGTTATTGTAAGCGTGTTCTATTTTCGCAGGTATGCTTGGGCGGGGCTTGAAAGTTTATTTGAGGTCGAAGGTTTGAATTGACCAATGACAACGATCGTTCCTTAACATGTTGTTCTAATAAAGTTTGTTTGACTGATTATGTCGCACGGCCTTTCGCTAAGCTTGGCCGCAGTTAAGTATAATACCATTGATTTTGTTTTTGATAAATTTAAACGTAACTAAATATATATTGCTATTTGCTCTTATATCGGTGCTTTGTGTCTATTGTTTTATGTTAGTTTTTTTTTTTTTTTTAGTTTGTATCGATCTATTGAGTTAAGGATGTTCGCTCCTCTTGCTTTTAAATTTTTGGCAGATATTCGGAATCCTCTAGTTTTATCCATGCAGTACCATTAAATAATTTCCCGCTAACGTCTACTTTTCTTTTCATTAATTTTATTACATATAGTTTGAAAAGCCATATTTGAAAATGCTAAAAATCCTTGTTATTTTTCATAATTTTCTAAAGAAAAAGGGTGCCAATGTAAAATGTATGAAAATCTAGAGAGAATTATTTCCGCCAAATTTTCAGTGGCTTACATCTCGAAAACAAGCACACGGACCCTTCATTTTTCTGCTTTTTAGTTCCTTTATTTATATACTATCAATTTATAACAGTATTTTAAAAGCTTGTTATTTTAAAACAGAGTAGCGAACATTCTTAAGCCATTTGCAACTGATTTTACTGTTTGAATTATGATGTGCGGTAACACCCTGTCCAAGGGTAGGGAGGGTGGGCGCCCACAAACCTGTTTAACTCCGCCACATTCTTTATGTGTCTGTCCCAAGTAAGGATCCTGTAAATCAGTAGTTGTCATGGTTCATGTCTGTCGTAGTTGTTTTCGTAAATCGTATTGTATAAATTAGGTCGTTACTTTTCTCGTTTTAATTGTTTCACATTTGTCATTTCGGTGCCTGTCATAGCTGACTACTAGTATATAATATTGGGTTTTCTTATTGTTGGAAGGCAGTACGGTGACTTATAATTGATTTTATCTTCGTCATTTGAACTCTGGTACCGGTGGATTGTTGTCTCATTGGCAATCATACCACATCTCCTTATTTTCATATATTTGATAAGTATATTAAGTGTTTGCTAAAAAGTAAGTTCTTTTCTACGTTATTCGCTCTAGATCGTGTCGCAAATAAGGTTCCAGAGTGTGGTTTTCATTTGTTATAATTTTTATCATTTATTTATACTTTGTGACGTTCTTGTGTCTGCAGTTTAGTTACAAAGTAGTTGAGGATACATTTGCATTTACTCTATGGAATGATAAGGCATGCGTAAATTAGTAGTGACTGTAGTTCTTTGCTTACAAACGTAAGAAACAAAGTGTGATATTTTCCTTTTATTCAAATTAATGCACATTTATACCCCAATGTGGTTGATGGCATACATAAAGTCTACTGTACATAATACACCACAAGAATAATAAAACTACAGGACATAATAAACATATGTACATACCATGCAGTTGTTGAGTCCACTCTTCTCAGTGGCCATGACTTTTTAATAAATGGAGCGGCATGCTGCTTATCTGACAGGAAAAAAGACATAAAACCAATTTATCAAAGTTATCCATATCATCTATATTAAAATATATTTTTAATTTTCTGTAAAAATTCAAGTCCAAAGTTTTCATTTTGTGGATATTTGAATACGAAATGATCGTCATCTTCTATTTTATTCAACCTCAAATGTTGGCATAAACGTTCTTAACCAGAGGGTGACGATAGTAGTGATTAATAGTTCATAAAATTGAAAAATACCAAAAAACTTAGGGAAGTCATTATTTTGTTAATATTTTTCGGCCCATATATAAATAAAACATTATTCCGACAAGCACGAAAAGTTGACATTCAGGTCATTGGTTAAGTGATTTGAAGTGGATGAATAGAGTTATAGTGTTGCTAGATTTTCTGATTTAATAATAATCTTCAAGCCGTCCCTTTACGCTATATTAGTTGGTTATTAGCTGCATGGTTTATTCTCTATCATTTTATAAATATCAATTATAAAAGTCATCTTATTTACCGAAATATCAACCTCTGACAAAACAAATGAAAGTCAATTAATTTCTCTGCCTGGGAAATCGTTGACCACTTTGACGATGATATATATGTGAACTTTGATAGATTTTCCTTTTACTTTAGATGTTTAAAGATTAATTTGTTCAATACAGCCATCTAGTAAAAAAGACCGATATCGAATAATTATAAACCGACATGAAAGCAATAGGCAAGTCTAAACAGCTTTCACCAACAAAATAATGTATATAAAAATAACAAGATGAGGTATGATTGCCAATGAGACAACTCTCCACAAGAGACCAAATGACACAGAATTTAACAACTAGGTCACCGTAAGTTTATTTTACATAAAAGATGTGACTTATATTATGCTTTTCCAAATCATCTGATATAACACTTAGTCAAAAATAAAATAATAAAACTGCAATATCCATAAATCGTACATGTTTTTTTTTTTTTTCTTTAAACGTTGTTGTTATTCACAAATCCCAAAACACTTTACACACTTGAATATACCCAAAGGAAAAGATCATCACTTGTATTGCTACATTTCTTCTAAAAGCCAGAGAGGCCTTCACAAACGATTACAACAAAAATATGGCATAGGCAAATACATATTGATAACACTAAGTATAATATAAAACAGCTATTCCAAAACCAGACCAGCAATACGGGCCTTGGCCCGTATTCACAAAACTATCGTAACGTTACGACTGTTGTAAGGTAAGGTTTACGATATCGTAAGTTGTAATTTGTATTCAGGAAAGAAACTTACGATGCGATGTGTTGTGTTGTAAATATTGTAATACACTTACGACTGCTCGAAGCCTGTCGTAACTCTCAATCGTGATCGTAAAATGGAGGCAGCCCTTATATAAGATAAAATGAACGATTCATTAGACGAACAAGGGTATTTTAGATAGATCTTACCCCTATGAAAGGCCGATGATTTCCTATTAATAGATGCAGATTTTCGAGGCATAAAATGTAATTATGAGTATGTCTCTATGGTGGAAGTACACCTTAAACAGAGAACAACTTGACATCAGCAAATATCGGTATGAAACATTCTTAAACATCCAAGTAGCTTTAATGGGGTGCTGAGGATTCCAAAATGAGATATACCCCGAAACAATATTTGTTTCCGTCTTGAATAATTCTCGTAAATAAACAAAATGGGATGAGTTCCAATTACAGACAGGTACCCGAATAAAAAACAATGCAAGCTCCATGTTTTGTCAGAGAAACCAAAAAATAATTCGGACTAAAAACAGTATACATGTAGAGGATGCCGGCACAATGACATTATATGTTAGAGATTATGAGAGTTAGAAACAGGCACTATGTACAGTGTGCAGATATTTATGCAATCCCAAAGTTAACCCAAAATTCTTTCAAAATTCTATCTAGCGGTTAAGGAGCAGTTGCGGAAACAAAAGTTGGACAGAATGACAAATTAACCAACAAACAAACAGACGAACCAACGAACGAACTAGCAGACTCACGTGTGACTTTAAAAACGGAGAAATAATTATCCGACTACTTTGTTTTGTCGTATAAATGAGCCCATACAGTTGTAAAACTTAAAATTAACTGTTATATACAACACATAAGTGAAATAAAGGAAAAATATTAAGTTATCATGAAATAATTGTTAGTGCAACAAATATAGATAAAAGAGTACTAGTAACAGGATTAAATCAGATTGTTTTTTTTTTTTATCTTATTCAAATAGTATCACCATAGAATCGTAAGAAAGGTATAACTGTATTCTTATTTGTTCCTCATATATATATGGTAAATACAGTCAGAGTTAAGTATGTAATTGGTAAGGCAAAATAATATGTAACTACTAGGACCAATTTATGAATATTTATTTGTTAGTCCCAGGTACATGTGTGCCTGTCCTAAGTCAGGAACCTGTAATTCACTGACTTCGTTTTTATATATAAACTCATCATAGATACAAGGATTAAAATTTTGAACGCCAGATGCACTTTTGTCTTCAAAAGACCCATCAGTTAAGCTGGAATCAAAAACAAAAAACAAGTTGCTTTCTTAAAAAAAAAAGAAAAGCCATACGCGAACCCGAGCCCGCTGACTGGTCATCAAAAGATTGTTGTTGATTTTTTTGCTTTTGATTATAAATAATTGACTAATAAAACACCTTTATTGAAAACATCTAATTGTGTGTAGATTCTTGCATAAGTCACTTGAAAACAATGTTGGATTTTAGTTGTTAATAGAAGTGTATATATAAAGCTACTATTTGAATTTACCTTTAAGTATCGACTATTTTATTTATAACTTAGAGTGTACATCATGTTTTCTTAATCCTATTGCAAATCCCAGTTTCTGCAAACCGGATGTCTAATGTAAATTGCACAAACCAACTGCAATATAAATTTAAGCACTAAGTTTGCTTCATAATCTGGATGCATTTATTTTATCTATCATATCCCTGGATGCCTTCAATTATTCTTATACTCGTTACTGAAGCTGTCTGTACTCATGGTAGATGTTGTATAGATAAATACAAAGTCTAATTTCCATGAAGTGAAAACCTTTGGCATGCAACTTATAAGAAGGTTTCGTATATTTTTCTTGAGAATAACACAGCAGCTTCATTGAAACCTCTTATACACTGACAATTATTGTGATCTTATAAAGCATCTCAAATTTTAAGGATTTCCTGAAGTTACTTAAATCAATCCAAACATTCTACAGGAAAATTTGGTTTTGAAGAATATCTTATTTTCAGAAGTTTTATGAATACCAGCACAAACTCTCAAAAGAACCCATTATATAAAAAGATATATAGATATAAATTAAGATACACGGATTTAAATGTTGTACGCCAGACGCGAGTTTAGTCAACAAAAGACTCATCAGTGACGCTCGAATAAAAATTAAAAAGCCAAATAAAGTACGATTATACGGATGAATACATGAAAACTTTTAATTTTCGGATCTCATAATAATGCATTTATGATGGGTTGCACATTTCTCGTTTTTTGTTTTCATGCTATAAAACAAACATACAGAAGCTAAGCGTTTGGTAACACAAATTGTCCCATTCATTCACCGAACGGTAGAAACAAAACATCAATGATCGTATTGTGTAAGTGAATGAACACAATTGACGTAGTATGAAATGTACTATCATAGATGTATAGGGTACTATCATAGATGTATAAGGTACTGTCATGGTTACTACGAAAATAAAATGTTTGTGTAAAAGGATTGAAATATAACATCATTACAAGTACATATAGAAAGATATTTTATTCTTCCAAATCTAAGAATATTAGAATAAAATATCTTTCTATAAGTACTACCAGTATCCTACATCTGAATCCGCTAATGAATATTTTTTTTAAATACTTCGTCTTGATAACATTGTGACTTCATTTTAAGTAAGCATACTACATACCACTTTGGTGGATAGTTGTCTCATTGGCAATAATACCACGTATACTGAATTTGTTTACTATTTGAACTATTTGAGAGGAGACAGTTGGATTCAATATTTCGCCGGGAAACCCGTCAGTATTAAAGAGTCTTCGTTATCAATTTCAAAAAATTTAAAGAAAGAACCTTATTAGAACTATTGCACAAAATTATATTATAAATAATATAAATAAACTTTACATGTACGTGTATCCGCTAGAATTGCCATGAGATAATCAAGTACACAATCCTGTACGTGATCAGTCCATTCAACTTTCGATCGGTTATTGTAAGCGTGTTCTATTTTCGCAGGTATGCTTGGGCGGGGCTTGAAAGTTTATTTGAGGTCGAAGGTTTGAATTGACCAATGACAACGATCGTTCCTTAACATGTTGTTCTAATAAAGTTTGTTTGACTGATTATGTCGCACGGCCTTTCGCTAAGCTTGGCCGCAGTTAAGTATAATACCATTGATTTTGTTTTTGATAAATTTAAACGTAACTAAATATATATTGCTATTTGCTCTTATATCGGTGCTTTGTGTCTATTGTTTTATGTTAGTTGGATTTTTTTTTTTTTTTTAGTTTGTATCGATCTATTGAGTTAAGGATGTTCGCTCCTCTTGCTTTTAAATTTTTGGCAGATATTCGGAATCCTCTGGTTTTATCCATGCAGTACCATTAAATAATTTCCCCGCTAACCTCTACTTTTCTTTTCATTAATTTTATTACATATAGTTTGAAAAGCCATATTTGAAAATGCTAAAAAATCCTTGTTATTTTTTCATAATTTTCTAAAGAAAAAGGGTGCCAATGTAAAATGTATGAAAAATCTAGAGAGAATTATTTCCCGCCAAATTTTCAATGGCTTACATCTCGAAAACAAGCACACGGACCCTTCATTTTTTCTGCTTTTTAGTTCCTTTATTTATATACTATCAATTTATAACAGTATTTTAAAAAGCTTGTTATTTTAAAACAGAGTAGCGAACATTCTTAAGCCATTTGCAACTGATTTTACTGTTTGAATTATGATGTGCGGTAACACCCCTGTCCAAGGGTAGGGGAGGGTTGGGCGCCCACAAACCCGTTTAACTCCGCCACATTCTTTATGTGTCTGTCCCAAGTAAGGATCCTGTAAATCAGTAGTTGTCATGGTTCATGTCTGTCGTATTTGTTTTTCGTAAATCGTATTGTATAAATTAGGTCGTTACTTTTCTCGTTTTAATTGTTTCACATTTGTCATTTCGGGGCCTGTTATAGCTGACTACTAGTATATGGTATTGGGTTTTCTTATTGTTGGAAGGCAGTACGGTGACTTATAATTGATTTTATCTTCGTCATTTGAACTCTGGTACCGGTGGATTGTTGTCTCATTGGCAATCATACCACATCTCCTTATTTTCATATATTTGATAAGTATATTAAGTGTTTGCTAAAAAGTAAGTTCTTTTCTACGTTATTCGCTCTAGATCGTGTCGCAAATAAGGTTCCAGAGTGTGGTTTTCATTTGTTATAATTTTTATCATTTATTTATACTTTGTGACGTTCTTGTGTCTGCAGTTTAGTTACAAAGTAGTTGAGGATACATTTGCATTTACTCTATGGAATGATAAGGCATGCGTAAATTAGTAGTGACTGTAGTTCTTTGCTTACAAACGTAAGAAACAAAGTGTGATATTTTCCTTTTATTCAAATTAATGCACATTTATACCCCAATGTGGTTGATGGCATACATAAAGTCTACTGTACATAATACACCACAAGAATAATAAAACTACAGAACATAATAAACATATGTACATACCATGCAGTTGTTGAGTCCACTTTCTCAGTGGCCATGACTTTTAATAAATGGAGCGGCATGCTGCTTATCTGACAGGAAAAAGACATATAACCAATTTATCAAAGTTATCCATATCATCTATATTAAAATATATTATTAATTTTCTGTAAAAAATCAAGTCCAAAGTTTTCATTTTGTGGATATTTGAATACGAAATGATCGTCATCTTCTATTTTATTCAACCTCAAATGTTGGCATAAACGTTCTTAACCAGAGGGTGACGATAGTAGTGATTAATAGTTCATAAAATTTAAAATACCAAAAACTTAGGGAAGTCATTA
This sequence comes from Mytilus coruscus, assembly GCA_017311375.1. Classification (NCBI taxonomy): domain Eukaryota; kingdom Metazoa; phylum Mollusca; class Bivalvia; order Mytilida; family Mytilidae; genus Mytilus; species Mytilus coruscus. The sequence continues at coordinate 84,392,342 of CM029596.1, read as the reverse complement.
TTTTGTTAATATTTTTCGGCCCATATATAAATAAAACATTATTCCGACAAGCACGAAAAGTTGACATTCAGGTCATTGGTTAAGTGATTTGAAGTGGATGAATAGAGTTATAGTGTTGCTAGATTTTCTGATTTAATAATAATCTTCAAGCCGTTCCCTTTACGCTATATTAGTTGGTTATTAGCTGCATGGTTTATTCTCTATCATTTTATAAATATTAGTCATAAAAGTCATCTTATTTACCGAAATATCAACCTCTGACAAAACAAATGAAAGTCAATTAATTTCTCTGCCTGGGAAATCGTTGACCACTTTGACGATGATATATATGTGAACTTTGATAGATTTTCCTTTTACTTTAGATGTTTAAAGATTAATTTGTTCAATACAGCCATCTAGTAAAAAAGACCGATATCGAATAATTATAAACCGACATGAAAGCAATAGGCAAATCTAAACAGCTTTCACCAACAAAATAATGTATATAAAAATAAGAAGATGTGGTATGATTGCCAATGAGACAACTCTCCACAAGAGACCAAATGACACAGAATTTAACAACTATAGGTCACCGTAAGCTTATTTTACATAAAAGATGTGACTTATATTATGCTTTTCCAAATCATCTGATATAACACTTAGTCAAAAAATAAAATAATAAAAACTGCAATATCCATAAATCGTACATGTTTTTTTTTTTCTTTCTTTAAACGTTGTTGTTATTCACAAATCCCAAAACACTTTACATACTTGAAATATACCCAAAGGAACCGATCATCACTTGTATTGCTACATTTCTTCTAAAAGCCAGAGAGGCCTTCACAAACGATTACAACAAAAATATGGCATAGGCAAATACATATTGATAACACTAAGTATAATATAAAACAGCTATTCCAAAACCAGACCAGCAATACGGGCCTGGTTTTCCAAAGTATCATATGACTAAGATATGTCTTACGATAGTCTTAGGACATGTCATAGTCGTAAGATATGTTTTCGAAAGTGTCCCAAGTTACGATATGTCATATCTTTCGTCGTAAACTTAAGACACCTTGCGACATGACTTATGATGGTCTTATGATTATCATGAAAGGTACGACATCTTTTCCACTGTTCTAAGGTGATCATTTACTGCATTTATCTTTGCACATGCAGCATTCATACTCTAATTTTGGCCCTGTTTGTTGGTGTGTTGCTCAGTCTGCCAAATGGTAAAGATTTATTCTTCTCCACTTCGTCAATTAAAATTTGAATCTCCTGCGACGTATTTGCACGGACTTATCGTTAAGCGGGTACCCGATGCACAAAACTTAAAAGTATTCACAATTGAATAACACTTCATGTATAATTATACATGACACGAAGTTCTATAATTTTATCATATACACACAAACTAAATTTAAAAAAATTAACAAGAACGGTTTTATTTCCTTTTCATGTATGATTTCTCGTTCATTATAATGAAAAAATTAAATATTCGTCAATAATAAAATGGTAATAATTGTTATTTTCATACTTATTATTTTCAAAGTTAGTTTTATAAATTTTAATCATTATTTAAAATAAAGAAAATGTTCAGTTAAAATAGTCATACATGCCATAAGAGCATCATATGTATGACTATCTTAGGACAGCTTTAAATTACAATCTTATGACATATCATATGATAGGCATACGATGGTCATAAAATTGTTCTTAAGAGATATCTTATGACATATCTTAGGATACTTTCGAAAACCAGGCCCCTGCAGTTTTATTGATATTCTGATTTAGAATAACTGTTTATTGATATTTTGAAAGAAACTTTGCTCATTTGAAAAAGTTGAGAGGAATATGGTAACAACCTCTCTCTCTCTCTCTCTCTCTCTCTCTGGGGATTTGCTGTTTTTATAGAATTACCCATTAGTGTCGAGGTATTCTGACTGTCATATTCACATACATGATATTGGAGTTTTAAAAGAACTGTCATTTTATTGTCTATTACATTATTTCTCCCCTAGTTGTATTATTATGATGGTGTATTGTTTGCTTAGATGTTAGTGGATTTACCCCTATATCAGTGCTATTGTCAATGAGAGTGAAAAAAGTCAGATATTGACTCTTTAATTATATCCTATTATTCTCTTTCATTAACACCGTCTGACAGAATTGATTTATTGAAAATTGTAGACTGAATTTATTTATGGTAGAATGGTTGTCCTATAGAAGTCTTGACTTTATTCCCCAAACTAAAGTTCTCAACTTGTGGCTAGCTGAATTAATTAATGAAGTTTTTGGCTGGTCATTTGATGTGAATTGATGTGAATAACAAGCAGTTTTTCGCACTATAGTTTTATCGAGTTTTCCAGACAGATTCTTGAAGGATTTACGTTTTACTAATAATAGAGTAAAGCGTCGAAATCACTGAATGAAATCTAAGAATATTAATACACATTCGATCAAGTATTACAATGCGAGAAGCTTATACTGTCAACACCTTGTCTTACAGTCATGAAACTTTTGAATACGATTATCGTACTCAGATTCAGTAATCAACCAAACGAAATACTGGATTAGGTGTTTCGAGCACACATAGTGTTACTCCGAGAAATGAGTAAAGTTTTGTAACTGTATTTTAAAGTCTTTCTCCGGTGGATTTCATACATTTCTTTTATATTTGGTCGCTTTTCTTTGTCTAGTACTCTTTAGTTCATAAACAGGGGGATGTGACGTCTATCTTAAAGGTATAATGTGCATAATAATCCTTTCTTTTATATCTTATTTGCTCTATTCATATGTAATTTCCTGCTGAGTTATCTAACATATATATTGATGTCTCCAATGGTTGTCTAAATTTTTGTATTGTTCCTGTATCTTACAGTCAGATTTTTGGGGAATTGACGACAGTATTTGTAAGATTTATTTTACAGATATAATTTATTATTTTCTTATATACTCTGCAGCTGTATTCGTCAATGCACAGACGTAGCATGATCGATATATAGCAACGAACTTCTCGCAAACCAGTGTTTTTTGGGTAGTTTTAAATTTGCAGTGAGTTGAGAGTTATTGCTCCATGTTGAAGGCCTCACTCTGACAGTGAGATGAAGAATAGCAAAAATGTGCGCAGTGTTCCTTTGCTATTATTTTTTTTATGTTCATGAAATGATTTCGTATTATGAATTGATACACCATATATATTATTGTCTTTTTTAACATAAATTTAAAAAATACCCGCTCATTTTCAATCAATGCTACATTTCAAATATGCAAAACTGAAAAAAAATGAAATAACGAAACAAGTGCAAAATGACAATTGCAGATATGTTAAAAATATCAATTTTTACCTACCATGAGCAACACGATGGGTTTCACTTGTGGAAAAGAAATTGTTTCCTTCCGAGGCATCTGATTTCACCCGCGGTTTATGATGGGGTTTCAATTGTTTAATCTTTAGTTTTCTGTGTAGTAGATTTTTCTTTTATTATCTTAATTCTTTTTTTTAAAGAAAATATCTTTTATTGTTTAACTTTTGAAAGGAGATTTTCAGTTTTGTATCAATTCTTTTTCACAGATGAATATTTGCAAAAGTTTTATCCAGCGCCATATTCAGCAATAGTTGGACATAACGAGAAAACAATATCACGTATCACACCAAGTAAATGTGCTCGGATGTGTTTGATGGAGAGAGATTTTATATGCAGATCATTTGATTATCAGGTGAGACAGCCCTATAATAAACTCATAAAATTATGTTAAAAGATTGAAAAATTATGGATAGGGAAGAGGTTGCGGATTTAGGAGGGCGTAAACACCCCATACCTACCTATTGATCGGTATACATATAATTGTTTTGCTTAAAATCTTCAAAAACAATTTTCACTAGCTAAGCTCAGTGGTATTTTAACTATTTATGACAATTATGTCCCCCTATCCTCGGACACTGGATCCGCCCCTAGAAAAGATAACATAATTTAACAACAAAAAGAAGACAAATAGTAAACGGCTGTGAATAAGATAATTTTTACACTTATTTTGTTTTCTAATAGACCTCATAAAAAGCAAGAAACGATTTTATATTTATGTTTCTGTTATGAATAAACTAAATGTGCATGATCAGAGTAGAACTCACAAAATACTCATTGCCTGCTTAGAAATTAATCGCTGTATATAGATTGCCAAATCACGTTCCTTGCGAACATAATATTATTGTAATACAAATTTAGAACAGGCGCTATGTGCCGTACTGTTTTAATACTGAAGAAGTCATCGCTCCAAATAAATCTGAAATTCATTTTTTATTAATGTCACAAGAGTGGACACAGGTCAGTGTGGATAGTATGTTTGAATGTTTGACAGTGTTTTCTGACAAAAAGAGTTCTCTGTTTTCAGCATAGGGTTCTGTGTTTAACTGTGTTGCCCAGTGACAGCCAATCTGTACCAAACACTCAAAATTAGCAGTGTCGTTTATTTAATATTTTTAAAATGTTCAAGACTGATGGAGGAGACACTAATTGCATGGATTACCAAATTATTCTCATAAAATATGTTCCACAACTTTGATTTTGGAGAAAAAACTCAAAATTAGGACAGCTACACATAAGGTGCATTCCTGCATGATGTGATTTTAATAAGAAAGATGGTATCTGAGAACCTGCATGTATGTTCTATTTGTATGGTTCTATTTATGTTCCTTTGTGGTGGTCATTTCTTACTTGGTTATCAATATCATTATACGTTGTCAAATTCATTTTAGTAAAAAAATCGATGAAATCACAATAAAATATAAGGTTGATAAAATGAATAGCATTACATAGTCAAAATACCCTGAATTTTAGGACAACATAGACAAGTACCAAATAACATATTTTCATCTTTTACGGCAAATAGTCACACCATTCAAAACAACCTAGAACAAAACATACACATTTATCCCCACTGTCATGAGTTATAACGTAAGTTTCTCAACTTTTCGTCACATCTGCACTCCGAACGAACGTTAACACCACTGTTGAATAAGCGTGGAGACTGCAGACGAACCATATTCTGATCCAATGTAACACTTCTTTGAGAATGTATAGTAGTTTAATTGATAATGAATAAACAAAGCTTAAGCATCACCGAAGGGATATATGTTGTCGAAATGCGCATCTGGTGCAGTAAAATTAGTATCATTTATGTCATTAAGGTCAAATTTTATATTCATTCAAAGGTTTTTCTTATTCGGTTCCAAATCTTTCGGTCTCGAGTGAATCAGATAAAACTGCATAACAAAATGATCTTTTATGTTCAATGAAATTGATAACGTGTACATGTTGTGTTACACAAGTCTGTTAAGAACCAAATTAACCATTTGTTTTCCTGGAAAGAGCAAGGAGTTTTTGTCAAAGTTGCTTTAGAAAAATGAGGAGGAAAATACACCTACAAATACACCTATGACGAAAACATTAATAATTGTGAAAAGCTAAAAGTATATAGAAAAACTTACAGGGATTATGTTGAAGAAAAAGACGATTCATGTCTCAGCAGTAATAATACTTGATACAAAATCAAATCAGTGGTGTATTCAGTGGTGGTGATGGGGAAAAGGTAGGCATATGCTCTCAGTTGCCCCTTGATCAGAAAAATATTACAATATTACATTGGTTGCCTAAAACATTCATAGAAATGCGCCTCGCTACGCTTGCCAATATTTTACAATGATGTACACTTATGCACCCGCGAACCCTGCAAAATTAATCATTGGAAATCCAAGGAAGTCAACTTTTACTATACGTCAGAAACAGTAAAACATCATCAGTTTAAGGAGTAACCACTTGATTACTTAGAAGGGGTCAATACCGATGTTAGTCAGATTCCTTAGCGGGGTCAATACCAATATTAGTCAAATGGTTGCTCTCATAGGTGTAACATCTTCTATTGTTTATGCTTTCTTTTTAGATTCAAGACGTTAAATGTCTTTTGAGTTCAAAAACAGGAAGTGACGTAGGTGGTTTAACAACACATGGTCATGCACAGGTACATCATTTTGAAATGAAACCTTACTTAGGTAAGAATTGAAAATTGTTAAGCGTGAATGAATTATAAAATCAAAGTTATTGTCAAATGCACATCTGTGTACTTGTCGTATTGAAACTGGTTTTTAAAAACACACAGAAGCTAAGAATTAATTAATACAGATAACTAAAATATAAAGACCAAATAAGAATAACGACTTGGCCAAATGTGAAAAATAAAACTACCAAAAATCTATAGAATTAAAGAGCAGGCACAAGCCGTTAATACAAGATACAAACACAGGCGCACTTCTCAACAGCTGCGGTAAATAGTCACACCACTCAAAACAACCTAGAACAAAAACATACACATTTATCCCCACTGTCATGAGTTATAACGTTAGTTTCTCAACTTTTTCGTTGACAAATACATGATTACGAAATTGAGTTTCCAGCTACCTTATGGATCGATACGTTGTTCTTAGATTTTTTAGTTTTTTTTTCCTTCTTATTTCAGACTGCGGCGGAATATTTACATCATCAACCGGAAATATAGCCAGTCCGAACTGGCCACGGAAATATCCACATAATATGAAATGTTTATGGAATATAACAGTATCAAAGTTTAAGGTATGGGTAATGTGTCAAATGATGCAGTATGGTTGGCGGATTACTGTTTGAAACTGATTGCTTCTGTTAGATTATGAAATGAAAATAATACTTTGAAGTTGTACACCGTTGTTAGTCAACATATCATTAACAATGCAATTACACGAACTTCAAACGAAGTGAGAATGCGCATCAACAGGGTAAACATCTCTAGCTATGCATATACAGTAACATAGCCTGTTAATTTTGTCATAAAAAAGTATAACAACTTGTATAAGCAAATGATAGCTGTCTGTAAAAACAAGTGGGTAAACTCTCATCAAGATGACAAGTCATTGAAATTCTAATAGATAGATAACTCGAATGAATCATTTTTTCTGTCCAAGTTCTAACCGCGTTATTTGTAACTATGAACATCAATTTATCAACGACCAACACAGTGATTGTACTTCGTTCGTTTCATTCAAAAATATTGAATTACCATAAGGTACTATTTGATATGAAAACTTATAAACAGTATCATATTCTATAGAACATTGGGCATCTCAGCAATATATGCACACTTAGTTAACCTAAATCCCACAAAAATTAATTTTCTAAAATAGAATATGATTTCAAAACTTTCGCCTGATTAAACGTTAATATCCCAGCATATTAGTTCTCTTCTATATATATATATATTACCAATAATAATTTATTTACTACAATGCCCCCTTGATATATCCTTTTCTCTGTAGTTGTCAAGCAATAAATGACATAATTTGTTAAAAGAGTTCACCATATATCACCTTAACGCGTCAATCCTAGTATATGTTAGAGTATAGCAAAGTGCTCTCGACCAATGAAAGTGTAGACTTTGGTGTTCCTTAATTGTGAAGAATGATTGCAAATCATGTTTTAGTAAGGGATTATCCTTTTGTTTAGGCACATTTACATTTCAAAACAAAGAATTTCTATAAATGAGTTACAACTGCCTGAAGCACATTTATTAGGATTATTGATTGAATTTGAATTTTGAAACAAACAAAACTGATTAAAATACGTTTGAAGTTTACTTGTGCTGAACAATCGATACCGTTTGCGTTATTATGTGAATATTTAGAACTTTGAAATTACAAAACAAAATAAGCAATATCAAGAAGAAAAGAAAACAAAAACTTTTAAAATTAAACATAACCTAAATCTTTAACTACATGTTTGACGCTTATCAAAACTCATATTACTGTATTCTCAGTAAGTAAGAATAGTCATTTCCAAAATACCGGTACTTACAGGAAATTGAATTGAAAATTCCTATAAAAGCACTATCTTTCAACATTTAAATTTTAGTTAATTAAGTAGTATTTAAGGTAAAGAGCTGAAATAAAATTGGCTGTGGAATACAATTTAGTTGTAACTCTGATTTTGAATTTATTAAATTGAACTGTAAATAAACAAAGATATTTCCTCACTAAAATATTACATAATTTACACTCATACTCACAATTAGAAACTTATACAATTTCTGCAATTTCATTGCAATGTTGTACATGTCATCTAATGTCTAAAACACAATTTATTAAATTTCCCAAATTAAAAGTAAGTCCTTACATCACTATGACCAATACATAAATGAAATGCCTAAAAGGGAAGTCATCCATTAATTATAAACATTGCACTGACAATGAAACAAATTCTTGAATAAAACCAATCAAGAGATCATTTGAACCTTGAGCACTTTACAATATTCTAAGTTTGTAAGAGAATGATAATCCCTTTCTCCATGCTAAAGTACGAGCGTTAGCAAGTACTCATCATAAAGAAAGGGATTAACATTCTCTTACAAACTTAGAATATTGTAAAGTACTCAAGGCTCAAATGATCTCTTGTTTGTTTGTATTTAAGAATTAGTTTCATTGTCAGTGCAATGCCATTAAATGACACAACAGTACAATGAAATGGTAAGAAATGTTTCATGATTGTGAGTATGAATGTAAATCATGTAATATTTTAGCAAGGAATTATATTTTTGTTTATTTCCAGTTCAAATCAATAAATTCAAAATTTGAGTTACAACTTAATTTTATCTTACAGCCAATATTTTAGTCCAGTCCTTTACATCAAATACTACTTCATTATGTCAAGGAAATTGTTGAAATACAACGCCTTTGAGTTAAAAGTTTTAAAAGTAAAACTATATTCCTTTTTTTTTAAATTTTATCAGAATATTGGAAATTACTATTCTCACCAACTGCGGATCAGTAATCTGAGTTTTTGTTAGAGTATGAGGTAAAGATTTTGGTTTTATTTAATTTTAAAACTTTATTTTTATTTTTTGTTTTTTTGCATTGCTTTGATATTGTTAATATTTTTCAGTAATTTGAAGTTATTGATATTCTCATAATAACATTAGCGGTACCAATGTTACTGCACCAGTAAACTTCATCTTATTTTTATTTTTTTGTTTGTTTCAAAATTCAACTTTTAGTCAGTTTTAATCACAAATTATTTCAAGCTGATAAATGTGTTTTTGGGCATTTGTAACTCATTTATATAAACTCTTTGTTTTGAACTGTAAGTAAGCCTTCAGTGGCGGATCCAGAACTTTCGTAAGGAAACCGGGGCTGACTGACATAAGGGGGGACCCGCTTCCGTCATGCTTCAGTGATTCCCTATATAATCAACCAAATTTTTCCCACAAAAGGGGGGCGGGCCCCCCAGGGCCCCCCTGGATCCGCCTATGGCCTTAACAATAGGACAATCCCTTACTAAGAACATGATTTCATTCATTCTTCTTTGTGGAGAGGGCTTACATAGGCTTTGCCTGTTGCCCAATCCAATTCAATTTATTTGAATAAAATACTGTTTAAACTATTCATTCTTCACAATTAAGAAACACCAAATCCTACAATTTCATTGGTCGAGAGCACTTTGCTATATTCTAATTGGGAATATTAGCATAAAGATTCACTGTCAATTTGAGCTGAAATGAACTGTCAATTCATTTAAAGGTTTAATTTCGTGCACTTTAGAACTTGGTTCAACCCAATACCTTTATTCTAAAATATATTTATTTCAATGAGGATTGTCTGAAACAAAATAAAAATAACAGATAAAAAATAAATATGCATCCGAAGCGCTTTTCTGGATTTAACTTCAACAGAAACGCTAAAATCCAAATATTTAAAAGCCAAGGATGTTTGAGTACTTGCAAAAGGATGTGAAGAGAATATGTCACAAAATTAAGCAAATCTCGGATCGCAGGTGTTACTATTTGAAAAGAATCAAATATGCCATGCTATATTTTATAGGTCGTAAGACCATTATATATTGAAAGCGTTTGAACTAAAATTCAATTTGGATTTCAAATCGGGCACTTGCTGAACAAAATCCTTCTCTGTTACGTAAAATGATTGTTCTGTAGATTTACGAGATTAGCAACTGTGAGAAACTTGCAACAGTACTACGACAACGTTGGAGAATACAAATTACGACATGTCTTATGTATGTCGTATATTTACGATAAATTCGTATCTTTAGTGAATACAGGGCCTGGTTTTCGAAAGTATCTTATGACTAAGATATGTCTTACGATGGTCTTATGACATGTCATAGTCGTAAGATATGTTTTCGAAAGTGTCCCAAGTTACGATATGTCATAACTTTTGTCGTAAACTTAAGACACCTCGCGACATGACTTATAAATTTTAATGGTCCTATGATTATCATGAAAGTTACGACATCTTTTCCACTGTTCTAATGTGATCAGTGTCATTTACTGCATTTATCTTTGCACATGCAGCCTCCCATACTCTCTTTTGGCCCTGTTTGTTGGTGTGTTGCTCAGTCTGCTAAATGGTAAAGATTTATTCTTCTCCACTTCGTCAATTAAAATTTGAATCTCCTGCGACGTATTTGCACGGACTTATCGTTAAACGGGTACCCGATGCACAAAACTTAAAGTATTCACAATTGAATAACACTTCATGTATAATTATACATGACACGAAGTTCTATAATTTTATCATATACACACAAACTAAATTTAAACAAATTAACAAGAAAGGTTTTATTTCCTTTTCATGTATGATTTCTCGTTCATTATAATGAAAAATTAAATATTCGTCAATAATAAAAATGGTAATAATTGTTATTTTCATACTTATTATTTTGAAAGTTAGTTTTATAAATTTTTAATTATTATTTAGAATAAAAGAAAATGTTCAGTTAAGATAGTCATACATGCCATAAGAGCATCATATGTATGACTATCTTAGGACAGCTTTGAATTACAATCTTATGACATATCATATGATAGGCATACGATGATCATAAAATTTTTCTTAAGAGATATCTTATGACATATCTTAGGATACTTTCGAAAACCAGGCCCCTGCAGTTTTATTGATATTCTGATTTAGAATAACTGTTTATTGATATTTTGAAAGAAACTTTGCTCATTTGAAAAAGTTGAGAGAAATATGGTATATTTGACATTCTGTTTTAACAACCTCTCTCTCTCTGGGGATTTGCTGTTTTTATAGAATTACCCATTAGTGTCGAGGTATTCTGACTGTCATATTCACATACATGATATTCGAGTTTTAAAAGTACTGTCATTTTATTGTCTATTACATTATTTCTCCCCTAGTTGTATTATTATGATGGTGTATTGTTTGCTTAGATGTTAGTGGATTTACCCCTATGTCAGTGCTATTGTCAATGAGAGTGAAAAAAAGTCAGCTATTGACTCTTTAATTATATCCTATTATTCTCTTTCATTAACACCGTCTGACAGAATTGATTTATTGAAAATTGTAGACTGAATTTATTTATGGTAGAATGGTTGTCCTATAGAAGTCTTAACTTTATTCCCCAAACTAAAGTTCTTAACTTGTGGCTAGCTGAATTAATTAATGAAGTTTTTGGCTGGTCATTTGATGTGAATTGATGTGAATAACAAGCAGTTTTTCGCACTATAGTTTTATCGAGTTTCCCAGACAGATTCTTGAAGGATTTACGTTCTACTAATAATAGAGTAAAGCGTCGAAATCACTGAATGAAATCTAAGAATATTAATACACATTCGATCAAGTATTACGATGCGAGAAGCTTATACTGTCAACACCTTGTCTTTCAGTCATAAAACTTTTGAATACGATTATCGTACTCAGATTCAGTAATCAACCAATCGAAATACTGGATTTGGTGTTTCGAGCACACATAGTGTTACTCCGAGAAATGAGTAAAGTTTTGTAACTGTATTTTAAAGTCTTTCTCCGGTGGATTTCATACATTTCTTTTATGTTTGGTCGCTTTTCTTTGTCTGGTACTCTTTAGTTCATAAACAGGGGGGATGTGACGTCTATCTTAAAGGTATAATGTGCATAATATTCCTTTCTTTTATATCTTATTTGCTCTATTCATATGTAATTTCCTGCTGAGTTATCTAACATATATATTGATGTCTCCAATGGTTGTCTAAATTTTTGTATTGTTCCTGTATCTTACAGTCAGATTTTTGGGGAATTGACGACAGTATTTGTAAGATTTATTTTACAGATATAATTTATTATTTTCTTATATACTCTGCAGCTGTATTCGTCAATGCACAGACGTAGCATGATCGATATATAGCAACGAACTTCTCGCAAACCAGTATTTTTTGGTGTAGTTTTAAATTTGCAGTGAGTTGAGAGTTATTGCTCCATGTTGAAGGCCTCACTCTGACAGTGAGATGAAGAATAGCAAAAATGTGCGCAGTGTTCCTTTGCTATTATTTTTTTATGTTCATGAAATGATTTCGTACTATGAATTGATACACCATATATATTATTGTCTTTTTTAACATAAATTAAAAAAATACCCGCTCATTTTCAATCAATGCTACATTTCAAATATGCAAAACTAAAAAAAATGAAATAACGAAACAAGTGCAAATGACAATTGCAGATATGTTTAAAATATCAATTTTTATCTACCATGAGCAACACGATGGGTATCACTTGTGGAAAAGAAATTGTTTCCTTCCGAGGCATCTGATTTCACCCGCGGTTTATGATGGGGTTTCAATTGTTCAATCTTTAGTTTTCTGTGTAGTAGATTTTTCTTTTATTATCTTAATTTTTTTTTTTTAAAGAAAATATCTTTTATTGTTTAACTTTTGAAAGGAGATTTTCAGTTTTGTATCAATTCTTTTTCACAGATGAATATTTGCAAAAGTTTTATCCAGCGCCATATTCAGCAATAGTTGGACATAACGAGAAAACAATATCACGTATCACACCAAGTAAATGTGCTCGGATGTGTTTGATGGAGAGAGATTTTATATGCAGATCATTTGATTATCAGGTGAGACAGCCCTATAATAAACTCATAAAATTATTTAAAAGATTGAAAAATTATGGATAGGGAAGAGGTTGCGGATTTAGGAGGGCGTACAGAGCGTAAACACCCCATACCTACCTATTGATCGGTATAAATATAATTGTTTTGCTTAAAATCTTCAAAAACAATTCTCACTAGCTAAGCTCAGTGGTATTTTAACTATTTATGACAATTATGTCCCCCTATCCTCGGACACTGGATCCGCCCATAGAAAAGATAACATAATTTAACAACAAAAAGAAGACAAATAGTAAACGGCTGTGAATAAGATAATTTTTACACTTATTTTGTTTTCTAATAGACCTCATAAAAAGCAAGAAACGATTTTATATTTATGTTTCTGATAGAATAAACTAAAAGTGCATGATCAGAGTAGAACTCACAAAATACTCATTACCTGCTTAGAAATTAATCGCTGTATATAGATTGCCAAATCACGTTCCTTGCGAACATAATATTATTGTAATACAAATTTAGAACAGGCGCTATGTGCCGTACTGTTTTAATACTGAAGAAGTCATTGCTCCAAATAAATCTGAAATTCATTTTTTATTAATATCACAAGTGTGGACACAGGTCAGTGTGGATAGTATGTTTGAATGTTTGACAGTGTTTTCTGACAAAAAGAGTTCTCTGTTTTCAGCATAGGGTTCTGTGTTTAACTGTGTTGCCCAGTGACAGCCAATCTGTACCAAACACTCAAAATTAGCAGTGTCGTTTATTTAATATTTTTAAAATGTTCAAGACTGATGGAGGAGACACTAATTGCATGGATTACCAAATTATTCTCATAAAATATGTTCCACAACTTTGATTTTGGAGAAAAAACTCAAAATTAGGACAGCTACACATAAGGTGCATTCCTGCATGATGTGATTTTAATAAGAAAGATGGTATCTGAGAACCTGCATGTATGTTCTATTTGTATGGTTCTATTTATGTTCCTTTGTGGTGGTCATTTCTTACTTGGTTATCAATATCATTATACGTTGTCAAATTCATTTTTAGTAAAAACAAATCGATGAAATCACAATAAAATATAAGGTTGATAAAATGAATAGCATTACATAGTCAAAATACCCTGAATTTTAGGACAACATAGACAAGTACCAAATAACGGATGTTTATTAACCGGAAGTAATGTGTGAAAGCATTACATTTCATCGAAGTTGCTACTATAAATTTTAGTACATCCTTTTTGTGAGTCACATCTGCACTCCGAACGAACGTTAACACCACTGTTGAATAAGCGTGGAGACTGCAGACGAACCATATTCTGATCCAATGTAACACTTCTTTGAGAATGTATAGTAGTTTAACTGATGATGGATAAACAAAGCTTAAGCATCACCGAAGGGATATAGGTTGTCGAAATGCGCATCTGGTGCAGTAAAATTAGTATCATTTATGTCATTAAGGTCAAATTTTTATATTCATTCAAAGGTTTTTTCTTATTCGGTTCCAAATCTTTCGGTCTCAAGTGCATCAGATAAACTGCATAACAAAATCATCTTTTATGTTCAATGAAATTGATAACGTGTACATGTTGTGTTACACATTTTGATAAGTCTGTTTAGGACCAAATTAACCATTTGTTTTCCTGGAAAGAGCGAGGAGTTTTTTGTCAAAGTTGCTTTAGAAAAATGAGGAGGAAAATACACCTACAAATACACCTATGACGAAAAACATTAATAATTGTGAAAAGCTAAAAGTATATAGAAAAAACTTACAGGGATTATGTTGAAGAAAAAAGACGATTCATGTCTCAGCAGTAATAATGCTTGATACACAATCAAATCAGTGGTGTATTCAGTGGTGGTGATGGGGAAAAGGTGGGGGCGGTCGGTAGGCATATGCTCTCAGTTGCCCCCTTGATCAGAAAAATATTACAGTATTACATTGGTTGCCTAAAAACATTCATAGAATTGCGCCTCGCTACGCTTGCCAATATTTTACCATGATGTACACTTATGCACCCGCGAACCCTGCAAAATTAATCATTGGAAATCCAAGGAAGTCAACTTTTACTATACATCAGAAACAGTAAAGCATCATCAGTTTAAGGGAGTAACCACTTGATTACTTAGCGGGGGTCAATACCGATGTTAGTCAGATTCCTTAGCTAGGGGTCAATACAAATATTAGTCAGATGGTTGCTCTTATAGGTGAACAGGAATAAAGATCAGTTGTTACTGTAACATCTTCTATTGTTTATGCTTTCTTTTTTAGATTCAAGACGTTAAATGTCTTTTGAGTTCAAAAACAGGAAGTGACGTAGGTGGTTTAACAACACATGGTCATGCACAGGTACATCATTTTGAAATGAAACCTTACTTAGGTAAGAATTGAAAATTGTTAAGCGTGAATGAATTATAAAATCAAAGTTATTGTCAAATGCACATCTGTGTACTTGTCGTATTGAAACTGGTTTTCAAAAACACACAGAAGCTAAGAATTAATTAATACAGATAACTTAAATATAAAGACCATATAAGAATAACGACTTGGCCAAATGTGAAAAATAAAACTACCAAAAATTTATAGAATTAAAGAGCAGACACAAGCCGTTAATACAAGATACAAACACAGGCGCACTTCTCAACAGTTGCGGTAAATAGTCACACCACTCAAAACAACCTAGAACAAATACATCCACATTTATCCCCACTGTCATGAGTTATAACGTAAGTTTCTAAACTTTTTCGTTGACAAAACATGATTAAGAAACTGAGTTTCCAGCTACCTTATGGATCGATACGTTGTTCTTAGATTTTTTAGCTTTTTTCCCTCTTATTTCAGACTGCGGCGGAATATTTACATCATCAACCGGAAATATAGCCAGTCCGAACTGGCCACGGAAATATCCACATAATATGAAATGTACATGGAATATAACAGTATCAAAGTTTAAGGTATGGGTCATGTGTCAAATAATGCAGTATGGTTGGCGGATTACTGTTTGAAACTGATTGCTTTTGTTAAATTATGAAATGAAAATAATACTTTGAAGTTGTACACCGTTGTTAGTTAACATATCATTAACAATGCAATTACACAAACTTCAAACGAAGTGAGAACGCGCATCAACAGGGTAATGATCTCTAGCTATGCATATACAGTAACATAGCCTGTTACTTTTATCATAAAAAAGTATAACAAATTGTATAAGCAAATGATGATAGAACGATTTCAAGTGAAGACTGTCCGTAAAAAAAAGTAGGTAAATCCTCATCAAGATGACAAGTCATTGAAATTCTATTAGATAGATAACTCGAATGAATCATTTTTACAGTCCAAGTTCTAACCGCGTTATTAGTAACTATGAACATCAATTTATCAACGATCAACACAGTGATTGTACTTTGTTCGTTTTATTCAAAAATATTGAATTACCATAAGGTACTATTTGATATGAAAACTTATAAACAGTATCATATTCTATAGAACATAGGGCATCCCAGCAATATATGTACACTTATATATATATTACAAATAATAATTTATTTACTACAATGCCCCTTGAAATATCCTTTTCTCTGTAGTGGTCAAGCAATAAATGACATAATTTGTGAAAAGAGTTCACCATATCACCTTAACGCGTCAATCCTAGTATGTGTAAGAGAATGATAATCCCTTTCTTCATGCTTAAGTACGAGCATTAGCGAGTACTTATCATAAAGAAAGGGATTATCATTCTCTTACAAACTTAGAATATTGTAAAGTACTCAAGGCTCAAATGATCTCTTGTTTGTTTGTATTTAAGAATTAGTTTCATTGTCAGTGCAATGATATTAGATGAAGGATTGTCTGAAACAAAATAAAAATGACACTTTATAAATATGCGTCCGAAGCGCTTTTCTGGATTTAACTTCAACAGAAACGCTAAAATCCAAATATTTAAAAGCCAAGGATGTGTAAGTACTTGTTAAAGGATGTGATGAGAATATGTCACAAAATTAAGCAAATCTCGGATCGCAGGTGTTACTGTTTGAAAAAGAATCGAATATGCCATATTTTATAGGTCATAAGACTTACCATTATCCATTTTAACCTCGGAAAGTATACAGATTTTCCATGTGATGTGGTAAATGATAGATTAATCATAACAGAGGAGTACCAACATCAGAACGATACCCTTTGTGTACAACACGATGTAGACACGTATACCAGTAAAACTAATACTATCAGCCTCACTTTCCAAAGCAATTCGAAATTTGATGCGCCTGGATTTAAATTGTTTTATCAGGAGGGTAAGAACAAGTATTCTTTATCAGTATCTTAGCTTATCTTTACATGCTTTACCTATACGGGTCTTCTATAAAGTTTTTTTTACACCACGGATCATACAATCATTTGATTGATTGATTTTTGGTGTTTTCGTGCCACTTTAAGCACTATTGACTATTTCGTGGCGGCCAGTTTTTATTGGTCGAGGAAGCCGGAGTTCCCTGGAGAGAATCAACGACCTTCAGCAGGAAAACAAGCAATCCTAGTCAGTTAAGATTAGAGTTGAACTCACATCCCAAGTGCGGGGCTCGTACTCACAACATCCGTGCTGACAGGCTAGTGGACTAGTTGAACAGTAGGACCACTCGGCTATCGAGGCCCCACCAATCATTTGACTAAACGCATTAAATTCATTGCAAGTTTTCTGACAAATTATATTAATATACTTAACTGCGGCCAAGCTTAGCGAAAGGCCGTGCGACATAATCAGTTAAACAAACTTTATTAGAACAACATGTTAAGGAACGATCGTTGTCATTGGTCAATTCAAACCTTCGACCTCAAATAAACTTTCAAGCTCCGCCCAAGCATACCTGCAAAAATAGAACACGCTTACAATAACCGATCGAAAGTTGAATGGACTGATCACGTACAGGATTGTGTACTTGATTATCTCATGGCAATTCTAGCTTATACACGTGCATGTAAATTTTATTTATATTATTTATAATATAATTTTGTGCAATAGTTCTAATAAGGTTCTTTCTTTAAATTTTTTGAAATTGATAACGAAGACTCTTTACTACTGACGGGTTTCCCGGCGAAATATTGAATCCAACTGTCTCCTCTCAAATAGTTCAAATAGTAAACAAATTCAGTATATATGAAAATAAGGCGACGTGGTATGATTGCCAATGAGACAACTATCCACCAAAGTGGTACGTAGTATGCTTATTTAAAATTAAGTCACAATGTTATCAAGACGAAGTATTTAAAAAAATAATTCATTAGCGAATTCAGATGTAGGATACTGGTAGTACAACAATGTACTTATAGAAAGATATTTTATTCTAATATCCTTAGATTTGGAAGAATAAAATATCTTTCTATATGTACTTGTAATGACCGTTTGAATGGTTTTACACTAGTACTTTTGGGGCCCTTTATAGCTTGTTGTTCGGTGTGAGCCAAGGCTCCGTGTTGAAGGCCGTACATTGACCTATAATGGTTTACTTTTATAAATTGTTATTTGGATGGAGAGTTGTCTCATTGGCACTCACACCACATCTTCCTATATGTATTGTAATGATGTTATATTTCAATCCTTTTACACAAACATTTTATTTTCGTAGTAACCATGACAGTACCTTATACATCTATGATAGTACCCTATACATCTATGATACATGTAGTACATTTCATACTACGTCAATTGTGTTCATTCACTTACACAATACGATCATTGATGTTTTGTTTCTACCGTTCGGTGAATGAATGGGACAATATGTGTTACCAAACGCTTAGCTTCTGTATGTTCGTTTTATAGCATGAAAACAAAAAACGAGAAATGTGCAACCCATCATTAATTCATTATTATGAGATCCGAAAATTAAAAGTTTTCATGTATTCATCCTTATAAAAGTGGCCCATGTGTTTATCATTATTATAAGGCTTATATTTTTTTTTCATAATCCAGTACATGATAACTGTGTTGTTGCATAAAGAACATTACTAAATAAAAAATATAAAAAGTATACTAGTTCGACCACACTATTTGAAAATCAGGCTACAACACAGATTTTTTTTAATTCTTTTTACGTTTGTAGTAACATAGTACAATCCATTGTCTGTCACCTGTGTCAATTCACGTGCAAACTACGATTGTTGTTGTATTTAAACCTTTCAGCAAATGAAATGGGACGTTACAAGTTGTTTGTTTGTGATAGGCCAGAATGTTATCAATGAATTATCAAACGCTAAACTTGACTGCAGTTCAGTGTATACGAATAATAAATGTGTGCAAAACATGCATATTTTACAAATACTCAGCTTCAAAGTACAAGATTATTCAGTCAATCATGTTAGTGCATTTTAGCGTCTATAATGTAGATTGCGCATTTTAAAAGGACAATTTTAAATGATATTTTATTTACCTTGTAATTGTTTTCGAAGTTAAATAATGTTTGAATTAAAAAAAAAATAGAAAGAATCGTTTTTAAATATATTTTTTATAGATTGGGCATGTGGTGCTGTACTCACGGATGATAATGGTGAATTTGCATCTCCTAGATGGCCATATCAATATCCATCATTATCATTATGTGAATGGACTATAAGAGCTCCTTATGGATGTACAATTTATCTCAGTTTCACGTCTATAGAATTAGAAGAACATATAAATGGGAACTGTACTTCTGCTTATGATCGCTTAGAGGTTTTTGACGGTTCAACCAAGAATTCTTCTAGGCTAGCATCACTTTGTGGAAAAAAAGGAATACATGCATATAGGTCTTCATTAAATGTGTTATCCGTGACGTTTATATCTGACGACAGAGTACAAGAAAGGGGTTTTCATGCGGTTTATAAGTTCTTTTATCCACCGACTACTACAATTGAATCAACAACAACTGAAGACACAACCACAACTTCAACAGAAAAAATGACAACAGCACAAACTACAAGCGCAGCTATTACAACTGAAACAGCGGCAAAAGTATTCCCATTCAATGCCTCACACCTATCATTGATAGCTATGTTTGTAGAACCAAACCATAATAATTCTCCTGTAGACAAATCACAACAGTCACAGATGATAGATCAAACAACAGAATCAGGTTTGTTTATATTTATTCAACAGTATCTCAGTCTTCATATGAGCATGAAAATCAGAATTGTATTCTTTTGACATTTTCCGTGATAATACCAGTATAACAAATTCATTTAAAATTGCATTGCTTTGATTCGGTTGCCGTTTGTAGCTCTATATGTTAATTGTTTCACCTTTTAAGTGTTCAATATTGCGGATTTTCATTTTCACTACGAGTATTTTTATTGTGAGTTCACATAACTTACGTCAGCTTGCTAGGGTCATATCTACCTTGTAGCTAGTGCTTCAGTATTTGCTTGATTTGAATGACACGAATTGACTGAAAATCTTTGCTGAAGTATAATGCTCCAAAAAAACGGTTGCAAATCCCTCAAAGTTGGCCGTTGAAGATCTAATCTATAAAGGTTCTTTTGTGTGATACTCTCACAAAATGTTACTTTCTTCCTACAATTTTGATCCCGAATGTAAATGATTACAGTTGATCGAGGAACAAATGGCATGTGAACTTGAATCGGTATTATAATTTAACATAACTTTGGAGAGATATTGTCGAAATGCATAACTAATACATCAAAAATAGGTAGTTTAATATTCCTCGCAATGGAAGGCCCTTCCAGTCTTGGCAATTCTTCAAAAAGTATACCATGGTTTTTGCAAATCGACGAAAGCCAGAGAGTTACTTAGAGAGTATTTAATATTTCTATTTTTTCAAGAAAATGTCGCGAAAATGTGCACCTCAGTACAGCATTTTATTCTATCATTCGGTAATGTCACAATCCAGGAAAAGAAGACAGGTTTGCGTCATCAACATTTCCATAACGTTCAACTTAAACAAGGTTACGTCCGTAAAACATTTTAAGTCATGACTTAAACTTTATTATTAAAAGCTATCTTGCGAGCAGCAACCTCTTTCAAGCAAATCATGATCGGAAACGCAAGCTCTGGAATATCGTATCAATAGGAAGATACATACTACATATACAAACATACTGTTGGAACTTTGAAACATAGAAATGGAAAATTCCAAAATATGAAAGCTGAAATTATCTCTTCTGTCGTAAACTCAGTTCTTAACCGTCACTCATTGTCAATTTCAAGATATATGGCATATTTATCTTTAAATGTCGTATATTTTATCTCGATTTCGGTGCGATAGATGCGTACAGCAAAGTTATCATGTTTTATTTTATTTGGTGTGAGGACATCACATATAATGAAGAACGTGAAGTTAAAGGATAGTTTCTTTCCATTCTTCATTAGAAGCTCCTGTTTAATGTCTCATGTGAATAAAGGAACCGTCACAAGAAGAAGGGCACAATTGGTTTCCATAGGAATGCCGATTGTTTGTGGAAAAACACATTTTCCAAACGTAACAAATATGAAGCCAAATTAAAACAAATCAAGCATCTTGATGGTGTCCTTTTTAGAAAACCTTTTACTTGAATCATAGTGTTTTAACAAAGTATGATTCATTCTTACCTAAACAAGATAAGTGTATCTGTTTGGTCACGGCCACTCTTTTTATGCAACAAAATTGGATTAATTTTAATCTCTCTGTAATTTTTATATATTCAACAGTGAATTACTCATTTCATTAATCGATTAAGAAGTCAAATCAAATTAATAAACAAAAAAAAAACCGGAGGGAATCGCATTAACACCAAAAAGAGAGAGACCGGGTTCGTCCACAGGGTAAGCCTTTCCTGCTAAATATGCATCACCCGTCATACGAATCCACACTCAGTCAAAATGTCACAATCGGTAAAATTATTGATTATTCTAGTACTTAATAATCAAGATAGCGAGAACATGTCGATGGTATATTAGACACAGACAAATCATAACAGTCAACGAATTTATGATGGTGACCGTAAAAAACCTACGTAGTTTCGTTTTCAGTGTTTCATCCTCATAACTCTGATGGAGCACATTTGTTAAGGACCATACATCTATTAATGAAGTGTAGTGTGAAAATTCACGAGCGTATCAATTAAGATATGGACACAACGTACGATGGAGCAGAGAAATTTTAAGTTGACAAGTCGGAAGATGAAATCATTATGTTTGTCATAGATTCCAGCTTTAAGTCGCCCATCTGGGTAAATATCAAGGAAAAGAAACAGATATGAAGCAGACCTACCATGCTCGGTAGGATCCTTAATTTCAATTTCACTTGGATAAACGAGATGCAACCATTCACTGAAATGTTGATTATTGAGTGACATGACATAATCAATATATCTGAAAGTGAAATTAAAGAAATTTGCAAAACAGTTTTGTGGATTTTTTTAAGTAAACACATCTCATGCATACTGCCACTTGCGAAGGACGTTTCACAGTTATTCTGAATCCTGGTTTGTTTCCTGTTTAATAAATATCAAGAATTTGGAAAGCGGTTTCCTGGAGTATAAGACAGACCCAGCGATATAATGTTGTTTGTAAAGACACTTATGTGTAATTAGTATCCAGTACAGTAAATTGTATAATTGGGTATACAGTACAGTAAAAGAGGATCAAGTTCTTAGTTTTTCTGCGGAAGTAAAACAAAATAGACTTATAGTATTTAGGATATCCTCTGTGATAAGTTTCGTAGACGTATATAATGGGTTTCCAAGTGATTTCGTTTATCATGCATTAAATGTAATATGATTTACAAACAAAAACGAAATTATTTTTAGTCATGAAGATTACCAAGTGTTTAACAACATTTGGATATTCAAAGATAGGTTTAGCATGAGTGGGTTCATCACGGGTTTAAATTATGATTTTGTATCAACTACCTCACAGCCTCAACTCATTCGGAAAGAGTATCTACGTCTTCTATTTGGAGTTTAACCGATTGTTTGGCACAATCCTAAATGTAACAGTTTGAATGAGTGTAGATTTGCATGGCAGGAGATGCATGCATAAACTGGGACGCTTACCCTGTCGACGCACCTGTCTTGCTCCTTTTGAGTTCATGTGATTCCTTTAGTTCTTGTTTTTTACCCTGATTTGTATCTTCTTCCGGGATTTATGAGATTTGTTCATCGACACTCTGCTGTTGATTCTTATTTGTATTACGTCAAAGACACCCTTAATCTTTCTACGAACGATAAGATCATCATTTCATAATGATCCTTGATTGTTTGACTAATTTTTTTTTCTAAAACATATAAATTTGTTTTAGAATTAACCCCGGTATACGTATTCGGACAATTATTTGTAGCATGACGTAAATAATGTTGATGTTGTTATATAAGATTTAGCTCTTTGGTCACAAATTACGAGTGCATGTAGATGCAAAAAGTAAGGTTTAATCAACTGTAACCTTAGAAATAAAAGAAATCGAAACACAATAAATAAACAATCGTCCGATCAGAAAAGGTTCAAAATGCTATATTTGTAGGACTCTAAAGTGCGATGGGGACGCTAAAGTGCGATGGTCACGCTGAAGTGCGATGGTACACGCTAAAGTGCGATGCCTTCATACGCTAAAGTCCTATGGTCCGCGAAAGTATAGACGTAAGAAACGTTTTTGATTATGACGTTAACAGTCGTTTATACAAACTAAAATGAACACGCCGGAAGATAAATTACTTATATTTGATTAACAACTGTTAAACCAAATGTCAATGACTTATTAATAATTAATTTAAACCTGACCGTGCTTTGACGTCTGAAGCAAATGTGTTCTTTTTTTCGGTAGCTGGAAGAAGAACTTGTATCCTGCAGTCGACCATTTTACTATTTAGATACAAAATAGTATTCGCATAAATATCCTGTATGGTGTATTGGAAGCGAACGGATACATTTAAATCATTATTTGTGTTGCAGTTTACTTTGCGGTCCCCGTTAAAATATTGTCTATTTTATTGAAAAGTAACGTCGGTAAAATAAAGGTACATGTTTTCAGCGTAAATTATAAATGTCGGCTGAACGAATTTTGTATTTGTGAAAGACTGATTGAACGGCAAACTAACAAATTATCCAAATATTTAATACACCTGAATTGTTAAAATTCATTTACAGGAAATATAGTATTTTGTGACACCTAAATTACCTTTTTAGCAATTATTACGTGGTCGGTCTTCAAAATTTAGAAACAATCACTTAAGCCTACCAGTAAATTATAAAGCCTATCACATATGTTATACCTTAGCATACTAGCTTTTGCAAAAATACTATTTTTTTAACATCAATATACTTTAACGTTTTAATCCCTCGAACCTTACCCTATTGGTTCATCGCACTTTAGCGTGATATACCATCGTACTTTAGCAAACAAACAACCATCGCACTTTAGCGTGAGACACCATCGTACTTTAGCGTAGACCATCGCACTTTAGCGTGACCATCGCACTTTAGAGTACCATCGCACTTTAGAGTCCTACATATTAAACCAGAATAACAGCTGAGATTTCATATTGAAATTTAAATCAAAAATATTGTCCTTGAGATATAAACAAAACGTCCAACCTGTACTGTTAGTTTTAATGTGACCACTCAAAATCGGCAAAATATACCAGACTCAAGCTGGCAGCCACTTTTAGAAGCAAATCAAGATAGCAGCCACTTTTTCAGCAGCCAATTTAATGATATGTCTAAAACAAAAAACTGTATAAGACTCAAATGTCCAAAATCTCAAAATCTTAGTTAAATATAATTTAACAGCGAATTCGACAATTTCACGGCTTGTGTGATTCTCAAAGATTTCAATCCGTTTTGAATACCATAATGATAGCAGCCACTTTTTCGGAGGACACTGTTTGTTTGATAAAAAGTACAATTTAAAATCATTTTTGAGGTTCTTTTCTCGTTTTTGATTCCTTATGATTAAGTACAGAAACAATGTATGAATAGAAAATAAAAAATCAAAGAACAACTAATATTGTTATTACAGATTTAAGTAAGATATGAAAATCGTGATATATATATTCCATGAACTGAATAAAAAGATGCAATGTACGAGAAAAATTACATACAAGCTTTCCATAACTCGGCATCCTCAAATATCCAGTGTTTCAATTGAAACCATTTTCAGTATCAATTTCTGTATATATAAAATGAAAACAATTCGGCATACATGTAATGTTAATTTTTTGAATGTGAACAAGTATTTTCTATAAAAGTCCTACGGGACTATTTTGTACGCATGCGACATTATATTTATTAATCTAAAACTGAAATTTTCCTTATCAATGTGCTTTTAAATATCAATCTGAGATATTTAACATTGACCAATAAACCATGAAAATAAGGTCAAGGTCAGATGATACCGACCAGACAAATATATATACCTTACAAACATTCCATAAACCAAATATAGTTCACTTATTCCTGAAAATATAGTATCTGAAAAAAACCAAACAAGAAACAAATAACATGGACCAATGAACCATGAAAATAAGATCAAGGTCAGATGATTACTGACAGACAAACAAGTACACCTTACAAACATTCCATACACCAAATATATTTAACTAAATGCTTATAGTATCCGAGAAATAGACCAAAACACAAAAGTTAACTTTGCCGGACCACTGAACCATGAAAATGAGGTCAAGGTCAGATGACACCCCAGTTGGACATGTATACCTTAAAATAATTCCTTACAACCAAATATAGAAGACCTATTGCATATAGTATTCGATATGTCGACTTAAAACGAAAATTAACCTATTCAATGATCCATGAAATGAGGTCAAGGTCCAGTGAAAACTGTTTGACAGGCTAACATGAGGACCTTGCTAGGTATGCATACCAAAAATAATTATCAATACTATGTTGTGCACAATATATGTTTAAATTGTCACAATATATTTAAACTCTGGCACAAATATTATGCTGTGTTAATATATATATTGGCTCATATATTTAAATGCGCACAATATATTTTTTTTTGCATTATTAGGGTCCGTAATTTAGTCAACATAATGAAATTGAATACATTTTTAAAATTTATTTTAGTTTTTGTGTCTGAAATAAAAAACTAAACATTAAAAATTAAGGATTCAGATAACAAAACAAAATTTTAGTATGTTTATATGATTAAATTTTAAATGGCATTTAAAACATTATCAGATGAGAACATGTTTTTAACCTTTGATTATAAAATTGGTTTTAGCTAGTTTCATAACGGTAATTAGATCTACACACTCACGTTTTTTCAAAATATTAAATAATTATTTCGCTTACTAATTGATTAAAATTTTGGTTTATTTCCGTGGAATTAGAGTTAGATTTAACCGATATCATTCATTAAATAAACTTAAAACTGATTGTAGACTTTTGTCATATCATTGATCTTAATTTTGTTTACCTGTTTGTATTTTCGATTTTTTTGTATATTGCTGTTGATTCTATTTTATACTAAAGCCCTAATTTTCACAAGATAAATATATTTCATAATGATCCTTGATTGTTTGACTAATTTTTTTCTAAAACATATAAATTTGTTTTAGAATTCGTTCAACTGGAACATTACTTCACTCTGATCAAGCCCACATTCTTACTTCATATTATATTTTAAGACCATAAGTACATGCTTTAACTTCGCAGTTGATTTGACTTCGAATATTTTTTAATTCTAGAGTCTCTGATATGTCATTTGCGTCTATATATACGCCAGTTAATCTATTTTTCAAACAAAATTCATTGTATTTTTTTTTTTTTTTTTTTTTTTTTTTTTTTTTTTTTTTTTTTTTTTTTTTTTTTTTTTTTTTTTTTTTTTTTTTTTTTTTTTTTTTTTTTTTTTTTTTTTTTTTTTTTTTTTTTTTTTTTTTTTTTTTTTTTTTTTTTTTTTTTTTTTTTTTTTTTTTTTTTTTTTTTTTTTTTTTTTTTTTTTTTTTTTTTTTTTTTTTTTTTTTTTTTTTTTTTTTTTTTTTTTTTTTTTTTTTTTTTTTTTTTTTTTTTTTTTTTTTTTTTTTTTTTTTTTTTTAAAAAAAAAAAAAAAAAAAAAAAAAAAAAAAAAAAAAAAAAAAAAAAAAAAAAAAAAAAAAAAAAAAAAAAAAAAAAAAAAAAAAAAAAAAAAAAAAAAAAAAAAAAAAAAAAAAAAAAAAAAAAAAAAAAAAAAAAAAAAAAAAAAAAAAAAAAAAAAAAAAAAAAAAAAAAAAAAAAAAAAAAAAAAAAAAAAAAAAAAAAAAAAAAAAAAAAAAAAAAAAAAAAAAAAAAAAAAAAAAAAAATATGATTAAAATCGTGACAGAACTACAATTATCAAGGATCATTTATCTGAATTGTTAAAATTCATTTACAGGAAATATAGTATTTTGTGACACCTAAATTACCTTTTAGAAATTATATACGTGGTGGTCTTCAAAATTTAGAAACAATCACTTAAGACTACCAGTAGATTATAAAGCCTATCACTATGTTATACCTTAGCATACTAGCATTTTGCAAAGAATACTATTGTTTGAACATCCTAATATACTTTAACGTTTTAATCCTCGAACCTTACCCTATTGGTTCATCGCACTTTAGCGTGATATACATCGTACTTTAGCAAACAAACAACCATCGCACTTTAGCGTGAGACACCATCGTACTTTAGCGTAGACCATCGCACTTAGCGTGACCATCGCACTTTAGAGTACCATCGCACTTTAGAGTCCTACATATTAAACCAGAATAACAGCTGAGATTTCATATTGAAATTTAAATCCAAAAATATTGTCCTTGAGATATAAACGAAAAACGTCCAACCTGTACTGTTAGTTTTAATGTGACCACCAAAATCGGCAAAATATACCAGACTCAAGCTGGCAGCCACTTTTAGAAGCAAATCAAGATAGCAGCCACTTTTTCCAGCAGCCAATTTTAATGTATGTCTAAAACAAAAAAACTGTATAAGACTCAAATGTCCAAAATCTCAAAATCTTAGTTAAATATAATTTAACAGCGGAATTCGACAATTTCACGGCTTGTGGTGATTCTCAAAGATACAATTAATGAATGTAATCCGTTAAACCAGAATATTTGTTTCCTTTTCTTTAAACAAGATAATTGACTGGCATTTCGGAAAAAGAATTTATTTTGAAAAGATTATTTACTATTCTCATAAATTGTTCACTTATTTATGAGTATTGACAAAGACATTCATTTTCCATTTCGCTATATTACTGGAAAACTAATAAAATAAACATTTTTAACAAATGATTACAGAAGACACAAAAAGTTACTGCCGCATGAACCTGAAATGAGTAGTAATATCAGTTGGCTGTTACTTAAAACTTAAACAATAAGAAACTTTAGTTCAATGATTAAAGAAACATCTACAGATAGTAAGTAGTAAAATCGTCAGAGACCTTTAGGACATATATTTAATACGTTTGACAAATTGTTTGCGTTTTGCATATTATCTTGAAAATTATATTGTGAATTTTAAATGCAAAAATTGCAGCAAGCTCAATTTAGTCACATAACGAATTGAATGACGATTTTTTTATTTATTTATGTTTGGTAGATACTATAGTATAGAGAAAACTAACAATCAAAAAAATATATCATGATTATATGATAGTCTACAATTTTAGAGAGGGCATTGTGAATATGCACTAGATGAGCGACACATGCTTTTAACCTGTAGTTGCATTAGTAAAAATGGTTTTAGCTAGCTTTCAGTAACTGTGAGTAAATATTCAGATCAATTAACCATCAGCATCACTGTTTTTTACAAAATGAAATTAAATTAATTATTTTCGCATGTGAACACATAATTGATCTGAAAATCCTACGTGACTATATTTGCCGCATGGACATTACATTTTAGTTAGCATCTAAACCGAAATTTTCCTTATCAAATTGCTTTTCATAAGATATATAAACTTTGAGGCGGTTAAAATATTAGCGAAAGCTGGTCAATGCCTATTAAAATGATATAGGTTGGTACGGAACTATCGGATTGCCGAATACGAATGGTTAAACGTTACGTATTTGAGACCGTGGTGATGAGGCGATCCCAAAATATTCATGTGGTGTAAAATGTACTGTGTCAATACCTTTCAGAAAATGATTGCTAGGTTACACAGGTTCAAATGCCAATAACGTATTTTCATTACAAACCACACACGGTAATGTTCGATCTAGGCAATTCGAACCAGACCTAGCTCATTCAAAGGTATTGACCCAGGCTATCAATAATATTTATGGGATCGCTGTATTGTCACACAGTGGGTTAAAGTCCAACGTTTTTCCTTACAAACCATTCGGTATGCCTGATATCTATACGGCAAGTTCCGATCCAGACCTAGCTCATTTCATTTGACCCAGGCTATTCGCCACTTAAATATTTTTTGATCCGGGCCGTCTGGCCACAGTTATTAGTTCATATGTCAATTATAAAGGCACAATTGATAAGGAAAAGTTCGTTTTAGAAATAAATTAGACATTGTCGCATGGTGTACAAAATATTCACACGAGGATTTATAAAAACTTTTCACATTCAATAAACGATAACAGTACATGTATGTTCGACATTGTTCATTTACATGTACAGAAATTGACTATTGAACAATGGTTCACAAATTGATGTACTGATATCTGAGGATGCGTTGGAAATTAGTGATCAATTGTTGTCTCATTTATCAGTGCATCATCTTTTAATCTCAGTTCATGGACGTATTCGAATATATATTTTACATGACTTGATTAAATCCATTATAACATATTAGTTCTATTGATTTTTTTGTTATATACATGTTCTTAGCTCTTAAACTGGAATAAAAACGACAAAGAACGAAAAACTAGTTGCAAATTGTACAATTTTACTAAACAAACAGTGTCCTCAATCAACAGTGCGCTAACCTTATTGGTATTCAATAAGACTGAAATCTTTGAGAAAACACAAGCCGTGAAATAAACGAATTCCACTGTTAGAATTATAGGTTTAACTAATGATTTTAGATTTATAACAGTCTGAGATCTCATATAGTTTTGAAATTTAGACATATCATTAAATATTGGCTTGAGATAATCAAGTGCTGTATCTTGATTAGTGCTAAGTGCAGTGTGCCAGCTACTCGGCAAAATATTAAACTTTTTAAAGGTTTTCACGTTACATCTCTACTTTTAAAAAAGCTTTCTTTTCGTTACAGGACTAGAGTTCCAAAACGGCGTAATACAAGTAATCTGCCTTTTACTGAAGAAAGTGAAACTTTGTACCGTCATGATAAGTATGCATTAATGAATATCAGCTATGAAATGTTTCTGCCTTTTTATGATCGTTCCATATTTAGCATTAGTAATGATCAAATTTAACATTTTTAACTGAGAGTTCTGTTTTTTTTTTCTCTCGAAAATAATCAAATTATGGCATCCTCGTTTTCACGAATGTCCGGAAAATTCTCAGTAATGCTTAGCTAACAGTCGATATCATATCTCTAATAAATCTCTCTTTAATATTTCTTTTTTAATTAATTTCAATGGTTTTTATTTCAAACCAACTATCGCTCGTAATAGAGATGCGTGTGAAGTAATTACCAGATTTAAAGGAATTTAACTATATCAGTTAAGATCAATTTGGCATACTGGAGATTCTATAGTTATATAATTTTTTTTAAAAAACATCAGAAACGATATAAATGTTGAACGAATAACAAACTAACAAATTGTTAAAAATGAAAACATGTCAAGTCAAAGGTAATATGACATACATATGTGCAAAGGAAATTTCTTAAAACTCAAACTTAAACAAACAAGGAAACACCT